>JAVIAB010000126.1:56687496-57132158 GCA_032433765.1 Megaustenia siamemsis
AAGGGAATAATAGAACAAAGAAGTATGTGTTAGCACTCGGAAAAATTGACAGACAAACAACAATAGAAAAAAACGAAGAACAATATATGGTCCGAAGTGGGATCGAACCCGTACTCAGTGGCACCGCGCCTTGCCACGAGAAGCCGAACGCTTGGTACACTGCCACGCAGCCAACTAAAAAATTGGCTATTGCAGTAGTGTCTTCCACGAAAGGCGATCTCAATGACTATAGCATAGGGTAACGATCACAGACCGGAAATAAATTGTATATTTGTACTTTCCTATTAATGCAAGTATCTCCCAGTAGGGCTGAATACTTGTGTTGTAGACAAACATTTATTGGACGAAACAGCACGAATAGTAGTTCCCAGTGTTATATACTGGGTACAAATAATAATACATAAATATTATTATATGGGGAACTTCCGAGGCGATAATAGGGAATAATAGAACAAAGAAGTATGTGTTAGCACTCGGAAAAATTGACAGACAAACAACAATAGAAAAAAACGAAGAACAATATATGGTCCGAAGTGGGATCGAACCCGTACTCAGTGGCACCGCGCCTTGCCACGAGAAGCCGAACGCTTGGTACACTGCCACGCAGCCAACTAAAAAATTGGCTATTGCAGTAGTGTCTTCCACGAAAGGCGATCTCAATGACTATAGCATAGGGTAACGATCACAGACCGGAAATAATTGTATATTTGTACTTTCCTATTAATGCAAGTATCTCCCAGTAGGGCTGAATACTTGTGTTGTAGACAAACATTTATTGGACGAAACAGCACGAATAGTAGTTCCCAGTGGTTATATACTGGGTACAAATAATAATACATAAATATTATTATATGGGGAACTTCCGAGGCGATAATAGGGAATAATAGAACAAAGAAGTATGTGTTAGCACTCGGAAAAATTGACAGACAAACAACAATAGAAAAAAACGAAGAACAATATATGGTCCGAAGTGGGATCGAACCCGTACTCAGTGGCACCGCGCCTTGCCACGAGAAGCCGAACGCTTGGTACACTGCCACGCAGCCAACTAAAAAATTGGCTATTGCAGTAGTGTCTTCACGAAAGGCGATCTCAATGACTATAGCATAGGGTAACGATCACAGACCGGAAATAAATTGTATATTTGTACTTTCCTATTAATGCAAGTATCTCCCAGTAGGGCTGAATACTTGTGTTGTAGACAAACATTTATTGGACGAAACAGCACGAATAGTAGTTCCCAGTGGTTATATACTGGGTACAAATAATAATACATAAATATTATTATATGGGGAACTTCCGAGGCGATAATAGGGAATAATAGAACAAAGAAGTATGTGTTAGCACTCGGAAAAATTGACAGACAAACAACAATAGAAAAAAACGAAGAACAATATATGGTCCGAAGTGGGATCGAACCCGTACTCAGTGGCACCGCGCCTTGCCACGAGAAGCCGAACGCTTGGTACACTGCCACGCAGCCAACTAAAAAATTGGCTATTGCAGTAGTGTCTTCCACGAAAGGCGATCTCAATGACTATAGCATAGGGTAACGATCACAGACCGGAAATAAATTGTATATTTGTACTTTCCTATTAATGCAAGTATCTCCCAGTAGGGCTGAATACTTGTGTTGTAGACAAACATTTATTGGACGAAACAGCACGAATAGTAGTTCCCAGTGGTTATATACTGGGTACAAATAATAATACATAAATATTATTATATGGGGAACTTCCGAGGCGATAATAGGGAATAATACAAAGAAGTATGTGTTAGCACTCGGAAAAATTGACAGACAAACAACAATAGAAAAAAACGAAGAACAATATATGGTCCGAAGTGGGATCGAACCCGTACTCAGTGGCACCGCGCCTTGCCACGAGAAGCCGAACGCTTGGTACACTGCCACGCAGCCAACTAAAAAATTGGCTATTGCAGTAGTGTCTTCCACGAAAGGCGATCTCAATGACTATAGCATAGGGTAACGATCACAGACCGGAAATAAATTGTATATTTGTACTTTCCTATTAATGCAAGTATCTCCCAGTAGGGCTGAATACTTGTGTTGTAGACAAACATTTATTGGACGAAACAGCACGAATAGTAGTTCCCAGTGGTTATATACTGGGTACAAATAATAATACATAAATATTATTATATGGGGAACTTCCGAGGCGATAATAGGGAATAATAGAACAAAGAAGTATGTGTTAGCACTCGGAAAAATTGACAGACAAACAACAATAGAAAAAAACGAAGAACAATATATGGTCCGAAGTGGGATCGAACCCGTACTCAGTGGCACCGCGCCTTGCCACGAGAAGCCGAACGCTTGGTACACTGCCACGCAGCCAACTAAAAATTGGCTATTGCAGTAGTGTCTTCCACGAAAGGCGATCTCAATGACTATAGCATAGGGTAACGATCACAGACCGGAAATAAATTGTATATTTGTACTTTCCTATTAATGCAAGTATCTCCCAGTAGGGCTGAATACTTGTGTTGTAGACAAACATTTATTGGACGAAACAGCACGAATAGTAGTTCCCAGTGGTTATATACTGGGTACAAATAATACATAAATATTATTATATGGGGAACTTCCGAGGCGATAATAGGGAATAATAGAACAAAGAAGTATGTGTTAGCACTCGGAAAAATTGACAGACAAACAACAATAGAAAAAAACGAAGAACAATATATGGTCCGAAGTGGGATCGAACCCGTACTCAGTGGCACCGCGCCTTGCCACGAGAAGCCGAACGCTTGGTACACTGCCACGCAGCCAACTAAAAAATTGGCTATTGCAGTAGTGTCTTCCACGAAAGGCGATCTCAATGACTATAGCATAGGGTAACGATCACAGACCGGAAATAAATTGTATATTTGTACTTTCCTATTAATGCAAGTATCTCCCAGTAGGGCTGAATACTTGTGTTGTAGACAAACATTTATTGGACGAAACAGCACGAATAGTAGTTCCAGTGGTTATATACTGGGTACAAATAATAATACATAAATATTATTATATGGGGAACTTCCGAGGCGATAATAGGGAATAATAGAACAAAGAAGTATGTGTTAGCACTCGGAAAAATTGACAGACAAACAACAATAGAAAAAAAACGAAGAACAATATATGGTCCGAAGTGGGATCGAACCCGTACTCAGTGGCACCGCGCCTTGCCACGAGAAGCCGAACGCTTGGTACACTGCCACGCAGCCAACTAAAAAATTGGCTATTGCAGTAGTGTCTTCCACGAAAGGCGATCTCAATGACTATAGCATAGGGTAACGATCACAGACCGGAAATAAATTGTATATTTGTACTTTCCTATTAATGCAAGTATCTCCCAGTAGGGCTGAATACTTGTGTTGTAGACAAACATTTATTGGACGAAACAGCACGAATAGTAGTTCCCAGTGGTTATATACTGGGTACAAATAATAATACATAAATATTATTATATGGGGAACTTCCGAGGCGATAATAGGGAATAATAGAACAAAGAAGTATGTGTTAGCACTCGGAAAAATTGACAGACAAACAACAATAGAAAAAAACGAAGAACAATATATGGTCCGAAGTGGGATCGAACCCGTACTCAGTGGCACCGCGCCTTGCCACGAGAAGCCGAACGCTTGGTACACTGCCACGCAGCCAACTAAAAAATTGGCTATTGCAGTAGTGTCTTCCACGAAAGGCGATCTCAATGACTATAGCATAGGGTAACGATCACAGACCGGAAATAAATTGTATATTTGTACTTTCCTATTAATGCAAGTATCTCCCAGTAGGGCTGAATACTTGTGTTGTAGACAAACATTTATTGGACGAAACAGCACGAATAGTAGTTCCCGTGGTTATATACTGGGTACAAATAATAATACATAAATATTATTATATGGGGAACTTCCGAGGCGATAATAGGGAATAATAGAACAAAGAAGTATGTGTTAGCACTCGGAAAAATTGACAGACAAACAACAATAGAAAAAAACGAAGAACAATATATGGTCCGAAGTGGGATCGAACCCGTACTCAGTGGCACCGCGCCTTGCCACGAGAAGCCGAACGCTTGGTACACTGCCACGCAGCCAACTAAAAAATTGGCTATTGCAGTAGTGTCTTCCACGAAAGGCGATCTCAATGACTATAGCATAGGGTAACGATCACAGACCGGAAATAAATTGTATATTTGTACTTTCCTATTAATGCAAGTATCTCCCAGTAGGGCTGAATACTTGTGTTGTAGACAAACATTTATTGGACGAAACAGCACGAATTATTATTTGTACCCAGTATATAACCACTGGGAACTACTATTCGTGCTGTTCGTCCATAAATGTTTGTCTACAACACGTATTCAGCCCTACTGGAGATACTTGCATTAATAGGAAAGTACAAATATACAATTTATTTCCGGTCTGTGATCGTTACCCTATGCTATAGTCATTGAGATCGCCTTTCGTGGAAGACACTACTGCAATAGCAATTTTTTAGTTGCTGCGTGGCAGTGTACCAAGCGTTCGGCTTCTCGTGGCAAGGCGCGGTGCCACTGAGTACGGGTTCGATCCCACTTCGGACATATATTGTTCTTCGTTTTTTTCTATTGTTGTTTGTCTGTCAATTTTTCCGAGTGCTAACACATACTTCTTTGTTCTATTATTCCCTATTATCGCCTCGGAAGTTCCCCATATAATAATATTTATGTATTATTATTTGTACCTAGTCTATAAATCGCCATCCCTGAAGCCATATTGGTCTAGTCTATAAAATAGTCATCCATGAAGCCATACATCGATCTAAAATTCGCCACTTTGGGAAATAAATGTGGAATTTACACAAGCGCGCTAACTATTCTGCCAGGACGGGGATTCATCGATCTAGGAGGGTATTGTTTGATCGCTCGCTTGGGTGATGCACAAGAATAGGGATCATGACGTGACCATTCCACAAGTTGAGTGCGTTACAACATTATTATCGCCCCTTAGTCAACAACCAATAAGGTCCGGATGATCTAGAGGTCAATGTCGGTCTCTGGACAAGAAGGTCAAGGTGTTTAATTTTTCAAGTCGAATTTTTGTGGTTTCTTTGTGGCTTTACCCTCCCTGATCTTGTTAGTGAGATCTATGTCAAGCCCTCATAGATCATCATCAGCATCGAGTGCCATCTCCCACGAAGGTTGCTACCATGGAGCGCCATTCTGCTCTGTCTCTTGCTATGATGGTGCAGGTTGTCGTAGGCTGATTTGTCCATCAACAATTTTGGGATTTTTATTTGTGATTTCTCTCTGCGGCAACCACCCCTGGTCTTAGCAGGAGGCACGGCTTGAAACGTCAATTATTCATCGACGGGAAAAAAACATGAGTACCTCTGAGTCGAGCTATCTGCCTGTGCGGCGAGGGACCCCTGTGCACACGGCTACCAGGGAAAATGGATTAACACGCAAAATTCAGTTCCTAGTCTCTAGGGACTTCGTCAGCGTAAAAAGCTGGTGAACCAAACCAAAAAAAAAAAAAAGGGCTGATTTGTCCATCTTTTGATGTACTCGTTCATGTTAATCTTGGTCTGCCTCCTCATAGATAACGCCGGGGAAAAAAGAACAATCCATGTGGATTCTAACCACGTTAAAGAACCTCTGGCAGTTGGAAATCGAAAAGAGTACACCAAAAGTGGCCACTGTACGGTCAAAATTGGTATTTTTTTTTAAATCTACACACACAAAAATCTATTTTAAAAACAACAACAAAAATGTACAAAATAATCTAAAAAAAAATCTACAAAAATAATCTACAAAAAAAATTAGCAAAAAAAAAAAAACGTAAACACACTCGATGATTAAATAAAAAGAGCACTTATGAAGTCGGATTATCGTCATGCAAAATCCAGTCCCCTCTGGACATCGCTAAGAGATATCAAGTTGCTATACGAATAAAGGTACAACTACCTGGACATAAATAACCAGCGATGGAAAATGCAAAACTGAATAAATATTTAAAAATAGGTATGGCAAAAAGTAATTTTAATGCCATGAAAATATACTAACATTGAAACAAATAACACCAGGGCTGAAGCTAAGAATAACAAAATGTTACATCTTCTCAATATTCCTGTATGGTGCAGAAACATGGACATTAGACAAGAAAACAGAACAGAAAATTGAAGCCTTTGAAATGTGGATTTATAGAACAATAGTTAGAAGTGGATGGAAGAAAAGAAAACAAACTGAAGTTTTTAAACTAAGAATGAAATGAGAACTACTAAACACAATTCAAATAAAACAAATGAAATTTTTGGTCATGTTAAAAGACACAACAGCCTAATAAAAGTATATTGGAAGGAAAAATACAAGGTAAAGAGGCAAAGCAGACCAGACTAACATGGACGAGTAACATCAAAAGATGGACAAGTCAGCCTATGACAATCTGCACCATCAAAGCAAGAGACAGATTGGAATGATGCCCCATGGTAGCCAAACTTCGATGCGGAGACGGCACTTAATGACGATGATGACGGGAAAAAAAACCCAAAATCAATGCATCCAAGACTTCAAACAACAAAACACCCCTCCACTTCTGTTTTCTGTGCCTGTAGAGGCCTCACGATCTGTTCCAAAACCCACTCTTATAGAGAGTGGTAACGACTTTTGTGGATAGCAAGGGATCGTAACATAACAACGTGTTTAATGAAAATATGCCCTACACTCTGTTTATTGATAATTTACTCCATCAATGAGGTATGTAAACAAATGCGGTAAACAAAAAACAAAAAATGTGTTTAACAGCAGAGTAATTTATCCGTCATTTTTGACACAAAACCGCGTCAAAGGGTCTAGACAAGTCATGTGACTTCTCTCGACCAATGAACTAGCGGCAGAAATGAAACTCCACCGTATGTACGGCGATCCTAAAAGTCACCAGTAGGATTAGTTACATTCATTTTCCAAAATGTTAATTGTTAATTAATTATATATGTTTTTAACCGGTTGTTATTATTAGTTAATTATAATTGAAGTAAATATAATTATGTTCTTTAAATTTAATTTGAAATGAATACGTTTTATCCGTTTACATCGAAGTCTGACACCCCTTTGACTAACTGCATCACCTGGAGGCTCCGTAAAGAAGCAAAATTGGCGAGTTTTTGTTGGTGGAAAACCTTCTGGCCGTTCAACTCAATGGAATGGATAGAAAGTTACAGTGTGTATTGATGGCAAAACTATGATAGTTTGTTTGAATAACAGTCCTTATGTCGTTGTCTGCGTACCGTGTTTGTTTCCCCCTTCTCATTTTAATTCTGTGGATGTGGTAAGAAATGTACTATAGCGGAGTATCATGGATTCAATAATTGATTTCACTCATCTCACTTCTTATAGGCTTATTATAAATGTGTGATCGATAATGAATGAACGAGGAGAATTCGCTTCTCCCTAGATTATGTTTCGGCTGCTGCTGCAGACGTGCCTTAGCCATGATGAAACATTCCATGTAGTTATTCTAATGGTTTATTCCAATATCCGTTTTGTTTTGTCCTGTAGCAGAGACCGTAAAATGTTCGTCACACTTCAGTCTTCCTAGTCTAGATCTTTTTAATGTCTGTGTCAATCAGCTGCTTGATACCATTTTATTTATTTTGTATTTTATACATTTCCTGCAGCTATACTCGCCCCCTCCCTAATAATATTTAATGTATTGTAATTATATGAAATATCATCATCATCGTGTGCCTTCTCCGCTACGAAGGTTGGCTATCATGGATCGCCATTCTACTCTGTTTCTTGCTTTGATGGTGCCGGCTGACTTAGATTGATTTGTCCATCTTTTGATGTTACTCGTCCATGTTAGTCGTGGTCTGCCTCTGCCTCTTTTACCTTGTATTTTTCCTTCCAATATTACTTTTAAGAATTTATCTCCATGGCTTTCTTTGGAGTGTTACTTGATGAGGCTCCAATCTCTTTCACGGTGGTCTGCCATATTCGTCTTTCGTGTTCTGAATATGCTCATGTTTACCACACACTTTGCTGTTTTCGCCTTCTGGGCCGTATGAAATATAATGCATTAAAATTGCTTATCTCCGTCAAATGGGTCCTTTTGTCTTCACATTTTGAAGTCGCTGGAAGATTTTTATAATAATAAATTGTAGTCTACTACTACTACTCAACTACAGTTTGGCCCAGGAAAAACAGCAAAATAATTCAGTTGTATTTATTATTGTTATTTTTATCATCATGTTTTGTTTGTATAATGTTGGATTCTTGATTCAACCGATGCAGTTTTGATATAATCATTTAAGTTTAATTTTGAACAGTGCATGATTAATAATCATGTGGTAATGAATAATGTTTATGTTCTCATTGATTGGTATTTGAACCTAGTCTGTCTGTGGGGGACGATCAACACACTTAGCCTGACAGCTGACTTCATGTGAGAGTCTGGAATCCTACTCTGATTGAGCCCCGATCGCACAGAGAGAGAGAGAGACAGAGAGAGATTGGTATTTGAACACCAATCTGTCTGTGAGGGACGATCAACACACTTAACCTGACAGCTGACTTCATGTGAGAGTCTGGAATCCTACTCTGATTGAGCGTAATCGCAGAGAGAGAGAGAGAGAGAGAGAGAGAGACAGAGAGAGATTGGTATTTGAACACCAATCTGTCTGTGGGGGCGATCAACACACTTAACCAGACAGCTGACTTCATGTGAGAGTCTGGAATCCTACTCTGATTGAATCCTGATCGCAGAGAGAGAGAGAGAGAGAGACAGAGAGAGATTGGTATTTACCTAAAGTAAAGGTTGCAGTAGGGAGCCGCGATAGCTCAGTGGTTAGCGAACTGGACTACAAGAACAAGGGTAGGGTTCGATCCCAACCGATGGCTTCCGGGTTCACCCAGCTTTAAATGGGTACCGGATTTTTTTCTGGGAAAGTAAAGCGGCACGGGCGTAATACCGACCACATTACCCCGAAAATCATGTGCTGAAGGTCTGTAAAATGTACGGTCACTTACACCATATTCCCTATACGCCACTTGGCGTGACGGGGGCTCTTTACTTTTCACTTGCTGCCCAGGGCACAAACTGAGCAAGAGATGAGAGCCTGTGACAGCGTGCACCAACAAGGCAAGACACTGTGAAATCACTGCCCATGGTAGCCAACATTGCTCAAAAATGTACCCGCGGTTACAAAAATATATGAACGAGGCACCACATTTCCTATGAGCAGTTAGGGTGTGACAAAGTTCTAAAGAACTCTTCAGACAGAAGATCACAATGTGAAATGAGTCAGTCTACCGTTTGCATCCGTGGTTTAATATGGTATGTAATATTTTATTTCAATTCTTACTGCAGTGAAATTTCCACTGTCCATAATGACTAACACAAAGGTCTGTAAAATGTATGATCACTAACACCATATTCCCTAAACGCCACTTGGCGTGACGGGGGCTCTTTATTTTACTTTTAAAGGTTACAGTGTGCCTGGGTAGTTGTTCTTGTTGATTTTTCTCCTCTAACATTTCTTACAAACTTGTAAAAACTATTTAATGTTGCTTCCCCTCACAGTCACCAAGAACCATTCCTGCAGTCGGTGGTCTCGTCACATCTTTTTTGTCTTGTGTTTCAATATTCCGATTGTTTACGATGAATGATGATATAGTATATCATGGAAACAGACGGTTGTGTTCACCTTCTGTGCGGTTTCGCCTTATGTCTTTTGACGTGTGCTGAGACTGCTATTATTGGGACTACAGCTATCTTTGTTTGTTTGGAAGATGAGATATTAATTCGGATGATTCCACTATCACAAGCGGTTGAGCAATTATGATTTTAATTCGTTTGCAGTGATACGGGTGCCTTCCATAACCATAGCCAATCTTTCTTGTCTCTATATTGCAATCGATTCTAAGATATGCTGGTGATACTGTACTACTAGCAGAAAATCCTAAAGACCTACAACAATTGCTTAATGTGATAAACATAACAAACAAAAAATATGGACTAGATATGAATATCAAAAAGACTAAAACTATGATCATAAACAAAGAAAATTCTCAAGACCTACAATTAAATATCACAGTTGAGGGTATACATCTCTAGACAGTCCAGAGCTACAACTACCTGGGACACACTATAACCAATGATGGAAAATGTAAAATTGACTTAAATAAAAGAATAGTATGCAAAAAGTAATTTTAATGCCATGAAAAATATACTAACAACAAAACAAATATCAGCAGGGCTGAAACTAAGAATGGCAAATGTTACATCTTCTCAGTATTCCTGTATGGTGCAGAAACATGGACATTAGACAAGAAACAGAACAGAAATTGAAGCCTTGAAAGGTAAAAGAGGAGAAGCAGACCATGACTAACATGGACGAGTAACATCAAAGATGGACAAGTCAATCTATGACAGCTGCACCATCAAAGCAAGAAACAGAGTAGAATGGCGATCCATGGTAGCCAACCTTCGTTGCGGGAGAAGGCACTCGATGATGATGATTAAAAAATTTTTTATATAACGCTTCTTGTATGTGTGGGATATTATCTGGTAATTTCCTTGTTAGCACATAAATTATATAAGAGAAATTAGTGATCTCCCATAAGTTGGCGTCACAACAACCTACAGTGGTTATCAAATACTAACAATGATGGCCCTTTATCTTCAAGTTGTTTTCTCTACAATACTGATAGATCAAGAGGACGTTACTCCCGTAACTAAAATAATTTATGTGCTTAAACTTGGACTTCACCTATTTTCTCTATGTCCTGTTTTATTATATTAATCTCTCAATTTTCCATTTGAATCTGTCACAAATATAATTATATCTGTTCCCTTTTCATACACAACCTCATCGAAAGTAAAAAAAAAGTAAAGAGCCCTCGTCACGCCAAGTGACGTATAGGGAATATGGTGTTAGTGACCATACATTTTACAGACCTTCAGCACATGATTTTTGAGGTAATGTGGTCGGTATTATGCTATACTTTCCCATAAAAAATTCGGTACCCATTTAAGGCTGGATGAACCCGGAATCCGTCGGTTGGATCGAACCCGACCCTTGTCCTTTATAGTCCAGTTCACTAACCACTGAGCTATCGCGGCTCCCTTCATCGAAATTATTATTTAATTGTTTACGGTCAATGTTTTTTTGTTTTTAAGTTTTAGTTTTCTTTTAGAATTTATCTGTTTGAAAGTATTCTCATTACGTTTTTGTTTTAAATTGTAGCTGCTCATATTCTTTAAAATGAAACTTTTGAAGTGACTTTAGTGGTCTCCAAAGATTTTTTAAGTGACTTTAGTGGTCTCCAAATATTTTTGAAGTGACTTTAGTGGTCTCCAAAGATTTTTGAAGTGACTTTAGTGGTGTCCGAAGATTTTTGAAGTGACTTTGGTGGTGTCCAAAGATTTTTGAAGTGACTTTAGTGGTGTCCAGAGATTTTTGAAGTGACTTTAGTGGTCTCCAAAGATTTTTGAAGTGACTTTAGTGGTCTCCAAAGATTTTTGAAGTAGCCAAAACTTTCAAATCAAAATGGGAAAAAAACCATCCAGACTTAATTAACAATAATGTCTGTCACCAGACAAATCAAGTCACCATCTTGCAGCTGTGTTTGTCACCATCTTGCAGCTGTGCTTGTTACCATCACAGGATACATCACGGTAAACATGAATAAGTATCATTGAGGAACAAATACATACACGTCAAGCAGTGTCCCAGGTTACCTGAATAGCTTTTTGGAAAGATGCCCAAATATTATTTTCAATCAATACCAGCAGAGTCCCAAATCGTTTCTAAGATTATCTCTGTAATTCTGTGTTTTTATGTAAAATAGTTTTCATTAGTAGCTTTATATAATTACATGTTTCTTTCTATTTTACAGAAATTGAAACTACTGTTTACGCGCATTTGGGATATTATTATTACTGGAATTTACTAGACTGTGTACTTTGGATAAGAATTTCAAAGTTTTCCGTCAAGTGTGATTTTAATACAATGATTTAAAGCAATATTTACTATCTACTAGTATTTAGACATCAATACATGCCTGAAAGTTATTATCTGTGTCAAATATAAGTATGTGTATACACTGACACATTAGCTGTGTAAGTAAAGTAAAGTAAAGAGCCCCGTCACACCAAGTGGTGTATAGAGAATATGGTGTTATAGTGACCATACACTTTACAGACCTTTCGGCACATGATTTTTTGGGGTAATGTGGTCGTTATTACGTCAGTGCCACTTTACTTTCCCATAAAAAAAATCCGGTACCCATCTAAAGCTTGGTGAACCCGAAAGCCGTCGATCAGGATCGAACCTGACCTCTCATCCCATGTAGTTGAGTTCACTAACCACTGAGCTATCGCGGCTCCCTATTAGCTGTGTGTATTCAGATATAAATATTTGAACTACCAGTGCATGAGATAATAGTACATATCGTCTTTTAGATGGTCAATCTTTGTTTATTTCCACTTGGAAGTTATTGAAGATGCGTACTTTGCATAAACGTACATTAAGGATCTTGTTGTATGAATTTGTCTATAAAAATTCCTGAATTGGATGAGCGGTATACACACATGAAATAAATATTTTTTTTAATATATAGGGCTATAATATAGGAATGAAATATAGGGCTACTTGAAAACATATTCAAATTTCATGAGTAGAACAACAGTTTCTATGTCTGTGACAACATCAGAAGATAACCAGGGCATCATTTTAAACTTCATTTCCTGGTTTATTGTGGATTCTAATTGTTTTCTATTGAAAGGACATCATGTGTTTATGGATCCAGAAAAGCACTGTGAACTTCTACAGTGTTGTCATTTCTGTTCTCCTGACTGTATTGTTTGTAGACACTCGTAGACAAATGTCCCATCCTGGCATGTGGGGTCTAACTATATGTTCTGCAGCAAGCGAAATTCTCTAGTGAGGCGTCTGTGGAAATACAAAGCAAATGATGAAACCAAAAGTGCGTCACAAAAAGATGCCACATTACGATCATCATCATCATCATCTTCAAGCGAAATATCATCTCTGGAGGAACTGGAGCTGAAGTCAGTGACTCATTCATTTTTTAAAACATTGAGGAAAGATCAACTGAAGATCCTATTACAAGCAATGGAATCAAAGGGAGGGGAGATTACTCCATGTGTTTCTGTACCAAAATCAGATTATGGCTTGGCAGATGCACGGTGTCACCATACGTTCTGTGCTGTCGCTTCTTTAGATGGCCTGATCTCAAATCTGATATGGAGATGAGGCGATTGCCATCGTGTGTACGGCAGAATGAGGAGAAGGAATCTGTAATTTGTTGTAATCTTACCACTGGAGCTTGGTAGCAAAAATAGGTAAGTCTAGAGTGTCTCAATACTGTAGTTATTTAGATATGATTATTATAACTGAACACAGAAGAAAGAACCTTGGCACTGTCCATGGCGTCTAGGGGATATGGTGTTAGTGCCAATATTTATTTTACGCATTATTACCAGTGTCCTCTTTCATTCTGTGAAAATACCAGTATTGAAAGGATATATAAGATGATAGACGATGATAGAATTAATACCATCTTGTAGAAACTAGTTTATGTACCAAAAAATATTAAGCATATGCGGATGTTGTCATTTTATTTTTTCTAACCACTGAGAAGACACATGACTGTATCCTCAGCACGGTGCGTTTGCCACAGAGTTGTGGCACCTTTAGGAACAGCGGTCCACACTTTAGGAACCCCACTGTAGGGTGTTGTTGTTAGGATCACCATCAGTACACACCAGATCAATCCATAGGTGCTCTGATATACTATTTGAGTATTTAGACAAAATGTGAGAATCATGACCCAGGTGTTTAAACTCCACAGCATGGCCTTTGATCAATAGTGTGGGTAGGTTTTAGTTGACATTTTTGTGCGAGCAGCAGCCAGATTTGATGACCTGCTCTTTTATATATGAGAGCCGCGATAGCTCAGTGGTTAGTGAACTGGACTACAAAGGACAAGAGGTAGGGTTCGATCCCAACCGACGGCTTCCGGGTTCACCCAGCCTTTAATGGGTACAGGATTTTTTTTCTGGGAAATTAAAGCGGCACGGGCGTAATACCGACCACATTACCCCCAAAAATCATGTGCCCAAGGTCTGTAAAATTTATGGTTACTAACACCATATTTCCTATACGCCACTTGGCGTGACGGTGGCATTTCCGTGACCATGACCCATTTTTGGGTGATGTGGTTGCTCTCCTGCCAGACCACCTTTAGTTCCCAGAAAATTCTCTGGTGCCCATTTTTAGAGGCTGGTTGAAGCCCCAGAACCTTTTGGTCTGGAAAAAAAATATATCGGACACTTCGGGAATTGAACCTGGACCCTTCTGATCAGAAAGCGAGCGCACTAACCACTCAGCCACACTAACCAATCAGCCACTAAAGCTCAGTGACAAGGTTAAGGACAAGATCAGAAATGAAGAACTGAGAAAAAAAAAAAAACTAGGAATAATCCCCGCCATCAAAATATAAAGAAAACAGATACAATGGTTTGGCCATGTGACAGGACAGAAAGATCAAAACACAACACACCGAGCCCTCAATAAAAAAAAAAAGTAAAGTAAAGAGCCCACATCACGCCAAGTGGCGTATAGGGAATATGGTGTTAGTGACCATAAATTTTACTCACCTTCGGCACATGACTTTTGGGGTAATGTGGTCGGTATTACGCCCGTGCCGCTTTACTTTCCCAGAAAAAATCCGTTACCCATTTAAAACTGGGTGAACCCGGAAGCTGTCGATTTGGTTCGAACCCTACCTCTTGTCCTTTGTAGTCCAGTTCACTAAACACTGAGCTTTCGCGGTTCCCGAGCCCTCAATATACGTTGTGAGAACACCAGACCCAAGGGTCGACCACGAAAAAAATGGATGACGGAATATTAGAAGCACTAGGAAACATAACAACAGCAGAGGCGAACAAAAGAGCAAAGGACCCCAAATTATACCTCCCCTCGAAGCTGAAGGCAAAAGAGGAAGGAAAGAAGATTTTTTTTTTTTCAGAGAAAGGCAGATGGCAGTAGCAGTGTACTGAAAACATTGCCTTAATAATAGACTGGTGGCCATCAAACCATAGGCACCATCCATTTGTACCCTAGAGACCAAACTTTAGACAAGATGGGGTTCTTGTTATTTCTTTTTTCTTTAGAACATTAAATCACTGAGAGTTCATCAACTGTGCTTCTGGTTGTAAATAAATTAAAAGAAAGTACCCCTGTCACGTTGAGCCGCGATAGCTCAGTGGTTAGTAAACTGGACTACAAAGGACAAGGGGTAGGGTTCGATCCCAACCGACGGCCACCGGGTTCACCCAGTCTTAAATGGGTACCGGATTTTTTTCTGGTAAAGTAAAGCAGCACGGGTGTAATACCGACCACATTACCCCAAAAATCATGTGCTGAAGGTCTGTAAAATATAGGGTCACTAACACCATATTTCCCTATACGCCACTTGGCGTGACAAGGGTACTTTACTTTTTACTTTTTTTACCCCCGTCACGCCAAGTGGTGCATAGGGAATATGGTGTTCATCATCATCAAGTTCGGGCCTACTGGCGTAGGTGACCATGTCTCTCCACAACTTTCGATCTCGACAGTTCTTTATCATTTTTGTTGTTGACCTTCTGCCAAGCCATTCTCTTAAGCTGTCTGGTATTTTTTCTCTTTTCTTCTCTCTATTTCTTCGTCCCTCAATTTTTCCAGTTGTTACAATATATTCATGTTGTTCTCTTCTCATTACATGGCAAAAAATTATGATTGTTTCTTCCTAATATTGGAAATTAGCTCTCGTTTTGCTTTGTCCTCTTTCAGAACATTTTCATTACTCTTCTTAGCTGTCCATGGTATTCTCAACATTCTTCTGTAAAACCACATTTCTATAGACTCCAGTGATTTTCTTGACTGTTGTCCTATTGTGTAAGATTCACATCCATATGCTAAGACTGGCTCTACATAACATTTAAGAACTATTCTTCTTAATAAACTTTTTTGTTTGAAGAACAAAGCTTAGGTTATCATTTGGGAATCTCTTTTGCAGATTTATGCAAGATTATTTAATATTTAACATCTGTCTACCTACCTACCTACCTACCTACCTACCTACCTACCTACCTACCTACCTACCTACCTACCTACCTACCTACCTACCTACCTACCTACCTACCTACCTACCTACCTACCTACCTACCTACCTACCTACCTACCTACCTACCTACCTACCTACCTACCTACCTACCTACCTGCCTGCCTGCCTGCCTGCCTGCCTGCCTGCCTGCCTACCTACCTACCTACCTGCCTATCTATCTGTCTGTCTGTCTGTATGTCTACCTAATCTATCTATCTATCTATCTATCTACCTACCTACCTACCTACCTACCTACCTACCTACTACCTACCTACCTACCTACCTACCTACCTACCTACCTACCTACCTACCTACCTACCTACCTACCTACCTACCTACCTACCTACCTACCTACCTACCTACCTACCTACCTACCTACCTACCTACCTACCTACCTACCTACCTACCTACCTACCTACCTACCTACCTACCTACCTACCTACCTACCTATCTATCTATCTATCTATCTATCTATCTATCTATCTGTCTATCTGTCTATCTGTCTGTCCGTCCGTCCGTCCGTCCGTCCGTCCGCCCGTTCGTCCGCCGTCTATCTATCTATCTATCTATCTATCTATCTATCTATCTATCTATCTATCTATCTATCTATCTATCTATCTATCTATCTATCTATCTATCTATCTATCTATCTATCTATCTATCTATCTATCTATCTATCTATCTATCTATCTATCTATCTATCTATCTATCTATCTATCTATCTATCTATCTATCTATCTATCTATCTATCTATCTATCTATCTATCTATCTATCTATCTATCTATCTATCTATCTATCTATCTATCTATCTATCTATCTATCTATCTATCTATCTATCTATATCTATCTATCTATCTATCTATCTATCTATCTATCTATCTATCTATCTATCTATCTATCTATCTATCTATCTATCTATCTATCTATCTATCTATCTATCTATCTATCTATCTATCTATCTATCTATCTATCTATCTATCTATCTATCTGTCTGTCTGTCTGTCTGTCTGTCTGTCTGCCTGCCTGCCTGTCTGCCTGCCTGCCTGCCTGCCTGCCTGCCTGCCTGCCTGCCTGCCTGCCTGCCTGCCTGTCTTTCGAGCTGTAGTCAGCCCATAGGGCATATACTCAGATACTCTTTCCCTGTTTTGAAATTTTCTTTCTAGGAATCTCACTCCTTGCAAAGATCTTTTTTTTTTTTTTTTATCAAATATAGCAATTTGTATCTGTTCTTATCAAGCATCTCGATCTCATTGAGGGAGCTGATTCCTACTGCCTTTGCCTCCCTTATTAATGTAGACATGTAGATGTAGATGAAATATAGACCTGAATCTTTACTGCTGACATTTTAAAGATGAGCAAAAAATAATTGCTTAATTTAGTGGAAAATATATAAATATATATATATTACAAATATAAGACTCATGAAGCCAGAAAAGTTACTTTATTTATAATGCAGTTTCCGCAGTTTTAAAAATGATCAATCTAAACAGTTTATAAAACCCCGTGTTTTCTTCCCATCATCATCATCGTGTGCCTTCTCCGCAACGAAGGTTGGCTACCATGGATCGCCATTCTACTCTGTTTCTTGCTTTGATGGTGCAGGCTGACATAGATTGACTTGTCCATCTTTTGATGTTACTCGTCCATGTTAGTCTTGGTCTGCCTCTGCCTCTTTTACCTTGTATTTTTCCTTCCAATATTACTTTTAGTAGGCTGTTGTGTCTTTTAACATGCCCCAAAAATTTCATTTGTCTTGTCTTAATTGTGTTTAGTAGTTCTCTTTTTATTTTTAGTTGTTTTAAAACTTCATCGTTTGTTATCTTTTGTTTCCATCCAATTCTACCTATTCTTCTATAAATCCACATTTCAAATGCTTCAATTTTCTGTTCTGTTTTCTTGTATAATGTCCATGTTTCTGCACCATACAGGAATATTGAGAAGACGTAACATTTTGCCATTTCTTAGTTTCAGCCCTGCTGATATTTGTTTTGTTGTTAGTATATTTTTCATGGCATTAAAATTACTTTTTGCCATACCTATTCTTTTGTTTATTTCAGTTTTACATTTTCCATCACTGGTTATAGTATGTCCTCATGTAGTTGTAACTCTGGACTGTCTCCAGATGTATTCCCTCAACTGTGATATTTAATTGTAGGTCTTGAGAATTTTCTTTGTTTATGATCATAATTTTAGTCTTTTTGATATTCATTTCTTAGTCCATATTTTTTGCTTGTTATGTTTATCTTTATGTTTTCTTCCCACAAACTACATATTTAGATGAAGTGCCAATGCAACGGGATAAGTTACTTGTGTCACCAAAACAGTCACATGGAACAGTCGAGGATGAAATTCAAGAAGGTAGCAATTTTAGTTTGTTTTTAGTGATTTGGAATGTTTGTTCTTTGTTGGAAAGAGAAAAGTCAAAAGATTGATTTGTTTATTGTTGTTTTCTGTTGCGATTGAGTCTTGCTCTTTTATGTCCAGTGTCATGAAGTAGTATTTTTAGTTGTTTTCTTTGCTATAGGATATAATAATTATTTGGCTTTGGAACATTTGTATAATATCATCAACAGTTAATCAGGAAGTAATTAGCTGCACAAACACATTAAACAATTTGGATTAAATATAAGCATTAAAAAACTGGATTAAATATGAACATTAATAAAACTGGATTAAATATGAACATTAACAAAACTGGATTAAATATGAACATTAACAAAACTGGATTAAATATGAACATTAACAAAACTGGATTAAATATGAACATTAAAAAACTGGATTAAATATAAGCATTAAAAATGGATTAAATATGAACATTAATAAAACTGGATTAAATATGAACATTAATAAAACTGGATTAAATATGAACATTAATAAAACTTGATTAAATATAAACATTACATTACTCCAAAAATCATGTGCTGAAGGTCTGTAAAATATAGGGTCACTAACACCATATTTCCCTATACGCCACTTGGTGTGACGGGGTACTTTACTTTTACTTACTAAATATAAACATTAATAAAACTGGATTAAATATAACCATTTTAAAATGTGCATTATATATAATCATAAAAAAAAAAGAAATCACGGTCCTAAACGTACATAATTAAAAAAAAAAAAAGTAAAGTACCCCCGTCACGCCAAGTGGCGTATAGGGAAATATGGTGTTAGTGATCCTATATTTTACAGACCTTCAGCACATGATTTTCGGGGTAATGTGGTCGGTATTACGCCCGTGCCTCTTTACTTTCGCAGAAAAATCCGGTACCCATTTAAGGCTGAGTGAACCCGGTAGCCGTCGGTTTGTATCGAACCCTACCCCTTGTCCTTTGTAGTCCAGTTCACTAACCACTGAGCTATCGCGGCTCCCAACTCCTTGGTATATTACACCTTTTTTCAATTTGTATGATCAGATGATAAGAGCTCCGTTCAAACTTTATTAGAAAAAAAAGCTGTAACTGTGACGTTCCATGAATACATATTACATGACAGAGAACAGAGGTGAGATGCTGAATGGCCCAGGCAAAAGCAGCTTTCCAAAAAATGAGGAGGATACTATGCAATCCATTTTTTTGACAATAGATACAAGAAAAAGAGTTCTTAAGTGTTATGTAGAGCCAGTCTTCATGGATGTGAATCACGGACAATAGGACAATAGACAAGAAAACCACTGAAGTCTGTGGAAATGTGGTTTTACCGATGAATGTTGAGAATACCGTGGACAGTTAAGAAGAGTCATGAAAACGTTCTGAAAGAGGTCAAAGCAAAAATAGAGCTAATTTCCAATATTAGGAAGAAACAATCATCATTTTTTGTCCATGTAATGAGAAGTGAACAGCTGTAATATATTGTAACAACTGGGAAAATTGAGGGACGAAGAGATAGAGGGAAGCAAAGAGAAAAGATACCAGACAGCTTAATAGAATGGCTTGGCTGAATGTCAACAACGGAGATGATAAATAACTGTCGAGATCGAAAGTTGTGAATATGATCACCTTCGCCAGCAGGCTTGGTACTTGATGACGATGATATATAGCAAAATTATAGCATGATGATCGCATAACGACACATGATGCTGATTATAGCAAAGGAAAACCCCACTTCTCCACGGCCTTGACATAAATTTACACCATTCACATTCTTGTGAAAATGCAAATCTTGAGCACCAGTTTGGCGATCTGCTTGTGGGTGGGGGCGAGGAAGCGATTCATTACAGCAAGAAGCTATTCTAGTATTTTATTCCGATCCCTTTTTTTTTTCTCCAGGCTTGAATACAAATCGCCAATTGTTGTAGTTTTGTATAAGGGAGGTAAGTTGAGACGTGTATAACAAAATGGTAGGTTGGGTAACCCAGTCACGGGGGTTTTCCCCGCTCCGATACGGACTAGAGGTTACAGAGAACACTTTATAAAGGCTCATAGTTTGTTGATTATTCCTGCACATGAATTTAGGAATAACATGTACTTAGCAGTAGCATAACTACTCGCCAGGGGGCCATACAATGTTGGAAGTCCCGCCAGGTTTAGCAAGAATTTTCAAAGTGATATTCCTAGCTTTTTTCCTCCTCTTTTTTTCTTTTGATTTTATATTTTATTGCTTCGATCGCACAATGCGGGGTCACAGAATGTTGGAAAGCCCCGCCGACCGAAGAAATAATTTTCAAAAATAATATTCCTAGCTTTTCTTTCTTTATTGTTGGAGTTTAGTTTTTAATTATTCTGAATAAGATACGAATCAAAATGAAGTTCCCAGCATCTTCATAACAAGTTTGTAGTTGAAGGAGACTAAATGCTACCGCCATATGCTACTTCAAGACAGGCAACCCGTGACTCGCGGGCCAGAATAGACTCGTCAAATAATTTTGACCGGCCAACGGGGCTTTTTTGAAAATTACTATAAACCATACACTCTGGGATGTAAACAAAATTAGAATTAAATAATAACGCACATATTTAATATTCTTACAATGATTTTGATCGAACAGAAGAATGTTGAGAATACCATGGACAGCTAAGAAGAGTAGAGTAATGAAAACGTTCTGAAAGAGGCCAAAGAGAGCTAATTTCCAATATTAGGAAGAAACAATCATCATTTTTTTTTGCCATATAATGAGAAGAGAACAGTTGGAATATATTGTAACAACTGGGACAATCGGGGGACGAAGAGAATCTAAGAAGAGAAAATACCAGACAGCCTAAGAGAATGGCTTGGCAGAAGATCAACAACATAAATGATAAATAACTGTCGTGATCGAAAGTTGTAGAGAGACATGATCACCTACGCCAGCAGGCCCGGTACTTGATGATGACAATGATTAAAAAAAAAAAAAATCCACGTTGAATAATAATGACTTAATTTACTGTGTCTCTTAAGTGGAAATGGTTGTTTCAAATCTTTCATAGTGCAAAACTGAAGATAGAAGATCAGTCTCTTTGATAATGAGACACATAGTCACAGCAGTGGCGTATACTGGTTTTAGGGTCTGGGCCACCGCTGGCATGATAAATAAACACATACATTATATTCAGTAGGCTAATATGAAGTAATATTTGCTAATGACATCCCTACATTTTAAATTACTTATTTATATGTAAATTATATCCCTCTTGTTTGGGACGAAAATGTCTCGATGACTTTGTCATTGAAAGTACTGTTGGGTTGGTTTCTTTCTAAGTTTCTGAAGGAATGATTTCTCAATGGACATTATTGCCAAACCAGATAAGCGTTCTTGTGTCTGAGTTGAGCAGCAATTGATTCTCCTGAGAGCAGAAAAAGTTCTTTCTACAGATGCTGATGCGCATAACCTATAAATAGGTAAGGAAGTTCCGGTAATCATACACAGTTTTACTTTCACTTTGTAACGCTTCTATTTGGCTAGAGCTAAAAATAACCAATGAAACCGCATTCCTGTAGCGGTAGCTCCCGCCTCTCGGCTCTCATTATTTTGACTCCCTTTTTGAATGTCAGGGTCCTTTATTTACTAGTGGCGAAAGATGAGAAATGTACCGCTAGTTACTAGTGGTATCAATGTACTATCGTAGAGTAGAGTCGGTTTCATTCACAAACGTTATAGTGGCCAGAGGAAAACATTGCTTTAATAAATGCAAACCAAAGCAAATAAATCATATTGACCTACGAAATGTATAATAGAATATTCGAAAATGTGTAGTATAATTATGAAAAATAAAATAAATTATCATTTTCTTTTGTAATTCGATAATATGTTCAAGGCTACCGGCGGTAGATGCGGCAACACAGAGAATACGCCATTGAGTACAGTAGTCTTTTATACTTTCCACGACTCTGTGAGATAAAAAGGGTAATGTATCTTTGTCTTTAGTGTCAGAATTGGCAAGGGATCGTAGTGGTGGAAATAATGGAAAGCGGGGATAAATATTTTAATAAGGGAGGTATCGAAAGTTAAATGGAAGCTCTCCATTTAGTATTTACAATTATTTATTAATTTGTTTCCCCTTTCTCCTTCCCTACATCCCATACCTATCTCTCCCTTATCACTCTCTTCCATGCCACCCATCACTAACAGATTTCTACATCACTGTAGCTTGTGTATAGAAATAATTTAGTGAGGGTCTCAATCGGTGACAATCTCATCTTCATATTTTTTTCTCAGATCTGACCCTTTAACACAAAGTTGCCATGGGAGCACAATTTTCAAAATAAAAATAAAAGAAATAAGCTAAATATATTTTTAAAGTAGTAATATAGCAGGGTAGGGGACGCAATAATTGCCTTATTCCTAGCTTTGGCAACATATGCTACGCCACTGGTTGGTCGGCAGGTTTGCAATACGTACCTATCTGTTCGTATATCGTCCTACATGTTTACACTAGAACTCTTGTGTTATTGTTCCAGCTGAAGGCCTTCTTGACCGAAACGTCGTTCTACTTTTGTTTCTCACCTACGTAACGATGTTACCATACCACTTTTTCCTTCTTTTTTTTTATATTTTCATCGTTTGCAACAATATACAGCTTTTATGTGGTCGTTGCCTGCAGGGATCAGCTTTGCTCATCGTGAAATGATTTCAATTTTTTTTTTAAATGTCTAATTGGACATTAGGTAATAGAGGCAGAGGCATACCCTGACTAGCGTGGAGAGTAACATCAAAGATGGACAAGTCGGCCTATGACAACCTGCACCACCAAAGCAAGTATTAGCGGATCGGCGCTCCATGGTAGCAACCTTCGATGCGGAGACGGCACTCAATGAATGAAATGAATGGTTATTGTTATGGTTATAGAAGGCCCCAGTATCACTGCAAACAAATTAAAATCCATAATTGCTCAACGTCCGTGCCAGTGGAATCATCCGAATTGCTATTCATATCCCAATCAAAGAAAGGTAGCTGTAGACCCCACCATAGCAGTCTCAGCACACGCCAAAATACATAAGGCGAAACCGCACAGAAAGTGAATATAGCATCTGTTGTCCATCATACGATATCATCATTCATCGTAAACAATCGGAATATCGAAACACGATCAAAACAGATGAAACGCACAGCTCACAGTGTGCACAGAGCATTTAACTCAGTAGCTCCTGTAACACGAATGTCCAATTGGAATATGGTGACCTGAGCATGTCTGGGCAGTTAGTGACATGCATCGCTTTATTGTGACATAGGTGTTCATTTTCCTATTTTGATCTTTCTGTTTTTTCTTCTGCATTCAAGTCAATTGATCTTGCGAATTAAATACTGTCGGGTTACCATGGTGATAGAAACGAACGCCATGACGTGAGACAAGTCAGTGGATGGTCATACTTGTGGGTGCGTGCGTGTATAAAGTAGAACATGTACTATAAAGTTAATAATTATTCTCAGTGCTACTATCTGCCTTTGGTGGTCTCGGTAGCCTAGTTGGGAAAACCATCCGACTGGGCTACCGATGTTCGGACAACCCGTGTTCGATTCCGCTGGAAGCAGTGTGAGTTGTAAACGGGGTTGGAAAAAAAATACCTCGCGGTCGACCCAACCGCAGGCAGAAATATGTACCAGGGTAGTACTCTGGGAAGGTGAGGAATACCGCCTCGCATTGTGAGTTTCGATGCTTGAAGCGACACTAACAAGAAGTCTCCGAACACGTGTTATTATTGTGCTCAAGTATTTGACGCGTTGTACTTGTTTCAGATTTGTCCTGTTTATTTTTATGCTGTATGAGGGTGATGATTGTTTCTTCGATATGTCCTTTACTTCTGTTTTCTTACTATTCAGACTGAGACCTTTCTTGTTGCTTTTTTCTACTATTATGTCTATCATTTCTTGTAGTTCGTTCTCTGTCTCTGCTATTAAGACTGTGTCATTCGCATATCGCAAATTATTTATGTTGTGACCGTTGACTTCAATTCCTTTTTTGTCTACTATTGATCTCATATGTTCGCTGTAAAGTGAAAACAAATCCGGCGACAGAAAACAGCCGTGCCTGTGAAAGTTATAAAGAAATAAAACGAAAAAGAGTGTAAATTAAACAGATTGAGTGAGACAAAAATAGTAGAGTGTGGTAGAAAGAGAGAGAGAGAGAGAGAGAGGGGGGGGGGGGGGGTGAGGTTGATACTTGAGTGGGTTGACGAATGCACGGATGAATGAAAAGATTTTTTAATAATTACAAAAAGGGAGACAACAACAAAAATAATAGCTTGAAGCAAATACTTTTGTGATTATGGTTATGGAAGGCCCGGTAGTAGTAGGAGGCGCACGTTATGCTCTCGCTTTTTAGTTGACCAAAGAGTAGGGTATACCCTACGAAGTCCAGTACCCTTCAAGTACAAGAGTTATATAGTAGGATACCACCACTTTCCCATGGTGGAAGGTGGTGGTGGTGGTGGTGGACTTCTGTTATGATATATATGTATATATGAATAGGGCTTGTATAGTGCATGAAGAGGGTTGGTGGTTGAGGGGGATTACTGAGTCATGTATTGGACATCAGTTTTTCCCGCCAAAGTGACTTCCAATAGGAGCTAGTGTGTGTGTGTGTTGTCCGGCTATAGACCACGCCCACTCCGGAAGTGAAACTACCATATTAGGATTAGTGATACGTTAGTTATTTCATGGATATGGTGAGCCTTATACATATAATAGTAATAAGTTAATAGTTATTATATTTACGTGGACGTAAATGGGCCCCGTATTTAAGATATGGACCATAAGTAGGTATATATACATACATATATATTGGCAAATCTTGCTGGCGGTATTAACGAACAGTCATTTTCTCCTACCGTGGCAGCTCAATATCTCCCACCGTTGCCGCTCTCGCGTGAGTTTATTGATTATTGTCTCCAGCGAGCGCGAAACGCAACAAGTGTAAACTAATGAGCGATCTGTCTCGGTACGCGGTTAGCAGACAATAAGACATAGGTTAATAACAATACTTATGGTCTCGATACGCGTATAGTGTTATCAAATAAGGCTCGTAAGTTATAAAATAACGACATAAATCTACCTCGCGACAGTCGTAGGTATGGATCCAACCTGGAATCATCCGTTTACGGCGCTAGTCGCAGGACCGACGGGATGCGGAAAAAGTGTGTTTGTTAGGTGCTTTATCGATCACGTGTCAGAAATGATCAGACCCGCGCCAGAGGAAATAATCTACTGTTACGGCGAGTGGCAATCGATGTACGATACGATGAAGGGTGTTCAGTTTAACGAAGGGCTACCCGACATGGACCAATGGCGAGGAGATAGGACACGTCTGTTGGTCATAGACGATCTGATGAACGAAACCAACGATAGGGTCACGAAACTATTTACCAAGGGAAGTCATCATAGAAATATAAGCGTCGTGTATATAGTACAGAATCTCTTTAACAAAAACAAGGAACAGCGGACGATAAGTCTCAACAGTCATTACATAGTTATGTTTAAAAACCCGAGAGACGGGTCTCAGATTACGAATCTGGCCAAACAAATGTACCGGGGCGCGTGTCGTACGTGCAAGAAAGTTTTAAAGACGCGACATCGGCTCCACACGGGTATTTATAATTGACCTTCGGCAAGAGACACCGGATCATCTAAGGCTGCGCACAATATTTTTTCCTAAAGAACAGCAGGTAGTCTACATCCCAAAATAAGGAACATGGGCGAGTCGGTCAAAAGACACGGAGAGATGTTGCGTTTTCTGTGCTTGGCTAAACCACCAGCTGTAAAGGCCGCGATGAAAACAGCGTCGCCTGATCTCATAAGAACCCTGTGCGAATGCTGCCACAACGTGTTAAAAGGTAACGTTCGGCTCACGCCGGCTCAGAAGAGACGGTTGCAGCGCCATAAACACGACCTGAGGATTCTCGCACGAAAAAAGACGACCGTGAAAAAGAGAAAACAGATTCTACAAAAAGGTGGCTTTATCGGCGCTCTGATTAAACCAGTTCTAGGTATCCTGAGCGGTATTCTGGGCATGTGAACGATGGCCAAGAAATGATTTTGATCGATCCTCGACTGCTAGAGTCTGTAAATCACCACCAAGTCGCGTATACGCCACCCGAGTCACTAAAAGACACCCTAGGAGATCTGGATACGCAAATGCAACGAGTCCTGGAAAGAGAGGACATGTCACCACGCGACAAAGCCAGACTGTATCAGCAGACATTGCAACGGTATCTGCAACGTCTCGATCAGTACAGACACAAACCTCTAGGCGTAGTGGACATTAAACAGGCACCCCCATCCCCCGACGCGATTACAACACCACCAACCGCGGTACTTAAAGACGAAGTCGACGAAAAAATTCCTCAGTCAGCGCCAAGCGCGCCTAGGCCGAAAACGAAAGCGGTCACTCACAAAGAAGTTGTGGGCAAGTACAGGCTCAGGAAAAGAAGAAAAAGTAAAATTCCAAAACCAAACTGGGAGTCATGGCCAAACGAGTAGATAAGATTTAAGAAGCCGTTACTACGATCCGAATCGACCGGGTGCCTACGGGGGTGTGGGTGGTTTACAGCGTAGTACAAAACTAAGCTCTGCAAAAATTAAAGAATGGCTGAGTCTGCAGGATGCTTATACTCTACACAAACCCGTTGTTAGAAAATTTAAGAGACGACCCATCATCGTGGGTGGTATGAATCAGCAGTTCCAGGCTGATCTGATCGATCTGAGACAATTAAGAAGATACAACGACGCGTTCTCGTATCTCGTTACGTGTATCGACGTTTTTGCGAAGTATGCTTGGGCAGTTCCGATACGGTCGAAAACCGCAAAAAATCTAGTGGTGGCCGTGAGCGAAATATTTGCCGAGCGCAAACCGATACATCTTCAAACGGACAAAGGATCCGAATTCGTCAACAAAACTTTCCTAAAGTTTCTCAAGGAAAATGGAGTCCATTTCTTCACTACGGAGAACGAGGATATAAAGGCAGCGATCGTAGAACGATTTAACCGAACGTTAAAGAGAAAATGTGGAAATTTTTTACGAAAACGAACAAATTGAGATATGTGGATGCGTTATCCGCCTTACTCAGAAACTACAATAATTCGTATCACAGGAGCATTAAAATGGCGCCGGTCCACGTAAATTCGGCCAATCAAGAACAAGTCTGGAACATCTTGTATAATAAACTGTCGGGGAGAGACAATAGACAGTCAGTGGCGATCAATAACCGTTATAAAGAAGGTGATCGAGTTAGAATAGCTCAAGCCAGAACTAATTTCAAAAAGGGGTATACACCATCGTGGACGGAAGAACTGTTTACAATCAGTCGTGTAAACAAAAACACTAACCGGTAACCTACGTTGTGAAAGATGATTCTGGTGAAGAGTTGAAAGGGTCGTTTTATACAGAAGAGCTTCAGAAAGTCGGCGAAAAACGGGTGTATCGAATAGAAAACATCTTAGAAGAGAGGAAAGTTGGTGGAACAAAACAGTACTTAGTCAAATGGTACGGTTACACCTCGGCATTTAACACTTGGATTTTGAGCGAGCAAGTATCGAGATACAGAGACTGACGAAATGGAGGGGGATGAACACGTGCAAACTTTTCTGAGTACGGTAGTTGAACGAGAAGAAACGAAGAACGACGAAGGGACCAGTCATGATAGCAGAACCTCACTCTGGCCTGTTTCGGTAAACTGCTCCCGCGAATGGAAATCGTTTTTCTCTGCCAAATGATCGTTATATATGCCGTAATCGGCGTGGCTTTATTTAATCTGACGGGTGGAAACGGTGAGGGTCAGGACGGAAAGATTTGGATCGCGCTCCTGAGCAGTTGTCTGGGTTACATGCTTCCAAATCCCAAGTTAGAGACGAGACGGTGAATCAAGGAAGATGAGTTTTTACATCACAGCCCCCAGCAACGCGTCGATGCAAATTTATCCTGAAAATGGTCCTGGAAACTTTTTCGTCAAACTCCCTCAAACTATCGAACTGAACGCAAACTACGAAGTCGGTTTGGCCGAGATACAATTTCCAAACACTCATTTCAACGTCCTACCCGGCGATATCTGGATCCGTTATGAAACCTCTAGTAACACAGCAGTAACAATGGAACTGGCGCCGGGGTTATACAAGACAGCGGATAACTTTATCGATGCTTTAAATAAAGTGATTTTGGAAAAAAACACCCGGCGTCAATATGAGATTTTTTTATAAAAAAAACGAAAATAAGGCCATCTTTAAAGTCGTTGAACAAGGAGCCTCGGTTACCATAAGCGAGGAATTGAAAAGTATCTTAAGCTTCCCATCGAATCGCGTGACAGACGCTAACGTGGCCCTACACGGTGAGAAAGAAATAAATTTGGAAGCTCAAACTAGAAACGTGTACGTCTATTGCGATCTAGTGTCACCCAGAGTGGTGGGGGATGTTCTGGTACCCTTACTGAGGACAGTTCCTATTTGGAGAAAACCACCACATCCATATTTCGCATCTACGACAAACCGCACTATGTCCCCCTGAGCAGGTTCTCCTTCGACAGGTTAGAAATTCTTTTAACTAACGACAGGGGAGTTGCGATACCATTTACATCCGGAACGTCGGTACTGACGTTACATTTCAGAGCGCGGAAGCACTTCGATCTGGTATAATGGTGAGACACACGCCGCTTCATCGAAATGCTAAGTTATACGAAGAGTGTTGCTTTAATCAAGCCGGCCACGGCCTCCCGGTATTTGTCGGAGGTAGAAGTCAGCGAGGGCGCGGTATCGGAAGTTTTTCGGAGGCATCTGAAGAGCAATTTTACCGTGGCTAAAAACAGGTGGTAAGGCCTTACTCAGAGAAGGTGTCGGCACGGGACTACAAGTCGCGCAAGACGCATTGGCGGGAAGAAACATTGGAGAGTCGTTTAAAGAAAGAGCTAAGGAATCCGGTCAGCGTTTAATTCAGGGAGCCATCAGTCATCTGGCCGGTGGCGATACAGGCCAACAAACCGGAAGCGGTAGAAGAAGAAAAAACGAGCAGCTCCACCTGGGATGCCGGCAAGAAGAATAAAAACGACAAAACGACGCGATCACTCTCATTCCGCGTCCAAGAAGGCTAAGAGGACAAACTATTCGGACATATTCGGTTAAGCGATATGGCGTTAGTGCATCCCAAGTCTTGCGAGTGTTTCCATTCTGGACTAGATTTGTTTAGCGTTCCACCGACTCAGACATCTCTTGATTCTGCCCAGTTTGTAGAAGTTTCCCCTTGGCGTCTCTGGCATCCGGGGCCCCTATAGAATTTTCCATCAGCGGAAATTCGGACGAATACATCGATTTTTCCAACACGTATCTGCATATGAGAGCAAAAATTACGCTGTCCAACGGTGACAATATACCAAATGATGTTGATGTTGCGCCTGTGAACTATTTTCTGCACAGTCTAATCTCGCAAGTCGACGTATCTCTCAACGATACTTTGATTTCAGCTTCTGAAAACACCTACCCTTTTCGAGCATACCTAGAAGCCACTCTCAACCATAGCAAGGAATCTAAGAAAAGTTATCTCACGAGCGCGCTCTACTACACCGATACTCCCAAACACGCGGATGACACCCAAGGTGACTCCAATACGGGTCTTAAAAACTCGTCGAAATCTGGCCCGAGGTAGCCATGAGCTGGATATGGTAGGGCGACTTCACTCTGATATTTTTGCTCAGGAGCGTTACATGCTAAACAGGGTTGACGTGAAAATTAAGTTGACCCCCTCAAAGGACGTATTTAACATCATAGCTCACGACAAAACTATCGGTTATAAAAGTGTCATCACCTACGCCGCCCTATTGGTGAGGAAAGCCTCAGTTAATCCGGCCATTTCGCTGGCTCACGAAAAGGCTCTCTTACGAGGCAATGCGCGATACCCCATGAAGAGAGTTATGATTAAAACATTTGCCATTCCTAAAGGCATGTTATCTCATTCCCAAGACAACCTATTCCTGACTCAAACACCAACGCGACTAGTCCTCGGCTTACTGGACTCGGCTGCATTTAATGGAAGTTACGACACCAACCCCTTCAATTTTAAAAACTTTGGCCTTACCTACTTAAACATCACCGTCGCCGGTCATAATATTTGGGGTAAACCTCTATCTACCGAATTTGACCGCGGTCAGTACGCTCGCGCCTACTTCAAGTCCATGCTGGCGTTGGGTCTTGTGGGAACAGACGCTGGTAACGGAATAGATTATAACGACTTCAAGAACGCCTACACTCTTTTTGCATTCGATCTCAGCCCTAGTCTTTTGAACGCCGAACAATTTGAGCTGGCAAAATCAGGGCCCGTCGCCATCGAGCTCAAATTTGCGACGATCACGCCTAATCCTATACAGGTCCTAGTTTACGCAGAACTGGATTCCGTGCTGGAGATCTCTAAAACGAGACAGATTCTTACAGATTACACAGCGTAAACACTTCGACAATGAATACGAGAGATATTCTCAAAGTACTTATGTCTGACATTTTTGTGAGAGGGTGTTCCATTGTTAGCGTAGTGGCTCGCACTCGGTTACCTCGGTATATCGATCCAACTAAAACAGCAGCCTTCGTTATCAATACCGACCCTAGTTGGAGACCGGGCTCTCACTGGGTCGCCCTCTACTACAACGCTATGGGGCAGTTTGAGTATTTCGACAGTTTCGGGTTTTCTCCCAGACATACCGAGATCATCGATTTTATCGAGCGGAATTCGAACAGACCTCTCATCTACAACTCGCGTCAGTTACAAGATCTTGTTAGTAACGCGTGTGGACTGTACTCTGTGTATTTTCTACTGATTAAAACACGAGGAGGATCAATGCAAAGGGTCTTAATGCCGTTTACCTCATCCACCAGACAACACATAAACGATCGAATCGTGTATCGACTACTAGCACCGAAGCTTATGGCGCAAAATTTAAAATTTCTAGTGCAATGACGTCAGTGGCTAAAAATATCGCAGACAAGTCTGGACACGAATTTTAGTGTTTAAAAATCCGGACTAAACCGGATCTATAATCTGACCTATGCTATAAAAGTCGCGGGTGAGAAAGCGCCAGTCACACATCGCTCAGTGCTGAGATACAGAAGATGCTGACAAACGTCGAGGCTGCACCAGTTGTCGATGTACCCACTAGCTGGGTCTACGTTACAGCAGATCGTGAAATGGTCAAACCATTGGCTACAGGGCTGAAAGTAGCGTCTGTGTCTTCATACAGAGGGTCGACTATGATCCATATTCGAAAATTTTTCGGGACATCGAATTTAAAATATCCCACCAAGTATGGGATCACGTTGAATCGTTCAGAATTTGAACAGCTCGTGTCTATGCAGGACGAGTTATTGGCCGAGTATGAGCGTCTCGAAGCCATTGCAACAACACTCGAGACTCATACATTGAACGAACCCGACATCAGACTAGATCACACACTTCCAGCATCCACGTCGCCGAGTATCGAGCCATATTCCATAAATACTGGCTTTTACATGGCTCCTTTCTACGATACTGACAACTTCGAAAGTAGTCAGCCAGTACCAGCACTATCTCCAGGTCATCTTAATAGAAACGAACAGCTCGTGGCTATGCAGGACGAGTTATTGGCCGAGTGTGCTCGTCTCGAGGCTAATGCAACAACACTACAGCCTCTTCCCTCGAACGCGCCGTCAACCACGGCAGATCATAGACTTCCAGTATCTACATCACCATGCAACGAACCTTATTCGATAAATAATGGTTCTTACAGGACTCCCGTGTACGATACTGACAACGTTGAAAAGATTCAACCAATAACAACGATTGCCCCGGGTCATCTTAGACGAAGAAAGAGGCTGAGGCTGAACATTTAGATGTTGTGTTTTTATGTCGTGTCTAGATGTACTGCATACGCAGTATCGGTGTTGTGCTGTATCAATAAAATATATATAAATTACAAAACATGCCTCGTGTTATTTGTCATTTATGTGTACGTATATAATGGATTGTATAGGTGTGAAAGTCATAGATGTTGTAACTCGTTTTTTTTTCTGTTTTACACACAGGTATACTGGTAGTACACCAAGGACACTGATAATATCCATATTATTCTTACGAGACAGTACCACGTGACATGTATATACAATAGAAAAAAACTGCATACTTTTTTTAATGATATATTTTAATACAATATAAACGTGACAACGACACAAACATATGTTCATTATCACTGGACATAAAACTATCACAGAAGTATCATTGTATATACATATAAATACTCTAGATACCTAACGGAAAAGTCGTCACATTGTCGTTGTGCACACGGCGTTTGATGTAGAAATAAGAGAGAGAATTTCTGTGCTGTGTATATGTATAGACACTCGATTTATATCGTTTAAAACCCACATTTTTCCCTCCCTGCGCCTGTTGTGTCTTGAGAACCTTCATAAATATATCTTTGTCTAGTTTATTGTGATGTTTGCTAAGCCCCTTAGTACTAGTTTTTGAGTAATCTCCAAAACAGTGGTATGTTTTACTACATAACGATACCATCCCATCCCTTCGTACTCTAACTTAAATAAACCCGGGGTACGTTTATGGTACAATTTTGTTTTTTCGCAGTTTCGACAATCTACCTTAAATTTACCTTTACTCCTAACAAACTCCTCCCGATGAACGCTACAGGTCTCTGAGGGGAACCACTGATCGTACTCGTTATAAAAAGTTTCGAGTAAAGGCGGTCTAACGGCGGCAGCTAAACTAGGTTTACTTAACGCCAAATACAGACTGTCAGTGTCCATTTCACACAACTGAAAGTATGATCTCTCTACGAACCGGTCTAAAAAATCGTAATAAAATTGCAACATCCGTAGCTTGGCGTATTGATATACAAAGTAGCCGATTTGTAGCGGAAGGTCCCACCTCGTCGTCTTTTTTAACATTTCCACCTCGAATATATTCCCTACTCCTAAATCTGTCATATGTTTAAATAGGGGGTCGTTAACGAGCTTGGAAGCGGACTCACCCTCGCAGTACGCGACGTTCGAGTGTTTCGCTTTATCGGTGAGAGTTTTTCCATACGCCGAATTCCCTAACAACTTCATGGTCTCCCCCGTAATGGACTGCGTCTCATCTACATCCCCTTTTCGTCTGGCGTCGGATACGGTGTCCCCAAATTGTTTGAAACAACTAACAGGGTGGTATTCGATCACCTGGTAGATGTTGGTTACCCCTAGACCGTGATCCAAATACCATTTTAATAAGGGGGTGGCCAAAAGAATTTTCTTCCCGATATAACTACCTATCAGGGTACGTCTAGGGGTCGTCAATAATTTATTTTTCACGGCGTATTCCTTCATAAGCTCTCCTATATCGTCTCTACACACGTCTACGTTTTTAAATATGGGTGTCATTTCGCTAAAATATTCCTTGAGAGAGTCGGGGACATGAATATCGCATTCTACCAGACCAAACAGCGTTTCGTCTTTAACAGCTTTCAAAATCTGCGCGACGGTTAGTGGTAATTTTTCCCGGGCATACGATGGTTTTGCTCTGGGGAGGGCTTGTTTAAGAAACGGAATAATTGCGCTATCGGTTTTCTTTAGCTCTTGCCACTCACATTCCCACATCTCAACCACGTCAACTCCAACGTCATTGGTTAAATATTCGCGAATTTCCCGGGTCTTGTCGTATAGCTCGGACAAGGGTTTTTTGTTTATAGGGTTAACACCTTTGTGTTTTTCAGTGAGGTGACAGATATGGCCGTGCGTCAGACAACCATGATACTGCCAGACTTTATTATTAGCGGATAGGTTACTCTTTTGACAGAAGCCATCCACTCTAATCCTACGAGGTCCCAGTGGTACCTCACCCCCGTTGTATTGAGTTCGCAACTCAATGTTGTGTTTGTGAGCTACCCACGTTAACCACTCTCTACTCTGCTGATCGTAATAATTAACTTTACGTTGTCTAAACCCGTCCTCAACTTTTCGTATAATTGGAAAGTCAGTGGGCATTTTCTGCATCAATGCCCAGAGATACAGAGCGTTTGCGTCGTAGCCTTTAAGACTCTCTACTACATTTTGAGGATTACCTCTGATTCGAGTCTCGTCCTTCTCGTGGTGGCGATGAAAGATTATGCTCGGACCACCCACTATATTATCTCTAAGTGTTTTATGAAGCTCTGCCTCGCGTTTACCGCATAACGAAAAGACTACGTTTTTAGGTATGGTGTTGAAGAGGTATCTTAACGTCACACCGGGGACTGAAATGGCGTCCTTAAACATATCTACACCTAAACCCGCGTAAAATTCGATCTGTTTCTCTAATGCGAGTAGGAAGGGCCCGACATCCTTGCTGTTATACCAAACAAGAAGATCTCTGAGAGTGGACATGTTATTGTCCGCCCATATCTTGTTACAATACTCGTACTCTTCGTTTGAAATATTACAGTTTTTAAGCGTCGAAAAGAAGGCCTCATGAGGGGGGAGAGAGGTTTCGTCTAACTTTATTAGGTCGGTAATATACTCGTAACAAAATACGCCTTTAGTCTCTTTAATCTTGTACGCCGCCAAGTATTTACTATAAGAGAACCCCGGGGCGAGATAATTTATAATATCTAAGAACTTTAGTCGACTGGTGGAGATGCACATAAAATTATTATTGCGCTTAACGATAAACTTGAAGGGCGAGGTCACCCCTTTCTTAGTTTTGTTTTGTTTCGGGTCTTCTTCTTCTTCTTCTTCTTTTTCATCTTCATCATCTTCTTCATCATTTTTCAATTCTTCTTCATCGTCATCATTTTTCAATTCTTCTTCATCGTCATCATTTTTCAATTCTTCTTCATCGTCATCATTTTTTAATTCTTCTTCAACGTCATCTTCTTTCTTATCTTTTTCTTCATCATCTTCTTCGTTCGCTTTTTCTACTTTGTTCGCCCCAGCTACGAAATGTCTTATTAAATATGGTTTGATAACGTTTAAGTCATACTTTCCAGAGTTGAATCCTATAACAGGGAGCTCTTTCAAGTATGACTCGAGTTTCCCTATGAGGTCACTACAGTCACCCCTGTCTCTTAAACTGTCAAAAACCTGTTTGAAACTGCCGCGTAAGATTATATACGACCGTTTCGCTAATGTCTCTAGATAATCTATCATTTTACTCACTAATTTTTGAGAATCACCTTCGCTCACAAAACATACTGGTTTCTCATAACCAGGAATATTACTGGCTACGGCACACGACATTGGAATATGCCTGGCTACATATTCGGTGACATTACTAATGTTTCCATCTGTCGTCGGTACATTACTAAAGTAACATTCGTAATCGTACGTCGCTCTGTAGGGATACACATAGTTATTAGGAACTTCTATACCCCTATTAGCTATCGTTTCGAGTATACCCTCTTTGTTCCTATAAACTCCTCCGATATACTTGTCTTTTCGCTTATCCCCGGTACATGTCTTCTCGTGTCTTAACAAAAATCTATGATCCCTCCACAATTTTCCACATTTAGGACACGAAAAAGCATGGGCCGTCTTATCTATGTCCGCTACATACATAAAATGTTCCTCGTAAAATAGAACTCGTAAGGTGTCGCTAAAAGTCGTACTACCTCTTAGCATTGGGGACAGGGCTTGGTCTTTGTCAAAAGCGAAGACGTCCACGTTAATACCGAAACACGTTTCTAGAGAGGGAATCTGCGCTAGCGTTACACCCGGGAACTCGTCGTCTATATCTAAACCCTGATGGTCTTGCCACTGTTTCAGGAGATCGCTGGTGGGTCTGTGTAAATTACTGAGATTAGCACCCATAAATAACGCTACACATCTAAAGAAACAGAGATTATCAGTATAGGCTGATTCCCTTGTGTTAGTTTGTAATGTATAAATGAATTTATTGTTTGTAATGTGTTGTGGCAGGTCGGTGGTTAGACACCCGATAGGATATTCTACGAAATTATAGAAATAGAAAGAAGTGCTGGGAAGGGTTTCAACGCTATATTTAGTGCTCGGTCTATTATGATTTGCGTGGTTTAAGGGGTCGCTATCTTGTAGTTGTGTGAGGAACCTATCAAAATCTGCTCTGTTATTGATAACCATCGGAGTTGAAAGAATTAAACTATTATTGAAACTACTATGGAAAAACCGAAGGTCATTGTTTTCTTTATTCCTCAGGATGAAATTGTGAGAATAATTTATTTTAAATCTACGTTTTGGTTATTAAATATGGGATTTAGGATGTTTGCCCAGTTTGGCAGTAGCTGTGAATTTGGTTTATGAAACACCGTGTGGACTGACAGATGCCTGTTATTATTACTATGTGACCTTATTGCAGGCCAGTTGTCGACATAGACCTGTCTAACATCTGATGGTAAACTAGCTAAACTGTCTAATTCTAGATCCGTTCGCGCCTTCTTGCTGTGTTGACGCTCTATCGATTGTTCATTATTCCGCTTCCTCTTAATTGTTGGATCAGCTCTGGACTTTGAACAGGTCGTCGGTATCGAAGCTGATGAGGTGGCGGAGGAGGTTGACGGTGTTGAGGAGGAGGAGGTTGACACTGCTGTTGTGGAGGTGGTTGATACTGATGAGGTTGATGGTCTTGTCGAGGATGTTGAGCTTGTACTTGTTGATATCGGTAGTTGGTGTTTATTTTTAATATGTGTTCTTAGATTGTCCTGTCTGTTAAATTCGCATACACATATAGGACACTGGTATGTCTGTTTATTGTGAACAGTGTCTACATGTCGATCTAGATGGTTTTGGGTAGTAAATATTTTCCCGCAGTCTTTACACGAGTATTTAGTATTAATGTGTACAGATGATATGTGCTCTGTACTGTCTCTAGGCTGGTCACCCCCACGAGTGTTATCTACTCGGGGTTTCTTTCTAGAGTGTTGTTGTTCTTCATCCCCGGTCTCTGCAACATTGTTGTCTGTTGCAGAGAATACTGTCGGGGCCCTTGATGTAGCCGGTGCTGGTGCCGGTGATATAGATGCATATGCTGCATGTTTCTTCGCCACATGGTTTGTAAGATTTGTGGATCTTGTAAAGATGCAGCCGCATATAGGACACGGATATCTCTGTTGGCCGTGCGCACTATCTACGTGTCTGGATAGAGCATCCCGACGTGTGAAGCTTTTCCCACACGTTTCACACACGTGGCGTGGTCTGCTTACAAGTTCGTTACGAGAGGCCATCTGTCAACGAGATAAAACCACGCATTTAGTGTGCTTACCAAAAATACATTGAAATAGTATACATATATAACATGCGCTCGCACACGCACGCGCGCACACACACACACATACTATATGTTACTAGACAGTTATTAGTTATCGACCACTTCATTAGCACACATAACCTCACCGGTTATCATGTCTTACACCATCCCCGTACAACTCAAAACTCATCCACCACTCCTACTATCATAAACGCTATAGCCAGATATGACTCATTCCTCCGCTTTCGCTAGTTTATTATAAATGTCTCTCAGCGTCTACCACCGCTATATCAGACCGTTTCAAATCTTTTTTTTTCTTTCTTTACTTTTCTTTCTTTCTTTCTTCTCTCTCTCTCTCTCTCTCTCTCTCTCTCTCTCTCTCGCGCTCTAGCTCTCCCTTATCAGTACTTTAATCTTTACACTCAAAACACATTATCAACATCTACGTACTTATTACTTAACTAAAACACGCATCCATTAACAGTTAGTTTTAAATATTATATTTTGTCGGTGAGCGGGTATCTAGGTGTTTACTAACGCTTTTATTGACATATTTGAGTCTCTATCCCAATCATGTTCATATCACTATCGTAACCATACCACTTTTACAATATGTGTTTGTACTAATGCGACTGGAACTATAAGATTCATGAAACTTAACAAATCGTTCAGTTTGTGTGACTCACGCGTAATGTATAGCCGAACATGTCCAGACATGTTTCACATTATTGATTTCACGTAACACGCGCGCTTCTGAATTTATCTTATATGGATTCGAAAGTGACTAGTTCTGATTGTAAAATGTGTGTGGCTACAGTTTCGAACGAAATTGTGGTATTAGCTGTTGACATTATCCACACTTACGATAACACTAAAAAGAAACTTTCCACGTTTTATAAATCAATGGCTAAACTAGTCTATACGGTATCAGAGAGATATGACTCGTTATTCGCTGGTATAACTCTGGGAGTCGAGGATAAGGATATTTACGCCTCGTTTGCGACCATTGTGGTTTATATGGTTTCAGATGGAATTTTTAACTGTGGGCGCCTCGTGATTATTTATAAGCTGGCTTATCGACTAATTAAGAACCATGTCAAAGACTTTTACGATTCTGATACAGATATATCTTCTCTGGAAAAGAGCTTCGCTTTCTTTGCCGGGATGTTTATCGGTGGATTATTCGGAGACTGGCTTGTAAACAAACGGCGGTTGGAAAAAGTTCCTAGCCTTCTCTAACGAAAAGGATACGACGATGTGGACTTATTTCGTAACAGCTTTGCTCTGTGACCGTTACGACACTTACCGAACACGTTCCTATATGTTACGTAATTCATTTCCATTAATAAAACTATGATAATAAACACACATTGTTATGTATTTTAAGCAAAATTTCAACTTACCTGTATTCTTATAATGTTGGTTTTTAAAAGGCTGGTTCTCCTAGCTTTTCCGATGTTGTTTCAGTATAACACCCGTGGTTATCTGCTGTTAGATTTACAGCTCTGATAGGATAATATCGGTGAGGCTCTGGTTCTAGATTTACAGATATGGAAGCGTATCTGGCAGTGTTATCACTGTGGGTACCTCGTGACTGACTGCCCGACCGACGCTAGTCGAATGAATATATTAAATCGTGTACGCGCCTTTTTTACATAACCTGTTGCGTTTCGCGCTCGCTGGAGAAAATAATCATTAAACTCACGCGAGCGGTTTATTGATTGGGTCATTATGTGGCACGGTGGGAGATATTGAGCTGCCGGTTCATACCGCCAGCAAGATTTGCCAATATATATGTATGTATATATACCTACTTATGGTCCATATCTTAAATACGGGGCCCATTTACGTCCACGTAAATATAATAACTATTAACTTATTACTATTATATGTATAAGTGCTCACCATATCCATGAAATAACTAACGTATCACTACTCCTAATATGGTAGTTTCACTTCCGGAGTGGGCGTGGTCTATAGCCGGACAACACACACACACACTAGCTCCTATTGGAAGTCACTTTGGCGGGAAAAAACTGATGTCCAATACATGACTCAGTAATCCCCCTCAACCACCAACCCTCTTCATGCACTATACAAGCCCTATTCATATATACATATATATCATAACAGAAGTCCACCACCACCACCACCACCTTCCACCATGGGAAAGTGGTGGTATCCTACTATATAACTCTTGTACTTGAAGGGTACTGGACTTCGTAGGGTATACCCTACTCTTTGGTCAACTAAAAAAGCGAGAGCATAACGTGCGCCTCCTACTACTCCCGGTATCACCGCAAACAATTAAAATCCATAATTGCTCAACCGCCCGTGCCGGTGGAATCATCCGAATTAACATCTCATCTCCCAAACAAAGAAAGGTAGCTGCAGTCACCATCATAGCAGTTTCAGCACACGCCAAAAGACATAAGGCGAAACCACACAGAAAGTGAATAGAGCCATCTGTTCCCCATCATACGATATCATCATTCATCATAAAGCAATCGGATTATCGAAACACGATCAAAACGGATGAAACGCACAACTCACGGTGTGCACAGAGCACACAACTCAGTAGCTCCGGCAGCAAACCAGACTTGGAATATGAGGAAACTGCAACAAGGAACACTTTTCAGAAACAGCCTTTAACGGCTCCCGCCGCCTATCCGCCATATTCAAATGAATAAATATTTTTGTTTGTCTCTACAGGGCACAGATTTTGTTTGTCTCTACAGGGCACATATTTTTGTTTGTCTCTACAGGGCACAGATTTTTGTTTGTCTCTACAGGGCACATATTTTTGTTTGTCTCTACAGGGCACAGATTTTTGTTTGTCTCTACAGGGCACATATTTTTGTTTGTCTCTACAGGGCACAGATTTTTGTTTGTCTCTACAGGGCACATATTTTTGTTTGTCTCTACAGGGCACAGATTTTTGTTTGTCTCTACAGGGCACATATTTTTGTTTGTCTCTACAGGGCACAGATTTTTGTTTGTCTCTACAGGGCACATATTTTTGTTTGTCTCTACAGGGCACATATTTTTGTTTGTCTCTACAGGGCACATATTTTTGTTTGTCTCTACAGGGCACATATTTTTGTTTGTCTCTACAGGGCACATATTTTTGTTTGTCTCTACAGGGCACATATTTTTGTTTGTCTCTACAGGGCACATATTTTTGTTTGTCTCTACAGGGCACATATTTTTGTCATCTTCAGTGTTAAAGTCTTGTGATCATGCGAACTTGATTAATTGCCCTTGTTTCATGATGGAGGGGTAGGAACATCATCGTGACACGCAATGAACTCATCATCATTATCATCATTAAGTGCCATCTCCGCAACGAAGGTTGGCTACCATGGAGCACTATTCTGCTCTGTCTCTTGCTTTGATGGTGCAGGTTGTCATAGGCTGATTTGTCCATCTTTTGGTGTTACTCGTCCATGTTAGTTTTGGTCTGCCTATGCCTCTTTTACCTTGTATTTTCCCCTCCAGGATTACTTTTAGTAGGCTATTGTGTCTTTTAACATGGCCCAAAAATCGCATTTGTCTTGTTTGAATTGTGTTTAGTAGTTCTCTTTTCATTTTTAGTTGTTTTAAGACTTCATCGTTTGTTTTCTTTTCCTTCCATCAAATTCTACATATTCTTCTATATTTCCACATTTCAATGCTTTAATTCTTTGTTCTGTTTTCTTGTATAATACCCATGTTTCTGCACCATATAGGAATGTTGAGAAGACATAACATTTTGCTATTCTTAGTTTTAGTCCTGGTGTTATTTATTTTGATGTTGGTATGTTCTTCATGACATTACAAAATTACTTTTTGCCATACCTATTCTTTTGTTTATTTCAGTTGTACATTTTCCATCACTGGTTATAGTATGTCCAAGGTAATTGTAGCTCTGAACTGTCTCCAGGTCTATTCCTTCAATTTTGATATCCACTTGTGGGTTGAACTCATCATTACTCCTATATGCGTGTCCTGACTTTCCCCTAAACCTGCGCCATGGCAGACACGCTCTGTCTTTGTCAGGCTGGGTCTTGGGTTGACGTTGTTCTTGTTGTAGTATGGATGCTGACCAGGGCTGCTAGGCCCACCCTGCCTGCGGTTTCTGTCTGGGGGTTCTCCCATGACAACATGGGCAATAAAGGAAAAACATGGGCAATAAAGAAAAAACGTGAGCAATAAAGAAAAAAACATGGGCAATAAAGAAAAAAACATGAGCAATAAAGAAAAAAACGTGGGCAATAAAGAAAAAACATGGGCATTAAAGAAAAAAACATGGGCAATAAAGAAAAAAACGGAAGTAAACTTGCTGCTAAACTTCTAAAGGAATAAGAATAACTATTGCTGAAAATCATGTTCTTGCCTGTACTTTTATAAACAATCATCATCATTGCACTCAAATTTGGGGGGGGGGGGGGGGAAGGGGGGGAGAACTGGTTGGTCTTGAGGCAAGATGCCGGCCACGGGACCGAAAAGTTGTGGGTTGAAATTTTTTCAAATGATTTCTCTGGTTGAAACAGCCACAAGATTTTGTATCTTATATACAAGTTAAATACATTTATCTTTAATTATTTTCTTTCTTTTTTTTTTTTTTTTGCCTCGGGTTCCTAGTTGGAAAAACCACCCGACTGGACTACCGACGTTCGGACAACCCGTGTTCGATTCCTGCTGGGAGGAGTGTGAATTGTACTCGTGTTTGAAAAAAAAAAAATACTCCACGGTCGACTCAGTCGTTTGCAGAAATGGGTACCAGGGTATTACCCTGGGAAGGTCAGGAATGTCGGCTCTCATTGTGAGTTTCGATGCTTGAAGCGACACGATCCAGAAATCTCCGAACATTTATGGATAGGCGGCCGAGCACATATGGGTGGAAACTCGCGTGCTAAGACGCCGGTTCAAGTCTCGTACTTTCTATCTACTGCCCTTTCGAGCCGAAGACGGCACATAGGGCAGAACCACAATCTCAAAAACAGAAACCTTGCGTGCCAAAGTGGCACATATTGCAGAGATCACTGATCTAAAATCTATGTCCCAGTCGTACTTGACCTTTAATTATTTTGTGAAATAATTCCATGAAGCTAAATGTTATAATTTTTTTTTTCCCAGGTAACACAGAACAGAGTGATGGGTATGATTGCCTGCTATGGTGTGCAATTGCCTACTGGGAGCTGCATGAACGTGTTGGCCGGTTGTTCTCTGTAACTGAACCTAGCTTTCATATATTTCAACATTTACCTCACGGTGATGGGATGTGTTTGCGGCTCTTCCAAAACCCCACAAGCCTGGAGGTGGTGAAACGAACAAGGGAAAAAATTGGATTCGGGATTATCATAAGCCGAGAAGCATCCCATGAATGTAGTGTCAACATAACTAAAATTGTACAGAAAGACGAGTGGGAAGATGAAAGGAAGCTGTCTATGTTGGGTGCAGGAATTGTTGTGTTGCCTCTGTCATCTTCATCAAGATTATTTAATTCTTCATCAGAACAGACTTTTCCTCTATGTGCTGATAAAGAAAGAGCCAAGAATGGGCAGATAAATAATGGTTCTTTTCCAACTACCTCAAATTTTACAAGGCTGGCATTATCACAAGAGAGGATGGCCTCATGCAGTGATGGTTTAGATAAGGATGCAGAAGGAGACTGGGTTATTGCTCGTTGTGACGGGGAAGAGATTGAATGCCATCATAGATATGTTGAAGAAAGTGAACGCCACCATAAATATGCTGACTGTGGTGATGGAAGGGTTGTCTACCATTATAATGATGCAAGTTGTGGTACAGATGATGCTAAACACCATTCTAAGGAGCAGGAACAGTGTTGTGATTGTGACTCCATTCCCATATATAAAGAAAGCGGGAACTATATTCCTCTGAAATCGTCAGCATCGTCACAGTTTCTTAATCATCATCATTTGCTGCAGTCTCAGTCACCTTCCACATCACCCTCATCATCACTCACATCCTCTCATCATATGTACATCAATGATACTTCTATCAGTTACTCACATTACTCAAGATCAGGTTCAAATATTGGATCATGGGTTATCAATAATGCCCCCAAACATATCAGTAACAATAAAACAAACACTTGTGATGTTAACAGAAACAAAAACCATATTAATAAATATACCTCAAGGATCTTTGCAAAATTCAGCAACAAAAATAATTCAAACATAAACAGTCATACCAGAGAGAGCTCAGAAGAATGCAAGAGCAAAAGTATTAAAAACACTGACTCTCAGATAAACAAGAGATTCTTAGAAATCAGTAACAAAACTGGTAAAACAATTGACTCTAACACTATCAGAAACTCAGCTATTACTGTAATACTCAGACCACACTTACCAATTCATCTTTCACAGCTGCACCTTCATCTGCATCGTGCAGGCAAGGAGAAGTCTGGGCATACAACGCATCAAATTTCCCCATTTTTGTCAACTCACCCACTCTTGGTGACCCACAGTCTTCCCAAACTTTGGTTGTTAAAAAGTCCCACCGGGATATTCAATAAAAATATTTGATTACGCCAGAGCAGGACTTCTAGACAGAACAGAAGCAGGGAGTATGCTATTAAATGATGGACCTTTTGATCCGTGCAGTGTGCGGATTAGCCTGGCTAAAGGATGGGGTCCCAATTACTCGAGACAGTTCATCACTTCTTGTCCTTGTTGGTTAGAGGTTCTTTTAGGTGTTAGGAGTCATCCTTCAACATCTTGACAAATGCTCACTTGTGAAAACCATGCACTTTATATTGTTTTGTATTTTAAAACTAGAAAAAAATTATCATAAATAATGAAATATGAGAATTAAATATGAATAAAACATGATTATTATAATTGTCATGTTTCATTAACATGGACATTATTATTAACATGGACATTATTATTAACATGGACATTAGACAAGAAAACAGAACAGAGAATTGAAGCATTTTAAATGTGGATATATAAAAGAATAGGTAGAATTGGATGGAAGGAAAAGAAAACAAAACGATGAAGTCTTAAACAACTAAAAATGAAAAGAGAACTACTAAGCACAATTCAAACAAGACAAATGCGATTTTTGGGCCATGTTAAAAGACACAACAGCCTACTAAAAGTAAACCTGGAGGGAAGAATACAAGGTAAAAGAGGCAGAGGCAGACCAAGACTAACATGGACGAGTAATATCAAAAGATGGACAAACCAGCCTATGACAACCTGCACCATCAAAGCAAGAGACAGAGCAGAATAGTGCTCCATGGTAGCCAACCTTCGTTGCGGAGATGGCACTCGATGATGATGTTGAATTAATTGTCATAAGTATTTAATATCAACCTAATGTTACTTATAGGGTACTGTCTTCAGCAGCGAAATTAGTTATTTTAGGATTTGTTGACTTTGTTTTGGTTTTAACCAAATAAAAATAAAGGGTTAATGAAGTTGTATGAGCTTACTGTTCATGTGGAACACTGAGATTTGAAACACAACCTCCTAGCTGACCCATGTGGAACACTGAAGTTTGAAACACATTCAATTAGCTGTCCCATGTGGAACACTGAAGTCTGAAGAACGTCCTCCAAGCTGACCCATGTGGAACAACGAAGTTTGAAACACATCCTACAAGCTGACCTATGTGGAACACAGAAGTTTGAACCACATCCTCCGAGCTGACCCATGTGGGACACTGAAGTCTGAAACACATCCTACAAGCTGACCTATGTGGAACACAGAAGTTTGAACCACATCCTCCGAGCTGACCCATGTGGAACACCAGGGTTTGAAACACATCCTCCAAGGTGACCCATGTGGAACACTGAAGTTTGAAACACATCCTCTTAGCTGACCCATGTAGAACACTGGGGTTTGAAACACATCCTCCTAGCTGACCCATGTGGAACAATGGGATTTGAAACACATCCTATTAGCTGGCTCATGTGAAACCCTGGGGTTTGAAACACATCCTCTTAGCTGACCCATGTGAAACACTGAAGCTTGAAACACATCCTTCTAGCGTATCCATGTAAAACACCAGGGCTGGAACACAACCACCTAGCTGACCCAGTGGAACACTGAAGTTTGAAACGCGTCCTTCTAGCTTATCCATGTAAAACACCAGGGCTGGAACACAACCACCTAGCTGACCCAGTGGAACACTGAAGTTTGAAACACATCCTTCTAGCTTATCCATGTAAAACACCAGGGCTGGAACACAACCACCTAGCTGACCCAGTGGAACACTGAAGTTTGAAACACATCTTTCTAGCTTATCCATGTAAAACACAAGGGCTGGAACACAACCGCCTAGCTGACCCAGTGGAGCACTGAAGTTTGAAACACATCCTACTAGCTGAACCATGTGGAACACTGAAGTTTGAAACACATCCTACTAGCTGAGCCATGTGGAACAACGAAGTTTGAAACACATCCTACTAGCTGACCCATGTGGAACAACGAAGTTTGAAACACATCCTACTAGCTGACCCATGTGGAACACAGAAGTTTGAAACACATCCTACTAGCTGACCCATGTGGAACAACGAAGTTTGAAACACATCCTACTAGCTGACCCATGTGGAACAACGAAGTTTGAAACACATCCTACTAGCTGACCCATGTGGAACACAGAAGTTTGAAACACATCCTACTAGCTGACCCATGTGGAACAACGAAGTTTGAAACACATCCTACAAGCTGACCTATGTGGAACACAGAAGTTTGAACCACATCCTCCGAGCTGACCCATGTGGGACACTGAAGTCTGAAACACATCCTACAAGCTGACCTATGTGGAACACAGAAGTTTGAACCACATCCTCCGAGCTGACCCATGTGGAACACCAGGGTTTGAAACACATCCTCCAAGGTGACCCATGTGGAACACTGAAGTTTGAAACACATCCTCTTAGCTGACCCATGTGGAACAATGGGATTTGAAACACATCCTATTAGCTGGCTCATGTGAAACCCTGGGGTTTGAAACACATCCTCTTCTGAAGTCCACTCTTTTATAATGCAATATGATGATGATGACGATGATGAGGAACTTCACACGAACACCATCACTTAATAGATCGGCAGCCTTTTATTCTTCTGTCTCCTCAACCGTGAAAGTCATCTTTAACATCTAATCAGCACAATTATCAAGTTCTAACTCATTTTCTCCTCCTATACTAAATTGTACTAACCTATTCTACATTAGTGCTGCCGTGTACCCTACTTCGGTCCGTTCCCATCGAACGTCCCAACCTACTCTACCTAATCCTAATTAACGGCTTTTATTTCTACTAGTCCATTCTTTGGTGATCTGTCTCTAACTGCTCCATAGTGATCCAACTACTCTATAATGTTCTACTGCTCCATAGTGATCCAACTACTCTATAATGTTCTACTGCTCCATAGTGATTCAACTACTCTATAATGTTCTACTGCTCCATAGTGATCCAACTACTCTATAATGTTCTACTGTTCTATGCCATTACCAATCTCCAGCGGCATCTTAGTGTTCCTACTGCTCCATAATGTTTCACTGTGCTATTTCGTTACCAATCTCCAGCATCATCTTAGTGTTCGTACTGCTCCATAGTGTTCCACTGTTCTATGTCGTTACTAACCTCCAAACCCATCTGCACACCGCGGCTGTCAATCTCTAACTCTACGACTACACATCCTCTATCTTCGGCTGTCAATCGCTAACTCTACGACTACACATCCTCTATCTTCGGCTGTCAATCTCTAACTGACTTTCCTTCGTTGTTCCCTCGCAACTGTCTCTCTATCTCTACGTCATAAAATTCTCTCTTTCGTCATTTCTCCCTTAGTGTACATTGGTGTCTAATTTCCACTTCCCTATCTCTTGGTGTGCAATTCCCCGCTATACATTTCCTGCTATACATTCCCTGCTATACAATCAGCTATATATTCCCTGCTATACAATTATCCTCTAACATGTGCTAGTCGTTGTCACAACTAACGACCATTCACTTCTAGCTATACATTCCCTGCTATACTTCTAGCTGACACATTTGGAACACCAGGGTTTGAAACACGTCTACCTAGCTGACCCACGTGGAACACAAGGGTTTGAAACACATCCTCCAAGCTGACCCATGTGGAACACAAGGGTTTGAAACACAGCCTCCAAGCTGACCCATGTGGAACACCAGTGTTTGAAACACATCCTCCAAGCTGACCCACGTGGAACACCAGGGTTTGAAACACATCCTCCAAGCTGACCCATGTGGAACACAAGGGTTTGAAACACAGCCTCCAAGCTGACCCATGTGGAACACCAGTGTTTGAAACATATCCTCCAAGCTGACCCACGTGGAACACCAGGGTTTGAAACACATCCTCCAAGCTTACCCATGTGGAACACTGAAGTCTGAAACACGTCCTCCAAGCTGACCCATGTGGAACATTGAAGTCTGAAACACGTCCTCCAAGCTGACCCATGTGGAACACTGAAGTTTGAAGCACATCCTACTAGCTGACCCATGTGGAACACCAGGGTTTGAAACACATCCTCCAAGCTGACCCATGTGAAACACTGAATTTGAAACACATCCTCCGAGCTGACCCATGTGGAACACCAGGGTTTGAAACACATCCTCCTAGCTAACCATTGTGGAACGCTGAAGTTTGAAACACGTCCTCCAAGCTGACCCATGTGGAACACTGAAATCTCAAAAACATCCTCCAAGCTGACCCAAGTGGAACACCAAAGTTTGAAAAACATCCTCATAGCTGACCCATGTGGACCACCAAAGTTTCAAACACATCCTCATAGCTGACCCATGTGGACCACCAAAGTTTCAAACACATCCTCATAGCTGACCCATGTGGACCACCAAAGTTTCAAACACATCCTCATAGCTGACCTATGTGGAACACCAAAGTTTGAAACACATCCTTCTAACTGACCCATGTGTAAACAGTGGGTGACTAGCATTGGCTAAGGAAGAAAGGTATCTATCTGGGGCATGATCTCCTAAAAGTATTGTCCGCACTCACAAAGTAATGATTGATCTATTGGTCGAAACAAACAACCTACAATCAGCATTTTGCTTCTGGTTTGATTACATACAGGATTAATTAGCTTTTGTTTCTGGTTTGAGGACATCCAGGACATACAGGATTAATTAGCTTTTGTTTCTGGTTTGAGGACATCCAGGACATACAGGATTAATTAGCTTTTGTTTCTGGTTTGAGGACATCCAGGACATACAGGATTAATTAGCTTTTGTTTCTGGTTTGAGGACATCCAGGACATACAGGATTAATTAGCTTTTGTTTCTGGTTTGAGGACATCCAGGATTAATTAGCTTTTGTTTCTGGTTTGAGGACATCCAGGACATACAGGATTAATTAGCTTTTGTTTCTGGTTTGAAGACATCCAGGATTAATTAGCTTTTGTTTCTGGTTTGAGAACATCCATGATTAATTAGCTTTTGTTTCTGGTTAGAGGACATAGAGGATTAATTAGCTTTTGTTTCTGGTTTGAGAACATCCATGATTAATTAGCTTTTGTTTCTGGTTAGAGGACATACAGGATTAATTAGCTTTTGTTTCTGGTTTGAGAACATCCATGATTAATTAGCTTTTGTTTCTGGTTTGAGGACATCCATGATTAATTAGCTTTTGTTTCTGGTTAGAGGACATACAGGATTAATTAGCTTTTGTTTCTGGTTTGAGAACATCCATGATTAATTAGCTTTTGTTTCTGGTTTGAGGACATCCATGATTAATTAGCTTATGTTTCTCGTTAGAGGACATACAGGATTAATTTGCTTTTGTTTCTGGTTTGATGACAGCCATGATTAATTAGCTTTTGTTTCTGGTTTGAGGACATACAGGATTAATTAGCTTTTGTTTCTGGTTTGAGGACATACAGGATTAATTATCTTTTGTTTCTGGTTAGAGGACATACAGGATTAATTGGCTTTGTTTCTGATTTGATGACATCCAGGTTATACAAGATTAATTATCTTTTGTTTTTGGTTTGATGACATCCAGGACACACAGGATTAATTATCTTTTGTTTCTGGTTTGATGACATCCAGGACACACAGGATTAATTATCTTTTGTTTCTGGTTTGATGACATCCAGGACACTAAAGATTAATTATCTTTTGTTTCTGGTTTGATGACATCCAGGTCATACAAGATTAATTATCTTTTGTTTCTGGTTTGATTACATCCAGGACATCCAGGATCAATTAGCTTTTGTTTTTGGTTTGATGACACCCAGGTCATACAAGATTAAGTATCTTTTGTTTCTGGTTTGATGACATCCAGGACATCCAGGATTAATTAGCTTTTGTTTTTGGTTTGATGACACCCAGGTCATACAAGATTAAGTATCTTTTGTTTCTGGTTTGATGACATCCAGGACATCCAGGATTAATTAGCTTTTTTTTTATCAGGCTTGCCTTCACTAGCCAGACACTTGCAAAGTCTCAATCAAATTTAAATGCTTGCTCTCTAGTAGTGGATCCAAGCTAAAAATAGTGACTAGAACAGCACAAATTATAAGACCAGTAATGCAGCAGAGGTTGACATGAAAATATAAATACATCACTGTTTAATTATTTTAGAGAAAACAAGCATCCTTTCCGACCAAGAGGCTCAAGCAAGGCTCCCTGCAGTTGTCCAGTCAGTGTTAACGGCCTATCAGCTGACCAAGACCTTACCTCAAACCCCAGTTGGCCTCATCATCATCAAGTACCGGGCCTGCTGGCGTAGGTGATCATGTCTCTCCACAACTTTCGATCTCGACGGTTTTTTTTAAATTATTATTTCTGTTGTTGACCTTCTGCCATGCCATTCTCTTAAGCTGTCTGTTATTTTTTTTTCTCTTTGCTTCACTCTATCTCTTCGTCCCTCAATTTTCCCAATTGTTACAATATATTCCAGTTGTTCTCTTCTAATTACATGGCCAGAAAAATGATGATTGTTTCTTCCTAATATTGGAAATTAGCTCTCTTTTTTTGCTTTGGCCTCTTTCAGAACGTTTTCATTACTCTTCTTAGCTGCCCATGGTACTCTCAACATTCTTCTGTAAAACTACATTTCTACAGACTCCAGCGATATTCTTGTCTGTTGTCCTATTGTCCATGATTCACATCCATATATTAAGACTGGCTCTACATAACATTTAATAACTCTTTTTCTTGTTTCTATTGTCAAAAATGCGTTGCATAGTATCTTTTTTTTGTTTGGAAAACTGCTTTTGTCTGAGCCATTCTGCATCTCACCTCTTTTGTACATCTTCCGTCTGAGGTTAACAAAGTCCCTAAATATTTAACATTTACCTTTTTTAATATTGTTCCACTTGTCTTTATTTTACATTGTGGTGATATCCTTTTCTTTGCTGTTACTATCCTTGGCAATCGCATTTGTCAAATCCACTTGGCTAATGAGGTGAAGATCATGATGGGCTCTGTTGATATAGAAGAACTAGTATTGTAATATTCTAGCCTCTCCAACAGAACTCAGGAAGTATAAAAAGTCCTTGCAGATTGCCACATCAACTTCTAAGAACCAACAGCTTGTATTGAACCAATGACATTCAATTATCATTATTCCCAAAATCAAACTGCTACCATCTTATTGAGTTATTTGCAGGTCATCATCATTGCACTCCAAACATGTCCATAGGTGCTCAGATCCCCTCCTCAGCAAGTCTTGCAGTGTCCAGTGACTGACGACTCCAGTTCTGCTGTCATCTTTTGTCATGTCAATACCCTGTTAGGTAACCTTTGACCTACTAAGATGGGAGAGGGTGACCCTTTTCGTGACAATGCCACCAGTCGAACCTGTGAGTGCGTCAGCAAGGGAAGTAAGTCCTCAAGACAAAATTTAATCGAAAAATAGTTTTCTTTATCATACAAGAAAGACAAACCTTTAAAAAATGGATTTAAAAACAACATTTAGCAGACAATTTAACTGATAAATGGAGTGACATTTTTTTTTCTGGATGGACACAGCTTTGGAGTTGACTTAGTCTCTAAAATGGGTGCCAGAGATTTTCTCTGAGAAATTGTGACAGTTTGACATGATCCAGCCACATCACCAATTTATGCGGAGGTGAAAAAAAAAAAAAAAAGAAAAAAGAAATTCATAATTCCTGTCAACATTGCTGGGTGTAACTAAAACCTTAACTTACCTGAAGTGCTCAAAGTGGGAAATGGACAAGATTACTAATGGCGTGAGTCTTACATTTGATTCACTTTTGTGAGTGTAATATTTGCAAGGAGTGCAAGAACACAATAAACTTATAGTATATCTCAGGGCTGGCCAAACTAAGATTTATTTGGGCAAGAACACAATAAACTTGTAATGTATCTCAGGGCTGGCCAAACTAAGATTTATTTGGGCAAGAACACAATAAACTTGTAGTATATCTAAGGGTTGGCCAAACTAAGATCTATTTGGACAAGAGCACATTAAACTTATAGTATATCTCAGGGCTGGCCAAACTAAGATCTATTTGGGCAAGAACACAATAAACTTGTAGTATATCTAAGGGTTGGCCAAACTAAGATCTATTTGGACAAGAACACAACAAACTTATAGTATATCTCAGGGCTGGCCAAACTAAGATCTATTTGGACAAGAGCACATTAAACTTATAGTATATCTCAGGGCTGGCCAAACTAAGATCTATTTGGGCAAGAACACAATAAGCTTGTAGTATATCTAAGGGTTGGCCAAACTAAGATCTATTTGGACAAGAACACAATAAACTTGTAGTATATCTAAGGGTTGGCCAAACTAAGATCTATTTGGACAAGAGAACATTAAACTTATAGTATATCTCAGGGCTGGCCAAACTAAGATCTATTTGGGCAAGAACACAATAAACTTGTAATGTATCTCAGGGCTGGCCAAACTAAGATTTATTTGGGCAAGAACACAATAAACTTGTAGTATATCTAAGGGTTGGCCAAACTAAGATCTATTTGGACAAGAGCACATTAAACTTATAGTATATCTCAGGGCTGGCCAAACTAAGATCTATTTGGGCAAGAACACAATAAACTTGTAGTATATCTAAGGGTTGGCCAAACTAAGATCTATTTGGACAAGAACACAACAAACTTATAGTATATCTCAGGGCTGGCCAAACTAAGATCTATTTGGGCAAGAACACAATAAACTTGTAGTATATCTAAGGGTTGGCCAAACTAAGATCTATTTGGACAAGAGCACATTAAACTTATAGTATATCTCAGGGCTGGCCAAACTAAGATCTATTTGGGCAAGAACACAATAAACTTGTAGTATATCTAAGGGTTGGCCAAACTAAGATCTATTTGGGCAAGAACACAATAAACTTGTAGTATATCTAAGGGTTGGTCAAACTAAGATCTATTTGGGCAAGAACACAATAAACTTGTAGTAGGCTATATCTCAGGGCTGGCCAAACTAAGATCTATTTGGCCCATTGATTTGATTTTTATTGACATGATTTTGATATTGACACTATTTGGTTGTAGAGCCTGTGTTTTGAAGATTTTGCAGATATTATTTCACATTAATTGTATGCCACAAGCTCATTAAACGATTGTGTACATCCCTCCCAAAATAATTTGAAGACACTTGGGGGGTGGAAAACTGGGTAGTTTAGAGGTAAGATGGCGATCTTTCGTCAAGAAGGTCCCAGGTTTGATATATACACAAATATTATTATATAGGGAACTTCCGAGGCGATAATAGGGAATAATATAACAAAGAAGTATGTGTTAGCACTCGGAAAAAATGACAGACAAACAACAACAGAAAAAAACAGAGAACAATATATGGTCCGAAGCAGGATTCGAACCCGTACTCCATGGCACCGCGCCTTGCCACGAGAAGCCGAACGCTTGGTACACTGCCACGCAGCTAACTAAACAATTAGCTATTGTGAGCAGTGTCTTACTCGAAGGCGTTCCCATGACTATAGCATAGGGTTACGATCACAGATCGGAAATAACTTGCATTTCTGTACTTTCCTATTAATGCAAGTGGGATGATACTTGCATTAATAGGAAAGGTTCCCATGCCATGACACCAAGCTATCTAGTGTCTTCTCTTTTTGTTATCAGCGATCTCTCTTTCCCTGTATTTTACCAGTTGTAACCAGGTATTGAAACTTTCCTCTTCTCATGATGTGGCCGAAAAATGTTAGTTTCTTTCTGGTGTTTTTTACACTCACTATAAAAAAAAAAAAAGTAAAGTACTCCCGTCACGCCAAATGGCGTATAGGGAATATGGTGTTAGTGACCATAAATTTTACAGACCTTTGGCAAATGATTTTTTTGGGGTAACGTGGTCGGTATTACGCCCATGCCACTTTACTTTCCCAGAAAAAAATCCGATACCCATTAAAGGCTGGGTTACCGTAAGTCGCCGGTGGGATCGAACCCTACCTCTTGTCCTATGTAGTCCAGTTCACTAACCACTGAGCTATCGCGGCTCACACTTGGCAGTTGGAATTCAAAAATAGTAAGCAAAAAATGGCCACTGCCCTGGCAAAATTGGTAGGAAGAAATTCTAGCCAAAACGTGAAAACTCTCGACGATAAAAATATAAGGATACATGTGAGGTAGGAGAATATCTGCCTGTAAGATGGAGGACACCTGAACACATGACTGTTGGTGTGAGAAGTTGGAAAAGAAGGGATATTCATGGAACAATTCAGTGTCTCTTGACTTTGCTATCGCAAAACATCTCCATACACAGAATTTGAACCATTGATCTTCGATAAACAAGAAATTATTTAATTTATTTCTTCTTCAGGGGATACCCATTAAGCGGGCATGAATATGTTGTGTCACCAGTTTACCTCTTCAATATGGGCAGATTTTGGCCTACTCTTTTAGACTTCTAACTAGGATTCTTGTGGATTTATAGAAGAATAGGTAGAATTGGATGGAAACAAAAGATAACAAACGATGAAGTTTTAAACAACTGAAAATAAAAAGAGAACTGCTGAACACAATTAAGACAAGACAAATGAAATACATTTTTGGGGCATGTTAAAAGACACAACAGCCTAATAAAAGTAATATTGGAAGGAAAAATACAAGGCAAAAGAGGCAGAGGCAGACCAAGACTAACATGGACGAGTAACATCAAAAGATGGACAAGTCAATCTATGTCAGCCTGCACCATCAAAGCAAGAAAGAGAGTAGAATGGCGATCCATGGTAGCCAACCTTCGTTGCGGAGAGGGCACACGATGATGATGATGATGATGATGATGATGATGATGATGAACTATGATTCTTCAACATGTTCAAAGTGCACACAAGATTTCATGTTTTCCCACTGTTATTTGAGAGGGCTCTGCATTGTATCTCACTACCCAGAGAGGACCAAACATCAGATCTCACTACCCAGAAACCATGGAAAGCCACGAAGAAACCAGAACTTGAGAGAGAAAAAAATCCCACCTCCTGTGGTGGAATTTGAACCCATGGCCTGCTTGTTCAGAGGCTGGAAACAAATAATAATAAATGAATATTGTTATAGAGGGAAACGTCCGAGGCGATAATCAGCGAATCAATTCAGAGGAAGAGGTATGTTTACAGCACTCGGAAAAAAAGACAAATAATCAACAACAGAAAAAAAATATGGACCAAAGCAGGATCGAACCCGTACTCAGTGGCACAGCGCCTTGCCACAAAAAGCCAAACGCTAGGGAACACTGCCACTCAGCTAACTAAAAAAAATGTTCAAAGGCTGAAGTTTCACTTCTAGACCATCCTGTCTCCATATAGAAGATGACATTTTTTGAGAGTGCATTCCTTCTGTGACACAGGAATAATTTCTTTATTGTGCTGTAAAGGGTGAAAATACATACCTTGTTTACAACATCTCTCAACATACAACATTTTCAGCCTCTAAAGCCCTCCACACGTGTACAAATATAGTTCATGATTTTCAGTAATTGAGTGCTACATTCTACATTTTCAGTAACGGAGTGCCACATTCTACATTTTCAGTAATGGGGTGCTACATTCTACATTTTCAATAATGGAGTGCTACATTCTACATTTTCAATTGATGAGAGTACATAATTGTGTTGGGAACCGCGATAGCTCAGTGGTTAGTGAACTGGACTACAAAGGACAAGAGGTAGGATTCGATCCCAACCGACGGCATTCGGGTTCACCCAGCCTTAAATGGGTACCGGATTTTTTTCTGGGAAAGTAAAGCGACACGGGCGTAATACCGACCATATTACCCCAAAAATCATGTGCTGAAGGTCTGTACAATTTATGGTGACTAACACCTTATTCCTTATACGCCACTTGGCGTGACGTGGGTAATTTACTTTACTTTTTTCTACACAACTGTGTTTTTTGCTCCTCATTCCAATAATGATCAGTATGTGTATTTCACATAGACACAAACCTGGTTAATTAACTAACAACCCTCCTCAGGCAACACATTTGACTTTCTTTGCTAGATTGACACTTTTGCAAAAATCCTCCTGTAATCTACATCTATCTATCTATCTTTCGTTCGCCTGAAGTATTGTCTATATCTGCAATGTCGTTTCCTGTATAAATTTTACTGTCTTTTGTAATTCTTGCAGTGGCCCATATAGTTTTGTCTGTAGTGTTGTATCTATGGGCCAATGGATTTTCCTCAGTCTACTATATTCAGTGCAGTCTTGAAGTATGTGTTCAGCAGTCTGGGGTGCCTGTCCACATGTACAAGTAGTTGAGGTGCCGATCTTGAATTTTGTATACATGTGACTATGGAGTCGATTGTGTCCTGTTCTTAGGCGTATAATGATAACTTGTTCATATCTATTCATATTATGAAAGGCATCCTGATTTGGGGCTTGTGGTCCTCTGATTGATTTGATTATCTGTTTCTTATGATGGTATGTAACTGGTGTATCTAGTTGTGTGCCTGTTGAACCTTCCTTTGCCAACTGATCTGCTTTCTCATTTCCTGGTATTCCACAGTGAGACGGGATCCACTGCAGGGCAACCCTGTGGTGCTTGCAGAGTTCAGTCAATAAGGTCTGCAGATGTGGTAATTTTCTGGATTGTAGTGCCTGGAGTACTGATCTTGCATCTGTCAAAAACACTACAGGCTGTGGGCTAAGATTACTGTTCAGCAGTTTTTCTATTGCCAACTTTATTGCTTGTATTTCTGCATCATAATTGTGACAATATTTCCCTGTTGCTATTTTATTCATATCCCTAGTGTTATTTGGGTACTCTATATATGCACCTGCTCCCCCATTCTTTACTGCATTCTGTGCTGATCCATCTGTGTACACACGAATCCATAGGTCTTTTGGGTATTCTTCATCCAGGAAACTGAGAGTTATTGTTTTTCGCTGTAGACTATTTTGTTCCTCTTTGTCAACTATTCCTTTCACTTCTGTCCGTATTTGAACTGATAATCCTGATTCATCTGTCCAGGGAGTTTGTTCTGGTATGGGCAGAAGGGGTTTAACAACTCTTGGCATGTCTGGCGTTTGTCTACTAATACGCTTGGCTTGGTGGATAAAGCTGCTTCTCTTAAGTCGTCCCAATGCAAGATTTTGGAATCTGTCCTTCATTGGATGTCTCGGCATGCATACAAATTTTTCTGCCTGTATCAGCACCTTTGTGTCTCTCCGTTCTCTCAGTGGTGGTATCCTCCACAATTTCTCCATCTCCAATATTGGTGTTGATTTCATTGCTCAAGTGATGACCCTAAGTGCCTGGTTTTGTACTTTATCCAGTTCTTGCAATGTGGTGTTTGATGCTGAGCACCATGCGGATGATCCATATTCTAAATGTGGGCGTATACTCTGTTGGTAAACTTTACTGAGTATTTTCCCACTCGCACCCCATGTGGTTCCACACAACTTCTTAGAATAGCCAATTTCCTCCTTGCTTTTTGGGTTGCCTTATTTATCTGCTGTTTCCAAGATAGTTTGTTATCAAATGTAACTCCGAGATATGTAGCTTGTATGTCTTCTTTCACAGGCTCATTGTTTATGTAGATGGCTCCTGCTTTTTGTTTTGGGGAGAGTGTGAAAAGTGTAGTACTGCATTTGTCTGTATTGATGCTGATACACCATCTATTTGTCCATGAATTCAGTGCATTCATAGCTCTTTGTAGCAATTTGGAGGCCACTGTTGCATACTCCTCTGTGCACCACATTACCAAGTCATCTGCATACATTGCCACTTTGATGCCATGTGGTAGTTCAGTAACTAGGTCATTGATGTAGATCAGAAAAAGTGTTGGAGATAGTACCCCTCCTTGTGGAACGCCCTGGCGCAATAAGACCTTCTTACTCTTAAGACCATCCAGTTGCACTCTGGCTCTCCTGTTATGCAGGTATGCTTTGACCCATTTGTACATCCTGCCATTTACTCCATAATTTCTCAGTTTCTTCAAAAGCCCTTCCTTCCATACCTTATCAAATGCTTTCTTTAGGTCTATCCATGCTGCTAGTACCAGTTTCTTTTCTTGAAACGCATCTTCAATTTCCTGGGAAAGATAGGTTGCTTGATCTTCGGTAGAGTAACACTGTCTAAAGCCTGCTTGTTGTGGGACAAGGAGATTTTCACTTTCCAGGTACCACTGCAGTCTGAGATTGATTATACGTTCCATTGTTTTACACAAACAGCTTGTAAGGCTGATTGGTCTATAGCTGGATGTCATTGAACCATCTTTTCCTGGCTTTAGTAATGGTATCATAATTGCTTCTCTCCATGCCTGTGGCACTCTACCTGTGATCCAGCAAATGTTGTAGATCTGCAGTAGTTTTGCTTTAGCTGCAGTTCCCAAGTTCTTAATCATTTCATTGGACACTCCATCATTGCCTGGTGACTTTTTCATTTTTAATTTGGATATTGCCAGCTCTAGCTCTCTTTGTATAATGGGTGTTTCCATTACTTCATGTGTGGTCTCTTCTTGTCTTGCATTTTGTTGTTTTAAACGGGTCTCTTGTCGTTTTTCTAGGCTAATTTCAATATTATTGTCATTTGCAAAGGAGTCTGCAAAGTAATTTGCTGCATGTTTACCTGTTAGAATGTTTCCATCCTTCTTCAGTGTAATTTTGGTGTTCATTTCTGTACCTTCATCATTCAGCTGTTTTACAAGCTTCCACACTTTTCTTGTGTCTCGTTCAAGATTCAAGGACTCTGTTTTCTCTTTCCAGCTTCTCCGTCTGGCTTGTAGTTTAGCCCGTTGAAATTTGGCTTTAGCATGCTGGTAGTTGTTGTGGTGTTCTTGGCAAGGGTTATTTTCTGCTTGCTTTCGAGATGTTTCCATGTCATTGTGCAGTTCCTCTAGTTCACTACTCCAGTATGGTTTGTAGTGTTTCCGTGCCCCTCTAGGTATTGTTTCACTGGCAGCTTGTATTATTAGTCTACTGAATTCATCAACTATTTTGTTGATGTCTCTATCTGTATTTATATCTTTAGTCAGTACACTGGTGTAGTGTTGATACATTTTCCAGTCTGCCTTTGTGTAATTCCATCTGGAGAGAGTGCTGCTCTCCCTGATGGCCTCATTTTGCACCACTAAAAAGACTGGTCGGTGGTCGCTGCCTCCAAGTTGTTTCCCAACAATTCGTGTGATATTCCAATCCAGGTCTGGTGAATGGAAAGCAAGGTCTGGTGTAGATGTGGTATGCCATGATCTGGAGTAGAATGTTGGTGGATCTGTTGTCTGGTTTAATAGTATAAGCCCATTGTCATCCTGCCAATTTTCAAGCTCTTCACCTCTCTTGTCCATATGTTCATAGCCCCAGCTCTGTGAGTGGCTGTTAAAGTCTCCACATACAATTATTCTTTCTTTTAATGTAATTGTGTCTAGTGCTAGTGGGCGGTCACTCGGACAGTAGTAGTTAAGTAGGTGGAAGTCTGTATTTCCTGTCCTGAGGTGCATTATTTGATATTCCGCCCCATCCATATACACTTCAATCTGACATGCATTAATGTTGTTCCTTACAAGAGTCAGTATTCCACCCTTTTGTCTATTTATTCTGTCAGATCGGTAGCACTGGTATCCCCTAATCTTCAAGGCTATGTCGTTGTTTAGATGGGTTTCCTGCAAACAGCATATGCTTATTTGTTCTTCATGCAGGATATTTTCTAATTCTATCTTTTTACTGTACCCATCTCTTTTGCTGTTGATGCCTTCAGCATTCCAGTGCATTATTATAGTGCTAGGGAACACTGCCACTCAGCTAACTAAAAAAAATGTTCAAAGGCTGAAGTTTCACTTCTAGACCATCCTGTCTCCATATAGAAGATGACATTTTGTTGAGAGTGCACTCCTTCTGTGACACAGGAATAATTTCTTTATTGTGCTGTAAAGGGTGAAAATACATACCTTGTTTACAACATCTCTCAACATACAACATTTTCAGCCTCTAAAGCCCTCCACACGTGTACAAATATAGTTCATGATTTTCAGTAATTGAGTGCTACATTCTACATTTTCAGTAACGGAGTGCCACATTCTACATTTTCAGTAATGGGGTGCTACATTCTACATTTTCAATAATGGAGTGCTACATTCTACATTTTCAATTGATGAGAGTACATAATTGTGTTGGGAACCGCGATAGCTCAGTGGTTAGTGAACTGGACTACAAAGGACAAGAGGTAGGATTCGATCCCAACCGACGGCATTCGGGTTCACCCAGCCTTAAATGGGTACCGGATTTTTTTCTGGGAAAGTAAAGCGACACGGGCGTAATACCGACCATATTACCCCAAAAATCATGTGCTGAAGGTCTGTACAATTTATGGTGACTAACACCTTATTCCTTATACGCCACTTGGCGTGACGTGGGTAATTTACTTTACTTTTTTCTACACAACTGTGTTTTTTGCTCCTCATTCCAATAATGATCAGTATGTGTATTTCACATAGACACAAACCTGGTTAATTAACTAACAACCCTCCTCAGGCAACACATTTGACTTTCTTTGCTAGATTGACACTTTTGCAAAAATCCTCCTGTAATCTACATCTGAGATATTTTCTTATTTTGTGTGGAAAAATAACAATTTCGCGAGAAGTAAAATAAAGTTACATAATATTACATAGTCCATGTATGTAATAAATAATAGGGGGATAGTGCGCACCCCTGTTTTACTCCTGATCTAACTTCGAAGTGGTCTGTGTAGTCTGTTGCTGTTCTGACTGTAGGTGCCGTTGATGTAGAGACTTTTTTTTCGGTTGGTTGGATGCTGGATTACTCCGTATGTTGTTAGTATCTCCCACAGTTGTTCTCTGTTTACTCAATCAAATGCTTTTTCCTGGTCAATGAAAACTATGGATACATTTTGATTGTTTCCTGTCGTCTATTCTGCTAGTGTTTTACGGTGAATAGAGCGTCAGTACATCCTGTGTTTTTTTTCGGAATCGCATTTGAGAATCGCTTAACTGTAGTACTATTATTGGTCTCAGCCTTTCCCCCATAAATTTGGCGTATAACTTTCCTACATGGCTTAGAATTCTTTACAATGAAAAATAAAAATCAGCGCAAGTGCTTATAACTTATAGGTTAACTACATCAGGTATAAGAAACCCGAGTTATAAAAAGGTTTCAAATCACGTGCCCAACTTCAAAACGCTATTACTCAGTAACCGTTTGTTAAAAACTGTTGAAATTTTCGAAATGTTATTAGAATGCAAAAGGCTCTTTAAATGTATATTTAACAAATATCTTGCAGCTGCAGTTTTCTTAAAGCGGCGAATTTCTTTGATGTTTGTCAAAATTGTAAATTGTGAACCCCTAAATAATAGAAATTACCGTAGTTGCTGGTCTATGATTAATTTTCACTAGGTAAAGGCGTGGCCGTAATGGGGAAATAACCTAATAAGACAAAACACCAGGAGAATTATTGTCTTCTCAGTTCGAGGACGGACGATAATATCAAGGTATACCTGTATGTCCAATTTTCATAGTTGTGTGGTCCTGATAAGGACCGTTTGTTGAACTAATTTAAGGTAATATAGGGGCCAACATTGTGGGGGCTATATACTTTCATTCTGAATCAGACGAGTCTAAAAGATTAATAACTGTTTGGGGTTGAACATTCCACAAACCATCATTTTTCCAATATTCCTCTTCCTGTTTTAAGACGTGGTCTTCACATTTAGCCCAATTATCTTTGTCTATATTTAATAAAGCGAGATTAACAAGAGTCTTTACATCGCATATTTTGAATGTTGTATTTTCATCTGCCACTTGTCCTTTTAATTTTGCCCAGATTAGTTCTATTGGATTTAAATGAGCATGGTAAGGTGGCAGCCTCAAACTTATATGACCGTGCTCTTGGATAATCTTATCTATTTGAAAAATCTTTGTCCTTTGTTTTTGCTTTACTAGAGATAGTAATTCAGGTTTTAAGTACATGTTATTAAATTGTATGTGCTCCTTTGTGAGCCATATCTTAATAGCATCTTTTGTACTGGATGACGTCGGGACTTTATCTTCAAGTGCAACAATGTTGTGGTACGCTGCATTGTCCATTATTAGGCAAGATAGTCGATCTAGTGATGGGAGAACAGAATTTTCAATCCAATGTCTAAATATGTGACCATTCATCTCAGAGTGATAATCCCGATTGTCTATGGATTTTGAAAGAAAAATGAGCTCTGCATTCTGTATTAGTCCATGTTGTCGACTACCTGCATGAGCAATTATCAAGCGCTGTCCTTTGCTGCTAGGTATTAATCTCTTAATCTTTTCATCTGATGACTGCCATTCCTTTTGGTTAGTGTGGTGAGCATTGATCCATGTTTCATCCAAGTACACAATATCATAACCTTGCTTGCGCACCTCTTTTACTTCACGTAAGTACTTGCTTCTCATGACTACTATATGTGGCTTCTCACAGATGATGTTTCGTCCATTGGAATACTTTCTGAATGTAAAGCCTGCAGCTCTCACATTCCTCCATAATGTAGACTTTGATATTTCAATACTGTTGTTCTTTTTCAGCGATACTTTTAATTTTCTTATTGTAACAGTTTCATTCATACCCAACATTTTGCGAATTTCACTTCTAATAAGTTCACTGTCGAAATTATCCAACATTTTTGCTCTTCCTTGTGATTTTATATATTTTGAACATTGACGGTCACGTGCTTGAATCCAGCGATTTAATGACCGTTTAGATAAATCCAAAATGTGTCTTGTCCTATTCTCAGGGTTTTCTAAAGAATGAAATAATCTTCCTCGTTTAGCCTCTTGGCAAAAATAGTCATACATTTTTATTGCGATGTTTTGTAAACTGCAGAATTTCATTTTAAGACTCATGATAAATGTTATCGTTCCACGTTTACACCTATGAATGAACGGAAATGGAACACACAATTTCTCGTGTTTTTTACAAGTGTCTAATTGTGTCAAAAAACCACGGTAAAAGCGTGCAAACACGTCAATTTTACCGTGTATGGATTTTTACTCGCTATTTTTAACTTAAAATACTGTAAACATTAAGTTTTGACTACATCAATGGGTCGTTATAAATTTATATAAATCAAATAAGCAACAATAATAACCAAATGTTTTTTTTTAATGAAATTAATTCCCTGTTGGGTTCTAATCATTATAACTTAACATGCAAATTTTGAACAACTTACAACAAGCGGTTAAAAAGCTATCGATTTTAAAAGTTGGGCACGAGTTATGAAACAAGCTATAGTTACGGTCCACCTTGAGCTGGCTTACGTAAAGCCCCTTCAAGGAATCAGTTAATGCCAGACACAGTCTACGCTTCGCTTAGTCACTTAGTCCAGAACTGTTTGCTCTGTCGTCTAGTGAACATAACGTTTAAAAGCCACTGATCCGTCAAGGAATCACAATGTTCTCATCTGGGTCACTGGGAGAGTTGTCTGTAGTACGATAGAGCTGTCATGCCGCTCTGAGAGAACCTTCATTCGGCACTTAAAACTGTATACAAAAGATATGTTGATATCTTTTTATGATTGTTTTTTGGAGCATAGCACAATTGACGTAGTTACGAGAAGTGAGCGTCAAATTATGTACATGTTGGGTGGGACGACTAAAAGGACGTATCAAAAGTGCATGTTTAATCACCGATGTAAAGCATCTTTCAGCACGTATACTTTACGTAATAAATTGAGAAGGAATAATATATAACCGATAGTTCTGACCTTAGTGCAGCAAGATCGATTATTTTCATAAAGTTTTAAGTGGAAATGACTAATAGCGACCTGCTTGATTGAATATTGAGAAGTAAGATAACGAAATTGGCTAATGAACTCAAGTACAAAGAAAAAAAGACAGGATATGACGTCGTGTGTTTGATCAAACTGAAACAATAGCTACATGGCGATACATCTTCTTTATTAGACTTAAAACAATCACTTGGCGTTGATTATGAGAGCTTCACACAAATAATTAGTGATCTAATTCGATCATGGCGGCAGAAAGTAACGACGAAAGACAAATTTTTCAGAAATCTCTTCGGTCCCAGATGGGCTATGGAACAGCTGTCTTGACAGTTGCTACAAACAAATCGACGCCAAAAACGAGGAAATTCATTTCTCGGCAGCTTCTTAGAAATGATACTCTCATGGGGATCGCACTGAAATATGGAGTTACAGTAAGTTCAATGTATGAGACAAGCACACCTCCAAATTAATACGATTTTAGAGTGGTGTTCGACTCATAGTCATTGTTTGTGTTAATGTTTCACTTGTTTGTAAAACTTTGTTGTAGTAGTTAATAACTGAACTGTGAAGTGAAGTAACTTTTAGTAACTCAAGTAACTGTGTAGTGTGTAGTGTATCACTCAACTTGTCCACCACAAAACTACAACTTAAGCTTTAAACTAGCAAAGTTAATACTAAGAGAAAACTCTTAGAAAACACCTTACATCTGTCTTCATCATGACATTATCACTGTGTGTACAGGTTAGGTTGCCCCCCACTCGATTCCTACTCATTTGGCGATACTAGACTAACTCAGCCTGACTGGCTAGTTAAGTCTGTTTCTTATCCGGAAGCACTGCACAGTGAAGAGTGGAGTAGCATCAGTATATAAATTTGGTTCACCCATCAAACTCACAACTGACTGCTTTCTTCCACTGCTGACAGGTGCCTTTGCTGTCTTAGATGGATATGAGTAATTAGATTATTTGGGGCTGGGTGGTCTAGAGGCAAGGTCCTGCCTCTAGACAGCAAAGTCCCAGCTTTGAATCCCACCGCAGGTGGTGGGAATTTTTCTAATTCAAATCCATAAATTGCACATCTTTCTTGACTTTATCCTTCCTGTGTTTCTGAATAGTGAGATCAAATGTCTAGCCCTCTCAGATTTAGCGGCAAAATAACAGGAGATCCTGTGTGCAAATCTACACATGTTAAAGAGCCATTGTGACTGTCTGATTGTCACTTCAAAGTATAAAAGAGTAGGTCAAAAATGGTCACTGACTGGACAAAAATTGTTGACATAAAAATGTACCAAATTTATCCCCGTCCATTTTCAAGACCTGTGCTGCGGAGTTTGTACATCAGAGCTAAAACTGTTTTCTTTGCTTCTGCTAGTGGTTGAGATGCTGCATCCTGGGGAAGGAACTTGAACATTATGGAGTTGTCTGTTGTGCAGTGAAGATGATCTGTTGACTAGAGTGAATTAGTTCGTTCATCATTTACTGATCTCAGTAGCTTACTCAAAAGTCACAATACTCATGTGTGTTTGTAAGAAATCTTATAAATAATCATACATTTATATATATATATATATATATATATATATATATATATTCATTTATTATGTTTTTAGTTATCTAATAATCAGATAATTTAATGCATGGAAAATAGTCAAGAACAGAATTGATGCAATGCACTGTGATGATTGTAAAAGGACATGATCGCCTATGCTAACCGGTATGGTGTTGATAATGATGATGATGAATAATCAGAGCTATTCATTATTAAGTTTGAAGCACAATTTTTGAGTGTGAATAGAAATGTTCTGATTTATTGTTTGTTTCCTCCCTCATGCCTTGTTAGACATATGGACAATATTATGTTAGTTAGCATATTTTACCATGACCAGCATCTCACTTTTGGGTGATGTGGTAACACGAGCCTATATACCTTGTTTAATTATCTGGTTATTAATACTTCTCAGATGACCCACTTTCTTTGAGCTAGGAATATTATTTGTCATCCAGTAAATATCTGTGGAAATCCAATACAAGATTGATGTCTTAAATTAAACTTTACAATTCCTCTAATAGACTCCAGACTTAGTTCGTTTCTTTCCTTGTCCACTGAGTAAAAAATATACCCACTCCTCATTTCCATTATGACTTGGGATTGAAAAGTTAAACTGACAGATGTGAAGAAACTCAGAGTTCAACTCTGAATTTGGGTATAAAGGTAAACTACGAGACTTGAATCAGAGTCATAGCATATGAGTTTTCACCCATATGTGCTCGGCCGCCTATCCAGAAGTGTTTTGAGACTTCTGGATAGTGTCACTTCAAGCATCGAAACTCACGATGTGAGGCAGCCTTCGTCACCTTCCCAGAGTACTACCCTGGTATCCAGTTCTGTCAGCGGCTGGGTCAACTGCGGGGGTATTTTTTTTCCAACCATGAGTACAACTCACACTGCTTTCAGCGGGAATCGAACATTGGTTGTCCGAACTGAATATTTTTTATAGCCCAGTTGGGTGGTTTTCCCAACTAGGCTACAAAGGCCCCCAATTTGGATGTTCCTTCAGGAAGTTAACTCACTGCTTGTCCAAAGGAGATTTATAACCTTTTTTTTAGATACATTAACCGTGTACTGGTGGAGGTTGTAGAGTTGGTCTAATAGTTTTGACTCTTCCCTTTTAATTTGTTTGCTATGTAGCTAGTACAATCATGAATTAATTAATGAAGTTAAGATTTGTCAATTATTAAAAACATTTAGTTCTGTTCTTTGAAGTGTTAACATTTTTTCTTTATTCATTCTCTATGAGGAATTCTAATGCTTCTCTTACAACCAAAGAAACAAACTTCCTCATATTTATTTGTTAGTGAGGTTCAAATAAAATAAATTATTAACTCTTTCCGTGCGTTTTGACGCACTGTGCACCATGCCGATTTTGGCCTAGTATGTTTCGCTGCATAGTGCGCCACTCTCAATTTGATTAGTGTGAACTGTTATCAAACTGTATTCTTTGTACATGTTATCTTGGTATTGATGAAATCTAATACCTTGTTCAATTATCTAAAAATTCATATGTTATATGTTGGATAAATGTAAATATGTAGATTGATTCTTAAAACCATGAAAAATTTTGTCTCTGAAATCTGTTTCTGTTGTATCAATAAAAAACTTCTGTACGGAAAGAGTTAAATGACTTCTATGACAGTGTTTTCCTTTTCAAGTTCAGCCATCTTGACATGAAACACATAGAACACATTAGAATGAAGAAACCATAGGTACAACTCTGCTAGTTTATTTTCAAAGAAGCTTCTTTTGATTATGTGAACACATATTTTGGGTTGTACATAATGTTTTCAATGCTGAATTTATTTTGTGGATATTTTCATTAGTAAGGAAGAGAGTCAACAGTCTCATTTTAGTGGGACATGAAAACTCTTCATATCTGATTTCAACAAAGTCCCACAGTTGTTCTCTGTTTACTCAGTAGAATGCTTTTTCCTGGTCAATAAAAGCTATGTACAAATTTTGATTGTGTTCTTTGAATAGATTGTCAGTACATCCTCTTTTTTTCTGAATCCCACTTGAGAATTGCTTAACTGTAGTTCTATTATTGGTCTCAGCCTTTTTTCCCCAATTTTGGCATATAACTTTCCAACATAGCTGACAAGCAACATACCTCTATATTGATTGCAGTCTCTCTTGCTACTTTTAATTTTCCATATTGGTACGATTAATGCCTGTTGCTAGTCTTCTGGGACTTTTTGTTGGTGCCATGCTGCATTTAATATTCAGTGCAGCCATGTAACTTCTGTTTCTCCTGCTGCTGCTGTTATTTCTACTTGTATGTTATATATCCCTGGTGCTTTATTTGTTGGTGGATATTTAATTACTTCTTTGATTTCCTCTTTCATAATGTTGGGTTCAATGTTTGTGTATTCTTGCGTGGTTTGTATTGTGTTATTGATAGTTAATGCCATGTTTAATAAGTCTTCAAAATACTTTTTTCTATTTCTGTTGCATATATTGGTTATTTGATATTGGTTGTCTGTCTTTATCATTTATGAGCTCAGTAGGATCATAGTTTTCTCTTGTAGTTTTTATGTTTTGTAGAATTCTCTTGTTGCTGTCTTGAAGTCGCTGCTCATACTTTGTCAGAATTCTATCCATGTGTTTTGCTTAACTTCTTTGATACAATTTTTAACTTTTTTTTAGAACTAAGGCATATTTTAAATATTTTTCTTGGTTCTTGTTCTCCCTCCAATTTTTAAACAGTTTCTTCATTTCTTTAATTGCTCCTATGATTATTTTGTTCCATCGCGGGGTGCTCTTTTTCCCTTCATTTGTCCTTAGTTTCATTTCACATACTGTTTTTGCGATGTTGATTACTGTTTTTTTTTAAAAACTGCTTCCATTCTTTTTCTACTGTGCATACTTCATTAGGGAGTTTCTTGAATTTCTCTGTTAGATTTTCTTCTAGGGTATTCCTTGATTCTTGATCTTTTAATTGTTTTATTTTTAATTATCTGTTCTTTTTTCTTCTTTTGTTTGTTTGCATATCTTCTCTTTGTTTTTGGCTGTCAGAGTGTAATCATAACCATTTTATGGTCTGTGTCATTTGTGATATTAGGGACAGTTCTGCTGTCGGTTACTTTTTTCTTGTTCTGTTTTTTTGTTAGTATAAAATCTTTCAGGTTTCTACATGTTGTGTGTCATTCCACTTGTACCAGGTGTATAACTGCGATTCTCTGTGTTTGAAGAATGTGTTAGCAAGAAACAAATCATTTTGATTACATAATTCCAGTAGTGTGCTTCCATTTTAACTTATTTCAGCTGTCTTATCGCCAAAGGGTCCCATGACATCTCTGTTCTCACTGTTGTGTTTCCCTAGCCTTCCATTAAAATCTCCCATCTCTAACATGTCGTCGCTTTTATCAGTCTTATTGGCAATTTCATTTAGTGGGTTACAAATTCTTCACTGTCTTTTTCATTGTTGTTACATGGTGCATAAATCTGTATGTAAGTTGTTTTTCAGTTGTTTTCTGGTAGTCTGGTTGTGATTATTCTTTCTGAGTAGTATTTTATTCCTAGAATATTCTTTGTGTGTTCTGGGTCAATGATAAAGCCCACTCTGTGTTTTGCTCTTTCAGTGTTGCCGACTCCTGAGAATGTAGTTCATGTGTGTTTTCTTTATCTGTTGTCCTTTTAATCTGGTGTCTGCTAATCCTAGTATATAAATTTTCCTCTTTGTCATTTCTTCTATAAGTTCAACTTCCTTGTGTTTTATTCAGCATATATTGATGGTTGCTACTTTATATTTGTGGTCTATGTCCATTTTTCTGTAATTTCTTTGAGCATAAAATTCTTATGTCTTATTGGTGTAGCATAAAATAACTTATTTCTTGTCACCGACAATCACAGTGTATTAATTTTTTCTTCACCGTAATCTTATATATTAATTGATTCCAGGTATCCAACATGATCTTTATTTTTTTTAACTCTAAAAACGGAAACCTCTCAAATAAACTGCTCCCGCTGTTGTTTAGGTATTATTATTTGAAACATTAAAGAAAAATTAATTTATTGGCTTTTTCATACATCATCCATTGAATTCTAGCATTAAAATCAATACTGATCAATGCCATTTTGATCAGTTGATTTTTGTCTGCGATAAACACTGCTAATCCTAACGGAAGATCACACTCTTTTACAAGATTTCTTTGTAAATACCATGTGTAGAAGGAGGAAGGAACTCTCCAGTGAAGAATGTTTACAGAAACTATAAAATAGTTGATTTAAAAGTTAGGAATATGGTTTACACAAATCAAATTGTAATACAGTTTACACAAATCAAATTGAAAGTGACGCACTTTGACACTAAACATATGTAACTGAAGGTGGCTTGAAGCAAGGTGTGTCGAAACGTACGGAAAGGGTTAATAAACTTCGCTATTCCATTGTGCTTTCATCGTTTGCCAGGCTATAAATATAGAATTTTCTGGCATACCACAGTGGGTAGGAATAATCATCTGGTACCAAGCCTGCTGGCGTAAGTGATCTAGTCTCTCCACAACCATCAATCTCGAGGCTATTGATCATTTCTATTGTTGACCCTCTGCCAAGCCATTCTCTTAAGCTGTCTGGTATATTTTCTCTTTGCTTTTCTTTATCTCTTCGTTTCTCAATTTTCCCAGTTGTTACAATATATTCCAGCTGTTCCTTTCTCATTACATGGCCAAAAAATTATGATTTTTTCTTCCTAATATTAGAAATTAGCTGTCTTTTTGCTTTGGCCTCTTTCAGAACGTTTTCATTACTCTTCTTAGCTGTCCATGGTATTCTCAACATTCTTCTGTAAAACCATATTTCTACTACAGCCTCCAGTGATTTTCTTGTCTGTTGTCCTATTGTCAATGATTCACAACGATATGTTAAGACTGGCTCTACATAATATTTAAGAACTCTTTTTCTTGTTTCTATTGCCAAAAATAGATTGCACAGTATCTTCCTAATTTTTTGGAAAGCTGCTTTTGCCTGAGCTATTCTGCATCTCACCTCTGTTGTACATCCACCATCTAAGGTTAACACTGTTCCTAGATATTTAAATTCATTTACCTGTTTTAATATTATTCCTCTTGTCTTTATTGTGCATTGCAGTGATGTCTTTTTCTTTGTTGTTACCATAACTTCTGTCTTTTTGTTATTAAGGCGGAGTCCTTTATTTTTGCTTTCCTTCACTGAAGATCTACTAAATATAAGGTACTAATAGAAGGTTTGTCCTATTAGTACCACAGCCATGCTAATAGTACTAATCATTCTGTAGTGATCAATAGATAAATAGTTTTTACTGTTGGCTAATAGAAGAAGGTTTGTCTTATTAGTACCACAGCCATGCTAATAGTACTAATCACTCTGGAGTGATCAATAGATAGATAGTTTTTTACTGTTGGCTAATAGAAGAACTATACGACTAATATGCAATCTATACTGGGAGTAAACAGCAATAATAAAATATAACAAAGAGTTCTCTACACCCATTGATATAAAAAGAGGAGTAAGACAAGGATGCATCCTATCACCAAGCTTGTTCAATCTATACACTGAGCAAATCTTTAAAAACATCATAGAGATGCCAGGCCTACAAATTAATGGAAAGATAATCAATAACCTAAGATATGCTGACGATACTGCACTACTAGCAGAAAATCCTAAAGACCTACAACAATTACTTAATGAAATAAACACGACAAGCAAAAAATATGGACTAGATATGAATATCAAAAAGACTAAAACTATGATCATAAACAAAGAAAATACTCAAAACCCACAAGTGGATATCAAAATTGAAGGAATAGACCTTGAGACAGTTCAGAACTATAACTACCTTGGACATACTATAACCAGTGATGGAAAATGTACAACTGAAATAAACAAAGAATAAGACAAAGAAAAAGAATAGAAAACAAAGAAAAAGTAATTTTAATGTCATGAAGGACATACTAACATCAAAACAAATAACACCAGAGCTAAAACTAAGAATAGCAAAATGTTACATCTTCTCAATATTCCTATATGGTGCTGAAACATGGACATTAGACAAGAAAACAGAACAGAGAATTGAAGCCTTTGAAATGTGGATATATAGAAGAATAGGTAGAATTGGATGGAAGGAAAAGAAAACAAACGATGAAGTCTTAAAACAACTAAAAATGAAAAGAGAACTTCTGAACACAATTAGAACAAGACAAATGCGATTCTTGGGCCATGTTAAAAGACACAACAGCCTACTAAAAGTAATCCTGGAGGGGAAAATACAAGGTAAAAGAGGCAGAGGCAGACCAAGATTAACATGGACGAGTAACATCAAAAGATGGACAAATCAACCAATGACAACCTGCACCATCAAAGCAAGAGATAGAGCAGAATGGCGCTCCATGGTAGCCAACCTTTGTTGCGGAGACGGCACTCAATGATGATGATGAATAGAAGAAGGAAATACTTGGTATAGCGTGGAACGAATTCAAAACAAACGAGGAAATTAGAGAAATCGCCAATCAACCACAAACAACAGGTAAGAGGAAAAGAGGAAGACCCAGAGGGACACTGAGAAGAACACTGATGAGAGAGGCAAGAGCAGCAGGAATTGGCTCCCTCAATGAGATAGAGCTGCTTGCACAGAACAGAGACCAATGGCGAGATTTGATAAAATATCTTTAAAAGAATTGAAAACTACTAGAACAAAAATTCAGATAAGAGAGGGAGTATATTGGTCTACGCCCTATGGGCCGGCTACGGCTCGAAAGGTCAATAGAATAGAATAGAAGGTTTGTCTTATTAATAACACAGCCATGCTAATAGTACTAGTCAATCTGTAGTGATCAATAGATAGATAGTTTTTTACTGTTGGCAAATAGAAGAAAGTTTGTCCTATTAGTACCCCATCTATGCTAATAGTACTAGTCATTCTGGAGTGATCAGTAGATAGTTTTTACTGTTGGCTAATAGGTTAGCGGGGTAGAGTTCTGCCCTACCAAAGGAGGAGTAAGACGTATCCTTTCCTCCGCTTGTCTTTGGGACACCCCTGGGCAAGGTGGATCTCCCGTTTAGCCCCCCTATCAGGGTTATGTGAAGCCATTGGAGCAGGTGGTGGATGGTGTTGTGGGAGCAGCTGACAAGTAGTGCCGGTTATGGTCCCCTCACCGCGATGGCAGGCAGGGATCTCATGTTTAGAGACAATGGCTTCGATCTCCGATTAGTACAGTCACTGCCAAGAAGGAAAGGAATGGCAAACTACCTTCTTAAATTGCCTGGAATAATCATGACAAATCACAACCTTCTATTTACAAAAAAGGAATTGAAGTCAATGGTCACAACATAAATAATTTGCGATATGCGGATGACACAGTCTTAATAGCAGAGACAGAGAATGAACTACAAGAAATGATAGACATAATAGTAAAAGAAAGCAACAAGAAAGGTCTCAGTCTGAATAGTATGAAAACAGAAGTAATGGTTATATCGAAGAAACAATCACCACCATCATGCAGCATAAAAAATAAATGAGACAAATCTGAAACAAGTGCAACGTTTCAAATACTTGGATATAATAATAACATCAGATGGGAGATGCACCACAGAAATAAAAAGCAGAATAGCTCAGGCCAAAATAGCATTTCAGAAAATGAAAAATATCTTATGCAACAAATCTATGTCAATAAAAATTAGGAGTTCATCGGTGCTATATAGAACCAATTCTGACCTATGGAAGCGAATCATGGACAGTAGACAAACAAATGAAAAGACGATTAGAGGCCACAGAGATGGGATTTCTCAGAAGAATGTTGAAAGTTACCTGGACAGCTAAAAAGACCAATGAGGAAGTTCTCAAAGAGGCCAACACAAAAAGGGAGCTCTTAAAAAACATCAGAAAGAAGCAATCAACATTTTTCGGGCACATCATGAGAAGAGGAAAGTTGGAATACTTGGTTACAACTGGCAAAATAAAAGGAAAGAGAGATCGCGGACGACAAAGGTGAGAAAATACTGGATAGCTTATTGTCATGGCATGGAAAACAGTCAACAACAGAACTGATACGATGCACTGTAGATAGAAGATTGTGGAGGGACATGATCACCTACGCCAACCGGTATGACACATGATGATGATGAATAGAAGGTTTGTCTTATTAATAACACAGCTATGCTAATAGTACTAGTCATTCTGTAGTGATCAATAGATAGTTTTTACTGTTGGCTTTACCGGAAATTGAACTCAAGTTGTATGTGAAGTCAGCCCACTGATATTTTTTTTTGTATTTTAGTGTTGCTGAATTTCCTCTTGGGAGCACTAATTTTACTAAAACATTGTTAAAAAAATTGATTGAACTAAAACATTCACATTTTTTTCTTTGTGTTCTTTTCCCTGGAGACTAGACAAAAGTAATTAGTAATTTTCAGAAACAAATGTTCTTGAGTGCTGATTCAGAATTACTAACATTTGATTATTATTTCTCTTGTTTTTTTTTTCCTTTGTCATTTGCCATTCAGCAGCGATAGGAAGTATAGTTTTCTGTCTTTGGTTCATTTGTTCTTCTGTTTGCCTCTCCTGCTTTTCTGTTTCATAGTGTTTCTAATATTCTGTCAATCCATCTTTTTGTCATTATCGGTCCATGGGTCTGGTATTCTCACAGCATTTATTGAAGATTGGTTTATTATTTGCATAATTAAATATGGAGTGTTAGCTGCTAATTTTTCTTACAATATTTAGGTTTAGTCTCGGAGGTCTTGTTTAGTGACAGCTTTGTTCTATAAATAGTTACTCTTATAGTTTGAGATAGTTCATAGATACCATTGAACTGGTTATGCTAATATTATTTTGATATTTTTTTAGTGTTATTTTTTTATTAGTTTATTAATACTTATGTTATTTTGATACATATTTATATAACATGAAAATATGCGTTGATAAAACAGAAGTCATTACAATATACAGACCGAAACAGATGTTAAAGAAAGCTGTAGACAACTGCGTTAAAAAAGCAAGTGACAGACCTCAAATATCAAGGAGCAACATTCTTTGAAGTTTGCAAAATGGATAAAGAAATAGATATTCAATTTAATAAGGAGAATAAGATATTGGGACAACTAGTCTCTATATTTCAGCACAAGAGAGTAACTATCGTCACAAAGAAACATCTTTTTTTTTTTTCGTTCACCAGCTCTGATGAAGTCCCTAGAGACTAGATACTGAATTTTGCGTGTTAATCCATTTTTCCCTGGCAGCCATGTGTACAGGAGTCCCTCGCCATGCAGGCAGATAACTCAGACTTCGGAGATACTCATATTTTTTCCGTCCATGAGTAATTGACGTTTCAAGCCGGGCCTCACTGCTGAGACCAGGGGTGGTTGCCGCAGAGATAAATCATAAATAAAAATCCCAACCTGTGTAGCCGTGATTTGAGCCCACAACCTCTCTGTTTCAAGGCCAGCGCCTTGCCTCGAGACCAACCAGTCCCGCAAAGAAACATCTGAGTATAGTCATTCCCACTTTGTGCTGTCAGTGCCAAACTTGTTGTTCATGAGTAAACATCAAAGGAAAATAGTCACCACAGGGATGAGATGTTTGAGAAAAGGGCTTGCAGTGAGCAGAAGAATCAGAGTAGAAATGATGTTATAAGAGATAGATTAGGCATTCAATCAATTCTGACCTCATCATCAAGTACTGGGCCTGCTGGCATAGGTGATCATGTCTCTCCACAATTTTCGATCTCGACAGTTATTTATCATTTCTGTTGTTGACCTTCTGCCAAGCCATTCTCTTAAGCTGTCTGGTATATTTTCTCTTTGCTTCCCTCTTTCTTTTCGACTTTAAATTTTCCAAGTTGTCACAAAATATTCCAGCTGTTCTTTTCTCATTACATGGCCAAAAATGATGATTGTTTCTTCCTAATATTGGAAATTAGTTATAATTTTGAACTACATACAGAGAAAACAAATAAATGGTTTGCTCATCTAGAAAGAATGCCAAGAGATTCTGTACCATACAAAACATATATTTAAAGAGGAGATAAAAGAGCAACCAGTGTAGACCTAGAGTAAGATTGGTTAACAACATCAGAGAAATGCACATTTTTGACAGTGGTTGAGACTACCAGAAGACAAGAACTAGAGCTTTGTATCTCCCTCGACACCAAAACGGTGAAAGTGAAAAGTGAAAAAAAAAAGAGATATATGTATTAATACAATTTTATTAAGAGGTTTTTTTTTAAATTATATTTATTTAAATATAGAAATTGTGTTGTCACTGTTATGTGACTAAATGGTAGATGTAAACAAGAGGGGGTGGGGGGTCAGAGTAAGTCATAATTCATAGTTTTAATCTTTGTTAACTCGGTGCTGTACTAAAAAAAGACACCAGCATTTTCATGGTGTTTTATTGTGTCTAAGTGCTCAGTAACTCAAACTATATTTCTTCATATTTAAAAAAAAATCTCTCTCTCTCTCTCTTTAATTTGAGTAATAATGACCTCTATTATCATGGTATATTTTCCATATCTAAGGTCTACATTTGGTTTTAGCAAGATTAGAGAACAAAGATTACATAAACAGTGCAGTGGCCACTTAGAGTGCAGATCAAAGTTTTTATTTCATCACCACTATAAAAACTTTTTCTTTAATTACCTTTTTTGCATTCAGTTTACTGATCTTATATTAATTTTAAATAAGAGAGTTTTAAAGAAAAATAAAGGGTTCTCTTCACATCTTAAGACATATGGGGGATATGGTTGGTATCAGATATGTTATCATGATTTCCCAGAAAAAAATGTATGTTTTCTTCAGAGACCAGATGGGCTCTGAAGTAATCTCAATCCTAAACAAATTTTTGACATCTGAAATTCTCTTTCTTTCTTTCTTTCTTTCTTTTTCTTTCTTTCTTTCTTTCTTTCTTTCTTTCTTTCTTTCTTTCTTTCTTTCTTTCTTTCTGACATTCACCCAATGGCTACTAAAAGTATAAATAGTTCTCTCTGCTGTGTCCACCCTTAAAAGGATGTTAAGTTGGCATGGACATGCTGTGTTGTGGTTTATTTGTGCCATTTGTCCCAACACATCCGACTTCAGCATGGCATTTCTGAGAACTGGATTGCCTTCCCTCTTTAATCTCAACTTGCTTGGCCAGACTGGATAATCTGTTTCCTGGAGAACTAATGGGAGGTGGATCAGGGTCTTGGTCAGCTGTTGTTCACCAATTCTGATGCATGCAGTCAGCTGTGGGTTGCTGACAGCATTTAGCTTAGTTCTGCTTAGTTACCCACAACTAAAATGTGAATGCCGACACTTCTGGTCGGTTGTGAGTAAAATCACTAAGTGTTGGAAAACTGACATTTGAGAAGCTTTTTTTTGTGGTCTTCCTCAAGCTGTAATTACAGAGAAGTTAATCTATGATAGCACAACAATAATACGTGCCAAAATAGGAAATGTAATCCTATTTATACCATGTCATACTTTTATTTTTGCTGTTATAATGTGACTCCAAAGTGTAAGCACATAACTATCATTTGGTGGTCAAAATGGCTTTCTTTATTGTTCTGTTTTTGCTTTGGATGGGTTTAACCTTCAAACAGCACCTAGGCCAAAAAGTTGTCAGTGACTCGTAGCTGACTTCTTGCATCAGGATCAGCAACCAACAGCTGCTGGTCAAGAACCAATTTTTCCCTCTTGCTGTTGTTCTGAAAATTAATTAACTAATCTGACCAAGGAATGTGAGTGAATCATGAGGAAGGATATGCTGAAGTTAGTTTTATTTTGCCAGAAGACAATAATGTCACAGTGAGAGCCACAAAACATTCTCTTAAGATCAAATGGTGAAGACAAGAGGTGAAGGCGCGCCTCCCAGCACCAGAGCTGGAAGTTGTCAGCGACTCATAGCTGATGGCTTGCGCCAAGATCAGTGAACCAAAACCATCCAGACCCTGCTCCACCTATCCACGGTGCCTCCAGTAATAGACTAACCTGTCTAGTCTGGCCAAGCGAGCAGGGATCGAAGAGGGAAGACAACCCGGTACTCAATAACGTTGTGCTGAAGTCGGATGTGTTGGGCCGAAAGGCGCAAATATCACATTGTTGCACTGCAAACTACAACACAACGCAAACACGTCCACTTAACGTCCTTTTAAGGGCGGATGACGAAGAGGAAGTCTACAGTCTACGAATACTCTAGAATACTTTAGTCATCGGGCGAACGCAACCAACCACCAACCAAATGGTGAAGACAAGTAATATATAATAAATAAAGAAGAAATTGATCTATCATAATGGAAATACTAGGTCATCTATATCAGCAGATCTCCCTCCTTGTGGTTCTCATGTTCATCTGTGGCATATACTTTCTAGGAAACATTCCATGAAAGATGTTTAGTAAGATCTTGATCATAATTCGGTTACGACCCTGCTGACCAAAAATCTGCTGGTAATTGCTTCTTCAAACTGTTTTTTTTTTATTTTTGCATTCACCAGAAGTCCCTAAAGACTAGGAACAAAATTTGTGAGCATTAATTATTTTTTCCCTGTCAACCATGTGCACAGGGGTTCTTCGTGGCACAGGCAGATTACTCAGACTTGGAAGTACTCATATTTTTTCTGTCCATGAGTAATTGATGTTTCAGTCCGGGCGTTGCTGCAGACAGAAATCACAAATAGAAATTACAACTGGTGTAGCTGGGATTTGAACTCACAACCTCTCTGCCGTGAGACCAACCAGTCTCTCTGTGTGAGCTGAGTGTGGTCAGTGAACTACAGCTGGTGGCATGTGTCAGGACTGGTGAACAACAGAGCTGAGTGTGGTCAGTGACCTACAGCTGACTGCATGTGTCAGGACTGATGAACAACAGAGCTTAGTTTGGTCAGTGACCTACAGCTGACTGCATGTGTCAGGGCTGCTGAACAACAGAGTTGATTGTGGTCAGTGACCTACAGCTGACTGCATGTGTCAGGACTGGTGAACAACAGAGCTGACTGTGGTCAGTGACCTACAGCTGACTGCATGTGTCAGCACTGCTGAACAACAGAGCTGACTGTGGTCAGTGACCTACAGCTGACTGCATGTGTCAGGACTGCTGAACAACAGAGTTGATTGTGGTCAGTGACCTACAGCTGGATGCATGTGTCAGGACTGGTGAACAACAGAGCTGACTGTGGTCAGTGACCTACAGCTGGAGCTAACTGTGGTCAGTGACGTACAGCTGACTGCATGTGTCAGGACTGGTGAACAACAGAGCTTAGTGTAGTCAGTGACATACCGCTGACTGCATGTGTCAGGACTGGTGAACAACAGAGCTAACTGTGGTCAGTGACCTACAGCTGACTGCATAATGTCAGGACTGGTGAACAACAGAGCTTAGTGTGGTCAGTGACCTACAGCTGGATGCATGTGTCAGGACTGGTGAACAACAGAGCTGACTGTAGTCAGTGAACTACAGCTGACTGCATGTGTCAGGACTGATGAACAACAGAACTAATTGTGGTCAGTGACCTACAGCTGGAGCTAACTGTGGTCAGTGACGTACAGCTGGAGCTAACTGTGGTCAGTGACGTACAGCTGACTGCATGTGTCAGGACTGGTGAACAACAGAGCTAACTGTGGTCAGTGACGTACAGCTGACTGCATGTGTCAGGACTGATGAACAACAGAGTTTAGTGTGGTCAGTGACCTACAGCTGACTGCATGTGTCAGGACTGGTGAACAACAGAGCCTAGTATAGTCAGTGACCTACAGCTGACTGCATGTGCCAGGATTGGTGAACAACAGAGCTGATCAAGACCCTGCTCCGTCTCCCAGCAGTGCTCCAGAAAACATAAAACAGACCATCCAGTCTGACCAAGCATATAGGTATTGAAGAGTGAAGGCAGCTTGGTACTAGAACATTCTGTACTGAAGTCAGATGCATCGGGCCAAAAGACACAAATAAACTACAAGTTAGTGCACCAACGGGAGTCACGATAGCTCAGTGGTTAGTGAACTAGACTACAAAGGACAAGAGCCTGATTAACAGCTTCCAGGTTCACCCAGCCTTAAATGGATACTGGATTTTTTTCTGGGAAAGTAAAGCGGCATGAGTGCTTAATATACTGACCACATTACCCCAAAAATCATGGGCCGAATATCTGTAAAAATGATGGTCACTAACATCATATTCCCTATGCGCCACTTGGCGTGATGGAACACTTTACTACTTTACAACGCACTTACACCCACTTAACATCCTTTTAAGAGTGGATGGTGTAGAGGACAAATCATGTCTCTAGTAGACTGTAGATGATCATCAGAAAGAGAGGAAGAAAATGTTGCCATTTGTGTACTACCATCCTCATCTTACGCTTTCTTGCATCATCACTTTTTTCGGATTTCAGACTGGTTAGTCTGTTGCTAGAGACACCGCAAAGAGGTGGAGTTTGGTCTGAATAGTTTTGGTTCACTGATCCTAGCCATCAGCTATGAGTCACTGCTCTATTGCTGTCAGGCGTCTTGCCTCTGTTATAATAAGAACACTTCTTGTATGCTTTAAACGTTTTCTTTGTGCAATTAATAATATATTCACTACTCATTTTAGCTGCCAATGGTATTGTTAACATTGTTCTATAGAACCACAATTATGTTCACTCATTTGATCTTCCTGTTTTTGTTCAGCATGTCCATGATTCACTTCCATATGACAGGAAAGGATCTGTGTAACACTTTTTCTTCTTAGTGTCCCTACAATTATGTTCACGCAATTGATCTTCCTGCTTGTTCAATATGTCAATGATTCACTTCCATATGGCAGGAAAGGATCTGTGTAACAGTTCTTCTTGTCCGTTAAATGGGTTGCTTTGTGTCACTAGTTTATCGCTATTTTTTCCATGATATCTGCACCATTCACCCGGTGTATCCGTCGTATGGTTAGATTTTCTAATGTAGCCATTTTTGCCCTCCCAGAGGCCATTTTAGGCCTACTCTTTTTGACTTTGAATTGCACAGGGTTCTTTACCGTTCGCAGAGTGCATACAAGACATTTTGTCTTTTACTGTTATTCCAGAAGGCTTGACAAAGAGAAAATACTGGATAGCTTGTTGTCATGGCATGGAAAACAGTCAACAACAGAACTGATACGATGCACTGTAGATAGAAGATTATGGAAGGACATGATCGCCTACGCCAACCGGTATTACACATGATGATGATGTAGGAATGCACTACCCAGTTAACAGGGGTAGGTGAAGCCACGAAGAAACCACAGATTTGAAAGGAAAAATTCTCACCAACTGTTTGGGATGCGAACCAAGGCCTTTCATTTTCAGCGTCAGATGTCTTACCTCTATACAACCTAATTTCCCCTCCTGTTTAACACTAAACAACTCAAATTTTTTTTTCACTTTTATGGACAAATAATGCTTTCCCCTGTATGAAATGTTGCTTTTGGAGAATGTTTTCCCTTGTATGGAATATTGGTTTTGGAGAATTGTTTCCCTTTCGTGGAATGATGCTTTTGGAGAATGTTTTCCCTTGTATGGAATATTGGTTTTGGAGAATTGTTTCCCTTGTATGGAATATTGGTTTTGGAGAATTGTTTCTCTTTCGTGGAATGATGCTTTTGGAGAATGCGTTCCCTTTTATGGAATGTTGTTTTTGGAGATGGAGAATGCTTTTCCTTTTATGGAATGTTGCTTTTGCCAGAGATGCATTCCTACTTTTATATCAGCGCTTCATTTCCCTCATCTAAAGATACTATGGTGTAACGTTGCTGACCTGCTTCTCTCTACTGTTTCCTTTATTTTCGTGGATTCCTTTTTTATTCCAGGAACTATCACTTCTGTTTTCTTGTCGTTTAGACTAAGTTCTATACCCGTCAATGAGTGAGGGGGAGGGAGGAACCTGACCCACCGTCAGGGGAGAAAAGAATAGAGCCACCTTCACTTGCCACCCATGTCGTTAGGGCGACTAAGGAGATTTGGGGTCAAGGTCTTCGCTAGCGCTTCAGAGTTTGTGCATCTGGGCTGAAGCCATCCTCGTTGATCTCGCTAATGTGTGGTGGACGTGCTTTGTACTGGGTCACTAGTTGAGGAAGAATCTAAGCACCATGAAGTTATCCGTTGTGTAATGATGATCTGTCGACTAAACTAAACTGAAGTCCCCACCTTTAATCCCACGCACAAACTGTTAAAAAGTCAGAAGACACGACTAAGAAGATGATCTTCGTTAATTTTGTTCAGTTTTTTTCCATTGCCCGGAGGCACGAAACAATCTACGGCCCGGCTTGGGTGCGGTGTTTTATTTGAATTGTTTCATTTTTTTTTTAAACAATAATTTTTGAATACTTTGAGCTTGAATGAAATAGAGAACGTGTATCTATAAATAGATTCTCTTCCCCCCCCCCCCCATATATTGAAATAAACAGATGCGTGTAATTAAATGGTGCATATTGTGATTGCACTTAATGAATGGATGTCAGGATAGTTTTGCTCTGGTGGTTTGTGCACGGATGAAGAGAGACCATTTTCTTCAAATAATGTTTTGAAAAGTGTAGCCCGTGGTCGAGTGCGTTCTTATTTTTGTATATTTGTTGTAGTGACTAAACGTAAACATGTTTATTGTTATTGTCCTATAAAAACACTTTCTTAGCAGCAACACATCCGTTTCCAAGCGACGTCAAACCTTCTTCGCCTTGACAGGCGATACTTTCACCCTAGCGTTTGGCTTTTCGTGACAAGGCGTTGTGCCACTGAGTAGGGGTTCGATCCTGCTTTGGTCCATAGTTTTTTTCTGTTGTTGATTATTTGTTAATTTTTCCGAGTGCTATAAACATACCTCTTCCTCTGAATTGATTCGATACTTTCACCCAAGGTCCGTTACCTTTGTTTTGAGTTTGACATTTCTAGAATGGTTAGCTCCCCTTTGTGAATCTGGAGGACAAGCGAGCTGAGATTGAAGAATGATGGAAAATCCGGTTCCTAAATGTCGCACTGGACCTTAGATGATTGATTGCCTCGAAAGGTTAAATATGGCGGAAGAGCCAGTGGTGGGGAGTGCTAAACACGCCAATGTGTGGTGACAGCTTTACAAGGAAGGAACACAACACAATACTGACGTTTCGGCCTGTGGCCTTCTTCAGAATACAGGGACAACGACAACAAACGGTGAAGCACAATTATCTATAACTACATGGTAGATGATCAGGTGAATGGGGAGGTGGACAGAAAAGAAGAAAGTGAGATGTTGAAATAAGAAAGGAGGCTACATGAAGGGAGGTAGGATGAGCGTCGAGATGTGTAAAATAAAAAGATTAGAAAAATGAGGAAGAGCTCGAGAGGTCAATAGTAAAAAGTGAATAATGTATAGTTAAACGTATATGAAAGTCACTTAGCTCAAACAACTAGTCTGTCCACCGTGAAATATGTCGGCTTGTTTTAAACGACGACACACTGCAATCACACCAGTTTAATATTAATACCTTAACTCTTTCCGTATGGTTCGACGGGCCATGCCGATGTCGGTCATGTACTTTAGCCGCACAGAGCGTCACTTTAAATTTGGTTAGTGTAAAATGTCATCAAACCATATTCTTTTTATATGTCTTGTATCATCTTGGTATTGGTGAAATCAAATTCCTTGTATAATTATAAAGAAAAAAATCATATGTAATATATTACGGGTTATATAAATATAAACATGTAGCCGCTAAATTGATAATAACCTTCCATACTAAAAGAGTTTATATAACAGTTGACGAAGAGAGTGATCTCCCGGCGAGTAAGGAAGACAAAGAAAGAAAGTCATTGTGACGTGTGAACCTACGACGACATATTGCAATATTCTTTAGAAGATTGTCAGAATGTTTGACATTTCTTTGCCGTGATAATTCGAAGCTTTGTTTCTTCCTCTATCACATCCAAGTAACAGTGCTCGGTGTTTTCTACCATGCGGACCCTTGCATTCGTCTTCAGGAGGCATATATTTGGAGATTTTCCTCTAAAGCATTAGTTTCCCTCGACCTTCCTTCGAGGCTTCCAGATGTTTGTAGTTACAGTTGTACCTAGTAAGAGAGCAGTCATGATAGTAAGAGAGCAGTCGTGATAGTAAGAGAGCAGTCATGATAGTAAGAGTGCAGCCATGATAGTAAGAGAGCAGTCGTGATAGTAAGAGAGCAGTCATGATGCAGTCATGATAGTAAGAGAGCAGTCATGATAGTAAGAGTGCAGTCATGATAGTAAGAGAGCAGTCATGATAGTAAGAGAGCAGTCATGATAGTAAGAGGGCCGTCATGATAGTAGAGAGCAGTCATGATAGTAAGAGAGCAGTCATGATAGTAAGAGAGCATGATAGTAAGAGAGCAGTCGTGATAGTAAGAGAGCAGTCATGATAGTAAGAGAGCAGTCATGATAGTAAGAGTGCAGTCATGATGGTAAGAGAGCAGTCATGATAGTAAGAGTGCAGTCATGATAGTAAGAGAGCAGTCATGATAGTAAGAGTGCAGCCATGATAGTAAGAGTGCAGTCATGATAGTAAGAGAGCAGTCATGATAGTAAAGAGCAGTCATGATAGTAGTGCAGTCATGATAGTAAGAGAGCAGTCATGATAGTAAGAGTGCAGCCATGATAGTAAGAGGGCAGTCATGATAGTAAGAGAGCAGTCATGATAGTAAGAGAGCAGTCATGATAGTAAGAGAGCAGTCATGATAGTAAGAGAGCAGTCATGATAGTAAGAGAGCAGTCATGATAGTGAGAGAGCAGTCATGATAGTAAGAGAGCAGTCGTGATAGTAAGAGAGCAGTCATAGTAAGAGAGCAGTCGTGATAGTAAGAGAGCAGTCGTGATAGTAAGAGAGCAGTCATGATAGTAAGAGGGCAGTCATGATAGTAAGAGAGCAGTCATGATAGTAAGCGAGCAGTCATGATAGTAAGAGAGCAGTCATGATAGTAAGCGAGCAGTCATGACAGTAAGAGAGCAGTCATGATAGTAAGCGAGCAGTCATGATAGTAAGCGAGCAGTCATGATAGTAAGAGGGCAGTCATGATAGTAAGAGAGCAGTCATGATAGTAAGCGAGCAGTCATGATAGTAAGAGAGCAGTCATGATAGTAAGCGAGCAGTCATGATAGTAAGCGAGCAGTCATGATAGTAAGAGAGCAGTCATGATAGTAAGAGAGCAGCCGTGATAGTAAGAGAGCCGTCATGATAGTAAGAGAGCAGTCATGATAGTAAGAGAGCAGTCATGATAGTAAGAGAGCAGCCGTGATAGTAAGAGAGCCGTCATGATAGTAAGAGAGCAGTCATGATAGTAAGAGAGCCGTCATGATAGTAAGCGAGCAGTCATGATAGTAAGAGAGCAGTCATGATAGTAAGAGAGCAGTCATGATAGTAAGAGAGCAGTCATGATAGTAAGAGAGCAGCCGTGATAGTAAGAGAGCAGTCATGATAGTAAGAGAGCAGTCATGATAGTAAGAGGGCAGTCAGGCCTAATTCGTAGTCAATGGTTGAGATCAGTACAGAAATCCTAGATTTGCAATATCCATGTAGGTTCCAGATCTTGCTGGTGTTGAAGGCAATGAGGGCGCGGACAGACTGGTCGGCTCGGCATTATTTGCTTTTGGACAGCCAACAGTCCGGGCAGATATCATTACCAACCTACGAGATATGGGTAAAACAAATAAAACTTGGACAGAAGTACAAATACATGGTTGTCTAGACTGGAAGTGATGACCGGTATTGCCAGAACAGAGCGATGTTCTGGACGAATGAGATGATTTGTCAGCGAACATCGAACTGGCATATTTAGTGTGTTGAATATTTTTAAAAGATTTTTTTTGCGCGTTCGTCAACTTTCACCTCTGGCGAAACCCCTAGAGACTCATCATCATCATCGAGTGTCGTCTCCGCAACGAAGAAGGTTGGCTACCATGGAGCGCCATTCTGCTCCGTCTCTTGCTTTGATGGTGCAGGTTGTCATAGGCTGATTTGTCCATCTTTTAATGTTACTCGTCCATGTTAGTCTTGGTCTGCCTTTGCCTCTTTTACCTTGTATTTTCCCCTCCATGATTACTTTTAGTAGGCTGTTGTGTCTTTTAACATGGCCCAAGAATCGCATTTGTCTTGTTTGAATTGTGTTTAGTAGTTCTCTTTTCATTTTTAGTTCTTTTAAGACTTCGTCATTTGTTTTATTTTCATTCCATCCAATTCTACCTATTCTTCTATATATCCACATTTCAAAGGCTTCAATTCTCTGTTCTGTTTTCTTATCAAATGTCCATGTTTCTGCACCATATAGGAATATTGAGAAGATGTAACATTTGGCTATTCTTAGTTTTAGCCCTGGTGTTATTTGTTTTGATGTTAGTATGCTCTTGATGGCATTAAAATTACTTTTTGCCATTCCTATTCTTTTGTTTATTTCAGTTGTACATTTTCCATCACTGGTTATAGTATGTCCAAGGTAGTTGTAGTTCTGAACTGTCTCCAGGTCTATTCCTTCAATTTTGATATCCATTTGTGGGTTTTGAGTATTTCCTTTGTTTATGATCATAGTTTTATTCTTTTTGATATTCATATCTAGTCCATATTTTTTGCTTATCATGTTTATTTCATTAAGTAATTGTTGTAGGTCTTTAGGATTTTCTGCTAGCAGTACAGTATCATCAGCATATCTGAGGTTATTGATTATCTTTCCATTAATTTGTAGGCCTGGCATCTCTATGATGTTTTTAAAGATTTGCTCAGTGTATAGATTGAACAAGCTTGGTGATAGGATGCATCCCTGTCTTATTCCTCTTTATATATCAATGGGTGTAGAGTTCTCTTTGTTATATTTTATTATTGCTGTTTGCTCCCAGTATAGATGACATATTAGTCATATGTCCATGTCATCTAGATGTATCTCTTTTAGGTATTCTATACTTCTGTGTACTTTTAATGTTCTCAGGCAGAATATGGCTTCATTTGTCCCGCTATTTTTCCTAAATCCAAATTGCCGCTCATCTAATTCAGTATTCCTAGTCTAGTTCAGTAGTCCTAGAGACTAGGAACTGAATTTGTGTATATCCTTTTTTTTCCCATCGCAGCCGTGTGCACATCTCGCCGCACAGGCCGATAACTCCGTCTTCGGAGATACTCATATTTTTTTCCGCCGATGAATAATTGGCGTTTTAAACCGGGCCTCGCTGCTGAGACCAGGGGTGGTTGTCGCAGAGAGAAATCACAAATAAAAATCCAATCTGGCGCAGCCGGGATTTGAACTCACAACCTCCCTTTGTAGAGACCAGCGTCTTGCCTCGAGACCAACCAGTCCCCCGAAGAGAAGACGTGAGCACCTATGGGTGTGTCTAGAGTGCTGTGATGATGATGATTCTAATTTAATCATCATCATCATGTGCCATACCGGTTGGTGTAGGCGATCCTGTCCTTCCACAATCTTCTATCTACAGTGCCTCGTATCAATCCTGTTGTTGACTGTTTTCCATGCCATGACATCAAGCTATCTATAGTCCGTTCAGATTCGTTTGCCTAGACATTAATTTATTTTTTTCAAAAACTTATTGTTCATTTGCATTGATCTTTTGAAGTTAGGTTTAGAATACTAATGTCGCTATAAAAATATTTTTTTATCAAAGAAATGTGATCCAGTTTCAAAGATGCCTTATTTAACCTATATTAAAAAAAAGTTAATCGATATTATAAACACCGGCGGGATTATGTAGATGCTTACATCTCACAGCTGATTCTTTAACATATAGGCATGACCTTCACGGCTGAATGCGCACCGTCCTAAAATAGTTATGTTTCCACTATAAATTTTTATAAAGAAATGTTACATATGAAATTTCCCGTTTAGCACAAAATGACATTTTAGCCGAAACCGGAAATTATGTGACGTCAAAATCACGGCCGTAGACTCGAGTTCGAGTCATAATTCAGAGGCAAATCTCAATATTTACAGAAAGGAGGCGGCACTATCCATATTATCTTCTGCAAGTCTATGTGATAATGAATATAAAGGCAAAATATTTTACTGAGCATAACATTGCTATAAAGATTTATCAATACTTCTGCAGAGAGCGTAAAAAGGGACATCTTTATTGTTCTTTATCAAACCCTGAGAAGAGAACAATGCATATTTTAGGTTTGTGTAAACGTTCATTTGATCGAATAGTTAAAGGAAGCGGATATTTATTGCCAACAAATGCAAGAAAGCAAGGAAGGAAAGAAACGTTAGACAGTTTTGATAAGGACCTAGTAAAAAGAGAAATCTGTCGAATGTTTGATATAAACGAAGAAGTGACACTTAGAAAGTTGAAGCTTTGGCTGAAAACTAACAACGACATTGAAATATCAAAAACTTCATTATGGAAAATATTAAGAAGTGCAGGCTTCACCTTTAGAAAGTATGCTGGTGGAAAAAACATTATTTGTGAGAAGCCACATCTAGTAGCTCTTAGAAGCAAGTATTTACGTGAAGTGAAGGAAATGCGCGAAAATGATTATGATATTGTTTATTTAGATGAAACTTGGATCAACGCTACAAATGAAAAGGAATGGCAGTTAGCAGATGGAAGTATTAAAAGATCAGTACCAAGCAGTAAAGGGCAACGTTTGATAGTTGCACATGCAGGTAGCAGACATAATGGGTTGTTGCAGAATGCTCATCTCGTTTTCATTTCAAAATCCATAGACAATAGAGACTACCACTCCGAAATGAATGGGCACATATTTAAAGACTGGATCAATAAAAGTATCCTTCCAATATTAGATCGACCTTCTTGTCTGATAATGTACAATGCTTCATACCATAACGTAGTTAATGTAGAAGATAGAATCCCAACATCATCAAGTACAAAAGATGCAATCTAAACGTGGCTCATAAAGGAACACATACAAGTTAACGACAGCTACTTGAAACCCGAATTGCTTAGCCTTGTAAAACAGACACAACGTACAAAGATATTTAAAATAGACAAGTTAATTCAAGAACATGGCCATAGATGTTTGAGACTACCTCCATATCATGCACACTTAAATCCTATAGAACTAGTTTGGGCAAAAGTTAAAGGACACGTAGCATATACAAATAAAACTTTCAAATTATGCGATGTTGAGACACTTACAAATCAGGCTCTATCAAATATAAATAAAGACTACTGGGTAAAATGTGAGGATCATGTGTTACGACAAGAAGAGGAATATTGGAAAAAGGATGGTTTGTTGTTTGTTCAGCCGAAAGCAGTAATCGACCTATTTGACTCGTCTGATTCTGAATGATCATTACTCTGATTAAGTCTACAGATAAATAGTTTGATTTGCAAAATTTCCTAGTTGATTTGTTAAACAGTTTATTGTTCAAGACCACCCAAGCAATCAAAAATATGTTATAAGCAAACCAACAACCATTACTTTGAATGGAAGCCTGCTTGAGTCAGTACAGAAGTTCAGCTATCTTGGATCCACTATTACAGCCACACTTTCCTTAGATGAGGAACTAAATGTACGTATTTGAAAGGCAGCGACAACATTTGGGAAACTCACACCAAGAGCATGGAACTATATCAAATTGACTCTACGAACAAAAGTTCTATATATAATTTAAAATTTGTATACTTGCCACCATGTAAAATTTTATGGACACGCCTATGGGTCATCGTTGCACTAGATTACTGTAAAACATTTTGATTAGGGTCAAAATAATAGTTACATGGGCAAAGATCAAAGGAATTCGCCGCTTTAAGAAAACCGTTATAGCTAGACATCGAGTAACACATATGTTCTCGTGACATGGACATTTTAACACCGTATGCCAAAAATCATGTGAAATCATCAAGAACTTTTTGAATTATAAATCATAACATCTCGGCAAACGAATCTGAACGGACTATAGTATCTTCTCTCTTTGTCGTCCGCGATCTCTCTTTCCCTGTGTTTTGCCAGTTGTAACCAAGTATTCCAACTTTCCTCTTTTCATGATATACTCGAAAAATGTTGATTGTTTCTTTCTGATAAAAAAAAAAATAATAATTAATATAACAGAAAAAAGCTGTCAGCCCAAACTAAATGAATATATGTTACATATATCATTCGTTGTTAATGTGTTCGAATTTCTTTTCTATTTTGACTTTCTTTCTGCACCTTTCTCAAACATGACGTCACACAGATGCCACAGAATGTTCATGATATAGTAGTACATGTCTGGAATGTAGGTAAATATAACCATTAATATTTACTGGGATCGTCTGTTTGTGAAAGTTGTTGATTCGTGAAGGTCACCGCTGGTTGGCTGAAGGTCGTTATCTCGATATGTATATCAGCTATTCTTTATCATATTTTTATTGTTGGTACAAACATGTCTTTCTGTTTAATGCAAAAGTGATCGTTTTGTCCTTCAGGTTAAATACCTCTCGGTTAGGGTTAAGAACTGTCCTACAGAAAGTGAAGGACATATACTTATTGCAAATGTAGATAGAAAAAAGGGGGAGGGGTGCAAATTATGTCAGTACGGGAGGTAAAGGGAGTGTGTGTTTATTTACGTTCACAGGGCGACCGTGTCCTCTCTCTGCTCCACAGAAGGGCGTTAAATTTGTGTAATTTTTTTTCGTGGTTTAAAATAAGCTGCGATGTTTGTACTTCCAGATAAATAAATTCATCAATTGTTAGTGTCTTCCTTCTTCGATCCCTCTTGGAATGGTCAGGCTGGTTAGTCTGTTCTCGTTGCGGCAGCTGAGAAGTAAATTAAGACATTGGTCGGTTTTATTTCACTAATCCGGATACTAGCAGTCAGCTATGAGTCGCTGGCTGTTTTCAAAATAATTGCGTGGAATGAGGCAAAAATATGGTCATGTTGTTCGTTCATTGGTGTCCTTGAGTAGGGCTATGTGATCGTTAACTGTTAGAGTAATATGGCTGTTGATGGCAGTGCCAGACTTGAAGTGCCGACTGCGATTGAGACATGAGTGCCGATTTATCGAGGAGGATGATGTGTTTGATTTGCGAAGCAGTCACTTCTGAATTATGTCGTTTATTGTGTTCCCTTTCATAGGTTATCATGCTCTAGTCAGTATAGTTTTGCTATGCTGAACAGTTAGGAGCACTGTTCATCCAAACATCCCGGTTGATCGTTAGCATCAAAGTCGCCCGTCCAGGAATTGAGCTGAGTGTGGTCATCGACCAGTATCAACTGAACTGGATATGGTCGTCGACCAGTATCAACTGAACTGGATATGGTCATCGACCCACAACAACTAACCTGAGTGCGGTCAGCACCTAAGCTGAGTGTGGTCATCGACCAACAACAATTAAACTGAGTGTGGTCATCGACCAACAACAACTAAGCTGAGTGTGGTCATCTACCCACAACAACTAAGCTGAGTGTGGTCATCTACCCACAACAACTAAGCTGAGTGTGGTCATCTACCCACAACAACTAAGCTGAGTGTGGTCATCGACCAACAACAACTAAGCTGAGTGTGGTCATCGACCAACAACAACTAAGCTGAGCGTGGACATCGACCAACAACAACTAAACTGAGTGTGGTCATCGACCAACAACAACTAAGCTGAGCGTGGTCATCGACCAACAACAACTAAACTGAGTGTGGTCATCGACCAACAACAACTAAGCTGAGTGTGGTCATCGACCAACAACAACTAAGCTGAGCGTGGTCATCTACCCACAACAACTAAGCTGAGCGTGGTCATCTACCCACAACAATTAAGCTGAGTGTGGTCATCGACCAACAACAATTAAACTGAGTGTGGTCATCTACCCACAACAACTAAGCTGAGCGTGGTCATCAACCCACAACAACTAAGCTGAGTGTGGTCATCGACCCACAACAACTAAACTGAGTGTGGTCATCGACCAGTAACAACTAAGCAGAGTGTGGTCATCAACCCACAACAACTAAGCTGAGTGTGGTCATCGACCAGTAACAACTAAGCTGAGTGTGGTCATCGACCCACAACAACTAAGCTGAGTGTGGTCATCGACCCACAACAACTAAGCTGAGTGTAGTCATCGTCCCACAACAACTAAACTGAGTGTGCTCATCGACCCACAACAACTAAACTGTCCAAACGTCAGATCTGTCCAAACTGAATCATTTAGCCAAATTTCATGACGTCATCCTGGTCTCAGGGTAGTGACAATTACGTATTGCTTCATCGAACAACGGAGGTAAAAAAAGAAAAAAAACCCCGACTATTCCGTGTGCACTCACGCACGTTAAAGACAACTCTTTGCAGTTGGAAATAGAAATGACTAAGTCCAAAAATAACCGCTGCCGGGACACATTTTTTGTCAGCAAAAACATACCCACATCGATGGAGCAGGGTCCTGCTACGGAGTTCGTGCACGTGACCTAGGGCCCTCCTGGGAGTTTCTCGACAATTCAACGGAAACATCGGGGCACCTATGGGTTCGTCCGGAGTGCAGTGATAATGATCCTAACATAATGTAACATTTACTTAGCGGTGAATAAAAAAAAATTTAAAAAAAAGTAAAGAGCCGCGTCACGCCAAGTGGCGTATAGGGAATATTGTGTTAGTGACCATACATTTTACAAACCTTCGGCACATGATTTTTGGGGTAATGTGGTCGGTATTACGCCCGTGCCGCTCTACTTTCCCAGAAAAAAATCCGGTACCCATTTAAGGCTGGGTGAACCCGGAAGCCGTCGGTTGGGATCGAACCTTTGTCCTTTGCAGTCCAGTTCACTAACCACTGAGCTATCGCGGCTCCAAGCGGTGAATAGTCTCGAAATATAACTAAATATTACTTTGATATGAAAACCAACAGGTGTGAAGGATATTATCATGTGTACCAAGCTTGAGCTAAAAGTCAGGAATAAATAACAATTCCCAATTATTTTTGTATAAAATGGTTTATCTTACTTCTTATCACAATCTTGAGATGTTTTAACCTCATAGTTTTCTAGTCAGGAATATATCGAGGAGGCCAGTGCTTTTGCTCACTCTGCGAGCCAGGCACACATTTGTATAATTGTCGATTTGATCCTGGCCGTTTAGAAGTGAGCCTGGAGTGTGACGTGCTTTAGCCTAGCAGTTAAAAAAATACATTTCAAGATAAGGAGGCCAGTGGTCATCGACCCACAACAACTAAGCTGAGTGTGGTCATCGACCGACAACAGCTAAGCTGAGTGTGGTCATCGACCGACAAGTTGCTGTTAATACCTTTCCCAGCTTTGAAGTCAGGTTCTCATTTTTAACTATATATTGATTTTAGCGTGCTTGTGATGAGACAAACCTATGGTTAACTTGCAACATTACATTATTTACACGAAGAATTATAATTATTTACACGACGAATTATATAAATACCATCATTAATTGTTTTTGGTTTAAATGACTTATAATATGCACGTTAACTTTGGCGCGTTGCGCTATTCTTCCTGGTACAACCTTACCCCCAAATATGATGCTTAGATAGATCCATCATTGTCACATTTGATAAGTTGCACTATAAAACGCCGAGACGGCTTCACGCACTCTCTAAAGCCTCAATGCCCTCGTTAGGTTATCGCGATCTCTTTTATCAATTTGCTAGACTCGTGAAAGACGTATGTGACAAGTCTGGGTCGTCATGTTTAGACTGTCGCGAGAAGATAAGAAGAATAAAGCTGTCAGTCAACTGGCAAAATTGATGGGTTAAGCAGGGGACGATACAGACACAACCAAGAGTGGCATTTTAGTTCTGATCTTGTACATTTCGCAGCATTTGTGTATAAAGATGTCATGAGTCTAGTACATACCACTCATTCTTAAAACTGATATTTTATGGGAGTGGTTTCAATTTGTGACACTAGACACAAAAAGTACAATTTCTAGCTAAAGTCAATATTTATGTATCAATGATATTTTAGTAGTTAATGCTCGTAATAAAAAAAAATATATATGTATGCTGTGTTCTGTCGCCGGATTTGTTTTCACTTTACAGGGAAAATATTATTAGGTCAATAGTAGACAAAAAAGGAATTGAAGTCAACGGTCACAACATAAATAATTTGCGATACGCGGATGACACAGTCTTAATAGCAGAGACAGAGAATGAACTACAAGAAATGATAGACATAATAGTAAAAGAAAGCAACAAGAAAGGTCTCAGTTTGAATAGTAAGAAAACAGAAGTAATGGTTATATCGAAGAAACAATCGTCACCATCCTACAGCATAAACATAAACAGGACAAATTTGAAACAAGTTCAACGCATCAAATACTTGGGAACAATAACATCAGATGGAAGATGCATCACAGAAATAAAAACAGAATAACTCAGGCCAAAATAGCGTTAAAAAAAAAAGTCTTATTCAACAAAAAATATGTCAATAGAAGTGAGAAAGAGAGTTCATCGGTGCTATATAGAGCCAATTCTGACATATTTAAGCGAATCATGGACAGTAGACAAACATATGAAAAGACGATTAGAGGCCACAGAGATTGAATTTCTCAGAAGAATCTTGAAAGTTCTCTGTACAGCTAAAATGACCAATGAGGAAGTTCTCAAAGAGGCCAACACAAAAAGGGAGCTCTTAAAAAACATCAGAAAGAAGCAATCAACATTTTTCGGGCACATCATGAGAAGAGGAAAGTTGAAATACTTGATAAACTGTGGGAAGACACAGTAAAGGCTGGGTACAGTTTAGTGGGTGACCCGAGTGCAAAGTTTAGTGGGTGGCCTGAGTGCACAGTTTAGTGGGTGGCCCGAGGCAAAGTTTAGTGGGTGGCCTTAGTGCACAGTTTAGTGGGTGGCCCGAGTGCACAGTTTAGTCGGTGGCCTGAGTGCACAGTTTAATGGATTACCATAGCATTCGGGGTGTCTCTCCGTGCTCTATGTGGTCAGTGCTTGTTTTGTCTTGACGGTTTCTTTTACTTCTTCTTGGCTAGGCACGATCCGTTCAACCAGAGTTCTGGTTATATTAGACCACAGTTGTCATAAAAAATTCAAAATCACAACGGCTTTTACCTGATGGTCCTCGCAGCGATTCTATTGTAATTTTCTTCTTCTGTCCTTCCTCATTTGCCTTTTAAGCGTCGAAGGGAGATATGATTTGCTGTCTTTTGCTCTCATGTAGACCTTTGTTGTTGCTATGTTTCCTAGTGTTTCTAATATTTCATCAAACCATCATTCTCTTGGTCGACTCTTGAGTCTGGTGTTCTCATAACGTTTATTATAGGCTCCTTTTGTTATGTTTTGGTCTTTCTATTTTACCACATGGTCAAATAATTTTATTTGTTGTTTCTGTATGTATTGTACTCTATGGTGGGATTTATTCTTAGCTTTTTTTCTTAGTTCTTCATTTCTGTTAGCTTTTTTCTTAGTTCTTCATTTCTGTTAGCTTTTTTCTTACTTCTTCATTTATGATTTTATCTATCTCTGGTGTATTGTTATTTTATGGCAAATGTCACTGTGCTAGATTCACTTGAACCAACTACTGGCTTTTGCGTAAACATCGTGTTAGTAACCACCGGGAAACTACTGCACGTGCTGTGATTGTTCTCTGTTATCTGCCAACAATACGCGCATTATATATAATCTTTGTGATAAGGCTTTGTTCGATAACATGAAACGTATAATAATAGTTATCTATAAATAAATCCCTTGATTAATGTTCGCCCGCTTTCTAGTCACATGGGAATTGCGTGTATGAATGACCTGTCGACAAAGTTACTTTTTTGGGAGTATTAGGTTGCCTTAATAGCAAAAAGACAGACGTAATGGTAATAACAAAGAAAAAGAGATCACCGCAGTGCAAAAATAAAGACAAGTGGAACAATATTAAAGCAGGTAAAATGAATTTAAATATTTGGGAACTTTGTTAACCTCAGACGGAAGATGTACAAAAGAGGTGAGATGCAGAATGGCTCACGCAAAAGCAGCTTTCCAAAAAATGAGGCAGATACTATGCAATCCATTTTTGACAATCGAAACAAGAAAAAGAGTTCTTAAATGTTATGTAGAGTCAGTCTTAACATATGGATGTGAATCATGGACAATAGGACAACACACACAAAAATCACCGGAGTCTGTAGAAATGTGGTTTTACAAAAGAATGTTGAAAATACCACGGACAGCTAAGAAAAGTAATGAAAATGTTCTGAAATAGGCCAAAGCAAAAAGAGAGCTAATTTCCAATATTAGGAAGAAACAATCATCATTTTTTGGCCATGCAATGAGAAGTGAACAGCTTGAATATATTGTAACAATTGGGAAAATTGAGGGACGAAGAGATAGAGGGAAGCAAAGAGAAAAAATACCAGACAGCTTAAGAGAATGGCTTGGCAGAAGGTCAACAACAGAAATGATAAATAACTGTCGAGATCGAAAATTGTGGAGAGACATGATCACCTACGCCAGCAGGTCCGGTACTCGATGATGATGAGGTTGGTAGTTTTCGTTTATACACTTACATCAGATGGCAAGAAGCTGTGTCAAAGTCAGCTCTCGAATCTTGATCTGGGTTTTCTGTTGTTTTCTTTTGTTTGCGAATGTTTCCGGCTGCTGTTCAATACCTGGGTTCGGGGGGCCTCGGTAGCATAGTTTGGAAAACCACCCGACTGGGCTACCGGCGTGCCCGTGTTCGATTCCCGTTGGAAGCAGTGTGAATTGTACTTGTGGTTGGAAAAAAATACCCCCGCGGTCCACCCAGCCGCTGGCAGAAATGGGTACCAGGGTAACACTCTGTGATGGTCAGGAATGCCGCCTCGCATTGTGAGTTTCGATGCTTGAAGCGACACTATCCAGAAGTCTCCAAACACTTCTGGATAGGTGACCGAGCACATATGAGTGAAAACTCGCGTGCTAAGACGCCGATTCAAGTCTCGTACTTCACCTTTTACCTGTGTTCTTGGATAATTTGTGTTTGTCTCTTGCTTCGGTGTATCCTCTATTTTGTTGTTCTCTTATAATAAATATAACTTTATTTGTTGTTGTTACTAATAATTCTTCTACTACTTCAGCCATCATCTATTGCCACGCGTTTATACACTTTAGGCCAGCTTGGGTCACGAACAAGACGCACCAACCGTCTTTGAGGTCTTTCTTCGTCGGTTCCCCATAACGTGTAACGCTGGGTTGTTTTCTATGGCCATATTTGTGTTCTTAGGGAGCCGCGATAGCTCAGTGGTTAGTGAACTGGACTATAAAGGACAAGATGTAGGGTTCAATCCCAACCGACGGCTTCAGGGTTCACTCTGCCTTTAATGGGTACCGGATTTTTTTTCTGGGAAAGTAAAGCGGCATGGACGTAATACCGACCACATTACCCCAAAAATCATGTGCCAAAAGTCTGTAAAATTTATGATCACTATTCCCTATACGCCACATGGCGTGACGGGGGTCCTTTACTTTTTTTATATTTGTATTCTTGGAGTGCTGCAAACCCGTAGTGGATGCTCTGGAGCTTAGAATCCTCGGTAGTTGTATGTTGCAAAATAACTGAGTCCTGTCATGTGTGGGTGTGCTCTGAGGCCACAGTGACAATTTCAGAGTCTGTTACTGACAATAAAATATATTTAATTAAATTATTGTAATTATAATGTATACATAATTTTAACGCCATAAAAAGTATACTAACATCAAAACAAATAATACCAGGGCTAGGTGGTGGTGACTGGTTGCGTTCACCCGATGACTAAAGTATTCTAGAGTATCGTGGTAGACTAGAATATTCCTCTTCATCATCCGCCCTTACAAGGACGTAGTGGACGTGTCTGCGTTGTGTTGTGGTTTGCAGTATAACTGTTATGTTTGCGCATTTCGGCCCAACACATCCGACTTCAGCACGACATTTTTTCCCTCTTCGATCCCTGCTCGCTTGGCCAGACTAGACAAGTTAGTCGGTTACTGGAGGCACCGCGGAGAGGTGGAGCAGGGTCTGATTGGTTTTGATTCACAGATCCTGGCGCAAGCCATCAGCTGTGGGTCGCTGACAACTTCCAGCTCTGGTGCTGGGACGCGCGCCTTCGCCTCCACACCAGGGCTAAAACTAAGAATAACAAAATATTTTGTTACACCAGGGCTAAAACTAAGAATAACAAAATATTTTGTTACACCAGGGCTAAAACTAAGAATAACAAAATATTTTGTTATACCAGGGCTAAAACTAAGAATAACAAAATATTACATCTTCTCAATATTCCTGTATGGTGGATAAACATGGACATTAGACCAGAAAACAGAACAGAAAATTGAAGCCTTTGAAATGTGGATCTATAAAAGAATATGTAGAATTGGATGGAAAGAAAAGAAAACAAACGATGAAGTTTTAAAACAACTAAAAATGAAAAGAGAACTACTAAACACAATTAGAACAAGACAAATGACATTTTTGGGTCATGTTAACTCTTTCCGTACGTTTCACCGCATAATGCGTCACTCTCAATTTGATTAGTATGAAACGTCATCAAACCATATTCCTTTTACATGTCTTGTATCATCTTGGTATTGGTGAAATCTAATTCCTTGTTCAATTAATCTAAAACTTCATATATAATATGTTATATGTGAGACTAATATAAACATGTACATTAATTCTTAAAACCATGAACAATTTTGTTTATGAAATCCCTTCTGTTACATTGATAAAAAGCTTCCGTACAGAAAGAGTTAAAAGACACAACAGCCTAATACAAGTAATATTGAAAGTGAAAATACAAGGTAAAAGAGGCAGAGGCAGACCAAGACTAACATGGACGAGTAACATCAAAAGATGGACAAGTCAACCTAAGACAATCTGCACCATCAAAGCAAGAGACAGAGTGAAATGGCGCTCCATGGTAGCCAACCTTCGGTGCGGAGACGGCACTCAATGATGATGATGATTGTATTCTTTTTAATATAATAATAATGATATATTTCCATGTTCTGATTATGATATCCATGTTATTCGCTCAAGCATAGTAGGAACACAGAAATATCAGCTCCTTCCTCACTGACAAATCATGATTTTCTAGTAACCTGAGTTCCTGCTACATGAAATATTGTTTCCTTATTTCCAATAACGTTATAGTTTTGTATTTCCATATATATTGTAGGAACAGGTAAGTAATTGCAGTACTGCGGTCAAGTTGGTCAGTGGTGGGGTGTAACGTACACGTCTACAAAATATGGTGACAGTTTTGTTAAAGAAGGAATCTTTTTTGTTTATTTTATTATTCTCTTATACTGTATTATATTTCCCTTTAGTTTTGTTGTTTTATTTCACTTTTTATCCCATTTAAAAAAATGTCCCCTTGAACTGCTAGTTCTGCTCCTTCTAGAATATGTAGTAGAGTTAATCTTCATTCCCTTGTCCGTTTGTGTTGTTCTTGTTTCCTGAAGAAGGCCGCATGTTGGCCGAAACGTCATAATTTTTTGTTTTGTTCATTTTTTGGTAAATCTTTCACCATACTCTGTAGACGTGTACATTACACACCGCCACTTGCTCTTTGTACCAGCTTTATCCGCAGCACTGCAATTATTTGCCTGTTCCCTGTTACTCCATTAACTCCTTCCGTACGTTAAGCCGCACAGTGCGTCACTCTCAATTTGATCAGTGTAAACTGTCATCAAAATATGTTCTTATTATAGGTCTTGTATCATTTTGGTATTGGTGAAATCTAATTCCTTTTTAAATTATCTAAAATGTCAGATATACTATATTAAGTATTAGATAAATATACACATGTAGATTAATATTTAAAACCATGGACAATTTTGTCTCTAAAATCTCTACCACTGAATTGATAAAAACCTTCCGTAGTGAGAGAGTTAAAAGAGCGTAAAATTGGCGCGGCTGTCTTGTGTCGTTGTTTTCAACAAGTTGCTGTTCCTACGCCCCTGGGCTCAAAACATATGACGTCAGCACATTTCCGGTTTCCTATTTTATTTTCCAAAGGACAAGAGGTAGGGTTTGATCCCAACCGACAGTTTCCGGGTTCACCTAGCCTTTAATGTGTACCTGATTTTTTTCAGGGAAAGTGAAGCGGCACGGGCGTAATACCGACCACATTACTCCAAAAATCATGTACCGAAGGTCTGTAAAATATATGGTCACTAACACCATATTCCCTATACGCCACTTGGCGTGACGGGGGTACTTTACTTTTTTTATTTTTTAAATTTTATTTTCGTTACCTGCTCGCTTGATCTAAATAGTTCGTTTCCATGTTGGTCTCTTTCTCTCTCTCTCCCTCTCTCTCTTTCTCTCTCTCTCTCTCTCACTTTCCTTCTAATCCTGTCGCAAAATGTGAGTCACAGACCATGCACAGTCTCTCACTCTTATTTTTGATATCGCCCAAGTTCACCCCACGACCAATCGTCTTCATCTCGTTATCGTTGCTAGCTGATAAACATTGAGGACTGCCTCACGCAAACCACCACGCCCATTCCGAACATAAATTCACCCCCATTAGAGTAAACCCAGTCTTCGCTCTTGATTCACTATACGCTTGGACTCTATTTCGGAGTCAGTAACCTTTTCATGGCTTACATCGTACTAGCATGTCTCTTTGTAGGTCGGCCGTACGGTAATTATTATTTCATTGTCCATTTTTACTGAAATATAACTGTGACATTTATTACCCTCACTGACAAGCATTAATGTTTAAGGGATTATTTATGTGTGCATGTTGGAAATGAGAGAAGAAATAAAGGCTTGAGTGAATAACAATTATAAAATGAAAGGTAGAAGCCAGGGAAAAGAAAGAAGATATGAAGAAAGAGAGAGAAATAAATTAAAAGAGCTCAAAGAAGTGAAAGAGTGATATATAAAACAGTAAAGAAAGAAAGAGAGAAAGAAAGAAAGAAAAGTAGTAAGAAAATATGAACAAGATATAAGATACGGAATGTATCAAGTCGAAGAGACCCACGGGTGAGTGGGGCAGAAACACGTCGATCTACGTCACTGGAAATTAAACGTCACTAAATAAGTCGTAAAAAAACATCCAGAATATATTTTGAAGAAATAAAGCAACACTAGAAGACTCCATCAGTAATAAAACACTAGAAGACTTTGATGCAACATTAAAAAAATATACATCAACGCTTCATTAGAAATTGTGCATAAATACATCACTAGAAGATAAACACGAAAGAGGCATAATCTTGTAAAAAAAATAAGAAGAAACAGCGCTTCAATATAAAAAAACAACAAGAGGACTTTAAAAATACAACACAATTGTAGGCTTACCAAGAGGCAACATTTACGCGTGAGTAGTTTGATGCCCTCCTTCGCATTTGTGAATAAAGTACCAATTTTCCCCAGTAAATAATCTCCTTCGGCGATCAGTTATTTCTATACATTTAGACCAGCCTGTGTCACGAAGAAGACGGTGCGTTTGAGTTCATCACCGGTTCCCCATAGTTTGTAATGCAGGGTTGTTTCTGTGGGCCATATTTGTGTTGTTGGGGTGTTTAGAGTGCTGCAATCATGTAGTGTATGCTCTGGAGTTTGGTTGCTCCGCTGTCGCATGTTGCAACGTCACTGATAACTGATCTGGGTCGCACATATCTTTGTTTGGTTCTAAAGAATGTGAGTGTTGTCTGAAGGTCTCCCTTGCTAGATCGTTTGGGATCTTCATTCGTAGTCTCTTCTTTGTTCTGTCTTGGAATTTTGTATGCAATTGGTGATCTGGTGGCCTTTTACATTTTTCAAGCTGGATGAGAGTTTTGTATATTGTAGTAAAAAAAACAGTAAAGAGCACCCGTCACGCCAAGCGGAATATATAGGGAATATGGTGTAAGTGACCATACATTTTACAGACCCTCAGCACATGATTTTTTGGGTAATGTGGTCGGTATTACGCCCGTACCGCTTTACTTTCCCAGAAAAAAATCCGGTACCCATTAAAGGCTGGGTGAACCGGAGCCCGTCGGTTGGGATCGAACTCTTGTCCTTTGTAGTCCAGTTCACTAACCACTGACCTATCGCGGCTGCTTTTGTATATTGTGCTAAATGCTCAAGGTCTACTTTTTTTCCATTGTTGTGATTGGGAAAAAAAGGGGGGGGGGGGTTGGGGGATACTTTTGCTCCCAGGTTTGTTCTGGCTGCCATGTTGTGGAATGTGTCTTCGTTTTCCCAGGTTTATCTTGACCGCTGTTGCCCAGGAGCTTGAGGCATATTCTATGATGGGTCTGACTGCTCCAGTGTTGACTTGCTTTAGGATCTTTTTGTTTGCTTCCCCGGATGTACCCTTTTGTTTTGTCGTCATTGGCAGTCTTTGGATGTCTGTCGCTTGAATTCTTCCAATATTGGGGTTCCAGGTGAGCCTAAAGTCAAGGATGACTCCCAGAAATGTTGTTGTGTCAGTGTGAGGTATTGTAAGGTTTCCAGGTGAGAAGAAAATTCTTTCAATATTAGGGTTCCAGGTGAGCCTAAAGTCAAGGATGACTCCCAGAAATGTTGGTGTGTCAGAGTGAGGTATTGTAAGGTTTCCAGGTGAGCACAAGGGTGACTTCCAGAAACCTTGGTGTGTCAGTGTGAGGTATTGTGAGGTTTCCAGGTGAGCCTAGCGTCAAGGATGACTCCCAGAAATGTTGGTGCGTCAGTGTGAGGTATTGTAAGGTTTCCAGGTGAGCCTAGAGCCAAGGATGACTCCCAGAAACCTTGGTGTGTCAGTGTGAGGTATTGTAAGGTTTCCAGGTGAGCCTAGAGCCAAGGATAACTCCCAGAAACCTTGGTGTGTCAGTGTGAGGTATTGTAAGGTTTCCAGGTGAGCACAAGGGTGACTCCCAGAAACGTTGGTGTGTCGGTGTGAGGTATTGTAAGGTTTACAGGTGAGCACAAGGGTGATTCCCAGAAATGTTGGTGTGTCTGTGTGAGGTATTGTAAGATTTCCAGGTGAGCAATAGAGTGATTCCCAGAAATGTTGGTGTGTCACTGTGAGGTATTGTAAGGTTTCCATGTGAGCCTAGCGTCAAGGGTGGCGTTAACTCCCAGAAATGTTGGTGTGTCAGTGTGAGGTATTGTAAGGTTTCCAGGTGAGCACAAGGGTAACTCCCAGAAATGTTGGTGTGTCAGTGTGAGGTATTGTAAGGTTTCCATGTGATCCTAGCGTCAAGGGTAACTCCCAGAAACGTTGGTGTGTCAGTGTGAGGTATTGTAAGGTTTCCAGGTGAGCACAAGGGTAACTCCCAGAAATGTTGGTGTGTCAGTGTTAGGTATTGTAAGGTCTCCATGTGATCCTTGCGTCAAGGGTAACTCCCAGAAATGTTGGTGTGTCAGTGTTAGGTATTGTAAGGTTTCCATGTGATCCTATCGTCAAGGGTAACTCCTAGAAATGTTGGTGTGTCAGTGTGAGGTATTGTAAGGTTTCCATGTGATCCTAGCGTCAAGGATGACTCCCAAAAATGTTGGTCTGTCATTGTGAGGTACTGTAAGGTCTCCCGGCTTTATTGATATGTCTTCCTTGTGTGGGGAGAGTGAGAAGATCGTGCCTGTAGTTTTCCTATTGTTGATTTTTAGACCTCATGTGTTTGTCAAATTTTCTACCTTCCCCGCTGTTTTTTTTTTTTTTTTGAGCAGATAAGAGGCTGTAGTGAAGTGATCCATGGCTGTTCGGTAGCAAAGTCATCAGCGTGTATGTTATTTGAAACATATTGGCGGTAGCATTTTGTTATGTAATTTATGTATATTAGGAAGAGTGTGTGTTCTATAATACAGTAAATAATAAATATATTTGTATTATGGGGAACCAGACATAAAAAAACCCATATTTTAAATATTTTATTTAGGATCTAGTGAGGTGGTACTTAGGTCAATACTGAAAAAGACCCAGTAAATAATAGACAGGATAAGCAAGGTTATATTTCTATCCTTCGACACAGCGCCTTGTAAGATGGTTGTGGAATTAATAACTCATTGTGTCCACAACAGAACATTGGTTCAAATCCTAGAAGGGTCACACGTTTTTATGTTGGGAATAAAATAAAAACTCAGACCCGAACACCTCGTAGCGACAGCTCAGGTCAAGCAGCCTTTATTTTCCTGACCTATTTGTCCTCTTGGCAGACCACAGTGATAGAAAAATACCATAAAGATAATTTTTTTTATACAACACCATGCCATGAGATAGGCGTGTCAATAAAAATCACACACTTTGTAGTTTCTGAATTCTGGATAGTGTTCATACATACCTTCGTCAGGCGACTAGATTTAGGCTATCCTGCTGATCCGGGAAGTTATACCCACAATCGCTATTCTAACTATTTTCACAGCCGGGTCGACCGATATGTGTCCGTCAAAAGTAAGACTCGCCGTTTTTTTTTTTTTTTTAAACATTTAAAAAAATATAAATTTTTACATATTAAAAAAATTAAATACAACGCTCTCAAATATATAGTAAATATATTTAATTTATATATATATATATATATATATATATACATAATAAATAAACCCCCATTCTATTTACCGTAATTTACGCCCTCGATCTACTGCTCATGTTTTCTCCCTGGCGCGTGTAATGAATTTCTATGTCCTCTATTAAAAGAAAGTATTTCCCTCTTTTCTCAGTCGTACATTTATCACCCCCTCCCCTCCCCTTATCATCGCCATTATAAATCAACTAATGTACACACACCCTAGTACTTTAGTCTTGAATAATAAATGCATTTCTAAAGGCAATGAGGACCCAACTAGAGAGTGACAAAACACTGTTTTGAGGGGACTTAGATCACATGGTTTGTCTGTGGGGACAGTGGTTCTCAGCTCTTTGAAACTTAAGTTTGGTTAAATCGATGATCGTAATAATTCTCTTATATGGTATATAGATAATAGCTACTTCATTCATCTGAGAGATATCAAGAGCTACTTCATGTATGAGGTAACTACTTCATCTGTTTACTATATTTATATAAAAGCAACACCCATGTGTGTTAGAGCTACTTTCTTTATATTAACGTTTATGAGAGCTGCTTTATCCAAGTAAGGGCTACGTCCTCTATGTGGGAGCTATTTCTTCTGTAGGAAAGCTACTTCTTTTGAATGAGGGCTACTTCTGACTGAAAGCTACTTCTTATGTATGAAAACTACTTCTTTTGTATGATAGCTACTTCTGAAAGGAGAGCTATTTCTTATGTATGAAAACTACTTCTTTTGTATGAGAGCTACTTCTGAATGAGAGCTATTTCTTATGTATGAAAACTACTTCTTTTGTATGCTACTTCTGAATGAGAGCTATTTCTTGTGTATGAAAGCTACTTCTTCTGTTTGAGAGCTACACAATATATATATATAAGTAAAGTAAAGTACCCCCCGTCACGCCAAGTGGCGTATAGGGAAATATGGTGTTAGTGACCCTATATTTTACAGACCTTCAGCACATGATTTTTGGGGTAATGTGGTCGGTATTACGCCCGTGCTGCTTTTACTTTCCCAGAAAAAATCCGGTACCCATTTAAGGCTGGGTGAACCCGGAGCCGTCGGTTGGGATCGAACCCTACCCCTTGTCCGTAGTAGTCCAGTTCACTAACCACTGAGCTATCGCGGCTCCTACTAATTTTTAGGGAATTAGTAAAACCCAGGTGTCCTCGCCAGGATTACGAACCCCGGCTGTTGCCGTGGTAAGCCAACCGAATATATATATATATATATATATATATATATACATATATATATATATATATATATATATATATATATATATATATATATGTATGTATGTATGTATGTATGGGGGCGGCACCAAGATGGATGCTTATTTGCGTTCGATGATGATCGACCTCGTGACAGAGAGGTTGTGAGTTCAAATCCCGGCTGAACCAATCGGGATTTTTATTTATAATTTCTCTCTGCGGCAACCACCCCTGGCCTCAGCTAAGAGGCCCGTCCTGAAACGTCACTTACTCATGGACGAAAAAGAATATGAATACTTCCGAAGACGGAGTTTTCTGCTTGTACGGCGAGGGACCTCTGTGAATATGGCTTCTAGGGAAAAACGGATTAACACGCAAAATTCAGTTCCTAGCCTCTAGGGACTTCGACAGAGGTGAAAGCTGGCGAACGCAACATTTTAAAAAAGTACATTAAATTTGCGCGGCGAGTTTGGGACATTTCTCTCGCTGTTAGAGAATCACTGATGCTGATAATCTCGTCTAATGCAGATCCTTTTACCCATGACAGTGGGGTGGGTCAGGTGCGTTGTTATGTAATCTCTATTTAAATGAGTTCTGTCTTTAGAGTTGAGTCCCCTGTGCTAGCTGGCAGATAGTTGAACAAAAGTAGTTAAGGAGATATACGTGTGTCATTTACTTGACGCCAAGTGAAATAGTTTGATCAGTGTGGTTTATCGTAATATTTTAACGACTTTTAGTTAACATTTACTTTGGATACGCGAGAAAGATATTTATCTTCGAGATTTCTTTGTTGGTTAATGCAAAATTATCGGACTCGGAATTGTGTGTTAGTGTTGGAACGTTCAATCGTGTTTGTATCGGTATAATGTTCTTACATATTGTGTCAAACGAAAGTGTAAATTAAATTAAATTGAGAATGTACAGCATAGAAGGATTGAGTAAATATGTGTACAGTGATGTGTAACCGGCAGGAGAGGTGGTTCGGAGTTATTTAATTAAATTGTAGATTTTACTGATAATTGAGGGGATCTTTTATGGTCAGTTATGTAGGCAGTCACATATAATGTAGGGGTTACACATGTAGGCAGTCACATATAATGTGGGGGTTACACATGTAGGCGGTCACATATAATGTAGTGTTACACATGTTTTAGCTTGACATTAATCCCCAGAGAGTGAGAGTATCGAGTTGGTTTTGTTTGAGTTAATCCAAGAATTTTTCCACTAATTTCTACCTTTCTTTCATCTACTTTTTATGGTTTTTGTTTGCGTGAAACATAATAATTTCACTAATTTCTTCCTCTCTTTCAGAGTTTTTATTTGCGTGAAACACCATAATTTCACTAATTTATAATATATATATAAGCCTGTCAGTCTAACTAATGAACCTATATGCCTGTCAGTCGAACTAATGAACCTATATGCCTGTCAGTCGAACTAATGAACTTATAAGCCTGTCAGTCAAACTAATGAACCTATAAGTCTGTCAGTATAACTAATGAACCTATAAGCATGTCATTTGAACTAATGAACCTATAAGCCTGTCAGTTGAACTAATGAACCTATAAGCCTGTCAGTTGAACTAATGAACCTATAAGCCTGTCAGTCAAACCAATGAACCTATATGCCTGTCAGTCGAACCAATGAACCTATAAGCCTGTCAGTCGAACTAATGAACCTATAAGCCTGTCAGTTGAACTAATGAACCTATACACCTGTCAGTCGAACTAATGAACCTATACACCTGTCAGTCGAACTAATGAACCTATACACCTGTCAATCGATTCCAGAGTTGTATTTGTGTAACAGGGCACTGACCCGATCAGGGGGGTGGGGTGGGGGAAATTTGCACACACTTCATCGTCTCGCAACTTCCCTCCATGGCACACACTGCGGCTCTGCCGACGTGACGACCATCCATGTGTTCATTCAATTGAGCGTGGAGCCAGGCAGGAACCACATCAACCAAGTCCCCGCCACCTACTCTTATACTGGCACATGCTTCGCTCTGTCACAGGTATCCTATGTAGGACATTCATATTTACAGATGATCGTCATGTCCTGGGCTAGTTATGTCTGTGACATACCACAGGCTTGTTTGAGGTAAAGCGTTTTCCGAGCTCTGATCGCAGCCTTATGCTATAGTCACGAGAACACCTGCGCGAAAGACATTGTCCACGATAGCTAATTTTTTAGTTAGCTGAGTGGCAGTGTTCCCTAGCGTTTGGCTTTTCGTGACAAGACTCTGTGCCACTGGGTACGGGTTCGATCCTGCTTCGGTCCATATATTGTTCTTTGTTTTTTTTTTCTGTTGTTGATTATTTATCATTTTTTTCCGAGTGCTATAAACATACCTCTTCCTCTGAATTGATTCGCTGATTATCGCCTCGGAAGTTTCCCTCTAGAATAATATTCATTTATTATTATTTGTCTCCAGCCTAAACCACTGGGAACTATTATTCGTGCTGTTTCGTCCTAAATGTTTGTCTGCAGCGCAAGTATTCAGCCCTATCCTATCCGGGAGATACTTGTCTTAACAGAAAAAAATACAGATACACTATGTATTTCCGAGCTGTGATCGCAACCTTATGCTACAGTCACGAGAACACCAGAACGAAAGACATTGCCTACGAAGCTAAGTTTTTAGTTAGCTGAGTGGCAGTGTTCCCTAGCGTTTGGCTTTTCGTGGCAAGGCGCTGTGCCACTGAGTACGGGTTCGATCCTGCTTTGGTCCATATTTTTTTCTGTTGTTGATTATTTGTCAATTTTTCCGAGTGCTGTAAACATACCTCTTTCTCTGAATTAATTCGCTGATTATTGCCTCGGAAGTTTCCCACTATAACAATATTAATTTATTATTATTTGTCTGAAGCCGTCGATGTTCTGTGTGCGTCGTAGGGGGTCTCTAAGCTATTAAGTACTGTCATCACCACCCCGTCCACTGCGGGTTCCTGTAGCGAGACAGAAGGAACATTCACTCAAGATAGAGTGAGGGTGAGTGGATGAGGACAATGGCGTGTACCACACATTGGTGGGCCCTGGGCCTCCATCTGTAGGGGATGCACCTCCTCCCTGTCCAGTTATACCGCCGGGAACTAGGTCGTACCCAAGACCAACTTTGTGAAAAGAGGGGAAGAGGACCACGTGTATGTGTGGTCTTGGGCGCTGTAGTGCCGAATTGAGGGCTACCCAAATCACAGAGACGATCCCGTCATTCAGCAACCACAGCACCTGATGATGCTTCCTTCTACCTTTTGGTGGTGTCAAGAGCACCCCCCCCCCCCCAAAAAAAAAAAAACCATCATCATCATCATGTGCCATATCGGTTGGCGTAGGTGATCATGTCCTTTCACAATCTTCTATCTACCGTACATCGTATCAGTTCTGTTGTTGACTGTTCTCCATGTCATGACACCAAGCTATCCAGTATTTTCTCTCTTTGTCGTCCGCGATCTCTCTTTCCTTGTATTTTGCCAGTTGTAACCAAGTATTCCAGCTTTCATCGCCCAACTCCCTACAGTCTCTGCTGCTTTACAGCAACTTCCATAGCTACCATATAGAGACGGCTAACATATTTGTCAAGTAGAAGTGACCATTTAAGTAAGCAATTGAAGCCTTTGAAATGTGCATATATAGAAGAATAGGTAGAATTGGATGGAAGGAAAAGAAAACAAACGATGAAGTCTTAAAACAACTAAAAATGAAAAGAGAACTACTAAGCACAATTCAAACAAGACAAATGCGATTTTTGGGCCATGTTAAAAGACACAACAGCCTGCTAAAAGTAAACCTGGAGGGAAGAATACAAGGTAAAAGAGGCAGAGGCAGACCAAGACTAACACGGTCGAGTAACATCAAAAGATGGACACACCAACCTATGACAACCTGCACCATCAAATCAAGAGACAGAGCAGAATGGTGCTCCATGGTAGCCAACCTTCGTTGCGGAGATGGCGCTCGATGATTGTTCTATAACATTGTTCTATAATATTGTTCTATAACATTGTTCTATAACATTGTTCTGTTGTTAACTGGAGTAGTATCCAGTTAATGAGTGATAGAAATAAATAAAGATGGTGATTTGTAGTGCCACACCTGCAGCCTGTCTGGCCTGGAGAACACTTGAAGTGAATTATTCTCCTCCTGAACACCACCACACTCAACACTACTGTTCAAAGCGAAATCGCCCCGCCCTCGGTCTGAACCGAAGCACATATCATCAGTAGTATAATATTGACTTTTAGATGTTTTATTGTCACTGTAATATTACCTGTATGCTAAGACAGCTACAGGCCTTTGAGGTGCTCAAAGACATGGATAATGGGGGAAGCTAGAGAAATACACGATTACGGTATCTATGGCACGCCGTGGCATTGATCTTTTCTGAATGAGTAAAGAAATTAGAGAATTAAATTATAATCGGGACTTTGATGTATAACGCAGGTCAGATGTCATTCAGTTGATGTATAACGCAGGTCAGATGTCATTCAGAGGTTCATACCTGACAGAAAACCAGAGCTGATAGCTACCCTACTCTGTTCTTCACATGATGGTCCGCAAATGAGATGCCGAGCGTTTAAAAATAAAAAAATGGAAGGCAAATCTGGTCCCATAAATGATATGATGAAATCATATTGTCGGATCGCACGGCGCAGATATACCGTGGCTCGCTGTAAAATACAGCACAGCGCACTAAACGTCCATTTTCAGGACGAAGTTGAAATTAAATTGTCAGTGCATTATAGCCTGAACATAACATTGGGAAACATAACCTGGCCCAACCGACAACTCTCAGACCAGCAACTGTGTACCTTGTTGTTACTTTGTTAAACATATTCATATTTGTATTTTAGCACACCTGTTTTTTTTTTTTGTTTCTCTCGCTTTCTCAGTAGCTCAGAAATTACGTGTGTGTGTGTGTGTGGGGGGGGGGGGGGGCTTTTTTGTGTGTGTGATCGACATTAAATATTGGGTTTTAATTCTTTTCATTTCTTGATAGCTGTGTATATATTTATTTTGATTTTTAATACAGACGCAGTGAACCGTATTCCTGCAGCTTCTATTTAATTCGTTGTCATTCAGAAATACTGTGACAGAAATATAACACAATGATGAAAGGTTTTATTGTAATTATGTAAACTGCTGATTAAAGGGAGATTATTTATCCGGAATATAGGTCATAGGCGTTATAGGGGTATAGTGAAGTATGGCAAGCCAAAGTGATCATAATTATATTAGTCATAAAGTTAGTCCCTTGGATACGCTTGTGAGCTTGGCACTGAAATACAACGTAACTGTAAGTGGCATCCTTTATTATGTTGATGTTTACAACCTGCAAAGGTTTTTTTCTTTGTTACCTTTAAAAAAATAGGAATTGAAGTGTCATTGTTTCACTTTCAGCTGTAATAAAAAAAAATTGATATATTTTGTTATTTTGCCTTACATGTACTTTGTACATGTTGTGTTACTTTTGTTTTATATTGATTTTTTTCACATTCCTTGTTTGATGATTTTACATTCTTTGCTGTTTTAATATTGCTATTACTTTTTGCTTGTTTTTTTTCTATATCTTTATGCTCCTGAAAAAAATATCTTTATATGGTCATTTAAAAAAATATATATACTTTACGTTTTGAAATTTTGTCTACATGTCATTGTGTCATGATTATGACATTTTGTTAATTTCATAAGTGATATTTTATTTCCCATTAATATTTTTCTTCCTATTATTCTTTATATATATATATATATATAATCATCATCATCATCATCAAGTACTGGGCCTGCAGGCATATGTGATCATCATGTCTCTCCACAACTTTTGATCTCGACAGTTATTTATCATTTCTGTTGTTGACCTTCTGCCAAGCTATTCTCTTAAACTGTCTCATATTTTTTTCTCTTTGCTTCACTCTATCTCTTCGTCCCTCAGTTTTTCCCAGTTGGCACAACATATTCCAGCTGTTCTCTTCTCATTACATAGCCAAAAAATGATGATTGTTTCTTCCTAATATTGGAAATTAGCTCTCTTTTTGTTTGGCCTCTTTCAGAACGTCTTCATTACTCTTCTTAGCTGTTCATGGTATTCTCAACATTCTTCTGTAAAACCACATTTCTACAGACTCCAGTGATTTTCTTGTTTGTTGTCCTATTGTTCTATAACATTTAAGAAATCTTTTTCTTGTTTCTATTGTCAAAAATGGATTGCATAGTATCTTCCTCATTTTTTGAAAGCTGCTTTTGCCTGAGCAATTCTGCATCTCACCTCTATTGTACATCTTCCGTCTGAAGTTAACAAAGTTCCCAAATATTTAAATTCATTTACCTGCTTTAATATTGTTCCACTTGTCTTTATTTTGCACTGAGGTGCTGTCTTTTTCTTTGTTGTTACCATTACTTCATATATACATATGATATAATATGATATAATAACATATCCAAGTGGAAAGACAGAAACATACTCTCTTCCAGTCGGAGAAAGGTGCAAACATATTAGAGCAGAGGCAGTGACACTCCACACACCCATACAAACTCTCAATAAACAAGAGGTCCCAATTCCAAAATTTGTCACTTCCACAGATGCACAGTCAGTCATTACAAGCAATGTCAAGCCCAAAATAGGACAGAGTCAGCCAAAAAATAAAGAACAATGTATGTTCGCTTTCAGAAAAGACTGAACTAGTCCTGCAGTGGATACCAGCACATTGTGGCATCCCTGGAAATAAAAAAGTAGATGAACTCGCAGAAAAAGCTGGAAGCCTTCAGCAGTCCTACCAACCGTATGGCCTCAAAGAAATAAGAACAATCCTGAAGCAAGCTAGGAAATTAGAATGGAGGGAGTTGTATGGAAAATATGAGCCAGAACACGACAGCCTGAAATTAGCAGACATGAGCAGACCAAGATATTCAGATTCATAATAGGTCACTGTCGTCTCAGAACACACCTACACAAGATAGGACTCAGTGACTTTGCAACATATGGCTGTGGAACATCAGCAGCCAAACCAACTCCAGAGCATACACTTCAGGACAGCAGCACTATATATATATATATAGTAAAAGTAAAGTAAAGAGCCCCCGTCACGCTAAGTGCCGTATAGGGAATATGGTGTTAGTGACCATACATTTTACAGACCTTCACACACATGATTTTTGGGATAATGTGCTCGGTATTATGCCCGTACTGTTTTACTTTCTCAGGAAAAAATCCAGTACCCATTTAAGGCTGGGTGAACCCGGAAGCTGTCGGTAGGGATCGAACCCTACCCCTTGTACTTTGTAGTCCAGTTCACTAACCACTGAGCTATCGCGGCTCCCACTATATATATATATATATATATATATATATATATATATATATATATATCATTTGTTATTCTGTATTTTACTAAATTTTGTTACTTTAACTTTTGAACTTTTTAAACTTAAGTTTTACTTGATTTAAAATGAGTAATTATAACAATACAGTTCCCATACAGAAGATAACAAACATATAGTGAGGACAGTGGGTGTGTATTAGTTCACAATGTGAAATACAAAAAGGCAATTGGTATGTACCAATTTATATTCTAGACTGATGTTGGCATAAAGCTTGGGGAATGATAACTTGTTGGTGCAAACTGTTTCTGTTGTTGCAGGAGCTACTGAGTTAAGTGCTCTGTGCACACCGTGAGCTGTGTGTCTCATCCGTTTTGATCCTGCTTCGATATCCCGCTTGTTTACGATGAATGATGATATCGTATGACAGGGAACAGTTGGCTGTGTTCACTTTCTGCGCGGTTTCGCCTTATGTCTTTTGGCGTGTGCTGAGACTGCTACGATGGGGACTACAGTTACCTTTCTATGTTTGGGAGATGAGTTAGTAATTCGGATGATTCCACTGGCACAGGCGGTTGAGCAATTATGGATTTTAATTCGTTTGCTGTGAAACCGAGGCCTTCCATAACCAATAACCAATAACTGTTTCTTTTTTCAAATAATGTTGTGTTTTAAGCTTTATGATACAGTTTGATATCACAACTTTGTGCCAAAGTTAGGAAGCGATTTGGGAGTAAGCTAGAGAGTTATAGCTGTAGAAATGTGGATTTACAAAAAAATGTTGAGAATACCATGGAAAGCTAAGAAGAGTAATGAAAACGTTTTTGAAGAGGCCAAAGCAAAAAGAGAGCTGATATTCAATATTAGGAAGAAACAATAATAATTTTTTGGCCATGCAAAGAGAAGGGAACAGCTGGAATATATTGTGACAACTGGGAAAATTGAAGGACGAAGGGATAGAGAGAAGCAAAGAGAAAAGATACCAGACAGTTTAAGAGAATGGCTTGGCAGAAGGTCAACAATAGAAATATAAATAACTGTTGATATAGAAAGTTGTGGTGAGACATGATCACCTAAACCAGCAGCCTTGGTACTTGATGATGATGAAAGAGAGTTATCCAGTAATATGAGTCTCAAAATCAGTCATGCATTTATTTCAACACAGCTGGACCCACGCTGTTTTGACTTAGTCACTTCCTTTGATCCACAAGCAGTAGTGAGAGGAGGACATAATCATCTATAACAATTATCATTCATATCACTACAACCAGCTTGAGTGATGGGTCATTCATATCACTACAACCAGCTTTTGTGATGGGTCATTCATATCACTACTATCAGCTTGTGTGATGGGTCATTCATATCACTACAACCAGCTTTTGTGATGCGTCATTCATATCACTACAGCCTGCTTGACCTAAATGAGTCCATTCATATCACTACAACCAGCTTGTGTGATGGGTCATTCATATGACTACAACTAGCTTGAGTGATGAGTCATTCATATCTCTACATCCAGACTTAGTGTTTTGGAGAGGACATTCCAGCTTCACTTTAGATGGCACACAAAGAATAGATATGACACAACATGGCATAGAGAGTGGAGTAACATTATGATGACCATCAACATTAAGATAGCTGTTTACAGCAGAACATGCCAGTGAATCGTAGCCTATTTACATCTTACAAGAAAAAAGAGCAAACATTTTTTGTATGCACACCCTGAGATGATTAGTTGGAATTTCCTGGAAATTTACAGTAACAAATAATACAGTGCTGCATTGCCAAAGATTATTTACTATCATCTAAGAACAACACCATTGTGTGGAGTCACTAAACTATAGCCACTCCTGTAAACTAAGTGATTCGAATGAGCATGATAAGAAAAGTTGAGGCAGACTCTGTACGCAGGCAGTGGGATGATTACAGAAGTCACCGATAAACAGAGTAATCTTTGTCTATTTACCTCAACGTGCGTATACGGGGAAATGAAAGAGCGGACTGGCTGGCTTGCTGTGCTTTTATCGAAGACATTCAAGTAATGGATGAGGCGAATATCATTAATGCCCTCCATGATGTGGCAAGATCGCAGGACTTTGACAACCATGAGTTTACTTCACTTCTTCGGATGAAAGAGATGAGAGTAGTCAGAATCAAGAGGCTTAGCGGGTGCATAAGAAGACTATCATCCAACACAGAACTGGAGTTTCAATTGCAGTTGTTGCTGGAGCACAATGAAGTCACTAACACTTCATTACTCAATTGCAGTTGTTGCTGGGACACAGTGAAGTTAATAACACTTAATTGCTCAATTGTAGTTGTTGCTGGGGCACAGTGAAGTCACAAACACTTCATTACTCAATTGCAGTTGTTGTTGGAGCACAATGAAGTCACTAACACTTCATTACTCAATTGCAGTTGTTGCTGGAGCACAGTGAAGTCAATAACACTTCATTACTCAATTGCAGTTGTTGCTGGAGCACAGTGAAGTCAATAACACTTAATTGCTCAATTGTAGTTGTTGCTGGAGCACAGTGAAGTCACAAACACTTCATTACTCAATTGCAGTTGTTACTGGAGCACAGTGAAGTCATAAACACTTCATTACTCAATTGCAGTTGTTGCTGGGACACAATGAAGTAACTAACACTTCATTACTTAGTTGCAGTTGTTGCTGGGACACAATGAAGTCACTAACACTTCATTACTCAATTTTAGTTGTTGCTGGGGCACAGTGAAGCCACTAACACTTCATTACTGAATTGCAGTTGTTGCTGGAGCACAATGAAGTCACTAACACTTCATTACTCAATTGTAGTTGTTGCTGGGACACAATAAAGTCACTAACACTTCATTACTCAATTGTAGTTGTTGCTGGGACACAATAAAGTCACTAACACTTCATTACTCAATTGTAGTTGTTGCTGGGACACAATAAAGTTACTAACACTTCATTACTCAATTGTAGTTGTTGCTGGGACACAATAAAGTCACTAACACTTAATTACTCAATTGCAGTTGTTGCTATAGCACAATGAAGTCACTAACACTTCATTACTCAATTGCAGTTGTTGCTGGAGCACAATGAAGTCACTAACACTTCATTACTCAATTGCAGTTGTTGCTGGAGCACAATGAAGTCACTAACTTCATTACTCAATTGTAGTTGTTGCTATAGCACAATGAAGTCACTAACACTTCATTACTCAATTGCAGTTGTTGCTGGAGCACAATGAAGTCACTAACACTTCATTACTCAATTGCAGTTGTTGCTGGAGCACAATGTAGTCACTAACACTTCATTACTCAATTGCAGTTGTTGCTGGAGCACAATGAAGTCACTAACACTTCATTACTCAATTGCAGTTGTTGCTGGAGCACAATGAAGTCACTAACACTTCATTACTCAATTGCAGTTGTTGCTGGAGCACAATGTAGTCACTAACGCTTCATTACTCAATTGCAGTTGTTGCTGGAGCACAATGAAGTCACTAACACTTCATTACTCAATTGCATTTGTTGCTGGAGCACAATGTAGTCACTAACACTTCATTACTTATTTGCAGTTGTTGGTGGAGCACAGTGAAGTTACTAACACTTCATTACTCAATTGCAATTGTTGCTATAGCACAATGTAGTCACTAACACTTCATTACTTATTTGCAGTTGTTGGTGGAGCACAGTGAAGTCACTAACACTTCATTACTTATTTGCAGTTGTTGGTGGAACACAGTAAAGTCACTAACACTTCATTACTTATTTGCAGTTGTTGGTGGAGCACAGTGAAGTCACTAACACTTCTTTACTCAATTACAGTTGTTGGTGGAGCACAGTTAAGTCACTAACACTTCATTACTCAATTGCAGTTGTTGCTAGGACACAGTGAAGTCACTAACACTTCATTACTCAATTGCAGTTGTTGCTAGGACACAGTGAAGTCACTAACACTTCATTACTCAATTGCAGTTGTTGCTAGGACACAGTGAAGTCACTAACACTTCATTACTCAATTGCAGTTGTTGCTAGGACACAGTGAAGTCACTAACACTTCATTACTCAATTACAGTTGTTGGTGGAGCACAGGGAAGTCACTGACACTTCATTACTCAATTGCAGTTGTTGCTGGGACAACCTTTTACCTAATCTATTGTTCAAGTATGGCTCCCCTGTGTGGATTCTCTATCAATGAAAGAAAATTTGGCATCAGATCGTAGCACTTGGAGAACAAAAATATTTTAAAAAACCGCACAGAAACATTCAGGAAGCATCGATGTAAAATTTAGAAGGGAAAAGGTGCAGGAGAAGGAAATGATGCCAGATGCTAGAAATGTATTCTGTTCATCCTGCGATCAGATCTTTCTGTCCATTATTGGCAGATTTAGCCACAAGAGAAGTTGTTCAGTATAATGGCATCCAGCTTAAGACACTAATATTTTATCAAACTACTCTACTCACTAATCATGATTTCTTGCGACCGTCTGTTAAGACGCCAAAGGCCATATTTGTTTGAGTAGTATATTTCTGGTTCCATGTTCAAATATTACACTATTAGCATTTGTTGGGTTCCATCTTTACATATGGTTTCTGTGCTATTTGTCTCAGTTCCTTCCATATTTCATTTAACAACTTTATAGTTCCTCCTTACATCATCTAGTTTTCTGTTTGTTTCCCCAAATTCTTTCTTTCAGTCATGGTTCTCTGTCTTATCAACTAAAATTTGTTTTTTAACAAATTTTTATCATTTCATTTTGGGCTTGGGTGGTCTAGAGGTAAGACATTGGTCTCTGGACAGGAAAGTCCTAGATTTGAACCACAGTGGGAATTTTTCTCTTTGAATTCATGGTTTTTTTAAAACTGGTTTCTTGGTTTTGAGATCCAGTGTTTAGTCCCTTTAGATAATGGTGGGGAAAAACTGGAGGTCCCGTGACGCTCTATGTATGGTAAAGAGCCCTTGGCAGTTAAAAGTAAAAACGAATAGGCCAAAAATGGTTGCAGCCCAGGCCAAAAATGGTTAAATTACAGATCTACCCATACTGAAGACAGATGTGCTGTAACAAAAGGCTCAGATATCGTTAGTTGCCATAAACTAGAGACACAATCAATGCATCCATGCCAACTTAATGGGTAAATGCTAAAAAATGATTGCAGCCCAGGCAAAAATGGTTAAATTACAGATCTATCCATACTGAAGACAGATGTGTTGTAACAAAAGGCTCAGATATTGCTAGTTGCCATAAACTAGAGACACAATCAATGCATCCATGCCAACTTAATGGGTAAATGCTAAAAAGAAGAGGACCTAATTTTACCAAACATCTAATTTTCTTTCTGCTCATTTCTCTTCTGTTCATTATGTTTTCATTTATCTTTCAGGTTCAGGATTTGAAAAAAGAAAACAAAATCTGGAACAGCGATCACCTCTTTCTAAGGGAGACTATTCTTATTCCCCTGACATCAGAGAATGGCAATTTATTAGATGAGAATGACGTCATAGTTGTTTTTGATGGTCATTCTTCCAGCACAGCGTCACCATCATCATCACAGTCACACTTATCCAATGGTGATGATGCTGGATCAGCTTCATCATCATCATCTCAGCATAATGCGGCTTCTGCTTCAACTGCTTCAAAGACTCGATCACATTCAACACCGAGCGAGTTTTTCAGCAAATATGACTCCAACATTGCTCAGCTGAAAGGGGATGTGGCCAAGATGGAGAAGAATGCTGTGTAAGGAAATGCATTTTGTTTTCATGTTAGAAATGTTGCTAGTTTTTGTTGACCATTGCAGGGCTGTGGAGATGAAGTCAGTAGCCTTTTTGGGTAGGAGCGGTAGAAAAAGAATTAAGTCAGAGTTAGCAGAAAAATAGAAAAGCTAGTCCCACGGTAGAAAAATAGAAATGTCATGCTGAAGTGGTAGACAAATAGAAGAAAGTCATAGTCAGGTAATAGAAAAATAGAAAAGTCATATTCAGGTGATAGAAAAATAGAAAAGTCATATTCAGGTGATAGAAAAATAGAAAAGTCATATTCAGGTGATAGAAAAATCATATTCAGGTGATAGAAAAATAGAAAATTCATGGTCGAGCAGAAGGAGAAAAGGAGTATAAAATATAAGACATTGGGGAAAAATATTAAAAAGTCTGTTAGGTGATAGTAGTTTAAAAAAAAAAAAATTGAAAAGTCATAGTGAAACAGTAGTAATAAAATAAATAAGTCTTTATCATAGAGCAGTTAAATATGGGCTGACAGTAAGAAAAAAAAATATGTAAAAGTCATATTAACTATTTCTGTAGATTTAGCCACAATGTGTGCCATGCTGATTTCCGCCACGTACATTTTGCCACAGTGCATCACTCTCAATTTGATTAGTGTGAACAGTCTTCAAACCATATTCTTTTTACATGTTTTATATGAACTTAGTATTGGTGAAATCTAATACCTTGTTCAATTATCTAAAAATTCATATATAATATGTTATATGTTAGATAAATATAGATATGCAGATTTATTCTTAAAATCATGAAAAACTTTGTCTCTGAAATCTTCTCCCTGGCATTGATAAAAAGCTTCTGTACGGAAAGAGTTAAGACAATAGAAATCAAATGGAAAAAAAAAAAAGATAAAGCTTCTGGAAAAGTCATAGTCAAGCAGTAAAAAAATATCAGTCATAATCCAGCAATAGAAAAGTGTTAAAAAATGTAATAAAAGTTGTGATGTTTCACCTCCACAGCCTTGGAACCTTACCTTTCATGATTATTATTCCTTCCATTTCCTATGAAATAACTGCTCCCTATTTCCTTGAGATGTTTGAATCCTTTACCCACACGATTTTTGCCACGACTGCTTTGATATAGTTATCACATAGCTAGGTATAATTCCTGATAACTAGAACCCGTGTTTGTACTTTGATGTTTAGAAATGCCGTATCACACAATATATATTTTAAACGGATCTAACGCTTTTTGAAGAGAGTGACTGTTGTTTATGTTTCTAGTAAGATCTTGTCAGCTTGAGTATTGTCTAGTTCTTTGTTTATGTTGACAATTTGGTAAGGAGAGAGAGCAATCACTGTATAAGTAGTGATTGTATATAACATTGTTATTGAAATTGTGTTTTTTTTTTAGATGTACTTGAAGGAGATGTATTTGGTCATTGGTTGTATGTTAAGAGGATGTGTGTAGTCATTATCATTATGAGCTGATGTGTAGTTTTATCTACAAGCTTCTCATTACAGGTTAATAAACTGAACACATTAATGAAAGTAATGCAGGGTTGTTCATAGTTCTTTCAATGATGAAATTTCTGGAAAAAATGGCAATTGTTTTATCATAGCTGATATTATATGAGAGTTTGCTGATTAGTTCAATTAGTTCTGATATTCTAGAATAGATACTGATAGCTCTCTCATTAATGGTATTTTATGAGGAATAATGATACTTGTGTCAGTGATGGTATTCTGAAATAAAGCCATTGATGGTTCTGTCATTATTGGTATTCTAAGAGAAATGCTTATATACCAGGACAGACATTGATAGGTGCTTCTTTAATGATTTTCTTCAATAGACACTGAAGGTTTGATTATTGATGAAGTTCTAGGATACACATTGTTAGTTTTATTTTTGTTATTAATGCTATTCTAGGCTAGATACTGATTGTTCTATCATTGATGATATTCTAGGGTTTTCATAAGTCTATCTTTTAAGGTACTCCAAGAGACATCCTGATAACCATTTCAGTGATGATGCTCATGGATAGGCATTTCTTTGATATTCTAGGATAGACAGTGATGGTTATATCACTGACGATATTCTAGGATAGACAGTGATAGTTATATCACTGACGATATTCTAAAATAGACACTAAGCCTATCAACAATGTCATTCTGGAAGAGCTGCTGTTAGATTATCATTAATGATATTCCAGAACTGACACTGATATATTTATCCCTGATAATTTATCTGTTGTCTGTCCTTTCGAGCTAAGTCAGCAAATAGGGCCGAAATTGAGACTCTCCAAGTCCAGTGAATTTTGCTATTAAGCAGAGTCGACATATGCCCACTTTCTTTTCTTGGTTATAGATGATATAAGTATGGGTGGATAGTACATTTGATTTGAATGTCCTGAGCTTTGTACTTTTACTTAGTAATTTAGATTTTCATATTATTTATCAAAGTCATTGCTTCTTCTTCTTCTTCCCTTCCTCATTTGCCTTTCAACGTCGAGGGGAGATATAATTTGCGGTCTTTTGCTCTTCTGTTCGCCTCTGCTGCTGTTATATTTCCTAGTGCTTCTAATATTCCATCGATCCATCTTTTTCGTGGTCGACCCTTGGGTCTGGTGTTATCACAACGTTTGTTGAAGGCTCGTTGTGTTGTATTTTGATCTTTCTGCCTTGTCACGTGGCCAAACCATTTTTATCTGTTTCCTTATATATTCTATGGCAGGGGCTATTCCTAGCTATTTTCTGAGTTCTTCATTTCTGATCTTATCTCTCAGACTGTTTCCTGTCATTCGTCTAACACATTTCATCTCAGTAGAGGTTATTTCTCTTATTGTTCTTGCATCTAGGGTCCAGGTCTGGCATTGGTAGTACAACGTCGGGATGAAGATTGTAAGTCATTGCTGAAATGTTTGTTTTCTTGTGTCTACTTCTTGATCTATGCATCTTCTGAGATATATGAAGTGATCTACTTCTACCACTGTTTTTTTTATTCCAAATATACTTTTTCTAGTCAACAAATTTGATTTTTCATTACTCTTATATTCTCTTTGTTGATCTCAAGTCCTATTTTGTAAGCCATTGATGACAGGGCATTTGTATTTTCTTGCATCGTGTTCACATTGCTGTGGATTAGAACTGTGTCACCTGTAAAACTAAGGTCCACTAATGACCCAAGCATCCATTCAGTGCCTTCGTTGCCTCCGAAGCATTTCTTCATTACGAAGTTGGTGACAATTCTAAATAACAGGGGAGATAAAATACGTCTTTATTTCACCCCAATTTCAATTTGGAATTATTCACTAAATCCTGCATTTATGTGAGCTGTGCAATGATTATTTTTTTAATGGTATTCCATTTTATGCCAGGATACTCCATAGTGATGATATTCTAGGATAGACAGTAAATGATACTTCTAATGAGAAACAGTTGATTTCATGAATTAACCATGTATAAATGAGAAACACTAATATTTGTTTTTCTTAAACATAACAGAGCTGGAACATATTGCATATTTTTAATTATCAAATGTATTAACATCATACATCTGCCATAAATACCTAGAAGTGCTCATAATGTAGGGTGTAGATGTGTTCACCATAATTATGTTAACCTGTGTCTTTATTTTTGCCATCTACATTCTCGTAGCATGCTCATTTTTACTAATTTGAGGATAGAATTTTTAATTAGTGTTTAAGCATACATCAAGAATACTGACAACCAAGAGTAAATAATATGACAGAAGAGTGTATTCAGATTATTTACATACTAATATAAAATATGTTTTTTAATATGGGGAAAGTGGTTAATTTTGTTTGTAATTTTATAACATATTTTATTATCATTGTTTATAAATATTATTATTGTTATAAATATAAATATTATTACTATAAATGTTATTATTATTTTATGAGCTGTCTTTTAAAAGATAAATGAAAGTGCATATCACACCTTGGAGCATAGGGGTAATATGGTGTTATAAAATATCTTGTGCAACAGAAGGTCTATGTCAATAGAAGTGAGAAAGAGAGTTCATTGGTGCTATACAGAGCCAATTCTAAAATATGGAAGCGAATCATGGACAGTAGACAAACATATGAAATGGCTATTAGAAGCTACAGAGATGAGATTTCTCAAAAGAATGTTGAGAGGTCCCTGGAAAGTTTAAAAGACCAACAAGGAAATTCTCAAAGACCAACACAACAAGAGAGCTCCTAAAAATCATCAGTAAGAAACAATTGATATTTTTCTGGCATATCATGAGAAAAGAAAAGTTGGAATACTTGGTTTGCCAACTGACAAATTACAGGGAAAGACAGATCACGGATTACAAAGAGAGAAGATACTAACTAACTAGACAGCTTAGTGTTGTGGTACGATAATGATACAGCACATGATGATGGTGTTAGTGTCAATATTTTCCCGTAATTGTAGACACATTTATGGGTGATGTGATTTGTATCATGGCTGGCCATTTTTAGGAGGCAGAGTGAGCCTAGAAGCCATATTTCTTTGACAAAAAAAATTTGACATATTTGAGGAATTGAACCAAGACCTACTTGAACCATAGGTGAACACACTGTCCACTTTGCTAGCACTGTTTAAGAATTTTTTCATTATATTAGTTATTTCACTTTCACACTGTTTTTCACTTTTATTTTTCATTCAGTGTGTGATTCATCTATATTATTATTTATGACATATTTCATTTCATTCTATTTTATTTTATTTACTTGTTTTTTTTTTTTTAACTTATGGGGTTGGGAGTGGAAAATTTTAATTAAAATTCTTTTTTGCGTTTTTAATTTCCTATTGTTGTTGATTCATTTACATTAGTTATTTTTTTTTCCATCTAGCTTTGAGTAAATACTTTATAATCAAAATGTTAATTTTGCCCCTTAGTGTTCTCACATAAAACCACCTCCTTTTTTGCTGAGATAATTACATTTCTCGATTGTTATTTAAAAACTTAAATCATGAGATGTAAATATGTTTTAAAGATGTAGGTACTAATTAAAACATTAAGTGCTGTCAAATTCAAATCAGTTTAAAGTAAATTCAGTATTTGTGTAAATTAAAATTACAAACCAGAATGTTACATTGTTTGTCAGAGTTCACTGATGTTATTTGCTGGAATTTTGGTCATCTTGTTTGGTTTTCATGATTGCTGAATTTTTTATATGATTGTTTTGAAATATGTAGATAGTACTAACATTAATTATATTTTACAGTAGGGATTGTTAGTTTCATATATCCTAGGATAAATACTGCTAGTTTAGTCTGTGATTGTTTCTTCAAACAATGAAATAACAATAAAACTACCATAGTTGTTCTTGCAATGTTATCAAAGATAATAAGCTGAAATGCTTTTCTTACAATATCATCATCATCATCATCGAGTGCCGTCTCCGCAATGAAAGTTGGCTACTACGGATCGCCATTCCACTCTGTTTCTTGCTTTGATGGTGCAATTTGTCATAGATTGACTTATCCATCTTTTGATATTACTCGTCCATGTTAGTCTTGGTCTGCCTCTGCAACCTTGTATTTTCCCTTCCAATATTACTTTTAGTAGGCTGTTGTGTCTTTTAACGTGCCCCACAAATTTTTTTTGTCTTGTCTTAATTGTATTTAGTAGTTCTCGTTTTATTTTTAGTTGTTTTAAGACATCATCGTTTGTTTTCTTTTCTTTCCATCGAATTCTACCTATTCTTCTATAAATCCACATTTCAAAGGCTTCAATTTTCTGTTCTGTTTTCTTGTCTAATGTCCATGTTTCTGCACCATACAGGAATATTGAGAAGATGTAACATTTTGCTATTCTTAGTTTCAGCCCTACTGTTATTTGTTTTGTTGTTAGTATATTTTTCATGGCATTAAAATGATATAATATAATCACTAGTATATTTATCAGGTTTTATTCACTAACAAAAATATCGGTCTGTATCTTAGAACATGGCAAGTAAAAAATATGGACCAGATATGAATATCAAAAAGACTAAAACTGTGATCATAAACAAAGAAAATACTCAGAACCTACAAGTGGATATCAAAATTGAAGGAATAGACCTGGACACAGTTCAGAGCTACAACTACCTTGGACATACTATAACCAGTGATGGAAAATGTATATCTGAAATAAACAAAAGATTAGGAATGGCAAAAAGTAATTTTAATCTATCTATCTATTGACCTTTCGAGCCGTAACCGGCCCATAGGGCGTAGACCAAGATACACCTTCTCCTATATGAATTTTTTGTTCTAGCAGTTTTCTTTTAAAGATATTTTATCAAATCTCGCCATCTGTCTCTGTTCTGTGCAAGCAGTTCTATCTCATTGAGGGAGCCGATTCCTGCTGCTCTTGCCTCTCTCATCAATGTTCTTCTCAGTGTCTCCCTGGGTCTTCCTCTTTTTCTTTTACCTGTTGTTTCCCATATGAGGGCTTGCTTTGCTATTCGATTATTATCTATTCTCATCACATGTCCAACGTATGACCATCGTCTTTTCTTTATTACTGAAGATATTAGTGGTTGATTTTAATGCCATGAAATATATACTAACATCAAGACAAATAACACCATTTTAAAAACTAAGAATAGCAAAATGTTATATCTTCTCAACATTTCTGTATGGTGCAGAAACATGGACATTACCCAAAAAAGCAGAACAGAAAAGTGAAGCCTTTGAAATGTTGATTTATTGAAGAATAGGTAGATTTGGGTAGAAGGAAAAGAAAACAAACAATGAAGTCTCTCTGAGACACCAACTAAAAATGAAAAGATAACTTATTACTAAACACAATTCAGACAAGACAAATTCGATTTTTGGAACATGTTTAAAGACACAAGAGCCTACTAAAAGTAATCTTGGAAGGGAAAATACAAGGTAAAAGAGGCAGAGGCAGACCAAGACTAACATGGACAAGTAACATAAAAAAATAGACAAGTTAGTCTGTGACAACCTGCACCATCAAAGCAAGAGACAGTACGGAATGGCTCTCCATGGTAGCCAACCGTCAATGCGAAGACAACACTAAATGATGTTGATCATAGAACAATAGAACCAGCAATGTCATTTGAAGAAACAGTCAAACATTTATTAACACTGTAAGAACAACACTAGCTGTTCTATTTTCCGTTGTTCTGTTGTTTAATTTTGTAACAACTGTGGTAACTTTATCATTAATATTATAAGAAAGACACAGATAGCTCTATTATTAATGATACTGTTGAAAGAAATTGAAAGTTCTATTGATTTCAATATTATTGAAATACACTGATAGTTCTATTGTTAACATTATTGTTGAAAAATATTGATAGTTCTGTCATCAAAGGTATTTGTAAAAATGACACTGATATTTCTGTCTTTGATGATATTGTAGTAACGATACTAGTATTTCTGTCACTGATAGTATTATACAAATGACACAAGTTCTGTCACTGATAGTATTATACAAATGCCACAAGTTCTGTCATTGGTAGTATTGTAAGAATTAGACCATTTTATGGTAGTTCTGTTATTGATAGTGCTATACAAATGACACTAGTTCTGTTATTGATAGTGTTGTACAAGTAACACTAGTTCTGTCATTGATAGTGCTATACAAGTGACACTAGTTCTGTCATTGATAGTGTTGTACAAGTGACACTAGTTCTGTCATGGATAGTGTTGTACAAGTGACAGTAGTTCTGTCATTGTTAGTGTTGTACAAGTGACACTAGTTCTGTTATTGATAGTGTTGTACAAGTGACACTAGTTCTGTCATTGATAGTGTTGTACAAGTGACACTAGTTCTGTCATTGATAGTGCTATACAAGTGACACTAGTTCTGTTATAGATAGTGTTGTACAAGTGACAGTAGTTCTGTCATTGTTAGTGTTGTACAAGTGACACTAGTTCTGTTATTGATAGTGTTGTACAAGTGACAGTAGTTCTGTCATTGATAGTGTTGTACAAGTAGCACTAGTTCTGTCATCGATAGTGTTGTACAAGTGGCACTAGTTCTGTCATCAATAGTGTTATACAAGTGGCACTAGTTCTGTCATCGATAGTGTTGTACAAGTGACACTAGTTCTGTTATTGATAGTGTTATTCAAGTGACACCAGTTCTGTCATCGATAGTGTTGTACAAGTGACACTAGTTCTGTTATTGATAGTGTTATTCAAGTGACACTAGTTCTGTCATCGATAGTGTTGTACAAGTGACACTAGTTCTGTTACTGATATTATTGTAAGAGTAGCACTTGTTATCCCTATTGTTGCTGGTATTGTAAGAGCAACATCAGTAGTTCTATTATTGTTGGTAAATGACTTTAATAGTTCTGAACCGAATTGTTTCTAGATAGTTCACTGATTTTTCTGTCTATGATATATTCTAAGCAGTCACTGATAATTGTACCATTAATTATTTCTTAGTATAGCCATTGATATCTCTATTACTAGTAATACTTGTGATGAGAACATGTTTACTTCATGCATGAACCACTTGTAAACGAGAAACACTGACAGTTTTTATATCTCTTAAACACAATGTAAATGGGGCATCAGATTTTAATTTTAGTTTCTAAACATATTAACAACACATCTGCAATAGATGCTCGCAAGTGCTCGTAATGTAGTGTACTAACGTACTCACCATAAATTTGGTTAAACTATTGTTTTATGCCATGTTCCATTGCATATTTCTGATATAAATAATGGTATTGCTTTGTGTAGGATCAATATTAGCACATGAGATGATTGTTTTTATGTACAATCAATATTAGCACATGAGATGATTGTTTTTATGTATAATCAATATTAGCACATGAGATGATTGTTTTTGTGTACAATCAATATTAGCACATGAAATAAAGGCTCACATTTATACACCATTTGTAGTAAAGAAATTATACAATCTACATGAGAAAGTAAAGACACAAAATGTGTATAGTATTTCTTGTTTAAAGTTATAGTGCAGACAATAATTGTGTATAGTATTTGTTGTTTAAAGTTATAGTTCAGACAATAGTTGTGTATAGTATTTCTTGTTTAAAGTTATAGTGCAGACAATAATTGTGTATAGTATTTCTTGTTTAAAGTTATAGTGCAGACAATAATTGTGTATAGTATTTCTTGTTTAAAGTTATAGTGCAGACAATAATTGTGTATAGTATTTCTTGTTTAAAGTTATAGTGCAGACAATAGTTGTGTATAGTATTTCTTGTTTAAAGTTATAGTGCAGACAATTGTTGAGCCTTTCAAGTAGCTTGTCCATAACCAGTTCCAGAGAAGGACAATGTTTTGCAATCTGAGTGTCTTTCATTGTCTAACTGTTGTCAGCCTCAGAGGATTTATTTTGTGATGAGTCATCTTTGTCTTTATCAACACTGTCTTTTTTATATCACCATATTATATCTTTTCTAAGGACTGTATTCTCCATTGTTGTTATTTCAAGGCATTTGATATGGTCATAATGTTAATATTCATTATTCAGTTTAACTTCCAAAGTTAAATGAGACTTATTGATGTCATAAGAGAGAAATGATTGCCATTGATTCAATAACAGAGACAGCAAATGAAATAGTTTGATTATTGGGAAAGAAAGCTAAAAGATTCGACATCATATAAAACATATATTAAAAAAGAGATATCAAAAGAGATGATATGAAAAGAGCCAAGGTAGACTCAGATGGACTGCCAACATCAGAGAAATACTACAACATTAACTGATAACAGTTGAGACTGCCAGAAGGACAAGAGCTACAACTTTGTATCTTCATCAACATGTGAAGGGGTGGAAGTAAAAAGAGAGGGATTATAACATTTTAATTCTGTTATTTTTTAAATACATTTAACTTCCACATTAGGACGCTGTCAGAAAATATTAGTTTTCAAAATTTGTGACTCCCAGAGCTGGAACACCAGAACCAGCAGGTGGCCAGTGAGCAACATTTAAAATGTTGTATTTATGCTTACTGAGACTAATGGCGAGATTTGATAAAAGATCTTTACAAGGATTGGAAACTGCTAGAATAAAAATTTAGATAAGAGAAAGAGTATCTGGGTCTATGCCCTAAAGGCCGGCTACGGCTCGAAAGGTCAATAGATAGATAGATTTATGCTGAATCAAACTTCTCTGGGATTTAATGTGAGGAAATTGCTTTCATGGCTTTGTCTTTTGTCAGGAAAAATCATAAAAATTATGCACATCAAGCGCTTGAAGTTTCTTTTGTACAGCATTCATATTTTCTCAAACTGAAACTCAGCATTCTTGGTTTTTAATCTGAAATCTCAGCATGTATATGAAAACTCAGCATTCTTGGTTTTTCATCTAAAATCTCAGCATGTATATGAAAACTCAGCATTCTTGGTTTTTAATCTGAAATCTCAGCATGTATATGAAAACTCAGCATTCTTGGTTTTTCATCTGAAATCTCAGCATGTATTTGAAAACTCAGCATTCTTGGTTTCTCAAACTGATGGTTCCCTAATTTAGTGGACAGATCATCCTCATTGCACATCAAACACAGATGGCTCTCTATCACATAATAACGTACTTTTAAAATGCAATTATTTTTAAAATACATTTCATTCCAGGATATCAGAATACTTTATTCTGATAATGAATGTTGTGAATCCTTTGCATGGAGATGCAGTTATTTTTTTAATCCTATCTCTGGCAGTTAATGGATTTGTGCTACTGCATCTGAGTATGTTGGGGTTGTCCTTTGTGCATTGAAGATGATCTGTTTCTAAACTAAACTAAACTAAACTAAACTAAACTAAACTAAACTAAAACTAAACTAAAACTAAAATTGAACTGAACTGAAAACTAAAACCAAAACCAGATTGTCAGCTTGTATTTGTAGCCAGCTAGTTAGTCTCCATTCTCATGAACTATTTTATTTTCTGTGTTGTGCTGTGTGTGTTTTAACAGTTTCTCTATTGTTATCATATCTCATTCTGTCTGTTCTTCTCAAGCATTTACTCAGGTGATGTGATTTATTTTCTTCTAATGTTATAATTTTTCATTCTATCTGTTCTTCTCAAGCATCTACTCTCATATGATGTGATTTATCTTGTATGTGCCTTAGATATGAACCATGCTTGACATTAATAACAGGGGTAAATGACAGAAGTTTACTCTTTATTCATTATTTACTCATTGTTGCTTTGTTACCATTTTAATGTTTTGGTTACAACATTCATGTTACACACAAACAGTAAGTCACAGTAGTAGTAGAGTCGTTAGTGTGCTCATCACAGCTGTTTGTCAATAATGCTTTTAGTTCATTTGTGTCTTTCCAGGAATATAAAAGATACATGCTTATCTATTGTACATTCAAAGTGATTCGAAGAAGCTGTAACGTAAAATTTAAAATCTTTTGTTGTTAAAAATTTAATTTTGCATCCCCCCTCAAACTCTCAGAATTGCCAACCTTTGATCTTTCTGTTTTGAGCATTAACAACTAAAATATTACTCGTACGAAAAAATTTACTTCAGCTAAAAATGTTACATTTAGTGTGCAGTGTCACAAATTGAAACCACTCCCATAAAATATCAGTTTTAAGAATGAGTGGCATGTTCTAGGCTCAGGAATTATTGGTGCCATAAATGCACAAATTTTAGAGGTTAGAACTAAAATACTACTTTGAGATGACAACAACCAGCTGTGTTTAGCTTGTGAAAACAACCAACTGTGTTTAGCTTGTGAAAACAACCAGCTATGTTTAGCTTGTGAAAACAGCCAGCTGTGTTTAGCTTGGGAAAACAACACCAGCTGTGTTTAGCTTGTGAAAACAAACAGCTGAGTCATTGATCATGATGGTCCAGGTTCATTTCCCAAATGTGACATTTTTATTTTCTGGATCAGCATGCTTCGTGGTTCACCCATCTCCTGAAAATGGGTACAAGAGATTTTCCCGGTGAAAATAGGAGACCTGGTGTGATACTGATCGCATCACCTGTGAATATGCAGATGTTTACTTAAAAATATGGGCACTAACAGCAATATTCACCATGAATGCCGATGGACATAATGAGAACCCTTACTCAAAGAAAAAAGTAGGAAATGCAAAACAACCAAATCATAGTACAGGTGTAGAGTCATAGGCATCCAAATACCATAACCATCCATCTTGTAAGGATTTCCCCTAATTTATAAGAGTTTTCCCTTAATTTGTAAGAATTTCCCTAATTTGTAAGAGTTTCCCTTAATTTGTAAGAATTTCCCTTAATTTGTAAGGGATTTTGTTAAAAATGGTGGAGAGATTTGCTGAAATGATAAAACAAGTTGTTCTCTAAATAAGGTGAACCTATAGGGCTGGGTTTAGACTCTAGGCTAAGTAAACTGGAGCCTCGGTGGCTGATTGGCTAATGTGTTTGCTTCCTGACCAGAAGGTCCGGGTTTGATCCCCAGCAGTGGCGGATTTTTTTTAGACTGACAAGGCTTGGCTCACCCAGCCTTTTTTTCAGACTGACAAGACTTGGTTCACCCAGTCTTTAAAAATGGCTACCAGAGATTTTTCTGGGAAGTAAAGGTGGCCTGGCGTAATACCGACCACATCACCCAAAAATGTGCCGTGGTCATAGAAATATATGGTCACTAACACCATATTCCCCCATAGACCTGGCAGGGGAGGTAATCTTTACTTTTAAATAAGTCAATACAGCTTAGGGCCTCACAATCTGAGGGGGGGCAGCATTAGTTTATATTGTAATCTATGACAGGGATTTTCTAGTGTTAATTTTGTAACAGGGGACCTCAAAGTTTTATTTAGCTTAAGCTGCTTTGGGCCTCACTAAGTCTGAATATGGCTCTGAGTGAAGGACAGTTTGAATGACAGTAGAGTTTAAAAAAAAAAATTCATTCATATTTTTTATATTAAAAACTCTACTGTCATTCAAACTGTCCTTCACTCAGAGCCATATTGAGAACTGGTGTCCCTAATCTAGGTAGAACTCATGGCAACTGCACGAGATATGTGATCGTAATTCTCCACCCCTACAGAACACCACCACACACCCCAGAAATGGGACGAATGATGTGAAGATAGTTAATTAAATGTATGCTAATATATGAATAGTAAACATCATAATAAATGACGATCAGCAGTAATATAATAATACATGAGTGCTAACAGAAACACAATTAATCCAGTCATAATTGGAAAGCAGAATTGTCTTCCGCCTTTACAGAGTGGTTTGCATTGCAGGGTGTTTTGTACTTTGCTGTCCAGTGTATCCGTTACGACAGTATAATTCTGAGATTTTTCTGGTTATATTAAATCATGAACAAGAAATGATAAGTTAGGAAAATCAAAAATAAATTTATATTATTGTATCATGAATACTGCAATTGATTTGGTCATTTTGGTCTCAATAAACCTTGGCAGAACAACTAATACAACCGTTGTGTGGTAAACCTTGACAAAACTTAACTAATGCAACCATTTCAGGGTAAACCTTGATAAAACTTAACTAATACAACCGTTGTGTGGTAAACCTTGACAAAACTTAACTAATACAACCGTTGTGGGGTAAACCTTGATAAAACTTAACTAATACATGTACAACCGTTGTGTGGTAAACCTTGACAAAACTTAACTAATACAACCGTTGTGTGGTAAACCTTGACAAAACTTAACTAATACAACCATTGTGTGGTAAACCTTGACAAAACATAACTAATACAACCATTGTGGGGTAACCTTGACAAAACTTAACTAATACAACCGTTGTGTGGTAAACCTTGACAAAGCTTAACTAATACAACCGTTGTGTGGTAAACCTTGTCAAAGCTTAACTAATACAACCGTTGTGTGGTAAACCTTGACAAAACTTAACTAATACAACCATTGTGGGGTAAACCTTGACAAAACTTAACTAATACAACCATTGTGTGGTAAACCTTGACAAAACTTAACTAATACAACCGTTGTGTGGTAAACCTTGACAAAACTTAACTAATACAACCATTGTGGGGTAAACCTTGACAAAACATAACTAATACAACCATTGTGGGGTAAACCTTGACAAAACATAACTAATACAACCGTTGTGTGGTAAACCTTGACAAAACTTAACTAATACAACCGTTGTGTGGTAAACCTTGACAAAACTTAACTATTATTGTAGATTTCAGAAAAAAAAAATATGAAAGATAATAAGACATGGACAGTCTATGAAGGGTTGCAGTTAACAAAGTAAGAAGAAGATAACTTATGTGTTATCTATCTGTGGGATGTGATGCTTACATTTTTTACATTTGCCAATAAAAGGAATTAAGAAATAAAGCACTCACCAGTGAAATAAAAACATTGAAAAAATATATTTTGTGGTGATAGTGTTTATTTGTGTGTTGCCATTGTTTAGTATATTGTTCATTTACTGACTTGTGTCACTAGGGAAGCACATTTCTGATTAGTTAATCTTTTACTTCATCATCAATTAATGTGCCTGCTGGCCTAGGTGATCATGTCTCTCCATAACTATCTTTATTGTTAATTTTCAGTTCTATTGTTGACTTTCTATTTAAAAAAATTTTCTTAAACTACCCAGTTATCTTTTCTGTCCATTTTTCTTTTTCACTTATTCATGTTATCACAATATATCCCAGCTTTACCCTTCTACAGCACCCTAAAAAATGAGGATTGTTGGAAAGAAGTTTATTTTGCATTGACATGATTTATAACAGCTTTGTTACTCTTGTGTAGCTACCTAAAGTATTCTTAACATTCTTCTTCAAAACTGGAACCCTCGAAAATTTCCTTGTCTATCGTGGATTGTCCAAAAATCGCAGCCATATGTCTGGGCTGACTCAACCACTTCTTCTTTTTTTCTTTCTCACTGATACCGAAAAGGTGTCGTAGTTATATCATTTGTCGTTCTTGAGCTGCTCGAACTGTCTGAATGAGTGATTTCCCTTTGTTGTTACATGTCTCTGTCACTGCATCTATCCTTCTTCTTCTGGGTCTTCCTCTTGGTCTTTTTCCATGCATTCTTGAGAAGAACGCCCGTGATGGGTTTGTTACTTTTCTCAAGCATCGCATCTCACATGTATTGATATTTCTTAAATGTGATTTAGAAAGGGTCCATGTTTGACTTTCATAGCACAAAGTTGGTATGAAAATGCTACTTATCATTTGTTGTTTAGCTGGCATAGAAATGTTTGGATGTCTTAACAATGATGAAGCTGGTATGTGACAGCATTTGCTTTTTGTATTCTCAACCACATACACGCCAAAAAAAAACTCTTTTCTAGGTGACTGTTTCTACCTATATTGGGTTAAAGGACTTTCTGATAAGAAACATTGGGTGGTTTAGAGATAAAGCGTCATGAGTTCAAATCCCATGACAAGTGAATGCCAATTTTTTCTTCAAAAGCTGTGGTCTCTTTATGGTGGTCGTTTTTCTCTTCCTCCAACCCTCCTACCACCACCACCACCACCACCACCCGGTCTCCGGGCAGTGAGATTTGAAGTCTAGCCCTCTCGGAAACTGGAATTTAAAAAAGAGTAAGTGAGAGTGGTAGCCAACCTTCGTTGTGAAGATGGCACTTGATGATGATGAAGTCAGAATAGTGACGGTTTGAGCAAAATTGTTCAACAAATAACCAAAATATGAGAGAAAGAGTCAATGTATGGGAGAAAGAATTCATATATGGAGGAAAGAGTTCATATATGGAGGAAAGGGTTCATATATGGGAGAAAGAATTCATATATGGAGGAAAGAGTTAATATATGGAGGAAAGAGTTCATATATGGAGGAAAGAGTTCGTATATGGAGGAAAGAGTTCATATATGGAGGAAAGAGTTCATATATGGGAGAAAGAGTTCATATATGGAGGAAAGAGTTCATATATGGAGGAAAAAGTTCATATATGGGAGAAAGAGTTCTTATATGGAGGAAAGAGTTCATATATGGAGGAAAGAGTTAGTTAATATATGGTGGAAAGAGTTGATGTATGGAGGAAAGAGAAAGAGTTATATGGAGGAAAGAGTTAATATATGGGAGACAGAATTCATATATGGGAGACAGAATTCATATATGGAGGAAAGAGTTCATATATGGGAGAAAGAGTTCATATATGGAGGAAAGAGTTCATATATGGGAGAAAGAATTCATATATGGAGGAAAGAGTTCATATATGGGAGAAAGAATTCATATATGGGAGAAAGAATTCATATATGGAGGAAAGAGTTCATATATGGGAGAAAGAATTCATATATGGAGGAAAGAGTTCATATATGGGAGAAAGAGTTCATATATGGGGGAAAGAGTTCATATATGGAGGAAAGAGTTCATATATGGGAGAAAGAGTTCATATATGGAGGAAAGAGTTCATATATGGGAGAAAGAATTCATATATGGAGGAAAGAGTTCATATATGGGAGAAAGAATTCATATATGGAGGAAGAGTTCATATATGGGAGAAAGAATTCATATATGGGGAAAGAGTTCATATATGGGAGAAAGAATTCATATATGGGAGAAAGAATTCATATATGGAGGAAAGAGTTCATATATGGAGACAAGAGTTCATATATGGGAGAAAGAATTCATATATGGAGGAAAGAGTTCATATACGGGAGAAAGAATTCATATATGGAGGAAAGAGTTCATATATGGGAGAAAGAATTCATATATGGAGGAAAGAGTATATATATGGGAGAAAGAATTCATATATGGAGGAAAGAGTTCATATATGGGAGAAAGAATTCATATATGGGAGAAAGAGTTCATATATGGAGGAAAGAGTTCATATATGGGAGAAAGAATTCATATATGGTGGAAAGAGTTGATGTATGGAGGAAAGAGTTCATATATGGGAGAAAGAGTTCATATATGGGAGAAAGAGTTCATATATGGAGGAAAGAGTTAATATATTGAAGTAAAAATTACTTTATGAGGGAAACATTTATTTTGTGAGAAAAAAAAAATTATGAGAGAAACAACTCTGAGGATTGATATTTTTATTAGTTCTCGGTGGAGATAAATGGCATAATTTTTTAATTTATTAAAGATATGAAACTTCTTATACAGATCTTTGTAACAGGAGGCATCTGATCACCAGAAGGAGACCCGTCGAGCAAGCGTTTGTGCCCTTCAACTTCTTTATACACTAGATGAGGTGCACTCGCCCATGGTCATGACCCCTGCTGTGTCAGAACATGAAAGTTATCTAACTGTCCTGCTGAAATATATTGTCAAAATATGCTACTAGTGATCGAATCGAATGTCCAGAAGTAGCCACAGATAACTATCATACCCATACCTAGGAAACATTTGAGTGTTGTCCCCTTGATAGTTTCGGGAGCTTTAAATGATTGGTTGCTAAACAACAAATGATAAATAGCATCTTCATACCAACTTTATGCTATGAAAGTCAAACATGGGCCCTTTCTAAATCCCATTTAAGAAAGATCAATACATTTGAGATGCGTTGCTTGAGAAAAGTAACAAACAACACAAGAAGAGATAGAATACCAAATGAAACCATAAGAAAAATGGTAGGAACAAAACCCTGCCAAGAATATATAGAACAACAACAACTTAAATGGTTTGGCCACCTGGTCAGAATGAATCCTTACCAATCACCATCAACGGCGTTCTTCTCGAGAATGCATGGAAAAAGACCAAGAAGAAGACCCAGAAGAAGATGGATAGATGCAGTGACAGAGACATGTAACAACAAAGGAAAATCACTAATTCAGACAGTTCGAGCAGCTCAAGAACGACAAATGATATAAAACGCGACACCTTTTAGGTATCAGTGAGGAAGAGAAAAGAAGAAGAAGAAAATGATTGGTTACTTTTTCCTCGTCAAACGTAAATGACAGTAATAGAAACATAAAACCTAACCTGTTTCCTGCTCGGCGGCTGCACCACGCATCTGCCCTTATTCTGGGCACATCATTTAACTCATAGTAGACATCGGAAATAGTATAATGTTGTAATAAGTCGTTAATTATATCATCATTATGTGCCAGTTCAGGGTCGTTGGTGATCATGTTCATCCATGTATTTCTCATGTCCGCTATTGATCTCGTCCTGTCTGGCTTGTGTAATTGTCTCTATACCTGGGATATCATTGATTATGGAGGTGAGAGACATATACTGTCTCATCGCCTTATAGATTAGGGCCTAGCAGTGTATAAAATTACAATTTCTGGAAATTAAACATGGCACGACATTTTTTTTAAAGGAATAAAAACATAAATTACAGCTCTATGGATGACAGAACTAAACAAAAGCGTTTCAACTTTAAATCTTCATCAGGGGGCGAAGATAAAAATAAACTCGTATCATACATTATGCTTCCCGTGTGTTACCAGGGCCTCATTATGAGGGAGGTAACGAATAGTGACACTGTGATCTTCCAGGCAGGTTGTAAGAGGTGACTAAGGAGATGATCATTGGCTTGACAAGCTGTCATTGTAAAAGTATTATTATGGAAACAGCCATAGTTTAGAGCAGCAGCGATCTCTACAATATGTGCCATTTTGGCATGCAAGGTTTCTGTTTTTGAGATTGTGGCTCTGCCCAATGTGCCGTCTTCGGGAACAATAGATAGATAGATATTTATGCAGATTACAGGCGATTTTTTCACTTTACTGTGTCGAAGTGGCCATCATAGATACCACGAATTGTCTGCAAAATAAAAGGATGTTTTTGTTGGGTGGAGATTTGAGAAGCATGTGTTTAACAGCGAGATACCGCTGCCAGCAGTATTCATTTTCTTCACTTTATGTTTGTTGAAAATGCTGGCTGAAATCGGATGCACTGGCGCAGAACACAGTGCAATGTTTTAACAGGTATTCTATCAGATTGGATCTAACAGACTCTAATTATGATGTTCTGTCTGTAAAAAAAAAAAAGTAAAGTACCCCCGTCACGCCAAGTGGCGTATAGGGAAATATGGTGTTAGTGACCATAATTTTTACAGACCTTCGACACATGATTTTTGGGGTAATGTGGTCGGTATTACGCCCGTGCCGCTTTACTTTCCCAGAAAAAAAAATCCGGTACCCATTTAAGGCAGGGTGAACCCGGAAGCCGTCGGTTGGGATCGAACCCTACCTCTTGTCCTTTGTAATCCAGTTCACTAACCACTGAGCTATCGCGGCTCCCATGTTCTGTCTGTGGGGTCGATCAATTCGCTTAAACAGACAGCTGTCTTCATGTGAGAGTCTGGAATCCTACTCTGGTTGAGTCCTGATCGCAGAGAGAGAGAGAGAGAGAGAGAGAGAGAGAGAGAGAGAGAGAGACTTTATGTTTTAGGGGGTGGCGATTGAAATGTTGAACCAGAACATGTGTGAAGCTACTCCAATGGGTTCTCATGAAGTCAATTCTGTTAACTAGCGTATTAGTAATAACGCAATTATAGTATTTGTAGTTTAACACGTTTATATAGTTATACAGTAATGCAAGAAACATGCAACAGATGTTAACACCACAACATGTGTATGTGCAATGTGTTTACTGTAAAGCAGTAAAAATTAGCATGATTAATAATATTCTTATCTTTTCTCCCTTTCAATAGGTCTAGCAATTCAAGCAAGTTATATATATAAACTATCTCTGTGTGTAGTTATTTCTGCGGGCTGTTATTTTATGGCATGCTGAACGTTTATTAAAATATCCTTATTTTTGATTGGTCATTTGCAATGTGCATTTTTTCCCATATAACATTTTGCAGGCATGAGTGGCTTAAGTGTCCGTTGTTAGCTTTATTTTGCTTTAAGCATGTACTTTCGTAACGTTTTTTAAATGTTAACAGTAACAGTACTTTGATGCTAAATATTTGATTAAATAAATGTAAAATAGTATTGGATAGCTAAGCTAATAGGGAAGCAGAACAAAATATAGCGTTTTGGCCTCAGGCCTTCATCAGAAAACTGGAGAATGAATAACAAATAAACACGAATATAATTTAAAATATATAAACAGGCGATATATGAGAGAATAAGCACTACTGAGGGATACACGACTAGTACAGTCACTGCCAAGAAGGAATAGCAAACAATATTATTATATTGGAGATCAAACAATCTACTTATATATACTGGACAGCTAAAAAAAAGACCAACGAGAAAATTCTCAAAGAGACCAACACAAAAATGGAGCTCCTAAAAAAAAACATCAGAAAAAAAAAATCAACATTTTTCGGGCACATCACGAGAAGAGAAAAGTTGGAATATCTGGTTACAACTGGCAAAATACAGGGAAGAGAGATCGGACGACAAAGAGAGGAAGATAGTTTGGTGTCATGGCATGAAAAACAGTCAACAACAAAAATGTATACAGTGCACTGTAGATAGACGGTTGTGGAAGGACACGATCGCCCACACGCCAACCGCTATGGCACATGATGATGATGAGAGATAAAAGCAAGGGTACCTAGCAGTGGTTGGGGGGAGGGGGAGGGGGAAGGGGTTGAGAATATTTAAAGGAAAGACAACATAAAGTCTTAAACAATATATCCTTTAGCCCTGAAAAAAAAAACCTGGCATCTGGTAAGTTTTGTATTTGTTGTCCTGTTTCTAATGAAGGCAACATAACGATATGCTATGTTATGTCTTTTTTTCTCCATCAATTTAAATGTCCTATACTATTTCACATGTATTTAAAAAAAAAAAAAAAGTGTTCCAGCTTTACTCGCGGCCCAGCACGATATTTTTATTTGCGCCTATCTCGATATATTTTAATAGATATCGTTGTTTTGTTTTCTCTTCTTTTAAAATATCTTTGAATGATTTTTATGTTCATTATTATTTTTGTTTGTAAATGTTGTTTTTTTTGGTTGAAGTTTTTATTTATTCATCTGCATTTTATATGTTTTATTATTGCTGCGAATATGCTTGTGCTGTTACGTTCTCTTACATGTGAATATGCCTGTGCTGTTACGTTCTCTTACATGTGAATATGCCTGTGCTGTTACGTTCTCTTACATGTGAATATGCCTGTGCTGTTACGTTCTCTTACATGTGAATATGCCCGTGCTGTTACGTTCTCTTACATGTGGGATATGCATGTGCTGTTACGTTCTCTTACATGTGAAATGCATGTGCTGTTACGTTCTCTTACATGTGAATATGCATGTGCTGTTACGTTCTCTTACATGTGATATGCCTGTGCTGTTACGTTCTCTTACATGTGAATATGCATGTGCTGTTACGTTCTCTTACATGTGAATATGAACTTTAGTACATGCAGCTTTTTATTGCTGAGATCATGTTGATCTTGTTATCTGTTAGTATTTTTTAGTAGTTCCATAACTTATTTGATTGATTCCAGAAAGACAGCATCTCGTTAGTTTCATTTATTGATGTTCCTCGTGTAATTAGTTGGATAAACGTAACCTTACTGCATCTTTTGATTTCATCAGATTATTCTCTGATCCCAGTTTGTACCAGATAGTCAGTGCCGTAATTTCATGAACGTATCATCACCCGCCTCCTTTGTTTGATAAGCTTTTCATCACTGCCCATCATCAGAGCCAAATTGTATCATCAGACCTCTCTTCACACCATAATCCCATCATCAGAGCCATCTTCCCCCTATAATCTCATCACCAGACTCTCTTCCAACCATAATCTCATCATCAGACCTCTCTTCCCACCATAATCTAATCATCAGACCTCTCTTCCCACCATAATCTCATCCTCAGACCTCTCTTCCCACCATAATCTAATCATCAGACCTCTCTTCCAACCATAATCTCATCATCAGACCTCTCTTCCCACCATAATCTAATCATCAGACCTCTCTTCCCACCATAATCTCATCATCAGACCTCTCTTCCCACCATAATCTAATCATCAGACCTCTCTTCCAACCATAATCTCATCATCAGACCTCTCTTCCACCATAATCTAATCCAAGACCCCTCTTCCCACCATAATCTCATCACCAGACCTCTCTTCCCACCATAATCTCATCCTCAGACCTGTCTTCCCACCATAATCTCATCCCCAGAACCCCTCTTCCCACCATAATCTCATCCCCAGACCCCTCTTCCCACCATAATCTCATCCTCAGACCCCTCTTCCCACCATAATCTCATCACCAGACCCCTCTTCCCACCATAATCTCATCACCAGACCCCTCTTCCCACCATAATCTCATCATCAGACCACTCTTCCCACCAATATCTCATCACCAGACCTCTCTTCCAACCATAATGTCATCATCAGACCACTCTTCCCACCATAATCTCATCACCAGACCTCTCTTCCCACCATAATCTCATCACTAGACCTCTCTTCCCACCATAATCTCATCATCAGAGTCCTCTTCCCACCATAATCTCATCACCAGACCTCTCTTCCCACCATAATCTCATCACCAGACCTCTCTTCCCACCATAATGTCATCATCAGACCTCTCTTCCCACCATAATCTCATCACCAGACCTCTCTTCCCACCATAATCTCATCACCAGACCTCTCTTCCCACCATAATCTCATCACCAGACCTCTCTTCCCACCATAATCTCATCACTAGACCTCTCTTCCCACCATAATGTCATAGCATCAATTAATAAAGGTATATATCTTCACAATTGTCATTTTTGTTGTTCTCCATGTGTCACATCCATATAATAGGACTGACTTAACATTGAAGTTGAAAATGTTCATTCTTGTATTATTTTATCATTTGGTTATTTATATATTCAATGGCTGAAATTATTTCTAATTTTATCTATCTCACTTCTTCAATTCCGATGTTCTCAGTCTGTTTCTTGCTATGTGTCCAACACATTTCATTTCGTTGGTGGTTAATTTCCCTGCTGTTCTGGAGTCTAGCGCCCAGGTCTGGCATTGGTAGCACGACTTTGAAATCTTTTCCATTCGATATCCAATTTCCAACTGCCAACGGTTCTTTAACACATGCACTGAGTGTACACGAGTCCCCGTTATCTGAGGCTACTATTGATATCAGATCTCACTACCCAGAGGCTAGCGACTGGTAAAACAACGAAGGATCCGCGGATTTTATTTCTTTTTAAAATGCCCCACCTGTAGTGGTAATCAACCCCGGGATGTTCTGGTCCAGAGGCCGACTTCTTACTTCTAGACCATTCCCTCCCCCCCCCCCCCCACACACACACTTCAAAGAAAGGCAGCTGCAGTCCCCAACATAGCAGCTATAACACACGCCAAAAGACAATAGGGCAATCGGCACCGAAAGTTATTGCAGCTGAACTGTCCTTCGGCATACGATATCATCATTCATCGTGAGCAATCGGAGCATCCAAACACGATCCTGATGTAAAACATAGCTCACGGTGTGAAAATAGCAGAAAACTCAGTAGCTCCGGCAGCAAGCCGGAGTGTTGCTTTTAGTTTCTTGTGCTCAGAAGACAGTGACGTGCGCCGTCCCATGAATCTCATTGTTAGTTAACATCTCAGCCTGGACAAGCGAATAGGAAAGCTGTCAGGAAATCTTCGTGACGAAGCAGGATGATTCGGGCCTTAAATGCAAATACTCAAGCTCTTTGTAATCTGCGACATAATCCTATCAGCGCCCTTGTCATAACAAATAACGACGGAGAAAAAAAAAGTAAAGTACCCCCGTCACGCCAAGTGGCGTATAGGGAATATGGTGTTAGTGACCATCAATTTTACAGACCTTCAGCACATGATTTTTGGGGTAATGTGGTCGGTATTACGCCCGTGCCGCTTTACTTTCCCAGAAAAAAAATCCGGTACCCATTTAAGGCTGGGTGAACCCGGAAGCCGTCGGTTGGGATCGAACCCTACCTCTTGTTCTTTGTAGTCCAGTTCACTAACCACTGAGCTGTCGCTGCTCCCAAGGAGATAACAGAGGTTCAGCATTAAGAAAAAAAAAATTAAAGTGTCGTTCTCCAGGTTGAGAATTCAAAACTAACTGGAACACATTCTGGCAACTGCTCTGGACACGCTACCTTTATTCTCCAGCGTCATTGAAAAACCTTGGCAAAAAATTAAAGGCGTAACGATTACTATTTATTTTTTCAAAGTGTTTTCAGTATTTTAGCAGTTTCTTCCATCTCCTCGTAATCTCCTTCTGCCTTCAGTTTTCTTAGCTGAACTTGTTACACAGAGAGCTTTTTGTGGTGAGCTGCTGCATGAGTCTAACCTTCACCTTCAGGAGATGACCTTCATAGTCCCACCACAATTTAGCTATGTTTTTATGTGGAGGGAGCAGAAGGGGGATGAGGATATCTGATTTCAGTCAAACGTCCGTGCAGTTCAGACATTTACAGGACATGTTTCGGAGCACGTGAGTCGGATTGGCACTTCACCTTGGAAGTCGTAGTCGCTTTAAGCCTGTGGAGATAAGCGTTCAGTCTGCAGTGTCTCGGTCGAAGTCGGAAGGCTGTGGAGATAAGCGTTCGGTCTGCAGTGTCTCGGTCGAAGTCGGAAGCCTGTGGAGATAAGCGTTCGGTCTGCAGTGTCTCGGTCGAAGTCGGAAGCCTGTGGAGATAAGCGTTCGGTCTGCAGTGTCTCGGTCGAAGTCGGAAGGCTGTGGACTGCTCTATTTTTTGTTATTTTTCCTGTCAGGCCTCAGATTTAGGTGTTTGAATCTTGGAAATTGTTGCCCTTTAATCGCTACCCTGTTATTTGCCATTACCTGTTATCGCTAATCGATCCGTTGTCATTGCCCTGTTATCACTACCCTGTTATTTGTCATTACCTGTTATCACTGCCCTGTCTTTTGGCATTGCCCTGTTATCGCAGACCAGATCATTGCCATAGCCCTGTTCATTGTCATTGCTGTTTACTTTGAAATTGCCCTGTTATCAAAGCCTTCTACTTTGTTATTGCCATATTTGTTGTCATCGTTCTGTTATTGCTGCCCTGTCCTTTGTCATTGTCCTGTTATCGCTGCCCTGTCCTTTGTCATTGTTCTGTTATTGCTGCCCTGTCCTTTGTCATTGTCCTGTTATCGCTGCCCTGTCCTTTGTCATTGTCTCTGCCCTTTGTCATTGTCCTGTTATCGCTGCCCTGTCCTTTGTCATTGTTCTGTTATCGCTGCCCTGTCCTTTGTCATTGTTCTGTTATCGCTGCCCTGTCCTTTGTCATTGTTCTGTTATCGCTACCCTTTTGTCATTGTTCTGTTATCGCTGCCCTGTCCTTTGTCATTGTCCTGTTATCGCTGCCCTGTCCTTTGTCATTGTCTACCCTGCCCTTTGTCATTGTCCTGTTATCGCTGCCTGTCCTTTGTCATTGTCCTGTTATCGCTGCCCTGTCCTTTGTCATTGTTCTGTTATCGCTGCCCTGTCCTTTGTCATTGTCCTGTTATCGCTGCCCTGTCCTTTGTCATTGTTCTGTTATCGCTGCCCTGTCCTTTGTCATTGTTCTGTTACGCTGCCTGTCCTTTGTCATTGTTCTGTTATCGCTACCCTGCCTTTGTCATTGTTCTGTTATCGCTGCCCTGTCCTTTGTCATTGTCCTGTTATCGCTGCCCTGTCCTTTGTCATTGTCTACCCTGCCCTTTGTCATTGTCCTGTTATCGCTGCCCTGTCCTTTGTCATTGTCCTGTTATCGCTGCCCTGTCCTTTGTCATTGTTCTGTTATCGCTGCCCTGTCCTTTGTCATTGTCCTGTTATCGCTGCCCTGTCCTTTGTCATTGTCCTGTTATCGCTGCCCTGTCCTTTGTCATTGTTCTGTTATCGCTGCCCTGTCCTTTGTCATTGTCCTGTTATCGCTGCCCTGTCATTTGTCGTTGCCCATCCTCTGTCATTGCCTTGTTCATTACCATTGCCCTGTTTTTTGTCATTTTTCTTTCTTTTGTTATTGATTTGTTTTTTTTTTATTACCCTGTTCTTTGTAATCGATCTGTCCTTTGTTATTACCCTGTTATCGATGCCCTATCCTTTGTAATTGCCCTGTTGTCGTTGCTCTGCTTTTGCTGCCCTATCCTTTGTTATTAATCCGTTCTTTGTCATTGTCCTGTCCTTTGTTATTGCCCCTTTATCGCTGCCGCACCCTTTGTCATTTCTTTGTTATCAATGCCCTGTCCTTTGTTGTTGCCCTGTTATCGCTGCCCTGCCATTAGTCATTGCCTGTTCCTTTGATCATATGTGTTTGTAGATCGTGATTTTTCTCATAATTTCATGTTATCTAATGTTGCCTAATTAATGGTGTATTGGTGATTTCACAGGTAGGTGACACAGAGGAACCATTGCATGTAGTGAAGAGGCTCTTTTATTTCGCATCCCCTTCTAAAAAAATAAAAATAAAAAATTACTGACTGACTCACTCAAACATTTCATTTTCTTATCTCTCTCTCTCTCTCTCTCTCTCTCTCTCTCTCTCTCTCTCTCTCTCTCTCTCTCTCTCTCTCTCTCTTCACGTGTTCTACAGTTCATATTTGCTATAACTCGAAATGAACCAACCCTCCCATAAACACACACACACACCAGTTATACGCCCTTAATATGACGTCGCTAATTTTGAGCTCTACTGCTTTCCAATGAAATTTAAACAATTGTTAAGTGCAAATGTGTGTAAATGCATACACATTTTAATGAAGAATTAAACTTTCGAAAATGTAGAATTGTTAACGTAAATATTCAAGTTAAAGTACAGAATACATGTGTTGTTGAGTTTAAAATTAAGTAAGCAGACCATGTGATTATGTCTGTTACTAGACCGTGTGATTATGTCTGTTACTAGACCATGTGATTATGTCTGTTACTAGACCATGTGATTATGTCTGTTACTAGACCGTGTGATTATGTCTGTTACTAGACCATGTGATTATGTCTGTTACTAGACCGTGTGATTATGTCTGTTACTAGACCGTGTGATTATGTCTGTTACTAGACCGTGTGATTATGTCTGTTACTAGACCATGTGATTATGTCTGTTACTAGACCGTGTGATTATGTATGTTACTAGACCATTTGATTATGTCTGTTACTAGACCGTGTGATTATGTCTGTTACTAGACCGTGTGATTATGTCTGTTACTAGACCATGTGATTATGTCTGTTACTAGACCGTGTGATTATGTCTGTTACTAGACCGTGTGATTATGTCTGTTACTAGACCATGTGATTATGTCTGTTACTAGACCGTGTGATTATGTCTGTTACTAGACCGTGTGATTATGTCTGTTACTAGACCATGTGATTATGTCTGTTACTAGACCGTGTGATTATGTCTGTTACTAGACCGTGTGATTATGTCTGTTACTAGACCGTGTGATTATGTCTGTTACTAGACCGTGTGATTATGTCTGTTACTAGACCGTGTGATTATGTCTGTTACTAGACCGTGTGATTATGTCTGTTACTAGACCGTGTGATTATGTCTGTTACTAGACCGTGTGATTATGTCTGTTACTAGACCGTGTGATTATGCCCCCTTGTAATCTCCAAACTTCAACCGATATACATGGTGTCACTGAGACAGAAACCATCATCATCATCATTGAGCGCCGTCTCCGCAGCGAAGGTTGGCTACCATGGAGCGCCATTCCACTCTGTCTCTTGCTTTGATGGTGCAGATTGTCATAGGTTGACTTGTCCATCTTTTGATGTTACTCGTCCATGTTAGTATTGGTCTACCTCTGCCTCTTTTACCTTGTATTTTCCCTTCCAATATTACTTTTATTAGGCTGTTGTGTCTTTTAACATGCCCCAAAATTTCATTTGTCTTGTTCTAATTGTGTTTAGTAGTTCTCTTTTTATTTTTAGTTGTTTTAAAACTTCATCGTTTGTTTTCTTTTCTTTCCATCCTATTCTACCTATTCTTCTATAGATCCACATTTCAAAGGCTTAAATTTTCTGTTCTGTTTTCTGGTCTAATGTCCATGTTTCTGCACCATACAGGAATATTGAGAAGATGTAACATTTTGCTATTCTTAATTTTAGCCCTGGTGTTATTTGTTTTGATGTTAGTATATTTTTCATCATTGATAGGCCATGTAATGAGAAGAGAACAACTTGAATATATTGTAACAACTGGAAAAATTGAGGGACGAAGAGATAGAGGGAAGCAAAGAGAAAAAAATAACAGACAGCTTAAGAGAATGGCTTGGCAGAAGGTCAACAACAGAATTGATAAATAGCTGCCGAGATCGAAAGTTGTGGAGAGACATGATCACCTACGCCATTAGGCCCGGTACTTGATGATGAAGATGATGATATTTTTCATTCCATTAAAATTACCTTTTTCCATACCTATTCTTTTGTTTATTTCAGTTGCACATTTTCCATCACTGGTTATAGTATGTCCCAGGTAATTGTAGCTCTGAACTGTCTCCAGATGTATTCCTTCCACTTTGATATTTAATTGTAGGTCTTGAGAATGTTCTTTGTTTATGATCATAGTTTTGTAGGAAGTAAAGAATAGTGACACTGTGACCTTCCAGGCATGTCGTAAGAGGCGACTAAGGGGATTGATCGATGGCTTGACAAACTGTCCCTGTAAAAATATCGTTATGGAAACAGTTTTAGAAGCAGTGATCTCTGCAATATGTGCCATTTTGGCATGGAAGGTTTCTGTTTTTGAGATTGTAGTTCTGCCCTATGTGCCGTCTTCGGCTCGAAAGGACAATAGATAGATAGATGATCATAGTTTTAGTCTTGTTGATATCCATATCTAGTCCATAGCTGCAGACGAAAATATCCTCTATTATTCTAACACGGATGAAGAGATTACAGCGAAATGTGAACACGGGTGTGTTCACTGTGGGAGAAATAAAAAAGTGTCTTTGTAGTGGGGGACTGGGTGGTCTAGATGTATGACTTCGGCATCTGGACAAGGAGATCCTGGGTTCGATTCCCACCACATGCGGTGGGAATTTGTCAAACATTTAATACGTGGTTTTTTCGTGGCTTTATCCTTCCTTGGTCATTGGGGTGGGTGATTCCATGTCTAGCCTTCTCTTGGTAATGTGATTCCATGTCTAGCCTTCTCTTGGTAATGTGATTCCATGTCTAGCCCTCTCTTGGGAATGTGATTCCATGTCTAGCCTTCTCTTGGTAATGTGATTCCATGTCTAGCTCTCTCTCTTGGTAATGTGATTCCATGTCTAGCTCTCTCTTGGTAATGTGATTCCATGTCTCGCCCTCTCTTGGTAATGTGATTCCATGTCTAGCCCTCTCTTGGTAATGTGACTCCATGTCTAGCCCTCTCTTGGTAATGTGATTCCATGTCTAGCCCTCTCTTGGTAATGTGATTCCATGTATAGCCTTCTCTTGGTAACGCGATTCCATGTCTAGCCCTCTCTTGGTAATGTGATTCCATGTCTAGCCCTCTCTTGGTAATGTATTTCCATGTCTAGCCCTATCTTGGTAATGTGATTCCATGTCTAGCCCTCTCTTGGTAATGTGATTCTATGTCTAGCCCTCTCTTGTTAATGTGATACTATGTCTAGCCCTCTCTTGGTAATGTGATTCCATGTCTAGCCCTCTCTTGGTAATGTGATTCCATGTCTAGCCCTCTCTTGTTAATGTGATTCCATGTCTAGCCCTCTCTTGTTAATGTGATTCCATGTCTAGCCCTCTCTTGGTAATGTGATTCCATGTCTAGCCCTCTCTTGTTAATGTGATTCCATGTCTATCCCTCTCTTGTTAATGTGATTTCATGTCTAGCCCTCTCTTGTTAATGTGATTCCATGTCTAGCCCTCTCTTGGTAATGTGATTCCATGTCTAGCCCTCTCTTGGTAATGTGATTCCATGTCTAGCCCTCTCTTGGTAATGTGATTTCATGTCTAGCCCTCTCTTGGTAATGTGATTTCATGTCTAGCCCTCTCAGAAAACGGCGAAAAACAGGAGGTCCTGTGTGCACTCGCGCACGTTAAAGTACCCTTTAAAATGTTAAAATTCGAAAAGAGTAGGCAAAATGACCGCCGTCCGGCAAAAATTATGAAGCAAATATACGTATTTGAGATAGAAAACAAAACTCGAATGACGTTTTGACTTTTGTTTTGTTTCTCACTTACGTAAAGCTGTTACCTTACCACTTTCCCCCTTTTTTTAAACAAAAAAATGTCATTATTATCTGCATTTCCATCCCAGAGAATATCTCTGGTAGCCATTTAAAGAGGCTGGATGGACCCGAGAGCCTTTTAGAACCATTAAAAATGGTTATCACAACTGACATCTGAACCCCGAACTTACAAGTCCGCATGCGAGTACTCGTATATTAGCCACCACGCTACTCTCTCTCTCTCTCTCTCTCTCTCTCTCTCACAGGGACTTCATGTCTTCTTCTTTCCTTCCTCATGTGCCTGTCTGTAATTGTTGAGGGAAGATATAGTTCTCGGTCCTTTGTTCTTCTCTTGCCTATTCTGCTGTTATGTTTGCTTGTGTTTTTTATACTCCATCAATCCATTTTTTTTTTCATGATCGGTCCATGGGTTTGGTGTTCTCGCAACATTTACTGACGGCTTTTTGTGTTTTGTTCGTTCGGTCTTATCAAGAGGCCAAACCATTTTTTATATTGTTTCTTTATGTTTTCAATGGCGGGAATTACTTCTACCTTTTCTTTTTTCAGTCCATCACTTCTGACATTATTTCTCAACATGCTTCCTGTCTATTGTTTAACACTTACCATTTCTGTAATGATTATTTTTCCTATTGTTTTTTGAGTCGAGCGGTCGGGTGTAGCAATAACAGAGGCCACATATATAGGTCAAGGTGTCAATGGCCTGTTAAACACTCAGCTCATTCTGTAGAAGAAAGCATTTTGTGGGAACGGTCTCAGTCTGTGACACCACGCAACAAAATATGCTTAACTCTTTCCGTACGTTTCGCCGCATAATGCGTCACTCTCAATTTGATTAGTATGAAACGTCATCAAACCATATTCGTTTTACATGTCTTGTATCACCTTGGTATTGGCAAATCTAATTCCTTGTTCAATTAATCTAAAACTTCATATATAAAATGTTATATGTGAGACTAATATAAACATGTACATTAATTCTTAAAACCATGAACAATTTTGTTTCTGAAATCCCTTCTGTTGCATTGATAAAAAGCTAACGTACGGAATGAGTTAACCGGCCAAGTTACTTGTGTTCGCAATTCTAAATGCAGCCTTTAGTTTCCGTCTACTTCTTGGCTCGGCACGACCTTGTTCAACCTTTTACTGTGTTTTTTTAATGTTATATTAGAACACAACTGCATTGACAGATTGTTAGTGAAAGTTGTGTTTTTTTAATGTAGTAAGTGACTACAATAATAACATCAGATGGAAGATGCACCACAGAAATAAAAAGCAAAATAGCTCAGGCCAAAATAGCATTTCAGGAAATGAAAAACGTCTTATGCAACAAGTCTATGTCAATAGAAGTAAGAAAGAGAGTTCATCCGTGCTATATAGAGCCAATTCTGACCAATGAAAGCAAATCATGGACAGTAAATACAGAAATGAAAAGACGATTAGAGGCCACAGAGATGGAATTTTCTCAGAAGAATGTTGAAAGTTCCTTGGACAGCTAAAAAGACCAACAAGGAAATTCTCAAAGAAGCCAACACAAAAAGGGAGCCCCTTAGAAACATCAAAAAGAAATAATCAACATTTTTCGGGTACATCATGAGAAGAGGAAATTTTGAATGCTTGGTTACAACTGGCAAAATACAGGAAAAGAGACATCGCAGACGACAAAGAGAGAAAATACAGGATAGATTGGTGTCATGGCATGGAAAACAGTCAACAACAGAATTGATACGATGCACTGTAGATAGAAGATTGTGGAGGGACACCATCGTCTACGCCAACCGGTATGGTAGATGATGATGAAGTTACTACAGTGATACCGAAATATGTAAATCTTTCTACTGCTGGATCCACTAGTTTTCTATAAATAGATTATGAGTGAGTGCCATCTCCACATCGCAGTTTAGCTACCATGGAGCGCCATTCCACTCTGTCTCTTGCTTTGATGGTGCAGATTGTCATAGGCTGACTTGTCCATCTTTTGATGTTACTCGTCCATTTTAGTCTTGGTCTGCCTCTGCCTCTTTTACTTTGTATTTTCCCCTCCAGGATTACTTTGATTAGGCTGTTGTGTCTTTTAACATGCCCCAAAATTTCATTTGTCTTGTTCTAATTGTGTTTAGTAGTTCTCTTTTCATTTTTAGTTGTTTTAAAACTTCGTTGTTTGTTATCTTTTCTTTCCATCCAATTCTTCCTATTCTTCTATAAATCCACATTTCAAAGGCTTCAATTTTCTTTTCTACTTTCTTGTTGTCATTCTATTTATAGAATCTTTCCTAAGCGCATGACAGTAGGGAAATAAATTAGACTTAGGTCGGTGAAAAAAAAAAAAAGATATAATGAAAAAGAATTGCAGAAATTCATCAGTTTCCGAGATAATAAACTATGTGGGCACGCATTTCTGAACAAACTATACAAACCCTCACCGTGTCGTTCATGTCCCTCTTTAAGGTCCCCGAGGGCAAAGGTTAATCCCTGCCAACATGTCAATCATCTCATTACCACGAGTTGCCGTGTGCCCCTGGAGCAATATACTTTAGTTAGCCTGGATACACGCCAAGGAGGTGTGCACCGACTCCGCGAAGCATTTTCAATCTAATCTTGTTGAGTGCATTAATGTCTATATTTTATGTCTAATCTTGTTGAGTGCATTAATGTCTATATTTTATGTCTAATCTTGTTGAATGCATTAATGTCTATCTTTTATGTCTAATCTTGTTGAATGCATTAATGTCTATCTTTTCTGTCTAATCTTGTTGAATGCATTAATGTCTATCTCGTTGAATGCATTAATGTCTATCTTTAATGTCTAATCTTGTTGAATGCATTAATGTCTATCTTTTATGTCTAATCTTGTTGAATGCATTAATGTCTATCTTTTTCTAATCTTGTTGAATGCATTATTGTCTATCTTTTTTGTCTAATCTTGTTGAATGCATTAATGTCTATCTTTTCGGTCTAATCTTGTTGAATGCATTAATGTCTATCTTTTCTGTCTAATCTTGTTGAATGCATTAATGTCTATCTCGTTGAATGCTCTCGTTGAATGCATTAATGTCTTTCTTTAATGTCTAATCTTGTTGAATGCATTAATGTCTATCTTTTATGTCTAATCTTGTTGAATGCATTAATGTCTATCTTTTTCTAATCTTGTTGAATGCATTATTGTCTATCTTTTTTGTCTAATCTTGTTGAATGCATTAATGTCTATCTCTTCGGTCTAATCTTGTTGAATGCATTAATGTCTATCTTTTCTGTCTAATCTTGTTGAATGCATTAATGTCTATCTTTTCTGTCTAATCTTGTTGAATGCATTATTGTCTATCTTTTTTTGTCTAATCTTGTTGAATGCATTAATGTCTATCTCTTCGGTCTAATCTTGTTGAATGCATTAATGTCTATCTCTTCGGTCTGATCTTGTTGAATGCTTTAATGTTTATAATTTATGACTGTGTTCTAAAGCCACCGATCAAGATTTTCTCTCTTAGATCTATGAAAATATTGAAAGCAGCGGACTGCAGTGACTTTCTTGAATTCCCGGGTTCTGCTGGGATAATTTCGAACCAGTCCTGTCTTGAGGTACTCAATACTAGGCCTTCCCGTCAGCAGACTCGGCCACTGCAGGGAAGGAACGCATTCATTGAAATGGTTTAGTGTTGTTTCACTGCGTATTCTTAGTGTTGCAAATATTGTCCATGATATTCTTCTAGATGGGAATACCTCTGTTGTTTGTGTCATCACTCAGTTTATATGAGGATGGATGATTGTAGATTCCCTTGTCTTTTGGCGTGTGCTGAGACTGCTATGATGGGGACTACAGCTATCTTTCTTTGTTTGGGAGATGAGGTAGTAATTCGGATGATTCCACTGGCACGGGCGGTTGAGCAATTATGGATTTTAATTCGTTTGCAGTGATACCGGGGCCTTCTATATATAACCAAAGAGGCAAAGATTCTCTTGTCGTTGTAACAATTATGGGAAGAAAATATAGAAAGAAGCATGGAAAAGACATCAGCAAATTTAAGAGAATAGTTTGACAGGACGTCAAAATCAGAACTACTAAACATCTGTATTTATAGAAGGGGGAACAGGCAAAGAATTGCAGTGCTGCGGTAAAGCTGGTAAGTGGTGGGGCGTAATGTACACTTCTTCAAATTATGATGACAGCTTTACAAAAAAGAAAGGAATATTTTTAGTTTATTAATTTTTTAATTCTCATATAATGTTGCACATTTCCCTTCGTTTTGTCGTATAATTTCACTTTTTAATCCCATTTTTATTTCTACTTGAACTACTAGTTCAAGAATATGTAGTAGAGTTTACTTCATTCCGTCGTCCGCTGCACTGTTCTCGTTTTCTGAAGAAGGCCGGCCACATGTTGGCCGAAACGTCATCATTTTGTTGTGATCATTTTGTTGTAAAGCTGTCACCATCCTTTGTAGGCGTGTACGTTACACCCCACCCCTTGCTTTGTACATAAATTAATGTTATGGAGAGACAGGCACGATACTAGATTATGATAGTTTAGTTTGACCTAGGTTAATTCTTTAGTTTAGTTTAGTTTAGTTTAGTTGAAAGACAGGGCCGGTTTTACATTTAGCGAGGCCCTAAGATTAATCAAACTTTGAGCGTCGTCGTCCCCCCGCCCCTCTCCCACCTGCTTTTCTTTTCACCGTTAGAAAAATGAACACCAAAAGGTCTCAGGTGAAATAAAGTGTGGCTCCTCGGATTGTGTTTGGCCTTAAGCTGTAACTTATGCTACCGGCCCTGTCAACAGGTCATCTTCGTTGCACATCAGACTTAGAGTGATCGGATGCGCCTCCTCCGTTGTCGCTTGTGTGTGCCGATGATGACGTAGCACCAACCGACCCAGTTCCAGGCTTTCTCAACCTTGATTAGGATAATGATCACATAGCTATGGTGTTTCAAATAAAATAAAGATGCCACATAAAACATATTGTAAATATAACCATGTCTTCTTTCTCTCCATCCTCGCTATTTTTATCTTTTTAATTCTTCTCTCATTCACGTTCTTACACTTTGTTTTCTGTACATCTCAGCACGGAGTTTGAATTTGCATTCGCGTGCACTCTCCACTCTTTCCCAACAATTTCAACGAGAGATTTCTACAAGTTAATCCCCTATAAATCAGGCATTATCTTGGACAATTAATAAATATCTTTCCTCTTTAATCGGATCTTCAGATTGTCTTTGACAGCCGAGATTCTTCTTGTCCCGGATCCCGGATCTACGGGACTTATATTGATATCTCCCTGGATAGTTCAGATCTCGTAAATTGAGTGTATGTCATCTTATCTTCTACGTTTATCGCGGAATCTCAAAATGTACATAATGTCTTATGGTAATAATACGAAGTGTATGCGTTGTTATTGCCATGTTATCTCTCCTTATCAGCGCCTGCCTTTCTTAGAGCTTAAGTCAATAGACGCCAGTAACTTTATGCTTCCGATAAGTAGAATCAGTTTGACCTCTTGAGGAATGTACAGTTAGACAGACTTATTGCACGTTTCTACTTTGTCCTCCTCCCTCCCTCCTCCCTCCCTCCCTCCCTCCCTCCCTCCCTCCCTCCCTCCCTCCCTCCCTTCCTTCCTTCCTTCCTTCCTTCCTTCCTTCCTTCCTTCCTTCTTCCCTCCCTCCCTCCCTCCCTCCTCCCTCCCTTCCCTTCCTTCCTTCCTTCCTTCCTTCCTTCCTTCCTTCCTTCCTTCCTTCCTTCCTTCCTTCCTTCCTTCCTTCCTTCCTTCCTCCCTTCCTCCCTTCCCTTCCCTTCCTCCCTCCCTTCCCTTCCTCCCTTCCTCCCTTCCTCCCTCCCTTCTCTTCCCTCCCTCCCTTCCTTCCTCTCTCCATTGTGTGGCAGACGTGCTTAAAACTGGGGAGCACGCTAAGAAACAACAGCAGATGTTACAATTTATTGCCACCTCCGGGTTATTTTATCATCATCATCATCATCATTGATTGCCGTCTCCGCATCGAAGGTTGGCTACTATGGAGCGCCATTCCACTCTGTCTCTAGCTTTAATGGTGCAGATTGTCATAGGGTGACTTTTCCACCTTTTGATGTTACTTTTACATGTTAGTCTTGGTCTGCCTCTTTTACCTTGTATTTTCCCTTCCAATATTACTTTTAGTAGGCTGTTGTGTCTTTTAACAAGCCCCCAAAAATTTTATTTGTCTTGTCTTAATTGTATTTAGTAGTTCTCTTTTCATTTTCAGTTGTTTTAAAACTCCGTCGTTTGTTTTCTTTTCTTTCCATCCAATTCTACCTATTCTTCTATAAATCCACATTTCAAAGACCTCAATTTTCTGTTCTTTCACATAAAAAATGATATATTTTAAAGTGGTTAAAAACTTACTTTTTTGCAATAAACTGTTCTTTGCATGTGATGTGTGCAATATTAATTATAACTGCAAATATAAATTATATTTGAATTAGTAGATTGTTCCTGTTACAGTTTTTATATATGTCTAAATGAAATAAAAATCGGATCCATTGCAGTTGAGAAATTTCCCCATGAAACAATACAAGCAAATGCTATAATTTTCAAAAGCGCTGCGTACGATTGTGAATAACCAATGATAGAAAATGTAAAATTGAAATAAACAAAAGAATAGGTATGGCAAAATGTAATTTTAATGCCATGAAAAATATACTAACAACAAAACAAATAACAGCAGGGCTAAAACTAAGAATAGCAAAATGTTACATCTTCTCAATATTCCTGTATGGTGCAAAAACATGGACATTAGACAAGAAAACAGAACAGAAAATTGACGCCTTTAAAATGTGGATTTACAGAAGAATAGGTAGAATTGGATGGAAAGAAAAGAAAACAAACGATGAAGTTTTAAAACAACTAATAATAAAAAGATAACTACTAAATACAATTAAGACAAGACAAATGAAATTTTTGGGGCACGTTAATAGTCACAACAGCCTACTAAAAGTAATATTGGAAGGAAAAATACAAGGTAAAAGAGGCAGAGGCAGACCAAGACTAACATGGACGAGCAACATCAAAAGATGGACAAGTCAATCTATGTCAGCCTGCACCATCAAAGCAAGAGACAGAGTGGAACGGTGATCCATGGTAGCCAACCTTTGTTGCAGAGACAGCACTCGATGATGATGATTGTGAATGCCACTTTTCCTTCAACTTGTGAAATCACAAAGGTGTTCTGTATATTTTTACTGTAAATTTGTAAACTGCACGACCTGTTATACAAAGGCAAGGGTTCAGTCGTAAAGGTCATAGTAAATTGTCGTTAGCATTTGTGACTTATTTCCGGTTCAAAGTCCAACAAATTCTCCAGGCTTATCAATGAATGTGATTAATAATTAAAGGGTGTGTGTGCGTGCGTGCGTGTGTGTGTGTGTTGTTATTTAAATTAAATGAGCTAAGATTAGTTAAAGAATGTTAAATTCTTTGGACTTGCGTCACCGCAGTTGAGACATTCTCATATCCGTTCTGCCTCCCGATGCAGCAACCATCGAAGTGTTCATTCAATGATTGTTCGTGTCATGCATTGATTGACCATGTTGCAATTCTTTTCCACTGAGGAAGTTTTTTCTGCTATCGCCCCTCGTGACGTCATGTTCCACCCTTCTTTTGACGTGTGGATTACACTCATCTTCCTTGTCATCATTCTGTGAGAGGTGTTCTTTTAAAACCCTTGCAATGTCATACAAGTCAATTTGTATGGTTTCTTGCACAATGGCAGACCTTGCCAACCTGTCGACTATCTCACTGCCATGAACTCCCGCGTGTCCAGGACACTATATCCAAGTTAAGCTGCTAACATGAAACATGTCAAGTATAGTTAATCCACTCCCTGCGGAATGCGTTCTTGTCAGTCCGGCGAAGCATGGCTTTGTGAGTTAGTCAGTATGACAGCATGTGTTGTTGGTCTCCTAACCAGCCACGTGATAACTTCCGTCACAGCCTCAATCTCTATGAGTGTGCTGGAGGTAGTAGTCTTGTAGGTTCCTGCACCTTTCTCTATCAACATTCCATTAAAATAAGCAACAAAACCCCAACTGCTCCGCACACACCTTGTTACTGAACCATCAGTGTAGATGATCGAGACCTGAGTTTGGGAATGGCGTTACAGTACCTCCTGGATCTCATCTTAGTCATGCTCTGTGTCCAGCCACATCATTTCCTGTCCAAGTGTATGACGAGGATGCATGTGGAAGTGATGCTGATCTCTTATCTGTCCCTCTCACCCTTTAGGTATGAACATAAACACTGATATTGAAACAATAAAGTGACATCGCTGACTTCGTCTTAATTTTCTTGGATTTTGTCTGCTAAAGTTATCCGCATATTTATTTGTGTCTTATATTGAAATCAAGCCCAAATAGCCACATCTTTGATTTTACGATAACAACACCTTATCACAAAGCAACTGTACAAACTTCTGAGTAAAAAGCTGGTTTTTATTTACATTTCAGTAAACTAATTATTGTACAAGCAAATTTCTGTCACTCCTTAGGATGAAAAAGATGGGGGTCAAAATGGGCACAGCCAGAAATGAGAAACTTAGTGGACATGTAAGAAGACTAATCAATCAACACATAACTGGAGTCATTTGTCGCTGGGCACTGCGGGACTTGCTGAGGAGGGGATCTGAGCACCTATGGACATGTTTGGAGTGCAATGATGATGACCCACTAATAAACTCAATAATTTAATAACTCAATAACTATACAAACAAAGACACTTGCTACACAATGTTGTGTCAACAACCAGGGGTTGAGTACCCCAGGCGGAAGTTCAATCGAGGAGATGTTTTTGAATGTATAATGCATAATGAGAATGAACTAGAAGAAATAAACATAATAGTAAAAGAAAGCAACAAGAAAGGTCTCAGTCTGAATAGTAAGAAAACAGAAGTAATGATGGTCATATAGAAGAAACAATCATCACCATCATGCAGCATAAAAATAAACAGGACAAATCTGAAGCAGGTTCAATGCTTCAAATACTTGGGCACAACAATAACATCGGGGTGTCCGGTTAGCGCAATCGATAGGCGGTTGGCTTACCACGGCAACAGCCGGGGTTCGTAATCCTGGCGAGGACACCTGGGTTTTACTAATTCCCTAAAAATTAGTAGGAGCCGCGATAGCTCAGTGGTTAGTGAACTGGACTACTACGGACAAGGGGTAGGGTTCGATCCAACCGACGGCTCCGGGTTCACCAGCCTTAAATGGGTAATTTTCTGGGAAAGTAAAAGCAGCACGGGCGTAATACCGACCACATTACCCAAAAATCATGTGCTGAAGGTCTGTAAAATATAGGGTCACTAACACCATATTTCCCTATACGCCACTTGGCGTGACGGGGGGTACTTTACTTTTTAATAATAACATCAGATGGAAGATGCACAACAGAAATAACAAGCATAATAGCTCAGGCCAAAACAGCATTTCAGAAAATGAAAAATATCTTATGTAACAAATCTATGTCAATAGAAGTGAGAAAGAAAGTTCATTGGTGCTATATAGAACCAATTCTGACCTATGGAAGTGAATCATGGACAGTAGACAAACAAATGAAAAGACGATTAGAGGCCACAGAAATGGGATTTTTCAGAAGAATGTTAAAAGTTCCCTGGACAGCTAAAAAGACAAATGAGAAAATTCTCAAAGAAGCCAACACTAAAAGGGAGCTACTAACAAATATCAGAAAGAAACAATCAACATTTTTTGGGCACATCATGAGAAGAGGAAAGTTGAAATACTTGGTTACAACAGGCAAAATACAAGGAAAGAGAGATTGTGGACAACAAGAGAGAAAATGCTGGATGGCTTGATGTCATGGCATGGAGGACAGTCAACAACAGAATTGATATGATGCACTGTTGATAGGAGATGTCAAGGACATGATCGCCTACGCCAACTGCTATGGCACATGATGATGATGAATGCTTAATGGACTGCTGTATCTGCTTGTTATTATTGAAGGTAGCAAGTTGAAGCTCAAATAGGATGTTTGAAATCTGGTTTTAGAATAAATGCTGTGATGTGTTTGCTGATAAAATCTAGTATCAAGATTTTGTTTTGAGTTCACGTATTGAAGTAACTGAATATTTCACAGCGCTATCATCCGTACTTAAAAAAGAAACGTTCAGTAACTATGAGTGTGTTCCATTTCATTAGGTCATTACCGACAGTTGTGTCATTTGGTGCAACAAGCAGAGATGTCTACGACATCTTTACGTCTTTCAGAACAGCACATCCGATTTCAGCACAGTATTTTTTTGTGTATGGCACTCCATGGTAGCCAACCTTCGATGCGGAGATGGCACTCAATGATGATGATGGCTTTTTGTGTATGGGGTTGCCATCTCTCATCACTCTCTTTGGTCAAACTAGTTTGTCTATCCAAGTATCCACGACAGCTTTGGGAGGTAGGGCATTTCTTCATCTGTGATCAGCTTTTGCTATGCATTCAAACATGGGTCTATGAAAAAGTATGGAGTGTTTGAGTTCTTCTCTGGTTTCTCTTAGTTTATCTAGTAATGTTGCTTCTGGGGGCCATAGTTTCATTCTTGGTGTATTGAAACCGATACATTCTGTGGGATGTTGAGTCTGTTTGGATATTTGACAATTGAATGTTGCAGTGTCACTGAGTTCTCGTCTTGGTGTTCTTGGTTAGGGTTAGGGTTAGTTGAAGGCCCCGGTATCACTGCAAATGAATTAAAATCCTCAACTGCTCATGCCAGTGGAATCATCCAAATTAATATCTCATCTCAATGAAGGATCCAAACAAAGAAAGGCAGTTGCAGTCCTCCTTAATAGCAGCTACAGCACATGCCAAAAGACATAAGTTTAAGCAGCACTGAAAGTGAACAGAGCTGAATTGTCCTTCTTCATACGATATCATCATTCATTGTAGTCAACCGGAATATCAAAACACAATCTGGATGAAACACAGCTCACAGTGTGCACAGCACTCAGTAGCTCCGGCAGCAAGCCTGACTTGGAATATGAGGAAACTGCAACAAGGAACACTTTTTAGATTATTCTTCAATGGTTCGTGCTGCCTATCCGCCATATCGACAGATTTGTATTGGTGCTGTAAGGCCACAGTGACCTGTTCTGAGTCTGAAAATATAAGTCTGTTCATTTATGCTGAACTGCCATATTCTGGCTCATATTTTTCATACAGTTCTTTCCATTTTGTTTCCATTGCTTATTTCAGGAATTTCTTTACTTGTTTATCTCAGTTCGATTCTCAGAAGTGGCAGATTTCTTTTTACCAACTAGGCTTCGGGGTTCTCCCAGCCTCTAAAAATTGGTACCAGAGATTTTTCTGGGAAGTAAAGATGGCCTGGCGAGATACTACTGACCACATCACCCAAACAATGTGCTGTCTATGTATGTTTATCTATTGACCTTTCGAGCCGTAGCTGGCCCATAGGGCGTAGACCAAGATACTCATTCTCTTATCTATATTTTTGTTCTAGCAGTTTTCAATTCTTTTAAAGATATTTTATCAAATCGTGCCATTTGTCTCTGTTCTGTGCAAGCAGCTCTATCTCATTGAGGGTGCCGATTCCTGCTGCTCTTGCCTCTCTCATCAGTGTTCTTCTCAGTGTCTCTCTGGGTCTTCCTCTTACCTGTTGTTTCCCACATGAGGGCTTGCTTTGCTATTCGATTATTATCTCTTCTTAACAATGTGCTGTAGTCATATAAAAATATGGTCACCAACACCGTATTCCCCATACATCTCCTAGCACGACGTAGAATGGAACTTTTATTATTTTACTTATTTGATGCTCTACGGTTGGTTGTGCTGTTGAAATGTTTCCGCCTGCTTTTTCAAGTCTGTCAGCTTTCTCTGCTGGTATTCACAGGAGGTGGAATATGATCTTCATTAGTTGAACTTGAGGTAAGCAGTCAGCTATGAGTCAGTCATTAGACTGTCAAACTTCTTTGCCTTTTGAAGTTCAAGCCAAGTTTCTATTCTTCTTCTTCTACACTTCAGCTCCCTGTGGAGCATAGGTTCTTAACAAACACTTTCCAAGTCGTTCTGTTTCTTGCCATTCTTTTATGATCATTCCTTGTCTTCCCCAACATTTTCATATCTGCTTCCATCTTCTCCAAGAATGTTTTGGTCTTCCTCTTTGTCTTTTTCCTTTGGAATTCAGAAAAAAGGCCTGTCGTGTAATACTCTTAGATGGCTTTCGCAGTGTGTGTCCTATCTTATGCCATTGTCTTCTTTGTATCTCTTTATCCACTGGTGTTTGACTGGTACATTTCCATAATTCTACATTAGTGATTTTGTCCTGCCATTTCCATCATTTTATTCTGCGCAAGCATCCATTAATGAAGGTCTCTATCTTCAAGATTGTCATTTTAGTTCTCCATGTTTCACAGTCAAATCTCTATGCTGTGATCTAATTATTAAAAAAAAAGTATTTTTTAATTAATTAATTTTTCTAATGATTCAAAGAATTGTTATAAATATTTGATAATTAATTCCCAATTCATAAAATCACAGAAGGATGCTTATGATAAGTTTAATTTTAGTTTAGTCAACAGATCATCATCACTGCATGTCATCATCATGATGTGTCATACTGGTTGGCGTAGGCGATCATGTCCTTCCACAATCTTCTTTCTACAGTGCATCGTATCAGTTCTGTTGTTGACTGTTTTCCATGCCATTACACCAAGCTATCCAGTATTTTCCCTCTTTGTTGTCCGCAATCTCTCTTTCCTTTTATTTTGCCAGTTGTAACCAAGTATTCCAACTTTCCTCTTGTCATGATGTGCCAGAAAAATGTTGATTGTTTCTTTCTGATGTTTTTTAGGAGCTGCCTTTTTGTGTTGGCCTCTTTGAGAACTTCCTCATTGGTCTTTCACTGGATGTGAGACATCATAATACTCAAATTCCCTTTTCACAACCTCCCCTAATGAGCAGCTGCTGCTGATTTCAGTAACCGCCACAACCGCCACATGTAAAAGAAGCATAGTAGATTTTTTCTTCACACTTTTTGCCCAGACTGTGACTTATTCTGCCTACTTAAAAAATTTTCAGCTGCCAAGGTTTTTTTTTTTTAACATATGCATCTCTGCTCTTGGGCATCTTGCTTTTTTTGCCATTATCTAAGACTGCTAGACATCAGATCTCACTACCAAGAGATGGCGGGAAGATAAAATTATGAATAAACCGTGAATCTTCTCTTTCTTCTTTTCTCTTTTCACCGATACCTAAAAGGTGTCGTGGTTTATATTATTTGTCGTTTTTCTCTTTTCACCGATACCTAAAAGGTGTCGTGGTTTATATTATTTGTCGTTCTTGAGCTGCTTGAACTATCTGAATTAGTGATTTTCCTTTGTTGTTACATGTCTCTGTCACTGCCTCTATCCATCTACTTCTGGGTCTTCCTCTTGGTCTTTTTCCTTGCATTCTCGAGAAGAACGCCCTTGATGGTGATTGTTGAGGATTCATTCTGACCAGGTGACCAAGCCATTTAAGTTGTTATTGTTCTATATATTCTTGGCAGGGTTTTGTTCCTACCATTTTAACCATGGATTCAAACAGTAAAATACCCTTTGGTTTTGAACCCTGAACCTTTTTGATCAGAGGTCAGCATCTTACTTCTAAACCACTCAGCCTTTGTGATAAATTTGACCATTATCTGGAACTCCTCTTTAACTCCATACTCTTCGATTGTAATGTTGAGTCTTTGAATCAAAATATCCTTATATCATCATCATCATCATCAAGTACCAAGGCTGCTGGTTTAGGTGATCATGTCTCTCCACAACTTTCAATTTTGACAGTTATTTATCATTTCTGTTGTTGACCTTCTGCCAAGCCATTCTCCTATTCTGTCTGGTATATTTTCTCTTTGCTACCCTCTATCTCTTCGTCCCTCAATTTTCCCGGTTGTCACAATATATTCCAGCTGTTCATTTCTCATTACATGGCCAAAAAATGATGATTGTTTCTTCCTAATGTTGGATATTAGCTTATCCTTATATAGCTGGTCACATTTACTGCAGTCATGTACTGTCTAATACATATTTTGAATTAGCCTTTCTCTGTGGTTTCATCTTCCACCTAATGTTACTGGGGAACATGTTGACGGGATGGGGATCTGAGCACTTATGGGCGTGTTATGTCTAATGTGCAATGATTCCATCAACTAAACTAAATTGTAAATTATCTAGTTCATGTAACCGGCCTTCATGACCTGTAAATTATATAGTTTATGTAACTGTCTGGCAGTACTTGTAAATTGTTTAGTTCATGTAACTGTGCTTCAGTACCTGTAAATTGTCTAGTTCATGTAACTGTATTTCAGTACCTGTAAATTGTCTAGTTCATGTAACTGTGCTTCAGTACCTGTAAATTGTCTAGTTCATGTAACTGTGCTTCAGTACCTGCAAATTGTCTAGTTCATGTAACTGTGCTTCAGTACCTGTAAATTGTCTAGTTCATGTAACTGTGCTTCAGTACCTGTAAATTGTCTAGTTCATGTAACTGTGCTTTAGTACTTGTAAATTGTCTAGTTCATGTAACTGTCCAGCGATACCTGTAAATTATCTAATTCATGTGACTGCCCTACAGTCTGTAAATTATGAAGTTCATATAACTGTCAGACAGTATCTATAAATCATCTATTTCATGTAAATATCCAATGGTACCTGTAAATTATCTTATTCATGTAACTGCTCAACAGTACCTACAAATTATCTAGTTCACGTTACTCTCTAATGTACCTGTAATTATCTAGTTCATGTAACTGTCTGACTGTACCTATAAATTATCAAGTTCATGTAACTGTTACATAGTACCTATAAATTATCTAGTTCATGCAACTGTTACATAGTACCTATATATTATCAAGTTCATGTAACTGTTACATAGTAAAAGTAAAAAAGTAAAGTACCCCCGTCACGCCAAGTGGCGTATAGGGAATATGGTGTTAGTGACCATACATTTTACAGACCTTCAGCACATGATTTTCGGGGTAATGTGGTCGGTATTACGCCCGTGCTGCTTCACTTTCCCAGAAAAAAATCTGGTACCCATTAAAGGCTGGGTGAAACCGGTCCGTCGGTTGGGATCGAACCCTACCCCTTGTCCTTTGTAGTCCAGTTCACTAACCACTATCGCGGCTAACAGCTATCTCGGCTCCTATAAATTATCTAGTTCACGTAACTGTTACATAGTATCTATAAATTATCTAGTTCACGTAACTGTTACATAGTACCTATAAATTATCAAGTTCATGTAACTGTTACATAGTACCTATAAATTATCTAGTTCATGTAACTGTTACATAGTACCTATAAATTATCTAGTTCATGTAACTGCTACATAGTACCTATAAATTATCTAGTTCATATAACTGTCCGATGGACCTATAAATTATCTAGTTTATATAACTGTCCGATGGACCTATAAATTATCTAGCTCATTTGACAGTTCGATAGTACCTGTAAATTATCTAGCTCATGTAACTGTTCGATAGTACCTATAAATTATGTAGCTCATGTGACTGTTTGATGGTACCTATAAATTATCTAGCTCATGTAACTGTTCAATAGTACCTATAAATTATCTAGCTCATGTGACTGTTCAATAGTACCTATAAATTATCTAGCTCGTGTAACTGTGTAATGGTACCTATAAATTATCTGGCTCATGTAACTGTTCAATAGTACCTATAAATTATCTAGCTCATGTGACTGTTCAATAGTACCTATAAATTATCTAGCTCGTGTAACTGTGTGATGGTACCTATAAATTATCTAGTTCATGTAACTGTCTGATGGTACCTATAAATTATCTAGCACATGTAACTGTCTGATGGTACCTATAAATTATCTAGCAAATGTAACTGTCTGATGGTACCTATAAATTATCTAGTTCATGTAACTGTCTGATGGTACCTATAAATTATCTAGCTCATGTTACTGTCTGATGGTACCTATAAATTATCTAGCTCATGTTACTGTCTGATGGTACCTATAAATTATCTAGCTCATGTTACTGTCTGATGGTACCTATAAATTATCTAGCTCATGTAACTGTCCGATGGACCTATAAATTATCTAGTTTATATAACTGTCCGATGGACCTATAAATTATCTAGCTCATTTGACAGTTCGATAGTACCTGTAAATTATCTAGCTCATGTAACTGTTCGATAGTACCTATAAATTATCTAGCTCATGTGACTGTTTGATGGTACCTATAAATTATCTAGCTCATGTAACTGTTCAATAGTACCTATGAATTATCTAGCTCATGCGACTGTGTGATGGTACCTATAAATTATCTAGCTCATGTAACTGTCTGATGGTACCTATAAATTATCTAGCTCATGTAACTATCTGATGGTATCTATAAATTATCTAGTTCATGTAACTGTCTGATGGTATCTATAAATTATCTAGCTCATGCGACTGTGTGATGGTACCTATAAATTATCTAGCTCATGTAACTGTCTGACGGTATCTATAAATTATCTAGCAAATGTAACTGTGTGATGGTACCTATAAATTATCTAGCTCATGTAACTGTCTGATGGTACCTATAAATTATCTAGTTCATGTAACTGTCTGATGGTATCTATAAATTATCTAGCAAATGTAACTATGTGATGGTACCTATCAATTATCTAGTTCATGTAACTGTCTGATGGTACCTATAAATTATCTAGCAAATGTAACTGTCTGATGGAACCTATAAATTATCTAGCTTATGTCTGATGGTACATATAAATTATCTAGTTCATGTAACTGTTCGATAGTACCTCTAAATTATCTAGTTCATGTATCACTCTCAGTTTCTTGGATGAAGAATATCCACAAGACCTATGGGTTCATGTGTACACAGATGGATCAGCACAGAATGCAGTAAAGAATGGTGGAATAGGTGCATATATAGAGTACCCAAATAACACTAGGGATATGAATAAAATAACAACTGGGAAATATTGTCACAATTATGATGCAGAAATCCAAGTAATAAAGTTGACAGTAGAAAACTGCTGAACTGCAATCTTAGTCCACAGCCCGTAGTGTTTTTGACAGATGCAAGATCAGCACTCCAGGCACTACAATCCAGAAAATTACCACATCTGCAGACCTTTTTGACTGTACTCTGCAAGCACCACAGGGTTGCCCTGCAGTGGATCCCATCTCACTGTGGAATACCAGGAAACGAGAAAGCGGATCAGCTGGCAAAGGAAGGTGCAACAGGCACACAACCAGATGCACCAGTTACATACCATCAGAAGAAACAGATAATCAAATCAGTCAGAGGATCACAAGCCCCAAATCAGGATGCCTTTCATAATATGAATAGATAGATGGGAACAAGTTATTATACGCCTCAGAACTGGGTACAATTGACTCCACAGTCACGTGTATACATAATTCAAGATCGGCACCTCAACTATACGTACAAATGGACATGTGCTCCAGACTGCTGAACATATATTTCAAGACTGTTTTGAATATAGTAGACTGAGGAAATTCCATTGGCCAATAGATACAACACTACAGACAAAACTATATGGGCCACTGCAAGAATTACAAAAGATGGTAAAATTTATACAGGAAATGATATTGCAGATATAGACAATACTTATTCTTACCTTCTCGAAATATAGTTAGATATAGTTCATGTAACTGTCCGACGGTGCCTATAAATGATCTCATCCAAGTTTTACAGTCAAGCAGTCTCATTAGATATAGAAACAAAGTTGAACGCATTCGAAAATAAATGTCTAAGGAAAATACTTGGTATAGCATGGAATGAATTAAAAACAAATGAGGAAATTAGAGAAATCGCCAATCAACCGCTAATATCTTCAGTAATAAAGAAAAGACAATGGTCATATGTTGGACATGTGATGAAGAGATAATAACCGAATAGCAAAGCAAGCCCTCATGTGGGAAACAACAGGTAAGAGGAAAAGAGGAATACTCTGAGAGACTCTGAGAAGAACATTAGTGAGATAGGCAAGAGCAGCAGGAATCGGCTCCCTCTGTGAGATAGAGCTGCTTGCATAGAACAGAGACAAATAGCGAGATTTGATAAAATATCTTTAAAAGAATTGAAAACAGCTAGAACAAAAATTCAGATAAGAGAGTGAGTATCTTGGTCTACGTCCTATGGGCTGGCTATGGCCCGAAAGGTCAATAGATAGATAGATAGTCTCATTATGTTAGTTATACCATTTTGTTGTCCTGCAAATCTATAAGTTTTCCGTATCTTCTCCCAGTATTACACCACAGCTTTATATTTCATATTGCTATGCTACAATTATCTTTTTCATGCTACTCTCTCATGATACATGTCAGTTACTGTTACTATGAAACTGTCTTGCAGTGAAGGATTTAGTGTGACTTCATCAGGGTACCGGAACCCTTCAACATCATCTGCACCAGCATCTTTTCACATTATAAATGAAGGCACTGACAGAGAGGTTGTGGAAAGTGAGACAGTGTGTTAGCATCTCACATTCTATTTTCTGGATCTCGTAAACCGTTGTGTAAGCATCCGAATTATCATTCAAGCTCATCACAAGCTTTCACAGTTGGAGCTGCCGCACTGCGCATTTGTAGGCTATTTTAGTAGCATTTTCTCTGCCCTGTAGATTACGATAGTAGTCTTCAACAATTTTTCTTTACTGCTTTTGACAATATGCTTTTTTTTAAATTTTATATTATTTTAAAAACTATATTACTTATATTTACTTTAATTTGAATATTTCTATTAACAACACTTTGTAACAATCACTCTCTTAGCTTCTCTCACACAAAAAGTAAACATTTGAAATTAATTACATATTATGTGTACACAAAGTACTGTGTCATTTATCTGCTTGTCACTTATATTGGTACAAATTGAGATGTGTGCTACATAATCAGTGATGCACATTTATTCAGATCTATTAAAATACATTTAATATTTTTTTTTGTTGCATAAAACTTAGAAAGATGTTTCAGTTTTGATTTCTGAACTAAAGTAATGTAATAAAATTTGTACAAACAAGCTGAATTTTTTTCCCCCATAATTCTCTGTTTAGAATATTTCATTTTTTGGTCCTCAAAACTATAAGGTTTATAAAGACGAAGAAAAGGTTTAGAGAGACTAAGAAAATGTTTAGAGAGGGTAAGAAAGGTTTAGAGAGGGTAAGAAAAGGTTTAGAGAGGGTAAGAAAAGGTTTAGAGAGACTAAGAAAGGTTTAGAGAGACTAAGAAAGGTTTAGAGAGAGTAAGAAAGGCTTAGAGAGGCTAAGAAAGGTTTAGAGAGCCGAAGAAAAGGTTTAGAGAGACTAAAAAAGGTTTAGATAGACTAAGAAAGGTTTAGAGAGAGTAAGAAAAGGTTTAGAGAGGGTAAGAAAAGGTTTAGAGAGGTTAATAACAGGTTTATAAAGACGAAGAAAGGTTTAGAGAGCCTAAGTAAAGGTTTATAGAAACTAAGAAAGGTTTAGAGAGGCTAAGAAAGGTTTAGAGAGGGTAAGAAATAGTTTAGAGAAACTAAGAAAGGTTTAGAGAGACTAAGAAAGGTTTAGAGAGACTAAGAAAGGCTTAGAGAGACTAAAAAAGGTTTAGAGAGGTTAAGAAAGAGAGAGACTAAGAACAGGTTTAGAGAGACAAAGAACAGGTTTAGAGAGACTAATAACAGGTTTAGAGAGGCTAAGACAAGGTTTACAGAGACTAAGAACAGGTTTAGAGAGACTAAGACAAGGTTTAGAGAGACTAAGAACAGGTTTAGAGAGACTATGAACAGGTTTAGAGAGACTAAGCACAGGTTTAAAGAGACTAAGACAAGGTTTAGAGAGGCTAAGACAAGGTTAGAGAGGCTAAGACAAGGTTTAGAGAGACTAAGAACAGGTTTAAAGAGACTAAGCACAGGTTTAGAGAGACTAAGAACAGGTTTAGAGAGACTAAGAACAGGTTTAGAGAGACTAAGAACAGGTTTAGAGAGGGTAAGAAAAGGTTTAGAGAGACTAAGCACAGGTTTAAAGAGACTAAGACAAGGTTTAGAGAGGCTAAGACAAGGTTAGAGAGGCTAAGACAAGGTTTAGAGAGACTAAGAACAGGTTTAAAGAGACTAAGCACAGGTTTAGAGAGACTAAGAACAGGTTTAGAGAGACTAAGAACAGGTTTAGAGAGACTAAGAACAGGTTTAGAGAGGCTAAGACAAGGTTTACAGAGACTAAGAACTGGTTTAGAGAGACTAAGACAAGGTTTAGAGAGACTAAGAACAGGTTTAGAGAGACTAAGAACAGGTTTAGAGAGACTAAGAACAGGTTTAGAGAGACTAAGAACAGGTTTAGAGAGACTAAGAACAGGTTTAGAGAGACTAAGAACAGGTTTAGAGAGGGTAAGAAAAGGTTAGAGAGGCTAAGACAAGGTTTAGAGAGACTAAGAACAGGTTTAAAGAGACTAAGCACAGGTTTAGAGAGACTAAGAACAGGTTTAGAGAGACTAAGAACAGGTTTAGAGAGACTAAGAACAGGTTTAGAGAGGCTAAGACAAGGTTTACAGAGACTAAGAACAGGTTTAGAGAGACTAAGACAAGGTTTAGAGAGACTAAGAACAGGTTTAGAGAGACTAAGAACAGGTTTAGAGAGACTAAGCACAGGTTTAAAGAGACTAAGATAAGGTTTAGAGAGGCTAAGACAAGGTTAGAGAGGCTAAGACAAGGTTTAGAGAGACTAAGAACAGGTTTAGAGAGACTAAGCACAGGTTTAGAGAGACTAAGAACAGGTTTAAAGATACTAAGAACAGGTTTAGAGAGACTAAGAACAGGTTTAGAGAGGGTAAGAAAAGGTTTAGAGAGACTAAGCACAGGTTTAAAGAGACTAAGCACACTTTATAAACAGTTTAAAAGTATGCATCAGGATAGATGAGACTAGAAAAGTCTTAAGCTGATTCATGATGGAGTAATACAACAGGAGGAAGTCAGTTGGAAGTTTAGCCCAAGACACAAAAAACACTGCCTCCTTCCTCTCAAACATTTATTTTAAATGATGCTAAAGAGGAGCGCCTAAAAGAAGTTAAGAAAACTAATGGCTGCAATGTCATCATCGGTACTTGTCACGGCAACTGTTCACATGGGATCTATGGACACGACTGTTCCGGGTCTTGTCTAAGTGTCTGTCCTTTATTTGAGGAAAAATCCGGAAAATGCCTACAATGTAAACATCTTGGCTATACCTGCAATGACACTTGTCTCGATGGTAATTTTGGGCTACAGTGCGAACAGCTGTGTTCTGATGGCAGTGACATCATATGTACTCTCAAATGTCCGGACAACTGCTTCAACGACACCTGTCAACAGTCGATCGGGAATCTGTACATGCAAGAGAACGTTCTATGGGTCAGACTGCACTCTCAAATCTCCGGACAACTGTTTAACGAAACCTGTGATTCCCACGTTCAGAAGAGTCTGCCGACTACAACAAGCCCAAGCATATGGGCACTTTAATGTGTTTCTGTGCTAGACATGGTTCATTTTTTGTGGTTTTTAGTGAAGCCATGGCTCTTATCTTGCTGTGTTTCTGTCCTAGCCATGGCTCATATCTTAGCTTGTGTGTGCTGGCCATGGCTCATATCTTGGTGTGTGTCATGTTAGTCATATCTCATATCTCGGTGTGTCCGTGTTAATCATGTCTCATATCTTTATGTGTGTCTGTGTTTAGTCATATCTCATATCTTAGTGTGTACCAGTGTTAGTCATATGTCATATCTTTGTGTGTGCATGTCTGGGTTAGTGATATCTCATATCTTTGTGTGCATGTTTATGTTAGTCATATCTCATATCTTTGTGTGTGCATGTCTGTGTATGTCACATCTCATATACTTGTGTGTGCATGGCTATGTTAGTCCCATCTCATATCTTTGTGTGTGCATATCTATGTTAGTCATATCTCTTATCTTTGTGTGCATGTCTATGTTAGGCTTGTGTCATATCTTTGTGTGTGCATGTCAATGTCAGTTATATCTCATATCTTTATGTGCATGTTTATGTTAGTCATGTGTCATATATCTTGATGTGTGTCAGTGTTAGCCATGCCTCGTATCGCTGTGTGCATGTCTATGTTAGTCTCATTTCACATCTTTGTGCGTGCATGTCTGTGTTAGTCACATCTCATATCTTTGTGTGTGCATGTCTGTGTTAGTCACATCTCATATCTTTGTGTGTGCATGTCTGTGTTAGTCACATCTCACATCTTTGTGCGTGCGTGTCTGTGTTAGTCACATCTCACATCTTTGTGTGTACATGTCTGTGTTAGTCACCTCTAGTGACTTGGGCAGATGGTGCTCGTAAACCTGGGAGGGCCGACCATCTAAGGGCAGAATCCCCCTACAGAAAAGATCACCTGCTGCCTTGCAGGAAGATTGGGGACAATCAAAGGCTAGGGAAAGCAAACCCGAATAAAATGCTGGCTGAAATCGGATGCACTGGGCCACTGGCGCAGAACACAGTGCAACGTAATAACGGGTGTTCAGTCAGAGTGGATCTGACAGACTCTAATTGTGATGCTCTGTCTGTGGGGGCGATCAACACACTTAGCCTGACAGCTGACTTCATGTGAGAGTCTGGAATCCTTACTCTGATTGAGTCCTGAACGCAGAGAGAGAGAGAGAGAGAGAGAGAGAGAGAGAGAGAGAGAGAGAGAGAGAGAAAACTAATGATTATAGAAGTTTTAATGTCTTTTTTTTTTTTTTGAATTGTTACCTACGCAGCTTGCTTTTTTAAAATTGTCAATTGCCAGTAGTTCTCTAAAGTCTCAACACAGGATCTTTATCACTCATCGGTGATGTAGGTCATTGATTACTGCCATAGAATAGTTCTTCCATAGATTAGTTAATTTCCTATTTGCGGTGACCTGTTGTATAAAATATAAAGTTTCTTACCACTATATAGACAAATATATTTTCTGCTACTTTATTATATGCTTTTTCATTCAAAACAAAAATAAAACTGATACTTTTCAGGCAGTTTAAATAGTAATTTAAAAAGTATTAGTTTTATATCTTATTCATAAGTCTTTAAATGAAATTAATAAAATATCATAATTTATCTTTGTTTCATTAATGTGCAAGATGCTTACTCCAAAACAATTGGAGCATTTAAAACATTTAACACATTTTTTTAGTTTATATTATAATTATATTATATACTAAAAGGTTTTGTATTAAATTTGTAAAAATTAATATTTTTTGGTAAGCATACTCAAGAGTAATTTAATACATTTTCTTTATCAAATGTCTTCTTCTTCTTCTTCAAATGTAAGAAAAGTAGAGCCTTTAAGAAGTACAGAGTTAAAACAAAATAAAATGGTTAATTTTTATATATTTTTTTTTTTCAAGTCTCAGGTGACCATACACTGCAGCTATGCATCATGTGTGGCTGTTAAATCTTTGTTGGTTGTAATGTCTAAATGTATACAGTAATGAAAGTGCAATAAATTATATAATTTAACATTCTATAATTTTATGTTAACATTTTCGGAGATTTTATATTTAAACTTTGTAAAAAGTGTTAGCAAAATTTTAGAATTTTATATTCACGAAAGTGGTATTTTCGTGCTTTATTTCCGGTTATTGCTCTCAATGGCTCACTGCTGAATCTCTATGCTTGTAAGTATATTTTAGTAGTACTGTGACTTTCTTTATATCACTGCGAACTAGGAATCCTTGAACGGATAAGGTACTTAAAATATCTAATTATGTAACTAATTAATTATATGTAATTAACTTTGTAATACATATATCTTTTAGATTATGGTGAGTTAACCAAGGCATAGGGTGAAATAAAAATCCTGAGTCGCACACGTCATGGCAACTGCTTGACCAAGCGGCCTTTATTCCTCTGGTTCTATCATTGCCCCCGACATACACCAGCAATGGTACTATGTGTCGTAAAGATAGTTTTTTTTTTTAACCAAGGCATAATTAATAGGTCCTTCTTTCAATTCCGAACATATGGACTACATCCCTTCTTCGGAAATTCTGAAATGAAGTCAAGAGGGGGATAGTGCGACTGGGTAAAGCACTATCTCCATATTCTGTGCCCAGGCAGAGTAGGCAAAGTGAAATGAGGAAAAAAGTACTAATGTTTAAACTTGGCACATGAAACGTAAGGACCATGTGCCCTGGACTTGTTAAAGCAAACACACTGAAAGAAGGGCAAATTAGAACAACATCCCTCATAGATAAAAAACTAAATAGGCTACATGTTGAATATTATTAGTGAATGTATTCAGCATCATCATGTACCAGGGATGTAGGCGTAGGTGATCATGTCTCTCCATGATTCTCGATCTCGTCTGTTATTTATCATTTCTGTTGTTGACCTTCTGCTAAGCCAATTTCTCAAACTGTCTGGTATCTTTTCTTCTTGCTTCACTCTATCTCTTTGTGCCTTAATTTTCCAGTTGTCACCAGTTCTAGCTGTTCCCTTCTCATTCTTCGTTAATTGTTTTATCCTGTTCTGCTTTTTGCTGGAAGGCGTTTCAGGCTTAATGTGATGTTGTGTTTTCTATCAAGGGCACTTCCTGTGGCTTGGTACATAATGGTGTTGTATTGTTTTTATTATGTTGTAAATTCTCTCAATCTATCTTCTTCTTGGTCTACCTCTTTTATCTTGGTTGTTCCATTTTGTTGTTATAAGCTCTCGAAGCTGGTGCTGAGAGGTTCGTGTGCATTAAATGTTCAAACCACTTTTAAAAAATTGTGTCTCTCTATGTATTCGATTACTGGTAGAATTCCAATGGTGTTTCTGATTTCATCATTCTTTACATGATCTCATGTGTTTTGTTCACAGCTTTTCTGAGGCTTTACATCACGCATGTTGTCAGTTTTCTTTCTTGACCTTTAATCAGAGTCCATGTTTGCATTGATATCAAAGAGTTGGGATAAAGATAAGAGTTTATCAAGTTCTTCTTTGTTTCCATTGAGTTAGCAGGATGCTTTAAAATTGGTGACATTTGGTCTGTAACTATGTTAGCACTTTGAATTCTTGCTTCAATCCTTTTCTATCCTCTGTAATTTTGTTAGCACTTTGAATTCTTGCTTCACAATCCTTTTCTATCCTCTGTAATTTTGTTAGCACTTTGAATTCTTGCTTCAATCCTTTTCTATCCTCTGTAATTTTGTTAGCACTTTGAATTCTTGCTTCACAATCCTTTTCTATCCTCTGTAATTTTGTTAGCACTTTGAATTCTTGCTTCAATCCTTTTCTATCCTCTGTAATTTTGTTAGCACTTTGAATTCTTGCTTCACAATCATTTTCTATTCTCTGTAACTTTGATAGCACTTTGAATTCTTGCTTCAATCCTTTTCTATTCTCTGTAACTTTGATAGCACTTTGAATTCTTGCTTCAATCCTTTTCTATCCTCTGTAATTTTGTTAGCACTTTGAATTCTTGCTTCACAATCCTTTTCTATTCTCTGTAATTTTGTTAGCACTTTGAATTCTTGCTTCAATCCTTTTCTATCCTCTGTAAAAACGCTACACAGATATTTGAATTCTTGTACTTGCTTTAATTTGTAATTGTCTTTTGAGATGTTAATGTTTCTTAGTGTTCTACTTTTGTTCATGATTTCAGTTTTGTCTACATTTATCTTCATGTCATGCTGGTAGCAGTTTCTTTACAACAAATTTATATGCAATTGTAGATGTTCTGTTTTGTATATCAGGCATTGATCATCAATGAAGAGCAGTTAATTTATTTCATGATTTATATTTTCTGTCGCTGGAGTTACTTCTATTTTAGTTATGTTGTCCATGTCCATTAACAGTAAGGGAGATAAAACACATCCCTGTCTGACTTCAGATGTCAATTGAAACCATGTTGATAGACCAGAATTTGTTGTAATTTGTTCTAACTGAACTTTCACAATTGCTATACAAAGATCTAACACTGTTTAATAATGGTCCTTTAACTCTTTCCATACGTTTCGGCGCACTGTGCGTCATGCCGATTTCAGCAGCGTACGTTTTGCCACATAGTGCGCCACGCTCAATTTTATTAGTGTGAACACCATCAAACCATATTTATTTTACATGTCTTGTATCTTGATATTGGTGAAATCTAATACCTTGTTCAATTATCTAAAAATTCATATATAATATGTTATATGTTAGATAAATATGTAGATTGATTCTTAAAACGAAGAAAAATTGTTTCTCTGAAATCTCTTCCATTGGGTCGATTAAAAAGCTTCCGTACGGAAAGAGTTAACTCTGTATTTCTCCATGATTTCCCATAGTATTTCCCTAATTACTCTATTGAATGCCTTCTCTTGGTCTATCTATAAACGCAACATTTATTTCTTCTTGATGTTCTATTGTTTTTTTTTACTTTCTCCCATCAGAAAATTTTAATAATTCTTCTTAGTTAGTATTCTCAATATTCTTTTGTAAAACCACAATTCTATAGCCTCCAGTGATTTTCTTGTCTGTTGTATTATAGCCCATGATATGTATTAAAATAAAAGTGTGAAGCATACCCATCATTTTGGAAAATATGGTGTTAGATCATATTTAATTTCCTTTTCCCTTTGATGTCTGTACATTTATTCTACACGAATGATGTGGTTAGGAGCATGTCAGATGACAACACTTTTCCAGAAAAGTCTCAGATCTCAGAGGTCGGATAAATCTCAGAGTCAGTCAGAAATAAATTTACTGCATTTGGTAATTGAAAGTTGCTTGAATGTGTGAAATGTGAATTTCACATTTCTAAATCACGACGTTTCCTGTTCCTGACTGTTACTGCCTTCTATGACTTTGTGAGTTAGGTGTCCTTTTCTACAACTCTGTTGACTGAAGCGTGTTCCTCACATGTCAAACCTATAATCCTTTGGTTGTGGAAGAAGACGTTACTCTACTTAACCCTGTTATATTTTTTCATTAATAAATTTTTCTCTTACCTTTAAGTTTTCATTGGTAAATCTTTTCTCTTACCTTTACATTTTTGTTAATAAATATTTTTATGCTTTTACATTTTCATTAATAAAAATTGTTCTCTCTTTTTTTTAACGGGGATTGGCTGCTGAAGTTACTGGGGTCTTTTATTTTTTTTAAATATTTTTTTTTCATATTAATGCTTTGGGATTTGGCTTTGTTATTATTATTATCAGTTGAATAGAATTGTTTGGTAGAAAGACAACAAAAGAACTAGTAAACAACTGTAGAGATAGAACATTGTGAAGTAACATGATTATCTGCAGGCTCGTTGCTTAATGATGATGATGGTTCATTCTTTCAGTTTTCTTTATGTTCTCAGGCACATAAGACCACCACTAGACATCTTCATTGTTGTCTGTCCTGAGACAACCTTTCAAGTCCCCTTTATTGTCTGACTTGAACTAATCTTTCAAGTCCCTTTATTGTCTTACTTGAACTAATCTTTCAAGTCCCCTTTATTGTCTGACTTGAACTAAACTTTCAAGTCCCTTTATTGTCTTACTTGAACTAACCTTTCAAGTCTCCTTTATTGTCTGACTTGAACTAACCTAGCAAGTCCCTTTATTGTCTGACTTGAACTAATCTTTCAAGTCCCCTTTATTGTCTGACTTGAACTAATCTTTCAAGTCCCCTTTATTGCCTGACTTGAACTAATCTTTCAAGTCCCCTTTATTGTCTGACTTGAACTAATCTTACAAGTCCCCTTTATTGTCTGACTTGAACTAATCTTTCAAGTCCCCTTTATTGCCTGACTTGAACTAATCTTTCAAGTTCCCTTTATTGCCTGACTTGAACTAATCTTTCAAGTCCCCTTTATTGCCTGACTTGAACTAATCTTACAAGACCCCTTTATTGTCTGACTTAAACTAATCTTTCAAGTCCTCTTTATAGTCTGACTTAGGGTCATAGGGTACATCAGGAGTATATGTAACTAGGGAGCTACATATACTAGTAAAATACAAACTTTGCATGCGTCATCTACTAAGACAGTCTGTGGGTCTGCCCTAAGTGCTGTGAGACCTACACTTATTTTATAACAGAAAAGATAATATTCTGTTTTTTTAAATTTTATTTCATTAGGTTTTGCTGTGTTTAGATTTCGAATAGCTTTGTTTGTAGTTTAACAAATAACAAGAGGACATATTCTTAACAGATATATACAAGTTATATAATATAATAAATTATTTGTATAGCTCTTTAAATACTGACTTGTTACAAATGTTATTTTTTACTACCCAAATAATTGTTAATTTCCATTTCATTTTAAGAAAGGCACTGAAGTAGTTATAGCTGTTGATTAACATCTGTTAGATTGCAATTAGCTTCACTTTAGCTTTCAATATCTTCATTAAAAAAAATATTTGAAAAATGGGAGTGTTATTATTTGTTAACTTGAATGTTAAGATATGGGAAGGTATAGTTTAGTATGCAGTGGGTAGTATAATGTGAACAAAATATACATCCGTTCATATCTACTATTATCATTAAAATATTTATCATTAAAACACATGATCTCTGTTTATAATTAAAATATACAATCTATTTGTGATAATTTTATGAATGACATTTATGCTATTACTTACATGTGGATTATTAATGATAAATATACATTTAAGAATGAATTATTTGTATGTGTTATATGTTAAAATGCTATTGATATTTGATCCACAATATATACTTTATTAACAATCATCATAATTTAGTTTATTAAAATAATGATATTAGTTCTTCATTTAAATGAATTATTGTGAAATTATTACCAACACTTATGTCTTAACTTTATTTATTGATTGAAATAAACTCATAAATTAAATCAGTTGACTTAAATTTTGCTATTATTAAAATACTGGGAATTTATTTATATTTAAAATAGTGATATTTACTGATACATAGAACTTAGTTTCTGGTAGAGTATCTTACTTTTTTTTCCGATTATATTTTATTAAAATGATATAAATTGGTTTCAAATTTAAATGACGTTGATATCTACTGATTGCTGTGGCTGACTTGTCAAGTAAAACACTAGAGTTCAGAACATGCTTTCCAGCCTGCTCAGCTGAAAAAAAATGGGTACCTGACCTTGGCTGTGGGAAATGAAAAGCATGTAGGATGAGAGTATTAGGACATATTCCCCCTTTATTTTCTTTTTCTTAGCATTCATCTGTTAAGTGACGAGGATAAATCATGTTACTAGTTTACTACAAAGCTGAAATATCTGTGCCTTTGGTTCAACACTGGTTTAAAAGCATGGGTAGATTTGTTTAAAACTTTGCCCAGGGCAGCTGCCTTTTTTGGCCTTCTCTTTTAGACTTATAAGAGCCAAGGTTTCTTTAATGTGAGCGAATGCACACGTGACCTCCTCTTTGTTGCTGTTATCCTAGAGGGCAAGACATCGAATCCCACTAACCAAAGACCACGGGAGGGTAAAGTCACAAAAAAACACAGATTCAAAGTGATAAATCCCACTGCCTTTTTTGGGATACAAACTTGGGACTTTCTTATCCAGAGGCCAGTGTCTTACCTCTAGACCACTCAGTCCTCAGATACTCCCTCCTAAAGATGTGTCCATGAGAAGTGAACATCTAGCACAGCGTTCCTCAACAGTAATAATACTACTCAAATAAATTTGAAAAATTATCACTTTGGTGTTTGTCCAAATTTCGGGGTCGGTTGGGGGTTTTGATGGATAGTGCAGAATAAGGACTGCATATCTAGTGCAATCGTCACAAAGTATAGGTGGGAGTTTTTTTTAATATTTTGTTTCACCCTCGATAGAAACAAATTTGTTACGATCATACCACCATAGATTGAAATATTTTAATGAAAAGTGTAAATTATAATCCATTCAACCATCCTCTCAGTCCTAAACATTTATCACCTACCTCATGTTCATCCTCATAACCCTAAAAGAATAGATAGAATTTTTCAATTAACTTTGTTAATTCAACCTTAAAGGAATGAATAATATTTATTAATTAACTCTTGGTTACTAAAAATGTATCTTACATCTTGATTAAATTCCTGAAAATTATTTTGCCATTAAAGATGATATTTATTAATTATTTACCAATTATACTTAGTTACTGATAGATTATGTTTCTTCATTTTTTACCCAGAAGCCTAGAGGAGACCATCGATGATAATACGTTGTCATCACAATCATCACAAAGGGGCTCAGGGTCATCTCACAGGGATAGTAACTCTTCCACTAGTTCTGCCAGCGAGCGCAGAAAACATTTTATGTCAGATGAAGACAGTAACAGTTCTCCAGTTTTACAAGTCCGGTCTCTAACGAGCAACAAGCTTGTCAAGTCAACTATTGAAAATCTGGAGCAAGTCAATGATGACATGTATGAACTGTGATTACCTACCAAGATGGTGTGAATTATGCATTAGATATCAGTAACAAATGCACACATGACATGATTTTTATGAAATATGCATACTGCTTTTAAGAACTAATGTACTCAGAATTGTAAAACAGAACAATAAATAATTAGTTTGATTACTTCAAGGCACAGATTATGGATGTGCTTTTCATAGTTGTTCATATTTTTTTATCCAAGAGATAGTAATTTTTAATAATAAGACATAGGATTGATGCTTTTGTAAATACATGATTCATACAAATGATCTACTTAAGTCAAGCCCTTTGTGCACCAAAGATTAGCTGCAGTTTGCTCTCATTCATCTTTTCAGCACTTCTGTCCTCATTTCCTATTGGTACATTCTAACAGTTACAGATTTTTGAGGAAGGTCTCTTCACAGGTGTCAACTCTGAACTGCTGGCAAGGGACTGTGATGGAATTTTTAATAAAACTAGTGATGATAAGAATTTTACATTTTATTTTATTTATTTCTGCAGGGCAGTGAAATATGGTCAGCTATTTTGTTTATTTCTGCAGGGCATTGAAATATAGTCAGCTATTTTGTTTATTTCTGTAGGGCAGTGAAATATAGTCAGTTATTTTTGTATTTCCAACTGCCAAGGTATTGTTATTTTAAGTGCTCAACTTGAAGATAGAACCATCCATCTCTGGTAGGCTGATAGGATGTCAACAACATCACAACATATTTTGTGTCATTATTCTGGAGCATCTTGGTGGTTAAGAGACACTTTTTAGTGTCCCCATGAAAAAGTAAAAAAGTAAAGAGTCCCCCGTCACGCCAAGTGGCGTATAGGGAATATGGTGTTAGTGACCATAAATTTCACAGACCTTCAGCGCATGATTTTTGGGGTAACGTGGTCGGTATTATACCCGTGGCGCTTTACTTTCCCAGAAAAAAATCTGGTACCCATTTAAGGCTGGGTGAACCCGAAAGCCGTCGGTTGGGATCGAACCCTACCTCTTGTTCCTTGTAGTCCAGTTCTGAGCTATTGCGGCTCCTTTTTTGTTGATATGCATGTTAAAAATTGTCAGTTTGAGTTTGCCTGGTTTCAAGTCAATTGTTTTGCACAATTTGAGCTGTATGACAAACCATGAGGGAAAAGAGAACATTGACACATGAGCATGTCATGTTCTGGTCTGGATGATTTCGCATCAGTTCTATAGGTTCCATGGTTAGTCTCAAATTAGCAGGCAATATTTATTCCAGTTTTTTTTAAATGTTATTCAGTTTTACATTGATAAGTTTGTGAAAAGAATAAACTATGATTAATATTTTCTTTTTGTGTACATTTCAGACTCCTTAATTTCAGGATTTGGTTCTTTTGTGAACAGGTTTCTATAGTCCTAGACAAATATACTCCAAGACTTTTTTAGTTTCTTTTTCCTGTTTGAAAGTTTCACCATTGAATCTGTTTAGTAAAATGCTTTGTGACAAGGCATATATGAAAATAAGAGAATAATTCCAAACTCAAGACTGACACTGAATAAGGTAGAGTGCTAGTAACAACATCAAAAAATTCAAAAACAACGCTATGAAATGACAATAGCTGAAGTTGTCAAAAAGCAAGAACTAGATCTTTGTATTGAAGGAGAATAAGAGAAAATGTTTACACTAACAGAGAGAAAGAGCCTTGTCATGCCACATGATGGCATTTAAGGAATGTGGTGTTAGTGCCCGTATATTTATAGACCTTAAGGTAATGGTGTCAGTACTAAGCCACTGTCGACTTCTTTCTTAGAAAAATCCAGTACACAACAGTACGGCTGTGTGAATCTGAAAGCTGTTGATCAAACTCAGTTTCTCAACCTTAATAGTTCAGTTCACTAACCATTAAGTTACCAACACTGTTATATATTAAGTGTGTAAATATACTAGTCCTAAATAAACAATCTAAAATTAAAATGCATAATTCAGTATTACCTTGCCTTAACCTTCTTCTTCTGACATTTGATGAATGAAAGTTTAAAAAAAGAAAATTGTGTGGAAGATAAGGTAGAGTGCTCTCATCTTTGTTAGACTTTCGTTGAGTCTTTGCATCGAAGGTTGGCCACCATTCCACTCTATGTCTTGCTTTGATGGTGCAGATTGTCATAGGCTGACTTGTCCATCTATGATGTTACTCGTCCATGTTAGTCTTGGTCTGCCTCTGCCTCTTTTACCTTGTATTTTCCCTTCCAATATCATTTTTATTAGACTGTTGTGTCTTTTAACATGACCAAAAAATTTCATTTGTCTTGCTCTAATTGTGTTTAGTAGTTCTTTTTTCATTTTTAGTTTGTTTAAAACTTCCTCGTTTGTTTTCTTTTCTTTCCATCCAATTCTATCTATTCTTCTATAAATCCACATTTCAAAGGCTTCAATTTTATGTTCTGTTTTTTGGTCTAATGTCCATGTTTCTGCACCATACAGGAATATTGAGAAGATGTAACATTTTGCTATTCTTAGTTTCAACCCTGGTGTTATTTGTTTTGATGTTAATATATTTTTCATGGCATTGAAATTACTTTTTGCCATACCTATTCTTTTATTTATTTCAGTTGTACATTTTCCATCACTGGTTATAGTATATCCAAGGTAGTTGTAGTTCTGAACTGTCTCTAGATGTATTCCTTCAACTTTGATATTTACTTGTAGATCTTGAGAGTTTCCTTTGTTTATGATCATAGTTTTAGTCTTTTTGATATTCATATCTAGTCCATATATTTTGCTTGTCATGTTTATTACATTAAGTAATTGTTGTAGATCTTTAGGATTTTCTGCTAGTAGTACAGTATCATCAGCATATCTTAGGTTATTGATTATCTTCCCATTAATGTTTAGGCCTGGCATCTCAGTGATGTTTTTAAAGATTTGCTCAGTGTATAAATTGAACAAGCTTGGTGATAGGATGCATCCTTGTCTTACTCCTCTTTTTATATCAATGGGTGTAGAGTTCTCCTTGTTATATTTTATTATTGCTGTTTGCTCCCAGTACAAGTTATATATCAGTCGTATGTCTGCGTCATCCAGATTTATATCTTTTAGGCAGTCTATAAGTTGATTATGGTGTATTCTATCAAATGCTTTGGTGTAGTCTATAAAGCAGGCATATATTGGTTTGTTTACTTCTATGTACTTTTCGATCAATGTCCTCATGCTGAATATGGCTTCTTTTGTCCTACTGTTTTTCCTGAATCCAAATTGCTGCTCATCTAATTCATTATTAATTTTATTCTGAATTCTTCCTTGTATAACTTTTAATAAAATTTTGGTTACCTGGCTCATTAGGCTTATCATTAATGGATGCTTAAGCAAAATAAAAGGATGGAAATGGCAGGACAAATTCACTAACATAGAATTATGGAAATGTACCAGTCAAATACCAGTGGATAAAGAGATACAGCGAAGACGATGGCGCTGGATAGGACACACACTGTGGAAGCCAACTGAGAGTATTACACAACAGGCCCTTTTTTGGAATCCCCAGGGGAAAAGACAAAGAGGAAGACCAAAGAATTCTTGGAGAAGATAGATAGAAGCAGAGATGAAGATGATGGGGAAGACATGGAATGATCTTAAAAGAATGGCAAGAAACAGAATGACTTGGAAAGTGTTTGTTGAAGACCTATGCTCCACAGGGAGCTGAAAGTGTTTGTTAAAGACCTATGGTCCACAGGGAGCTGAAAGTGTTTGTTAAAGACCTATGGTCCACAGGGAGCTGAAAGGAAGAAGAAGGGGAATGCTGTCTGGTGGTTATTGTTTTACATATCCAATTCATTGGTTCTGTTGATTCAGCACTGGTGTTACCCAAATTCTTTCCATGAGATTCGATGTCCTTGAAGCTAATTATGGCATGGTTGTTCACATGTAAATATCAAGTCATGTACATAACTTTTTAACATAATTTATACTGTGAGTTGTACTCTGATGTGATAATATACACAGCAATAACATTTTGTTGTCTATCACATTATCTGATTATCATAGGCGTGGCAGACCAGCATGCAAGCTATTTGCATATGTGTTATTTTTTTTTTTAGTGACAGTTTTTATCATTTTATTAAACATTCTTAAATAAAAAATTAATTTTAAAAATTAGCCATTCAATTACTAATTGAAATAATTTTTAATTAAATTCTTTTGCTGTATTTCTGTGTTCGATTGATTATATAGTTTAGTTAAGAAAATGCTGTTGTAAAAAAAATATCTGCATAATATAAAGAATATGAAAATGAAAATCAATTTGTCAATAACACAAAAAATAACTGGATTCTTGTAGTTTTCATATTATTAAGAGTTCCATAAGAAAAAAATGTATATTTGGGGAGTTATCTTTTTATAATTTTTACACATTTAACTGCACTTTGTGGCCTTATGAGGAATCTTTTGAAGACTCTGCCTTGGAATGCCAAAAAGTGTCCACTACCCCTGGTTTGTTACTACGTTCACTGCTGGATCCACTATAATTTGAATAAACCACTGCATATGTTGTTATTGTAAGAGAAGATCAACATATATGTAGGAGAAGATAACAGATCTTGGAGTTTTAAGTGTGAAGAATGCATGAAAGTTTTCTTGGAAAATCAAAATGACATATTTATTTGTATAGTGAAGTTTTTTTTGCATGTTTTTGATTGTGAAGACTGTGGAGAGCATATTGAATATAGTTAAGTTACACAATCTGTTGTACTGAGAATGAATGAATATAGCAGAGGAAGTACGGCTAAGAGTATATAATAGCGGGGAATGGTGTAGGGAAATATAAATTAGTATTGTATAGCAGAGGAAGTACAGCTAAGAGTATATAATAGCGGGGAATGGTGTGAAGGAAAGTACACACCAAGAGATAGAGAATAGGGAAATATAAATTAAGCACATACTTATACAGAAAAGAAAATGACGTAAAGAAAGGGGCATGACGTGGCAGAGGTTACGGTTGCAAGGAAACTAGAGAAGACTAGTCACTTGGAGCCGGACCATCGAAGAGAGAGGACGTGCTGGAAGTGTGAACAACATCATGGAGACGAACCGTTATAAGAAGTAGATAGGATTAGAGAGAGATAGAAGAATGTAATGTAAACAGGCCGATAGATAGGGATAGATAGATAGGTTAGGGTGGTGCGTTTGATGGGGAACGTACCAAAGTAGGGAACGGCCGATAATTTAGATAGATAGTTAGACAAAGAACGATAGACAAGGATCAACGATAGACAAGGATCAAAGATAGACAAGGATCAAAGATAGACTAGGTTAGGGAGAATGAGAGGACTGCAATTTTAGATAGATATTGTCAATAGCATCATTGGTACCATAAAATTAGAAGTGAACGGAAGAATAAATAAATAAAGAAAAATGGCTCCAGGTAAAAAAATAAAAGAGTTCTGTGTTCTGAGTCGAGTATGAATGGTTAAAGGGAGCTTCTTTCTGTGTTCAGATACACACATTATTACATTTATACATGAAGAAACTCTTCCCCATCAGGGATTCATGTGAAAACCATCTCATCATCATCAAGTACCGGGCCTGCTGGCGTAGGTGATCATGTCTCTCCACAACTTTCGATCTTGACAGCTGTTTATCATTTCTGTTGTTGACCTTCTGCCAAGCCATTCTCTTAAGCTGTCTGTTATTTTTTCTCTTTGTTTCCCTCTATCTCTTCGTCCCTCAATTTTTCCAATTGTTACAATATATTCCAGTTATTCTCTTCTCATCACATGGCCAAAAAATTATAATTGTTTCTTCCTAATATTGGAAATTAGCTCTCTTTTTGCTTTCTTGGATTCATGGGAAAACCATCTAGTAAAATAAAACAAGGCAGGCCAAAAGAATCATATGCAGAACAATTACAGTGAAGGCTCAACCATGGGACAAAGAAACATGAAAGATCTACAAGAACTAGCAACAAATCATCAATCATGGAGAACTACGACTTCTGCTCTATATGCTGTCTTTTGGTCCGAGCTGAAAATGGATGAATGAATACAATCTATTGATCATGAAGACGAAAGATAGCATTTTAATTCCAGTTATTTTATTAAGTCTGTTGATCATAAATTTAGTCTATTTATCACAATGGCAATTGTAAACATTATAAATTATCATCAGCATCTTTATGCACCATACCAGTTGGAATAGGGATCATGTCCTTCCACAATTCTCTATCTATCTATCTGTTGACCTTTCGAGTCGTAGCCGGCCCATAGGGCGTAAACCAAGATACTCCTTTTATCTGAATTTTTGTTCTAGCAGTTTTCAATTCTTTTAAAGATATTTTATAAAATCTCGCCATTTGTCTCTGTTCTGTGCAAGCAGCTCTATTCTATGTTTCATTAACAAAATCGTTTTTATGATAGCGGCTTGTTAAACCTCTGATCAACGGTTCTATACCAAGAGAAAAATAATGCCTCCATCTTGGATACAACCGGAAACCTCTCTATCAGTACGTCGTATAAATTCTGTGGTTGACTGTTTTCCATGCCATGACACTAAGCTATCCAGTATCTTCTCTCTTTGTTGTTTGCAATCTCTCTTTCCCTTTATTTTGCCACTTGTAATCAAGTATTCCAACTTTCCTTTTCTCATGATGTGCCAGAAAAATGTTGATTGTTTTTTACTGATGTTTTTTAGGAGCTCCCTTTTTGTGAATTTCCTCGTTAGTCTCTTTAGCTGTCCAGGGAGCACTTAACATTCTTCTGAGAAATCCCATCTCTGTGGCCTCTTATCGTCTTTTCATTTGTTTTTTCTACTGTCCACAATAATAGTGTACTGAAAATAAACTTGATAGTAGTTGACTCATTCCATGATTGATTAATTCAGAAATTATATATTCTCAGTTATTAGAATTAATGTCTTGCCTGTGCATGTTTGACAAATTCTGAGAAGTAATGGTTTGTAAGTTACACATAAGAAGAAGGCATTGAAAATGCATCAATCATGTGCTGAGAATGAATGAAGAAAGAATTCCCCATCTGTCATTCTTGTGGAAATCATTTGGTAAAAGAAAATAAGACAGACCAAGAGAATTGCTAATAGAACAGTAACTAGGGAAGGCTGAACCACGGAAATAAGAAACAACCAAGAACTAGCAGCAAATCTTCAGCAGTTTATTGTAAAGAACTTCCACCCTGCGTGCTGTCTGTGCCTCGAGAAGAAAATGAATGAATGAATGAAAGTTGTACATTCTGAGAATTAATGGTTTGAGTGCTGACAAATCTGAGATTGAAAGGTTTTAGTGTTGCACATTTTTAGATTGAATGATTTGGATTTTGAACATTCTGGATTGAATGGTATGATTGTCAAACATTATCATGTACATTCTGAAGTTGAATGGTGGCATTGCTGAACATTTTAGGGTAAATTCTGAGATTGTGCTATTGTTAAACTCTAGTGTATACACTCTATGATTGTTAGACTCTGTTGGGTGTACTCTAAGATTGTTATTTATTATTGTGTACACTCTAAGATCGTTAAATGTACTCATTTGATTGTGTACATTCGAAGATTGAATGGTATGATTGTTAAAGAATATGTGAAGAGACTTTCAAATGTTTTCACCATAAGTTATTTATTTAACAGTTTTTTAGTGGGGCTATCATCCAATTACATATAATTTTGGCAAGTAGTTTTATTATATTTGATTTTTTCCTTGCCATTAATCCTTACCATGCTACCTGCAAGCCAGCATGTAATTTGAGTTTTCTCTTTGGGGAATCTATCTATTGACCTTTTGAGCCGTAGCTGGCCCATAGACCCAGACACTCTTTTTCTTATCAAAATTTTTAAACTAGCAGTTTTCAATCCTTGTAAAGATCTTTTATAAAATCTCGTCATTTGTCTCTGTTCTTTGCAAGCAACTCTATCTCATTGAGGGAGCCGATTCCTTCCTATGAACAGTCTGTATTCTGAGTTTCATCTACCCAGTCATTATTGATAGGTAAATCAATCCCAAACTGGTTTATAAATCAACAGAATGTGTTGTGTGTTTTACCTGTCTCTTAATCGATCTGGTTTGGAGACACTTTTGGTAGCATTGTTACTTCAGTAAAGATTTTAGGTTATGGAGACAGAAGACCCTCTACAGCAGAATTGAAACATATCAGAAAGCTTGGAGGTCGAGTCATGTGTGTTGATGAATGGCCTGTAAATATTTAGAGATTGAATGATGAATAATAATTTCAATAGAATGTTATCATTGTTGGATATAATGTAAGCTTCTGAGAGAATGGTGACATTGTTGGATATAATGTAAGCTTCTGAGAGAATGGTGGCATTGTTGGATATAGTGTAAGCTTCTGAGAGAATGGTGGCATTGTTGGATATAGTGTAAACTTCTGAGAGAATGGTGACATTGTTGGATATAGTGTAAACTTCTGAGAGAATGGTGGCATTGTTGGATATAGTGTAAACTTCTGAGAGAATGGTGGCATTGTTGGATATAGTGTAAACTTCTGAGAGAATGGTGACATTGTTGGATATAGTGTAAACTTCTGAGAGAATGGTGACATTGTTAGATATAGTGTAAACTTCTGAGAGAATGGTGGCATTGTTGGATATAGTGTAAACTTCTGAGAGAATGGTGACATTGTTGGATATAATGTAAGCTTCTGAGAGAATGGTGGCATTGTTGGATATAATGTAAGCTTCTGAGAGAATGGTGGCATTGTTGGATATAATGTAAACTTTCTGAGATTGAATGGTATCATTGTTGGATATAATGTAAACTTTCTGAGATTGAATGGTATCATTGTTGGATATAATGTAAATTTTCTGAGTTTGAATGGTATTATTTTTGGATATAGTGTAAACTTTCTGAGTTTGAATGGTATCGTAGGTTTCATTCTCTCATTTCCATTGTTATACAATTCCTTTTAGGCAAATGTGTGGTGTTGGTATTGCATATTATTGTAGACACATTTCAGACATCCTGTAGTCATTTGTAATTTTTTTTTCCTCATGTATCTTTTTTTGGCTTTGTTTAAGAGAATTATCTGCTGAATGTTTATATTTATATATATATATATATATATATATATATATATATATACACACACACACACACAAAGTTTTATTTTTCAACCAAAATGTATCATGGTAAACTTTTATTCATTTAATGTCCAGAGAATATTTTAAAAGTAATTAAAAAATAAGGTTGCTGGATTTGTAATTTATTACACAGCAACTACTGCAATTATAATTACCAATTAGTATTTCACCAGTTATGGTTATGGAAGACCCAGGTATCACCACAAATGGATTAAAATCCATATTTGCTCAACCACCTGTGCCAGTGGAATCATCTGAATTACTAACTCATCTCCCAAACAAAGGTAGCTGTAGTCCCCGTCATAGCAGTCTCAGCACATGCCAAAAGACATTAGGTGAAACAGCACTGAAAGTGAACACAGCCATCTGTTCCCTATCATACAATATCATCATTCATCATAAACAATCTGAATATTGAAAAAGGATCCGGATGAAAAAACACAGCTCATGGTGTGCTCAGAGCACTTAACTCAGTAGCTCCTGCAACAAGCCAGACTTGGAATATGAGGAAACTGCAACAAGGAACACTTTTCAGACACAGCCTTTAACAGTTCTTGACGCCTATCCGCCATATTAAATGGAAGTCCAAAGATTTCACCAGACGTGTAATAAAGATAAGTTACTATTCTATTCATGGAATCAGTTTCATTGCAGTCAGAAATTCCCTATATCCATTCCACCATTTGTCACAGCATTTCCAAAACACATCAATAAATTGTTTGCACAGTTGCTCCCACATAGACGTTCTAAGCGACTGCACAGATGATGCTGCCAAATCTTCCTTAGTCACCTCTGAGGACAAGCATGGCAGGTAACAGTGGCTCTGACTCCTCTCACAGTGGTCATGCCCCTGTAGCACAGAGGCAAAAGGTGGGTTACTGTTTGAGACACAGTGGCTGACACTCCCTGGATGCCAAAGACAAGATCAAAAGTGCAAACTCGATCCTCACGTTGAAAAAGAATTTGTGTCATCTTAGTTTCTCAAATAAGCCAATCCTTGCATTCTAAATTACACTATTTGAAGACCTCTTTTATTCATTCTGGCATTCATCTGGCAACTACTAAAGGAATGGACAGTCCTCTTTATTATCTGCCCTTAAGTGGATGTTAAGCGTGCATAGATATGTTGTGGTATCAGCAAAGCTGTGATATTTGTGATATTCGATCCTGCACATTTGGCTTCAGACAAACTGGGTAGTATGTTTTCTGGAGCACCACGTGGAGGTGGAGTAGGGTCTGGATCGGCTTTGTTATTTACTGATGCACACAGTCAGGGCCATTGACCGCTCATAACTCATTTACTGATTGGTACCTTGGCACCAACTATTTGAAGACTTTAAATGTAAAAAAAAGGTAGTGTGCCATTTTATCTTGAAACTATATGAACAGTTAAAAATGTGAAATTTAAAGGAGTGACTTTAGAGAAGAGTGTAGTCAATTGATAAACAAATATTAATTGCTTTCTTTATCCTGGATGTTTTATGACAGTGTGAGGCAACATAATGAACAATGCTACTTTCAAAGTGGATAGTTTAAGAGACTTAGAATTCCAGAAAGTCTCTAAGTGGTTTTGTGAATTCCTGACAGAATAGAAAATGTCTGCTGCATTATTGCAGCCAATAAGCACCATCAATAGCAATGCAATTTTTAATGCTGGTTGTGAGCAAGGCTTCTCCTCGGTGAACCTATTTCTCACACTGACAATAGCTCTCACACTAACTAAAAAAATAACCTCTACTGAGATGAAATGTGTTATACAAATGAAAGGAAACAGTCTGAGAGATAAGATCAGAAATGAAGAACTGAGAAAAAAGCTAGGAATAGCCCCCGCCATAGAATATATAAGGAAACAACAGATGACATGGTTTGGCCACATGACAAGACAGAAAGATCAAAACAAAACACAACGAGCCTTCAACAAAACATTATGAGAACACCAGACCCAAGGGTCAACCACGAAAAAGATGGATCGATGGAATATTAGAAGCACTAGGAAACATAACAGCAGCAGATGCGAACAGAAGAGCAAAAGATCGCAAATTATATCTACCCTCGACGCAGAAAGGCAGATGAGGAAGGAAAGAAAAAGAAGAAATGAAGACAGTGAGCATATTTTCATCAAGCTTGTCTCCTGTGTTTTTCAACTCTTACCATTTATCAAATCCTGGTTCTCTAAGAGCCAGGAATAAACTCATGAAGATGACATGACCCATATGATTCAGCTCTGTTTGGAAACTGTTAAAGGTATTACATTTTTTTTATTATTTAGTTTCTTTGGTGGTTTGTAGACACAATCACTTACTTACTGTTTGTGTTTTTTTAATTTTTATTTGATAAATATAACAATATAATATAATTTGATAAACATAATATCCATTCAACAAATGTGAAAATATATCAGACCTTCAGAGACAAAATACAATTTTCTCATTGTATGGGATTGAAGGATAGAGTTCTGGTATTATAGGTGTGTACAGTGTGTATGTGTGTATGTTATATTTATAAATACACATTACAAAATTGCAGTCACTGAACAGACATTGCTAAACAACAAGAAAAAAAAAGCAACATATATGTATAGTCAGGAATTATATTTTAAACAAATTTATTTTGAAAATTTGATAATGAATTGTATTAAGATGAATTTATGTGCTTGCATTATTGAGTTTGTTTAATCTGAATTTTATGTATGTGTGTTTACTTTTTGACTGTTTTTGCTCTTGTTATGGTATATGGGTTCCGGTTAAGATGCCTCTTATGTTCTCTCCCAATGCTGTCGTTCTTTCATGTTCTTGGTGCCCCTATTTGTTTCAAGATATCATCGTGATGAATTAATAAAGAATTAATGAACAATGTTCTTCTGCCATGGCTTTTGTTAATGAGCAATGATTGGATGGTAAACTAAGTTTGTTAATTATATTTTAAATATTAAACATGGAGGTCATGACTCGCACAGGCCTCCCGAACATCTGCATGCTGCTCGGGCAACGTAGGTTGTGCTGGCTTGGCCACATACGCAGTATGAGGGATGGCTGCATACCAAAAGATACACTCTGAAGATGGTAAAAGGACTAGGGGATGCCCAAAACTTCGATTTGTAAACATGTGTAAATGCGACATAAAGACTTTGAACATAAACCCTGCAACCTGGGAAGAAATAGCTGCAGACTGCAATCTCTGGAGACACACTCTAAAGCTCCAACTCAAACAAGAAGCAGACAGATTCATAGAAAATGAGAATATATGGTGAAAGGAACGAAAAGAAAAAATAAAATTTCTAATGGCGCTTAAAAATCCATAGTCAACTATGACTGACGGCGGCAATTACTATTGATTGTTCGGTAACCTGGAACATGATGATTTAGTATTTGATTGTTGGCTCTTTCAAGAGATTGTACTGTTTGGCTGACGATAGTGTTGTAACATTTGGCTGATGATTGTGCTGGAGACAAACAATAATAATCATCATCATCAAGTACCGGGTCTGCTGGTGTAGGTGATCATGTCTCTCCACAACTTTCGATGTCGACAGTTATTTATCATTTCTGTTGTTGACCTTCTGCCAAGCCATTCTCTTAAGCTGTCTCGTATTTTTTCTCTTTGCTTCCCTCTATCTCTTCATCCCTCAATTTTTCCAGTTGTTACAATATATTCCAGTTGCTCTCTTCTCATTACATGGCCAAAAATTGATGATAGTTTCCTCCTAATATTGGAAATTAGCTCTCTTTTAATAATAAAAAATATAAATAAATAATAAATGAATATTATTATAGAGGGAAAATTCCGAGGCGATAGATCAGCAAATCATTTCAGAAGAGCATGTATGTTTACAGCACTCAGAAAAAAATCACAAATAATCAATAACAGAAAAAAAAAAAGGAACAATATATGTTCCGAAGCAGGATCGAACCCATACTTCTTGGCACTGCGCCTGGCCTCAAGAAACCAAACGCCAGAGCACAAGGCCAACTCAGCTATCTAAAAAAAATAGCTATCATTGGCGATGCCTTTCACACAGGTATACTCCTGACTATAGCATAGGGTTACGATTACAACTCTAGAATAAATTGTGTAATTGTATTAAGATAAATATCTCCCGGATAGGGTAGGCCTCAATACTTGTGTTGCAGACAAACAGTTTTAGAATGAAACAACACGAACACTAGTTTCCAATCGTTTAGATTCACTCCCAACTCACTCTAATGTGCTGGATCTCATTTATCTGAACTCATCCTGGCACAATCTGCTTTACACTCACCCCCCAGATCAACTTGTTTCATTTCTCTCTTTCCCATTCTTCGTTACTTCCTCCCACCCCACCATCCTGAAGACAATGTTCTCAACTTCAGGCTACGAAAGAAAAAATAAAAACTGTAACGAAACTAATTATGTTGATTCAACTTTTTTTTTTTGCATGCAATAATAACTTGTTAATGAACAAATGCATATAAATATAGTTGTTATCACAAACAAATTCATTATATATAACATTAATATTATTTTTCATTAAATAAAATCATACATTTTTAATGTAATAAGTTAAACTTATCACTACTACCACTCTTACAATTGACCTGTTATTACACTTGTCCACCAGCTGTCTGCTAGTTCCGCTCAGGCTGGAGACAGCATAAAAGGTAGAAGCTAAAAAAATCTCAATGTCTAATGACTAGTTGCTGTTATCCTTCCAGTATTGTCAGAGTTTGCATAAGTCTTGTGTTGTATTTCAGCACAAGTCCCTGTTCCGGGTGAGGTTCTCAATCTTAGCAATTAAGTTAATTCCTATTAACATAGCCTCTCATAGGTGTTTATTCTTTATGTTTCTCAAGGTAAGCCTGTTTGTTTTATTTATTTTTTTCAGTTTTCCATTTGAGAGCTTCATTTAAAATTCTCTTGTTATGCCAAGTCATTATCATCATCATCGAGTGCCATCTCCACAACGAAGGTTGGCTACCATGAAGCACCATTCTGCTCTGTCTCTTGCTTTGATGGTGCAGGTTGTCATAGGCTGGTTTGTCCATCTTTTGATGTTATTTGTCCATGTTAGTCTTGTCTGCTTCTGCCTCTTTTACCTTGTATTTTCCCCTCCAGGATTACTTTTAGTAGGCTGTTGTGTCTGTTAACATGGCCCAAAAATCGCATTTGTCTTGTTTGAATTGTGTTTAATAGTTCTCTTTTCATTTTTAGTTGTTTTAAGACTTCATCGTTTGTTTTCTTTTCCTTCCATCCAATTCTACCAAAATAAAGTCATTATATGGCTGACATATTCCCACCTTCTTTTCATTTCTTCTTCGATTACAAGTAACTTCAAGGTATTTTAATTTGTCACACTTTTCCGTGGTCTTTCTATTGAAGGTGACATTGAGTTATTTGTGGGTCATCATCATTGCACTACGAACATGTCCATAGGTGTTCAGATCCCCTCCTCAGCAAGTCTTGCAGTGTCCAGTGACTGATGACTCCAGTTATGTGTTGGTTGATAAGTCCTCATATATGCCCACTAAGTTTCTCATTTCTGGCTGTGCCCATCTTAACTCCCATCTTTTTCATCCGTAGGAATGATGTGGACTCATGGTTGTTGAAGTCCTGTGCCCTTCCCACATCTTCGAGGGCATTGATAACGTACGCCCTATCCATTGGTTGACTGTCTTCAACGACAGCACAGATAGCCAACCTGTCCGCTCTTTCATTTCCCTGTACTCCCACATGTCCAGGGACATAGACAAAAGTGACTCTACATATTTTTTACTTACACAATGACTCTACCCATAGCCTACAAACAGAGCCCACCTCCACTTTTCTTATCATGCTCATCGAATCACTCATTATGGAGGCATGGGTGTAGTCTTGTGACTCTAACCAGATGAATGCCCTTGTCACTGCCATCACCTTCATCGTGATGCAGCTCAACGTGATAATGTATGCACTACTGTCTTCTTTGACTATTCTGCCTGTGGAGAATACTGTAAATGCTTGTGCATTCCTTTGGTGTTGTATTACAGATCCATCATGTATAGATGACTGCATCTTCTTCATCGGTGTTATTCCAGATGAGTCCGTTGACCTCCACATTGACCATGACTGAGTTCTGCTCCCTACATTTTCTGTTGAGTGTGACAATACATGAAAATGTGCCCCTGAATGACGTAGGCACCAGTATCTATTCCTCACCAGCGTTAATAATGGTAAGCCCACAGACCTGCTTGATGACATCTGCTCAGCCCACCCATGATTTGCCTCTGTTTAGTCTGTTTATATCACTGGAGTCTGTAGAAATGTGGGTTTACAGAGGAATGTTGAGAATACCATGGACAGCTAAGAAGAGTAATGAAAATGTTCTGAAGGAGGCTGAAGCAAAAAGAGAGCTAATTTCCAATATTAGGAAGAAACAATCATCAATTTTTGGCCATGTAATAGGAAGAGAACAACTGGAATATATTGTAACAACTGGAAAAATTGAGGGACGAAGAGATAGAGGGAAGCAAAGAGAAAAAATACCAGATAGCTTAAGAGAATGGCTTGGCAGAAGGTCAACAACAGAAATTATAAATAACTGCCGAGATCGAAAGTTGTGGAGAGACATGATCACCTGCGCCAGCAGGCCCGGTACTTGATGATGATGATAGCCTGTTTAGGTGACATTATGGAGGTAAGCCTCTATCTACTGCCCTGGTACAGACAGCAATTAAATAACAGGCCATATCAGGCCTGTGACCGAGGCTACGTTTCTTGTAAAACTGAAACGTCTTTGAACAATCCTGAACACAAGAATGTCAGAAACTATTAAAGAGCATCCTAATGGGTTAGATTATTTTTAAAAAGTCAAACTTGTGCCAGATCTGTTATTAAACACATTTGTTTTAAAAACACAGAGGAATTGTTTCTTTCATAAGTACTGCTGCTATATCACATTCAAGCTCAGCATTATGGTATCTGCTATGTACATCTTTAGTCACCATTATTATAAGTTTAAAGAAAGCATTCTTCAGCTGGTGGTGACACCTCCATATAGCTTGCCCTGGTATGATACCTGTGATGGTTAAAAGAGCCTTCTCTGTTCATCATATGATGAGCATGATTGTAACAGATGTTCAGCAGTCATTTTGCCTGTGCCACAGTCACATTCATCAGTGGTTCCTATCTTTGGGGCATTAACAAAATGATACTTCAATCTGGTGATGCCTGTTCAGAATCTAAAAATGTGTACTTGGTCTTTTCTTTTGAGCTGGTAGATTAGGTTATTCAATTTGTTCCTTTCATGGGCTTCTTTTTATAAATTATGAAAAACTATTCTCTATAGAACTGAGAATTACCAAAAGATGTCTTGTTTCTTAAACTTTAATTTCCAGTTTATTGAAATACCACTTACTTCTCAATGGATTATTTTGATTTCTACTCTGTTTTGTTTCTTGTCTGCCCTTATTTATGATCTCTTGAGTCGAAGCGTTGGCTTGTTTTGTCTTGTCTTATTTTCAAAGCTATAAAATACTATATTGCGTGAAATAATTATATTATTCATTATCATGTGCCATACCTGTTGGCATAAGCCTTCATGTCCTTCCACAATTCTCTAGTCAGTGTATTAATTCTGTTGTTGACAGTTTACCATGCCATAACATCAAGCTATCTAGTATCTTCTGTTTTTGTTATCTGCAATCTCTCTTTCCCTGTATTTTGCTAATTGTAACCAGACATATGGGAAACAACAGGTAGGAGGAAAAGAGGCTGACCCAGAGAAACACTGAGAAAAACATTGATCAGGGAGGCAAAGGCAGCAGGAATCGGCTCCTTCAATGAGATCAAGATTGGTTATGGTTATGGAAGGCCCCGGTATCACTGTAAACGATTTAAAATCCATAATTGCTGAATCGCCCATGCCAGTGGAATCATCTGAATTACTAACTCATCTCCCAAACAAAGGTAGCTGTAGTCCCCATCATAGCAGTCTCAGCACACGCCAAAAGACATAAGGCGAAACCACAAAGAAAGTGAACACAGCCAACTGTTCCCTGTCATACGATATCATCATTCATTGTAAACAATTGGAATATCGAAACACGATCAAAATGGATGAAACACACAGCTCACAGTGTGCACAGAGCACTTAACTCAGTAGTTCCTGCAACAAGCCGGACTTGGAATATGAGGAAACTGCAACAAGGAACACTTTTCATACATAGCCTTCAATGGTTCCTGCTGCCTATCCACCATATTGACCAGATGCTCACGTCCTCCTGAAAATGATGACCGTCATATTTTTTAAAATGTATCGTGCTTGATGATGTTAGGACATCGTTTTTGACTCCAGTTCTGAACATATAAAACACAGTTAGTCGTCGGATTATCCCCGTCACACATCAAACAACAAACCGTAAGATCTTCCCGCAATGTGAATTTGTGAAATTATAAACCACATGTCTACCCAGAGGCGAAGGCGCACCTCACAGCACCAGAGCTGAAAGTTGTCAGCGACCCACAGCTGATGGCTTGTACCAGGATCGGTGAACCAGTACCAAGAAGATATCACGATACTTGCACAGAACAGAGACAAATGGTAAGATTTAATAAAAGATCTTTGCAAGGATTGAGACTGCTAGAAAGAAAATCATGAAACAGGGAAAGATTCAATGCCCTATGTGCTGACTATGGCTCGAAAGGTTGATAGAGAGATAGAACCAGGTATTCCAACTTTCCTCTTCTCATTATGAGCCCAAAAAATGTTGATTGTTTTTTTCTGATGTTTTTGGGAGCTTTATTTTTGTGTTGGGTTCTTTGTGAATTTCTTTATTGGTCTTTTAACTGCCCAGGAGAACTCTTAATATGTTGTTTATTAAGTTATGAAATTAATCTCTTTTATAAGCATCCCCCAGACCAACAGCCACAAGCTTCATGTTATGATTGATATCCTTCACATCTTAACTGAATGTTCCAACTTTATCCCATGTTGCTATTTTGTTTGTTTGTTCAAATAAGAAAATAAAAAACCTAAAAGCATTAAGAAACTTAAGATAGAACAACACTTTTACTAGTCACTATTTTCTCTGGTATTTTGCTATAAACATTGTACAAAGTGATTATATTAAGTTGCATGCTGATCAACCAATATAATGTGTAATCTAATGTAGCAGACAATAGTTTAAAAACTGAGGAAGTATCAACCTGTGTGGTTTATTAATTTAAAATATTATGGGACGATCAACTTATAGTTCATTAATTATAATCCAGAAGAAATATCTTGTACAGTATTTTTTTTCTTCTTGTCCTGTTATTCTTGGTTCTTGTAACAACATTTATGATTGCAATCAGCTTCCATCATTTGTCTCTGTTTGCAGTTGCTTATTATAAGCTGATCAAGTCAAGACTTGTCTGTTTTCTGATATTGTCTTCCACAGATAAAAGTAACTTGATAAACTTAAAAGTATATAAATTACATTAGAGTAACTTATATTGATGAGACTGTATCAACTAGTAGAAAATCCTAAAGATCTACAACAATTACTTAATGAAATAAACATGACAAGCAAAAAATATGGATTAGACATGAATATCAAAAAGACTAAAACTGTGATCATAAAAATAATACTCAAAATCTACAAGTGGATATCAAAATTGAAGGAATAGACCTGGAGATAGTTCAGAGCTATAAAACTACATTGGACATACAATAACCAATGATGGAAAATGTAAAACTGAAATAAACAAAAGAATAGGAATGGCAAAAAGTAATTTTAATGCTATGAAAAATAAACTTGCATCAAAACAAATAACACAAGGGTTAAAACTAAAAATAGAAAAATGTTATATCTTCTCAACTTTCCTATATGGTGCAGAAACATGGACACTAGACAAGAAAACAAAATAGAAAATGGATGCCTTTGAAATGTGGATTTATAAAAAAAAATAGCAAGAATTTGATGGAAAGAAAATAAAACAAACAATGAAGTCTTAAAACAACTAAAAATGAAAAGAGAACAACTAAACGCAATTCAAACAAGACAAATGAGATTTTGGGGGCATGCTAAAAGACACAGCAGCCTACTAAAAGTAATCTTGGAAGGGAAAATACAAAGTAAAAGAGACAGAGGCAGACCAAGAATAACATGGACAGGTAACATCAAAAGATGGACAAGTCAGCCTATGCAATCTGCACCATCAAAGCAAGATACAGAGTGGAATGGTGCACCATGGTAGCCAACCTTTGATGCGGAGACGGCACTCAATGATGTTAAAGTTACATCTTTTTAAAAGAAAAGAAATTATCATTTGTAATCTACAAGCACATATTAATTTATAAACTAAATTAAAACCATTAATTTCTAAATTATATTACACCATTAGTTTATAAACTATATTAAAACAGATAATTTATGAACCACTTTAAAGTAGGAACTAATACTTAGCTTATAAACTAGAAGAAAATATATTGTTGAACATTTTACCAACTATGAGATATACTATGCTTATAAATTTGCATTAATAAACACATAAAATTTATCAATTCTATAACAAGTGCACATGTAAGACCACACAAACATGTTAGTTATATATCTCTAACCTTCTAACAAATATTTTTGTGAAATCTCCAGTGATGTCTATCCCTTGATCTTCATGGTCGTTGTAAAAACATGTATGTTAGTTACCACTTTCTCCAATTTTGTTCTGTCTGGTGGTGCAATCTGTGTGTGCTATAAAGTCAAAACTTGTCCATTCTTTAATGTTGACGTCTCATTTCCCTCTCTTTCTTTTTATTTGTCTCTTTCTCCACCATTGACTGTGCATTGTAAAATTATTTATACCACTTGATCATATTTAAGCACTGTAGAACTATGTTTTCTATACCTGTTGATCAATGACTATCCATTATAGAATTACCTTTTATAAATCTATTGATTAATGACTGTCCACTATAGAATTACCTTTTATAAATCTATTGATCAAAATAAAAGGAAAGAGAGATTGCGGACGACAAAGAGAGAAAATACTGGATAGCTTGGTTTCATGGCATGGAAAACAGTTAACAACAGAACTGATACGATGCACTGTAGATAGAAGATTGTGGAAGGACATGATCGCCTATGCCAACAAGTATGGCACATGATGATTGATCAATGACTATCCACTATAGAATTACCTTTTATAAATCTATTGATCAATGACTGTCCGCTACCTTTTATAAATCTATTGATCAATGACTGTCCGCTACCTTTTATAAATCTATTGATCAATGACTGTCTGCTACCTTGTATAAATCTATTGATCAATGATTATCCACCATAGAATTACCTTTTATAAATCTATTGATCAATGACTATCCACCATAGAATTACCTTTTATAAATCTATTGATCAATGACTGTCCGCTACCTTTTATAAATAAATTGATCAATGACTGTCCGCTGTAGAATTATCTTTCATAAATCTGTTGATCAATGACTGTCCACTATAGAATTATCTTTTATAAATCTGTTGATCAATGACTGTCCAGTTTAAAATTACTTTTATAAATCTATTGATCAATGACTGACCACCATAGAATTACCTTTTATAAGTCAATTAATCAATGACTGTTCACCATAGAATTACCTTTCTTAAACCTATTGATCAATGACTGTCCACCATAGAATTACCTTTCTTAAACCTATTTATCAATGACTATTCACCATAGAATTACCTTTCTTAAACCCATTGATCAATGACTATCCACCATAGAATTACCTTTCCTAGACCTTTTTGACTGTCCACTATGGAACTACCTTTCCTAGACTTGTAGATCCCATATGTCCAAAGTCCATATAGTTCTATGTTATTAAATATAGTCTCCTCGACCCCTTCAAGGGAAGCTGGACCCATTTTGGCAACTTATCTTATCACACAATTCTCATCATCACATGTAACAAGCTTTCACTATTCCTCAGTTTCAATCTATAATTGATCTGAAATAAAGAAAAATCAATGGCTTGGAAACAGAAATAAAAATAATAAACAAATGTTTCTATTTCTACAGCACTTATATAGGCTATGTTAAACATAGCCGTAGAACACTACATTATAAAGCAAGTGACAGACTTCAAATATCTAGCAACAACATTCTCTGAAGATGGCAAAATGGATAAAGAAATAGATATTTGAGGTAACAAGGGAAATCAAATATTGGGACATATCTCCTATAAAAAAAAAAAAGTAAAGTGCCCCCGTCACGCCAAGTGGCGTATAGGGAATATGGTGTAAGTGACCATAAATTTTACAGACCTTCAGCACATTATTTTTGGGGTAATGTGGTCGGTATTACACCCGTGCCGCTTTACTTTCCCAGAAAAAATGCGGTACCCATTAAAGGCTGGGTGAAACCGGAAGTTGTCGGTTGGATCGAACCCTACCTCTTTTCCTTTGTAGTCCAGTTCACTAACCTCTGAGCTATCGCGGCTCCCGATTCTATACCATACAAAACATATATTAAAAGAGGAGATGGAAGAAGAGCCCGTGGCAGATCCAGAGTAAGACAAGACACATACAGGAATGCTACAATGAAAGAAGAGCCCATGGCAGATCCAGAGTAAGACGGACACATACAGGAAATGCTACAATGAAAGAAGAGCCCATGGCAGATCCAGAGTAAGACGGACACATACAGAAAATGCTACATGAAGAAGAGCCCATGGCAGATCCAGAGTAAGACGGATGCATACAGGAAATGCTACAATGAAAGAAGAGCCCATGGCAGATCCAGAGTAAGACGGACGCATACAGGAAATGCTACAACGAAAGAAAGCCCATGGCAGATCCAGAGTAAGACGGACGCATACAGGAAATGCTACAACGAAGAAGACCATGGCAGATCCAGAGTAAGACGGACACATACAGGAAATGCTACACGAAAGAAGAGCCCATGGCAGATCCAGAGTAAGACGGACACATACAGGAATGCTACAATGAAAGAAGAGCCCATGGCAGATCCAGAGTAAGACAGACGCATACAGAAATGCTACAATGAGAGAGCCCATGGCAGATCCAGAGTAAGACGGACGCATACAGGAAATGCTACAACGAAAGAGAGCCCATGGCAGATCCAGAGTAAGACGGACACATACAGGAAATGCTACAACGAAAGAAGAGCCCATGGCAGATCCAGAGTAAGACGGACACATTACAGGAATGCTACAATGAAAGAAGAGCCCATGGCAGATCCAGAGTAAGACGGACACATACAGGAAGTGCTACAATGAAAGAAGAGCCCATGGCAGATCCAGAGTAAGACGGACACATACAGGAAGTGCTACAATGAAAGAAGAGCCCATGGCAGATCCAGAGTAAGACGGACACATACAGGAAATGCTACAATGAAAGAAGAGCCCATGGCAGATCCAGAGTAAGACGGACACATACAGGAAATGCTACAATGAAAGAAGAGCCCATGGCAGATCCAGAGTAAGACGGACACATACAGGAAATGCTACAATGAAAGAAGAGCCCATGGCAGATCCAGAGTAAGACGGACACATACAGGAAATGCTACAATGAAAGAAGAGCCCGTGGCAGATCCAGAGTAAGACGGACACATACAGGAAATGCTACAATGAAAGAAGAGCCCATGGCAGATCCAGAGTAAGACGGACACATACAGGAAATGCTACAATGAAAGAAGAGCCCATGGCAGATCCAGAGTAAGACGGACACATACAGGAAATGCTACAATGAAAGAAGAGCCCATGGCAGATCCAGAGTAAGACGGACACATACAGGAAATGCTACAATGAAAGAAGAGCCCATGGCAGATCCAGAGTAAGACGGACACATACAGGAAATGCTACATCATTATTTGACAATGGTTGAGCTCCAAGAATGGCTGGAACTAGAACTTTGTACTTCCCTCAACATCTAAAGCGGTATACAAGGAAGTGAAGAGAATTATATCTATACTTCCGTCAAGTAATAAAACATTTCATCTACTTTATCATTGCTACATCCCACAACACTGTTGGGGTTGCTTAATGTTCCATATACAGTCTATGGGTCAGAGAGTGGTGTCAACGCTTGTTTGTTTTTTTTTTTTCGTTCACCAGCTTTTACCTCTGGTGAAGTCCCTAGAAACTAGGAACTGAATTTTGCGTGTTAATTCATTTTTTCCTGGCAGCCGTGTGCACAGGGGTCCCTTGCTGCACACTGCAGATGATGAGTAACTGATGTTTGATGTATATAATTGGTCCTGATTGATGGCTTCCAGGTTCACCCAGCCTTAAATGGGTAGAAGATTTTTATGGAAAAGAAAGATGGCACCGGTGTATTGCCAGCCACATTACCTAAAATACAATGGTCAAAGATCAATTTAAATAAATATGGGCACTTACACCATTTTCCCTGTATGTCACCATGTGACATGTCAGGGCTCTTTCTTTATTCTTTTGAACAATGTTTTTTTTTTTCAAAAATAATCTGAGAACTTTCATCATGCATGCTGTTTGAAATAAAGACATTTCATATCCTTAAAGGGGGGGGGGGGGGTAGAGAAGGGTTTAATTTCATTATTCTCTTCATGCATTAATTTTCATATGTGATATTATAATTAGTTTACATATCTATCCACCTTATGCACAATTCACATCCCAAATAAAAAGACTTGAAATAAAACTGACTGAACCAGTCATTTAAAAAAAATTAATTTGTATGGTGCTACATATAACATTAAAAGATGTTTTTAAATTTCCCAAAAGGCCTGTACTAAAATTGTTAGATGAACAAACCAAATTATAAAAGATGCAAAAGCTGGTCAACAAGCCCTCATTAAGTCAAAATATTTGTACCAATTATATTAGTCAAAGAAAAAGATGAACTTGCAGAAGTGAAATATTAAACTTCAGAGGCCAAAGCGTTTGGATGTGATGTGTCAGTTATCACATACCTCAAGACAGTAAACCAAATACCAATTATTTTTTATCAGTTGGACTGAACAGAGAGTCAGGGATTGAACTCACATTCACTTTATTGCTAAGCTAGCATGCCAACCACTACATATTACTGATGCACCCTTAAACTTAAAGTGAGAAATCATGCCTTTGGTCAACAGATGAATATAGGGTGTCTCAGTTGCTATGGAAACCTGACATTTTTTGAATGGTTTTACCACTAAAAGAGATATTGTAAAGAAAAAGTGGACACTTCATTTCATAAGAAATATGACAACATCGTAACATATGCTGGAAGTGACTACTTCTTCTTCAGTGATCAGCTTTTGCTTTGCATTTAGATGAGCTTGGGACATGAACATGACAGTGCATTTGAGGTCATCACTGGTTCCCTGCAGCTTGTCATGTAGTCATGTTTCTGTGGGCCATATTTGTGTTCTTATGGTGTTTAGAGTGCCGCAGTCCTGTAGTGTATGCTCTGGAGTTTGTTTGGTTGCTCCGCATTCATATGTTGCAACGTCACTGAGTCCTATTTTGTATAGATGTGCTCTGAGGCCACAATAATCTGTCCCATGTCTGAATATCTTGATCTGCTCATGTCTTCTAAGTTTGTTTAGGCGGTCATGTCCTGGTTCATATTTTCCAAGTAACTCCCTCCATTCTGTTTTTCCTAGCTTGCTTCAGGGCTGTTTTTTTTATTTCTTTGAGGCTCTGGGGTTGGTTGGACTGTCATGAACGAGTAACATCAAAAGATGGACAAGTCAACCTATGACAATCTGCACCAACAAAGCAAAAGTAAAAGAAAAAAGTATAGAGCCCCCATCACGCCAAGTGGCGTATAGGGAATATGGTGTTAGTGACCAAAAATTTTACAGACCTTCGGCACATGATTTTTGGGGTAATGTGGTCAATATTACACCCGTGCCGCTCTACTTTTCCCAGAAAAAAATCCGGTACCCATTTAAGGCTGGGTGAACCCGGAAGCCGTCGGTTGGGATCGAACCCTACACCTTGTCCTTTGCAGTCCAGTTCACTAACCACTGAGCTATCGCGGCTCCCAACAAAGCAAGAGACAGAATGTAATGGCGCTCCATGGTAGCCAACCTTCGATGCGGAATGGGCACTCAATAAAAAGTTGAGGAAAACACCATGACAAACGGCAACAATTTCTGCAGAAAGATAAAGAAAATGACTGTAAGATAAAATCTCAATCATCAATGAATGGAAGAATTCAACATCAGAGTTGGAAAATGTGTGTGACAGGAAGCTGAATGCTCATTTGCATTACAAGTGATCATCCAACCTGAGACAAAGAATAGATCACATTCCACTTTCCCTCAAAGCTGAAACAAGAAAGGAAGAGTAAAGTGATAACAACCAGGACCTAACACAACAAACTAAACCAAAAAAAATAAGTTAGCAGGAAAATGTGCACAATCATAGTGTGAAGCAATGGTATAAAAATACTTTACAGCAAGCAATTAAAAAAAAATAACATAACATAGTCTGAGACCACGGAATTTGAAATTAAGTGTGAGACTCAAGATGGCAGATAAGAGACTTGTTTAACTTTGAGTTTGTATATAATTCTCATCGCAATGGATTCTTGATTGGCGGCCTAACAAGCCACCATCGTAAAACATTGATTGTTACTGAAACAGGGAGTTTAGTCCATGATTGTGATGTAAAACATCAATAGTTGAATTACAACACAATCTCAGACATGGAGAGAATACGTTTCAAACAAACAGATAAGAGATGAATCAAAACAAAAATGTGTTAACTCTTAATGTCCAGTGTTTTTCTACTCAGTTACTACTGTTTTGCCATAATTTTTTCTTCCTGAAATATACTTCTTTCACTAAATTTTTCCTATTTTCACTATAACAAGTCATAGACATATGTAAAAAGTAAGTAAAGTACCCCGTCACGCCAAGTGGCACATAGGGAATATGATGTTAGTGACCATAAATTTTACAGACCTTCGGCACATGATTTTTGGGGTAATGTGGTCGGTATTACGCCTGTGCTGCTTTACTTTCCCAGAAAAAAATCAGGTACCCATTAACGGCTGGGTGAACCGAAAGCCGGCAGTTGGGATTGAACCCTACCTCTTGTTTTTTGTAGTCCAGTTCACTAACCACTGAGCTATCCCGGCTCCCATAGACATATGTATTAATATGAATTTAAGCAATTAAGAATCAAAATTTTAGTAAATAAAAAATATATCATTAAAAAATTGGTACTCACTTACCCAAAGTGGGGGTCCATTTTAATCCAACAGTGCTACTAAAACTAAGTCACTAAGATCACTATTACATTTAAAGTTCTCAGAACACAATTCCTAACTTTTTTCTGCTATTAATAATAATTCACGTTTAGGAGCGATAGATACTTCACTGCTGTTAGCCATTTTTCACTTATAAACAAGAATCAACTGATTGAAGACTTTAGAAAAGAACACAAATTTTGACGATTTTGTGAACAAATTAAGCCCACGTTGATTGACCAAAGCGTGCCTAAAGACAGGAAATTCTATTAGTGTTATATCCCTTGCGAATGTGGTAGCTTAAAATGTGTAGTATTTACTATAACGCAACAAAATGAAAGTAATCATGTCAGCGTTAACTTGGCAAAATGTAAGTAAGTAAGTAACCATGACAGCGTTCCCATGGACATAAAGAGTTAAGCTTTAAAAATAAGGCTGTGTTGGAAATGCATCAGTCATGTGCAGCGAATGAATGAAATAAGACTTTCACATTGATCATGTGGAAATCACCTGATAAAAGAAAACAAGACAGACCAAGGGAACTGCTGTAAAGAACAACTACTAGGAAAGGTCCAACCATGGGACTAAGAAAGAACCAAGAACTACAAGAATTAGCAGTAAATCATCAAACATGGAGAACTATAACTTTGACACTAGGTAGCATGTTTGGCCAGAGAGAAAAATGAATGAAAATGAAATGTATCTATTGGACTTGCTTTTTGTGTGAAACAGCAGGTTTATGTCCTCCAGTTGTTTTACCTGTACTTTAGGCATAGAAGAAAGTCACAGAAAATCAGTGGTTAGCTATACAATGCTTCAAAAAAGCTGCTATATTGATGACAGGAGGTTGGACTCATTCCTAGCAATGGCTTCTAAACTTCTATCTATCATCCATTTGAGGTGAAGACGGTACGTGGGGAAGAAATTTCAGACTTTCCATATCCAACAAACTATTATGTGTCAGACTGCACAGGACCTGCATTGTATTTCACCACACTTCCATGTTTTGGGTGAGCCTCTCTCCCACAGCAGCCACGATGGCTCAATGGTTAGTGAACTGGACTACAAAGGACAAGAGGTAGGGTTCAATCCCAACCGACAGCTTCCAGGTTCACCCAGCCTTAAATGGGTACCGAATTTTTTTGGGAAAGTAAAGCAGCACGGGCGTAATACCGACCACATTACCCCAAAAATCATGTGCTGAAGGTCTGCAAAATTTATGGTCACTAACACCATATTCTCTATACGCCACTTGGCGTGACGGGAGCTCTTTACAAAAATGCAGTGCTGATGTCAGAAATGTTGGGGCAAAAGCTTTAAATATTCATGTTCACTGTCAACTATAACAAAAACAACTAAAATGTGGTGCGAACAAATATTGATAAAACTCTTCCCAAAGGTGGTGTATTTTTTTTTTTCCTTCACCAGCTTTGACCTCTGACGAAGTCCCTAGAGACTAGGAACTGAATTTTATTTGTTAATCCATTTTTCCCTGGCAGCCGTGTGCACAGGGATCCCTCGCCACACAGGCACATAATTCCATATTCGGAGGTACTCATATTTTTTCCATTGATGAGTAAATGACGTTTCAAGCCTCACTGCTGAGGCCAGGGGTGGTTGCCGCAGTGAGAAATTATAAATAAAAATCCCAACCGGTGTAGCCAGGATTTGAACCCACAACCTCTCTGTCTCGAGGTCGGCATCTTGTGTCTAGACCTAGAGGTTGTGGGACCAGTCCCCCCTGTATTTTTATTTGAAAAATTGTAAGCTGTGCATCATCATGTGCCATATCAGTTGGTGTAGGTGATCATGCCCTTCCATATTTCACTGTTCTCAGCGCATTGTATCAGTCCTGTTGTTGACTGTTTACCATGCCATGTTTATGACACTGAAAATGCTATTAGATGTAGGTATTCAAGCAATCTGTGTTAACCATGCTCTACCATTTCTTAAAGATCACAAATTCCTGAACTATCTAATGCTTCACCATTTGGTAATTATTGCAAGTTCCACAGCTAGCCATTTGCCTCTATTTGGTAATGATTACAAATTCCTGAGCTATCTAATGCTTCACCATTTGGTAATTATCACAAATTCCTAAGCTATACAATGCTTCACCATTTGGTAATTATCACACATTTCTACGCTATACAATGCTTCACCATTTGGTAATTATCACACATTTCTACGCTATACAATGCTTCACCATTTGGTAATTATCACACATTTCTACGCTATACAATGCTTCACCATTTGGTAATTATCACACATTTCTACGCTATACAATGCTTCACCATTTGGTAATTAATACAAGTTCCACAGCTAGCCATTTGCCTCTATTTGGTAATGATTACAAATTCCTGAGCTATACAATGCTTCACCATTTGGTAATTATCACACATTTCTACGCTATACAATGCTTCACCATTTGGTAATTAATACAAGTTCTACAGCTAGCCATTTGCTTCACCATTTGGTAATTATCACACATTTCTAAGCTATACAATGCTTCACCATTTGGTAATGATTACAAGTTCCAAAGCTCCATTATTTGGTAATTACTCATTCCTGAACTATCCAACTCTCCACCTGTGGTAATTGCTAATTCCTGAGCTATTAATTGCTTTACCATTTGACTACCAATTTCCAAGCTATCAAAAGCTCCAACGTAAAATGGGTTCAAACCAATTCACACCTTCTCTGCATGACCTGTTTGGACAGCAACAGCCAAGGAGGACATTAACAAACTATTTACGTTAAAAAAAAAATAATAAATATTTCTGACTTTTATAAAGCTTTTTATATTAGGTATAAAAACCAAATCAGAAGACAGAAGATATTTAAGTCAAAATAAAGTATAATCTTGGTTTCTTTATTTTTATTATAGGTCTAGCCCTGAACCAAACTAAAATTAATAGAAAAAAACACGCTCTAGCTGCTATTATTAATTAATAATCATTGCATACAATTATAACAATTACAGGAAACTATTATTAATCATAAAGATTAATAAACAAATTGTAAAAATTATTTGAAATTAACTGTTAATTTGTAAATTAAATTCCTTTGTGTATCAATTTAACATACTTGAATGAGATGAAAACGATAAGGTTTAGGCTGATAACAATGAAATTAAAGAAAAACCAATCCAAGATATGTCTGAGGTGAGGGGTGTTAGCAGCTAAAGAAATTAAAACCAAATCCAAAGTAATAAAAAAAAAAAAAAGACATCCAAGACCAGACAGAAATTGATATAAAACATAAAATAGAAAAACAGTATGGAATACTGTATTGTTTCATTCTTTTTTTTTTAATACCTCATGCTGATTGATAAGAGTTAAGTAAGTTAAAAAAAAAAACCAAAAAAAAAACATACATCGACGTATGACTCTCATACCAAATGCTATCAAGTTCCAGTATTAATAATCTCTGAAAGTAAGAAAATAATTAAATTTGATTCTGTTATAACCACATATAAAACATATATACACATGAATATTTTTATTTAATAAAAAAAAAACAGATGAACAAAAAACAGTGGCTACAGTTGTCCAACGGGTGTCCGGTTAGCGCAATCGATAGGCGGTTGCTTACCACGGCAACAGCCGGGGTTCGTACCCTGGCGAGGACACCTGGGTTTTACTAATTCCCTAAAAATTAGTGGGAGCCGCGATAGCTCAGTGGTTAGTGAACTGGACTACTACGGACAAGGGGTAGGGTTCGATCCCAACCGACGGCTCCGGGTTCACCCAGCCTTAAATGGGTACCAGATTTTTTCTGGGAAAGTAAAAGCAGCACGGGCGTAATACCGACCACATTACCCCAAAAGTCATGTGCTGAAGGTCTGTAAAATATAGGGTCACTAACACCATATTTCCCTATACGCCACTTGGCGTGACGGGGGGTACTTTACTTTTTTATTACAGTTGTCCAACAACTTATATCAATGCTGTGATATGTGTTGCAAGAAACCTTTCTATACTGAGCAATTTTCAGGTGAGGTAGCCAGTTTTTACTCTTGCTATCTTACCTTACCTCTCAATTACCTATTTTCATGTTGGCTTAGTCAAACGCACCTATGCTCAAGAATGAATGATGTGTGTGTGTAATGTGATTATGGATGTTCCACAACTTTTTGTGAAAAACAAATAATTTATTTTTGAAACCTTCCGCAGAAAGAAGCATGAACTTGATGACCAGCACTCAGAAGAAAGCAGTCAAAAGCTGATCAGTACCTTTAGGAATTACAAGACCAAACTTCTTTTACAGACACCATGAAAACCATTAGGCCTCAAAACATCATCTTTCTGGACTTAAGAACTAATGGCTCACGTAAGCCTCATGATATTAAGTCAATTAGTCAGCACCTCTAGGAACTACAAGATATGACCTCTTGTACAGACACCATGAAATAATGAAAACCATTAAGCCTCAAAACATCATCTTTCTGCACTTAAGAACTAATGGCTCATGTAAGCCTCATGATATGAAGTCAATCGGTCAAATATTCATAGAGTTGATGAGAGAGTCACACAATCACAAGTTTGTGTAATTGTAAAAGTACACCAGACTCAGGAGTCATGTAAACTGATTTTACATTTACTTTTTATAGTCATTGTACCAAAGGTTTTTATTATTAATCATGCATATCTATACAAGAAAACGGAACAGAAAATTGAAGCCTTTGAAATGCGGATTTATAGAAGAATAGGTTGAATTGGATGGAAAGAAAAGAAAACAAACGATGAAGTTTTAAAACAACTAAAAATGAAAAGAGAACTACTAAACATAATTCAAACAAGACAAATGAAATTTTTGGGGCATATTAAAAGACACAACAGCCTAATAAAAGTAATAACGGAAGGGAAAATACAAGGTAAAAGAGACAGACCAAGACTAACATTTTAACATCAAAAGATGGACAAGTCAACCTATGACAATCTGCACCATCAAAGCAAGAGACAAGAATGGAATGGTGCTCCATGGCAGTCAACCTTCGATGCGGAGACGACACTCAATGATGATGATATCTATATGTATCAACAGACAATTGTTTATGTTCTTGAACCTTGTTACCAATGGCTACTGCGTATGTAATTGAGCATTTATTGTTAGGTTTTGTGAGTTTCATTAGCCTCCAGTATCACAATATTGCATCAGATATAAGTGTGCAAGTTTGAAAACTACTGCTTGGAAGTGCAACCCCTTGATGTGAAAAGTTTGAAAACTACTGCTCGAAAGTGCACCCCTTGATGTGAAAAGCTGGAAAACTACTGCTTGAAAGTGCACCCCTTGATGTGAAAAGTTTGAAAACTACTAATTGAAAGTGCACCCCTTAAAGTGAAAAGTTTAAGAACCACTGATGAAAATTGAGAAAGATGGGGCTACTTTTGGCACAGAAAAATATGCTCCAACTTGCTTTCTGAATACAGAAAAAATAATAATAATGAAAGACTTGACGATGTCCAGTTAATTTCAAGAAGGTGAAAACATTCTTAAACGATAGAAGATTGGGTAGAGAATTTATTATTTGTTAGTGTGCAGCAGCATACAGCTTATTCACTTTATTTTCAACTGCTAAGAGCTGTCTCTGTGTAAGCAGCAATTAAATAAAATCACTCAAGTTTTAGCCCATCTATTGCAGAACCCAGAATTTGATCTCACTGGTCCTCATTTTGGTGATCATCTTAAATAAATAGTAGGATACTATCCTCAGGTATCAAAGCTCCCAGAGTTGGGAGCAAGAAGTAAACAAAATACCTTACATCCATACTAGAGACAAGCCCTAAAAGTTGTTTCTAAATCTTTATCTTTCTAGATTTTTCTTAATTCTGTTATAGCAAAAGTTGCCCCGTAACAAATGATGTTAGCGAGTAAACTGTTTTTATTAATTCTATTACAGCAAAGGTTGCCTTGTAACATAAGATAATGTTAGAGAGTTAACTATTTTTATTAATTCTGTTATAGCAAAAGTTGTCCTGTAACATAAGATAATGTTAGAGAGTAAACTATTTTTATTAATTCTATTATAGAAAAAGTTGCCCAGTAACAAATGGTGTTAGAGAGTAAACTGTTTTTATTAATTCTATTATAGCAAGCAAAAGTTGCCCTGTAACAAATGATGTTAGAGAGTAAACTATTTTTTATTAATTCTATTATAGAAAAAGTTGCCCAGTAACAAATGATGTTAGAGAGTAAACTATTTTTTATTAATTCTATTATAGAACAAGTTGCCCAGTAACAAATGATGTTAAAGAGTAAACTGTTTTTATTAAATTAATTCTATTATAGCAAAAGTTGCCCCGTAACAAATGACGTTAGAGAGTAAACTATTTTTATTAATTCTATTATAGAAAAGTTGCCCAGTAACATATGATGTTAGAGAGTAAACTATTTTTATTAATTCTATTATAGAAAAAGTTGCCCAGTAACATATGATGTTAGAGAGTAAACTATTTTTCTGAATTCTATTATAGCAAGTTGCCCTGTAATATAAGGTGTTAAAGAGTAAACTATTTTTTAGAAGTGAAAGGTCTTGTGCTGTGCTCTTTCTCAGGTATCCATCCATTCTCTTTTCAGCTGAAGAGTCAAGCACATGTTCACTTCATCAAAAAGTTCGCTATGTTATTGGTGCTGTTTAAATATTCTCTAGAAGAGTATTGTTTTCACTTTGTGTTCACCAATCACATATATAGAGCAAGTTAATAAGACACAAGATACTTTCTACAGTTGCTTGTTCTTGCAGACAAAATACCATCAACATTACAAGACAAAGAAAACATGAACACCTAACCATATTTACTGCAAACAGAGCAAGAACCGTAAACATTTTAAGAAAACTGTTGTCTTTTTCTTTACATTAAATGTATTTATTTTATACAAAAACTTGTTTTAAACTAAAATGACACAACTTGTGTGTTGTCTTATTAACTATTCATTAACAATTATAAAAATAGTTCAGGGTGTTTCTTTGCTTCTGTTTTGAAATGTTAAAACACATAAATAAGAAACACCCTCACAAATGAATCTCAAAACAAAACAAAAACACATTTTATCTGACATGTCCTCATTTTAACTACCTTTATAAAACACTTTCAGATGATTGAAAAAGCAAAACTCGTTAAAAAAAAATAAACGCACACAATTTGATGAATTAATTTCTCGTGATATATTTATAAAAACATGCTTTCACTTGAGTTCAGAGAAAGCAAAAAACAAAATCTTTTACAATCTTAAACATTCAAGACTTATCCAAAACACACTCACACTTGTAATCCTACCCCAGCTCTTCATAGCGCCTGTGGAAACAGACTAATAATTTAGTCTGGCAAAGCAAGTTGGAATCAAGAGTGAAGGCAACCCAATAATATAAAACGCCATGCTGCAGATGGATGTGTTGGGCCAAAAGGCGCAAATAAAATAACAACAACACATCTACACCCACTTTACACAGTCCTTTTAAAAGTGGACAATGAATAGAACTAAGAAATAAGTTCCTTCAATCACTGAGAGAATGCAACACAGGTGCCTCATATTAAATTTTGATAGTTGGCGTAAGACAGATCTGGCAACTTTAAGCTCTTCAATGACTTATCAGATCTGCTACCATAAAACATTATAGTTGTAGTTGCTACAATGAGAGGTTTCATGTCTTGAAATGTCACCAAAAAGGTAAATGTACAAACGTGTGCCCTATTACCCATTCTCTGTGGTTGGGATTGAACCAACATTGTACGGCACATAAGTGGAGACACTGAGGCAACCTGTTACATAATCTTATGACTGAAATACATTACAGATATAATGTTGGATGTTATAGTGAAAGAAAGCAAAAATAAAGGACTCATCCTTAATAGCAAAAAGACAGAAGTAATGGTAACAACAAAGAAAAAGACATCACCTCAGTGCAAAATAAAGACAAGTGGAACAATATTAAGATAGGTAAATGAATTTAAATATTTGGGAATTTATTTAACCTCAGACGGAAGGTACAACAGAGGTGAGATGCAGAATGGCTCATGCAAAAGCAGCTTTCCAAAAAATGAGGAAGATACTATGCAATCCATTTTTGACAATAGAAACAAGAAAAAGAGTTCTCAAATGTTATATAGAGCCAGTCTTGACATATGGATGTGTATCATGGACAATAGGACAACAGACAAGAAAATCACTGGAGTCTGTAGAAATGTGGTTTTACAGAAGAATGTTGAGAATACCATGGAGCTAAGAAGAGTAATGAAAACGTTCTGAAAGAGGCCAAAGCTAAAAGAGAAAGTTGTGGAGAGACATGATCACCTATGCCAGCAGGCTTGGTGCTTGATGGTGATGACATTACAGAATCACAATGGCTCAGAACATGACAATCCTATTACCTTAAACTAATGCCAAGAGCCATAGAGAATCACAACCAGCAGACAAACTGATGGCATGAAATGAATATGCCATACTCTGCCTTTGCTACTATATCTGAAAGTAGAGCACAGGTGCTAACTTGTGCCCAATACTGATGTTGCAGTTTCATACCTGGGTTGAGAGAAAATCCTCAAGAGACTACCCAGCTCTTACAAGGACTTGCAGATACCACAGTGCAGCTCTGAGCTGAAGAACAGAAGCCTACAAGTACGGTAAAGGTTCCCTCCAAGCCTTGTTGGTATATGGGGAATATGGTGTTAGTGACCATATTTTACAATGACCACGACACATTTTGACAAGGAGCTGCCAATTATGAAAATTTTCTAATTAATTTTGGTATTTAACACAGGGCAACGACCCTACCACAGTGATGATCCCACATAAATGAATGATAAAAGGAGAAATAAAGAGAGATTTCACCAAGGCTAACCCAAATTTTTAGAGAATAAACAACAAAATCATCATCTGGTACCATGCCCATAGAATTAGACAATCTCAAGTCCCTCTAAAATACCTGTCACTGGTGTTTTATAATAGTTCTATTGTTGATGTCTTTCCATATCAGGATGTTAGACATTTTGTGTTTCCTTTTTCCACAATTTTCTTCCGAATTGCAGTAGTTTATTCAACATTCTTTTGAAGAACACTTCTGTTGCCTCTAATGATTTTCCCGCTTGTTCATTAATTGCCTTTGACTAATTTCTTTATCACAAGGCATTTCTTCTGTAGCCACTGCCTCTTCTATTTACTTCTAGTGAACAGAGGTTTACTGTTTATATAAAATGGTTTCCATTTAGTTGAATGCTGCCTTTATCTGGAGTATTTTGCATTCTTCTTGAGAGCTTTCTATCTTCCATTTAACAATACTATTGCGCAGAGATATTTTAAGCTGTTGGTTTGTTTCATTCCTATTCCCTCTATTTTGATTTTACACTTTGGTGGATCCATTTTCTTGGAGGCAAATATAACATGAATAAATGCAAAATAAATAAATCTCTGACAATGGAGTGAGAAACCATATCTTATCCATTAGACAAAATCAATAATGTCGTATCGTGGGAGACACAGGCAATCAAAATGAATATTTCCCACAAAAGAAATACATAAATAATAACCAGAATTGTAACGAAGAATTCTGAGAAAAAGAGCAATAAAAGATACATGAGATGCAAGAAAAATGTCAGTGAAATGTAAAAAAAAAAGGGAGACCTAGAATAGCAAGTTAATCATGACAATATGTTGAGAAAGCAGCATTTAAAGCTGCGCTCAAAGCACAATTCGTGATTGTGAACATTATTTACTGTTTGTGGCACATGGTATGAGTCGTGCTGATAATTTCAAAAAAAAAAAACAACCTGAAATTCATCAATATTTCATGTCATAAATAAACTGTTAGTGCTCTACAATAACGTCAGATTACTGAAATGTGTGACCTTATGATTCAAACAAATTAAATGGTACCCTCATTAAACTTACACAACAGGCAAATTAACAGGTCAACTAGACAACTGTGTACAATGACAAGTCATTAACTCTTTCCGTACGTTTTGCCGCATCGTGCGTCACTCTCAATTTAATTGGTGTCCTCAAACTGTATTCTTTTTACATTTCTAGTATCATCTTGGTATTGGTGAAATCTAATACCTTGTTCAATTATCTAAAAATTCATATATAATATGTTGTATGTTAGATAAATATGTAAATTTATTCTTAAAACCATGAAACATTATGTCTCTGAAATCTCTTCCGTTGTATTGATAAAAAGCTTCCGTACGGAAAGAGTTAAAGAAAATATGCTTTGATAACACATCAAATCAATATTAACATCAAATCTCTTCCTTAGCAATAAGTGAACAAATGTAAATGATACACACAAAAATGAATGCACTGACGTTAACACAAACTTGCACAGAATTACAAGCAGCTTTTCTCATCACATTCCTTTCTGGTTAATGAAACACAATGTCACAAAACATGGATGAAACAGCAAACAAGTTCAACTTTATCCAAATGGGCCAGTCAAAAGACAAGAATCCCACCTCTGGCCTTATGTTGTATCTTATTCTCTTTATACAAGTTTCATAAACTGTAACTTTTTATACTTATCTCTTGATATCAGAAATTATCAGATATTTTATAAAAATAAGTACAAATTTGTTGTGGTATTACAAATTATTTTCTGAGATAATAACCATTTTTCTAAATATCATAAATAATTTAAAATAAGAACTATTCTGTGGTATTATAAACTATAATCTGCAATAAGAACCATTTTTTTTTAAATTAGAAACCATTTCCTGGAATAAGAACTAAGTAAACATGCTGTTTATTCCCACGACTCAATGGCTATAGCATACCTAAGGAACTCCATCTTCTGCCCTGCTATGTACTAACTTGATTTCAGTTTCTGTAGACAATCAGAACAGTAAACCAATCACTGGTGCCTTCCAACAATCATACATGACTTCAGTGGACAATCATACATGACTTCAGTGGAGGGAAAAGGTGTATGACACAGCTTAAAGCTTCCCAGTGTGGCTACCGTGGCCCCCACGGTGAAGGGAGAAGAGAATAGAACCACTGTTACATGCCACACATGTTATAAGACTCGACTAAGGAGGCTTAGAATCATCGCCTGTTCAGTCAAGTAAGATGTGCATGGAGCAACCTCGTTAACGGGAATTTACTGATGCATTTTGGGAGGTGTTGTAACAAGTGGTGGAGCGGCGGATATAAGGAATTCCTGACTGCAATGAAACTGGCTATAACTGGTTATGGGTATAACAGCTTAAAGCTGCAAGTGATTCATAGCTAATGGCGTGCACCAAAAATCGGTGAACAAGAACTATCCATACCTTCTCCACCTCATTGCAGTGCTCCTGATAACAGGCTAATAAGTCTAGTCTGACCAAGTGAATAAGGATCAAGAAGGAAAGCAACCCAGTACTCAAAAATGCTGTGCTGATGTTGGATGTGATGGGCCAAAAGGTACAAATACTACAGTATTACTGTTAACCACAACACAATGCATCTACATCCACTTGATGCTCTTTTAAGGGTGGATGAAGAAGAGGTTTACCTATACCTTTAGTCTTGAGTGAAAACAGAAAGAAAAGAAAACAAAAAAGTGAACCTTGTAAGTGCTATTAAAGCAATGAAATCAACAGCCACTTTTCAAGTAGACCATGACTGTGGCAGGTACCAGTGACTAAAACAGTTATGGACTCTAGATTCAGCCAGAAATTTCCAAGCTACAGAGTTAACCACTACAGTCTAGTCTGATGATATATTCAGCCGGGATGTGAGCCACCAGGCTAAGAATGCAGCAGGAGGCTGCTGGATGTCATGACACAGGCAGCTCCCCCCCCCTCCCCCCCTGCTCAATGGGAGTTCTTTTGAGGATCAGATTGTTTCCTGCTGCAAGCAAACTGAAAGTTTCCTATCACTTTATCAAATCATTATGGAAAGTTTCCTATCACTTTATCAAATCATTATGGAACTATCAATTATTTCACAAAAGTAATTTAACATATAATCACTTTTAAAGGTATTTGAGTAGTAAAGTAAAGTACGAGACTTGAACCGGCGTCTTAGCACGCGATGTTTACACCCAAATGTACTCGGCCGCCTATCCAGAAATGTTCTGATATTTCTGTATAGTGTCGCCTCAAGCATCGAAACTCAGATGCGAAGCAACATTCCTCACCTTCCCAGGGTAATACCCTTGTACCCATTTCTGCCAACGGCTGGGTCGACCGTGAGGGTATTTTTTTTTTCCCAACCACGAGTATAACTCACACTGCTCCCAGCTGGAATTGAACACTGGTTGTCTGAACGTCAGTAGTCCATTCGGTTGGTTTTCCCAGCTAGGCTACCAAGGCCTCCGTTTGAGTAGTAAATTCTATTCACTGAAGTAACTACTGCCCGGTTACGGTAATTCTTTCTAATTTATAAGTTTATGAATTTATCTAGTTAACTGATCCCCAGTTTGAGAATGTATTTATTTGATCATCCTCCACCTGCTTGTTACAGGTTTTATGTTACTGATATCTCATCCCAATGCTTTGATGATATTGTTCTCACATCTAGCTGTCAATGTAGTTTTGAGACTATAACAAGTACCAATGACTCCAATTCCTTATAAATTATTATAACTATGTTCACGAATTTTGTGTGTCTTTTTTCCAGGTACTGTGACAATGGTCAAGGCCAACACACTTCATCATTGGCAACCTGAGATTTTGTTCTCATGACCAGAACGTGTCACAGACCACCTTTCTCGAAGTGCTTGAAAATGGGTACTGTGCTGCAATCCGCGATTTTGTGGCTATTTTATTCAGATTTATTTACAGATGTGTATAATCACATCATTTACCAAATCCTAAAAGAATCGTAAACAACAAGCGCACTGTATTACTCCTTTTGTGAAAATGTATGCACCATATCCTGAGAAAAGCGTTATAATAGTTCTCCGAGAAAGTGAAGCCTCGTGCCCTACAGCTGGATGTCCATTATTTTCTTGTAAATAGCATTTGTTTATGATGCCACAAAATGAGAGTTAAATTCTGATGATTAAATCAGACATATCATTAATTACACTTTTAGTATTAAGACTCTATTTAGTTAATGATAGGACTACTATAACTACAGACTACATTTATTGAATTATAGTAATTTCTAGGTAAAAATTGAATGACGGTCATAGATAATCAGGACATTTTTCACCATTATGTTGATAATAAATGTCTTTCAAAACAAATATGATTTTTTTTTAAGGAAGTTAATAACTTCAGATGCTCTTTATTACAATGTTGATTTATTTATTTTTTTAATTTGTAATCTTTATTGTCACAAAGTTTTTGGAGTCTTCATCCCAAGGAGTGTGACTGATTTAATTTTTCTTGTTTCAATGTTTTAGTAGCTGCTATCACAGCTCAATGAAGACTTTTAGTTACATTATTTCTTAGTTGCCCGTGATATGATGTATATGTTTCTCAGATAAAAAACCTCTTTTTTTTAACAAGATAACTTCTACATTGTTTATCCATTCATTTATTAAAATATTACTTCAATTACAATTGAGTTTTTCTTAATTGCATGCAGAAAAATAAGAAATTACATTTTATTATTCTTATAAAATAATTCAAATCAATGTTCTAATATACAGAGTGAAAATATTTCATGCTAAATGTACAGTACAGTTACATTATATATCTTACACTTTATTATTGTTGTTTACTGTTTAGCATAAAAAAAAAAAAAGTAAAGTACCCCCCGTCACGCCAAGTGGCGTATAGGGAAATATGGTGTTAGTGACCCTATATTTTACAGACCTTCAGCACATGATTTTTGGGGTAATGTGGTCGGTATTACGCCCGTGCTGCTTTTACTTTCCCAGAAAAAATCCGGTACCCATTTAAGGCTGGGTGAACCCGGAGCCGTCGGTTGGAATCGAACCCTACCCCTTGTCCGTAGTAGTCCAGTTCACTAACCACTGAGCTATCGCGGCTCCTACTAATTTTTAGGGAATTAGTAAAACCCAGGTGTCCTCGCCAGGATTACGAACCCCGGCTGTTGCCGTGGTAAGCCAACCGACTGTTTAGCATATTTATTGTTAATTGTTTCCTTTGCACTTCATTATATAATTTTATTTCAACTGAAATATAATCAAATCCTAGACATTGCTATAACCTTTCATCAGCATTGTTTTTTGTTTTTCCATCACTTAATTTGCTGCAAATATATTCCCAATGCTAGCCAGGACATTAAAGCATTCTTGTTCCAATGATGAGAAACAATATCATCAAGTTGTTTGTCTAACATCCGAGCTAAATATACTTTCTCACACACGCACATACACACAAATACAAATGCACACAGCACCAACTGATCTATAATATTGAGCTCAATCCTCACGTTGCTGCTGATGTCTTATGGGTATTGGTGAAGAAGCTTCTAAGAACAAGAATCTGACCAATCCCTATCAAGATTATAAGCAGTGATTCACCAATAGACCAGTACAGGACTCGCTGGTTAAGGTCTTCGGCAAAGACTCTGCCCTGAGCTTCACGAAGTCGGTGATGAGTCTGTGAGTCAAGCACTGTTTTCAGACTCTCAAAAATGTTGACAGCTGAAGTGTCAATCTGCAGAAATAATTAAATACAGTTGTTTGTGAACAGTGGTTATTTATAAGTGAAGATTTTTTTTTTTTTTTTACAGAAAAGTTGCTCATTTTAAGTGGAGATATTTCACAGAAAAGTTGTTCATTTTAAGTGGAGATACATTGCACAGAAAAGTTGTTCATTTTAAGTGTAGATATTTCACAGAAAAGTTGCTCATTTTAAGTGGAGATATTTCACAGAAAAGTTGTTCATTTTAAGTGGAGATATTGCACAGAATTCTTTCTTGATCCCACAGCTTCACAGTTTTTATGTTCATTATTGAAAAAGAAAATGTGCAATGCCACAGTTGTTTGTCATTCATGTTTTAGTTGGCTTAATTGTGCTAATTGACCCATCTAATGTTTTTTAATGATTAGGATTGTTAACATGACTAATGGTCAGGATTGTCTAATGATTAGGTTTCACCTAATGATTAGGACTGTTAACATGACACATGTGAAGAGCAAAGATAATGACAATAAGGAAAACACAGGTTTGGACTTGTGTTAATAATCCAAAACAGAACTAAAATGGTGCTAGTGCCAAACCATTAGAGTTCATAATCATCATCATTGAGTGCCGTCTCTGCATCAAAGTATGGCTACCATTCCGCTCTGTCTCTTGTTTTGATAGTGCAGGTTGTTAATAGGCTGACTTGTCCATCTTTTGATGTTACTCATCCATGTTAGTCTTGGTCTACCTCTGCCTCTTTTGCCTTGTATTTTGTGTTCAGAAATAATGAATTTATTGTCCATGTGAGGATTCTTTCAATGGTTGTATTCTCTTCCCTTGTGATCATCTACAGTAATCTGCATGCTTCAATTTAAGTCAGTATATTTTCATACTAACATACATTGCCTACGTGCCACCAAATTTGTCTTTGAGCAATATTGAAAGATAAGTTAATAATGAGAATATCCTCAAAAAAGAACAAAATCTCCAATTATGAATTTATTTAAGAGAAAACAATTATGCTGGCTAGAACACATATATAAAATTCAGGTCAAATCATTGCAAAACATGCCTTGTCATTGAAGCTACAAATAAACAGAACATAGAGTTAGACATGAATAGAACTGAAAAAAGTTTGATTGTTGGTCACACTGAGTTTCAGGGGTTACTTCCATGGGTTTACTTCTCCAAGAGCAGTGCACTCGCCTAACAACTGCGCCTATCTGCTTTTATAAGGACACTAAATGGGCATGGATGCCTTGTACTGTTAGTACGAGCCATGATATCTGGATAGTAGTTTCTTAAACAATGTGATTCTGTCTACTGTCTTCATCTTTAGGCTCAAACAACTGTCTTTGGCACCTCATTTTTGGATACCTGGTTGCCTTCCCTCTTCAATCCCTACTCACTTTGCCAGATTGGTTTGTCTGTTTCTAGTGAACCTTGATGGGACGTGGAATAGGAACTGGATAAGTTCTGGTGTTTGCCAATCCGTAGAAAGGCACTCAGCTATGAATCACTAACCACTTTCAACCCAGTGGTTGCACTGACCCCCTTTCTGTTGTTCACATTTCATTATTTCACTGTTCATAGAAAAGCAGTCTCGTAGAAAATCTTAGATTTATCCAGGTGCTTTAGTGAGTCCTAAAAAGTCCTACTTTTTGAAAATGCCCAATTCTATTTCTCAAAGATCTTGGTCTGCTCTATCTACTTATAGGGGTAAAAAAAAAAAGTAAAATACCACCGTCACGCCAAGTGGCGCATAGGGAATATAGTGTTAGTGACCATAAATTTTACAGTCCTTCAGCACATGATTTTTGGGGTAATGTGGTCGCTATTACGCCCGTGCCACTTTACTTTCCCTGAAAAAAATCTTGGTGGTTGAAAAGGCTGGGTGAACCGGAAGCCGTCGGTTGGGGTCGAACCCTACCTCTTGCCCTTTGTAGTCCAGTTCACTAACCACTGAGCTATTGCGGCCCCCACTTACAGGGGTAAAGTCATAAAAATGTGGAGATGCTGTAGGGAAGTCTATTTATCTATACTGTCTTGTTATGATGTCTGTTCACAATTTGTTACAAGCTACACTAACCTGTGACAAAGCTGTCTGGTGCTCACCACCGAGTTCATCAATGGCTGGCCTCTCATCTCCAACTTGTAAGTCAAAGTAAACAACTTTGTGTGTGAATGTGGAAAACTCATTCGAAAAACAAAATTTGTGAACACCTTTATGCTGAGCCGTCCATGTGAAACTGTCATACTGTTTCTTCACATCTTTGTACAAAACCTACAGGAAAGAGAACAAACAGTAAAGTAATGAGTACATTACAAGTTCTGGTACAGTAACTTCAATGAAAAGAAAAAATGATGGCTGCTTGTTCGTGTAGCTGCTGTGAGCACAGCTGTTTTCTTTAATCTTAAAGTGGCATTTTAGTTTTAATCTCAACAATGTCGCTATATTTATAAATCAAGATGAGGAAACTACATGTCACTCATTCTTGAGATTAATATTTTATAGGAGTGGTTCAATTTTGTGACACTGAACAAAAATATGAATGTTCTAGAATAGTTCATTTCTGTACCACAGATACTTTATTTGAATAATGTTTATGACAAGAATCATTTCAAAATTTTGATAAACTTGACCCTCTCTTGAGTAAAATAATCATAATTTAACCACAAATATTGTAAAAAGTTAAGTTCTAACATCTTGTATAATCAGTTTTAATGAACCAAAGCAGAATTATACTCAAGTTATGTTTCTGAGCTTGAAATAAATTAATAACACTGCTAAAATATCATTAACAAACAGCTGTGTGAGGTGATCGGATCTTATTTTTTAAATTTCTCCCCACCATAGTATGAAATTATTATCATCATCATCAAGTACAATGCCTGGTGGCGAAGGTGACCTTCTGCCAAGTAAAGTAAAAAGTAAAGTAGCCCCGTCATGCCAAGTGGCGTATAGGGAAATATGGTGTTAGTGACCCTATATTTTACAGACCTTCAGCACTTGATTTTTGGGGTAATGTGGTCAGTATTACACCCGTGCTGCTTTACTTTCCCAGAAAAAATCCGGTACCCATTTAAGGCTGGGTGAACCCGGAAGCCGTCGGTTGGGATCGAATCCTACCCTTGTCCGTGGTAGTCCAGTTCACTAACCACTGAGCTATCGCGGCTCCCGACCTTCTGCCAAGCCATTCTCTTTATCTGTCTGGAAGCTTTTCCCTTCAACCCTCAATTTTCCCAGTTGTTACAATATATTCTAACTGTTCTCTTCTCATTTCATGGCCAAAAAATGATGATCATTTCTTCCTAATACTGAAAACTTGCTCTCTTTCTGCTTTGGCCTCTTTCATGATATTTTCATTACTCTCCTTAGCTGTCCATGGTATTCTCAACATTCTTCTGTAAAACCACATTTCTACAGCCTACAGTGATTTTCTTGTCTGTTGTCCTATTGTCCATGATTTACATCCATTTGTTAAGACTGGTTTTTCATAACATTTAAGAACTCTTTTTCTTGTTTCTATTGTCAAAAATGGATTGCACAGTATCTTCCTCATTTTTTTGGAAAGCTGCTTTTTCCTGAGCTATTCTGCATCTCACATCTGTTGTACATCTACCATCTGAGGTTTACATTGTTCCCAGATATTTAGATAAACCACTGCCATAACTTCTTTGTATAATTATGGGTCGCCACAATTTTAGAATTCACTACAACAAGGTTTAATGGAGATTCCAATGGAATACCCTCGTACGGTAGGGTACGGTAGGGGACATTATGTGCTACAGGTGACTGCTTGCTTGCATTCGTCCGAAGACTAAAGGAGTATACCTCTTCGTCATCCACCCTTAAAAGGACGTTAAATGGGCGTGTATATGTTGTGTTGTGGTTTGCAGTAAAACTGTGATATTTGCGCCTTTCGGCCCAACACATCCGACTTCTGCATGACATTTTTGAGTACCGGGATGTCTTCCCTCTTCGATCCCTACTCGCTTAGCCAGACTAGAAAGGTTAGTCTGTTACTAGAGGCACCATGGAGAGGTGGAGCAGGGTCTGGATGGTTCTGGTTCACTGATCCTGGCGTAAGCCATCAGCTGTGGGTCGCTGACAACTTTCAGCTCTGGTGCTGTGAGGCGCGCCATCGCCTCCAGGTGACTGTCATCTAACTACTGTGATCTAGATGAAGATAAGAATTTATTATAAAAATATCAGTAACAAGATAAATCTTGTTAGCTTAAAGAGACAAAGGATTTAGCGCCAGCGTAAGAATCTTGTTTCGTTAGTGGTTGTATTTTCTTAGTTTGTGCATAATCTAGAATCTGCAACTTTCCACAAAACTGAGTTCAACAACTTTCAATTACTACAAGTCTTCAGCTGGATATGTCTTTAGCACATTTTCCCCACTAAGTTATGTTTATATCCAATGCCGTCATGTCACATTTACATAGGATTTCTCATAGGTCCATGTTAACAATTTATCATACAATTTTTGTCCAAACATTCATTAATGAAAGTCTGTGCCTTCGTGGCTAGTATTCTTGTTCAATGAGTGAACAGATGATTTTCTAGTGTCAATAACTATTGATTACAAATAATTTATACTGTAAGTGACTTACAAATAATTTATACTGTAAGTGAGACTTACCTGTCCATTGGGTGCAGTCAGCTCCATATCAACATCATAGTTACCGCCAGTTATAACCTGCCATGATAAAAGAATGAAGATGATAACCTGCCATAATGAAAGAATGAAGACAATAACCTGCCACAATGAAAGAATGAAGACAATAACCTGCCACAATGAAAGAATGAAGACAATAACCTGTCATAATGAAAGAATGAAGACAATAACCTGCCACAATGAAAGAATGAAGACAATAACCTGCCACAATGAAAGAATGAAGACAATAACCTGCCACAATGAAAGAATGAAGACAATAACCTGCCACAATGAAAGAATGAAGACAATAACCTGCCACAATGAAAGAATGAAGACAATAACCTGCCACAATGAAAGAATGAAGACAATAACCTGCCACAATGAAAGAATGAAGACTATAACCTGCCACAATGAAAGAATGAAGACAATAACCTGCCACAATGAAAGAATGAAGACAATAACCTGCCATAATGAAAGAATGAAGATGATAACCTGCCATAATGAAAGAATGAAGATGATAACCTGCCATAATGAAAGAATGAAGAGACCTGCCATAATGAAAGAATGAAGAGACCTGCCATAATGAAAGAATGAAGATGATAACCTGCCACAATGAAAGAATGAAGAGACCTGCCACACTAACAAAATGAAGAAGATAACCTGCTATAATGAATATGATAACCTGCGTAACACATAAAACAATTTTGTTTAATTACGTGGTTTTCGGGGTTCACCGAGCCTCGAAAAATGGGTACAAGATCATCGTCCATGATCTCTCTTTCCCTGTATTTTGCTAGTTGTAACCAAGTATTCCAACTTTCCTCTACTCATGATGTGATTGAAAAAATGCTAATTGTTTCTTTCTGGCTTTTTTTTTTTTAAGAGCTCCTTTTTTATGTTGGCCACTTTGAGAATTTCCTCATTGGCCTCTAATCATCTTCTCAGTTGTTTGTCTACTACCCATGATTCACTTCCATAGGTCAGAATTGGCTCTATATAACACATATGAACTCTATCTCACTTCTATTGACATAGACTTGTTGCATAAGACATATTTCATTTTCTGAAATAAAACTTCCGTTTCCAAGATGGCGGATCTAGTCCACGTCCTCTCGATCGCTGCAGAAAATGCACCCAAGGTCTGATTAATTTCGGATCTTCATTGCACTTTTCTGCGTAAAAGTCAAAATGATGATATGCTTGATACATCTGTGTCGCTAAGACGAGGTCGTAGGTCGACAACAGTCCGTTTTTGACGAATCAAGTGTTGTGAGTGAGACATTCCACCGTCCAGACTTCATCTGTGCTTTACGTCACATTAGTGCTGTTCAAGACCGTTATTGGGATTCTTTGACGCAAGTTATTTCCACGTTACACATTAATGTAAACTACTTCGTCAGTCGCAGTTTTGTCTCTTTGGGGAAGTTGCTTCGTGTATTGTTCGTCGTAGACTGTTTACACTTGAGTAATCAGACATAAGTCTAAAGGTATCGAGATTATGAGTTTGGCGACATTGTGTCCTACGTCATCGTATTGGTTCCCTAAACCGGCCGTGCGCAAATCTTACGGTCTGCTGTTTGATGTGCAACAAGAATAAATTGACGACTGACTGTGTGTCTATATGTTCGGAATTGGAGTCATCAACGATGGCCTAACATCATCAAGTGCTACGATGATCATCATTTTCGGGAGGACGTGACTTACCGGTATATGGGGATAGGCGGCGGGAACAAATGGAGGCTACGCATGAAATGTGTTCCTTGTTGCAGTTTCCTCATATTACAAGTCGCATGTCTGTGTTAGTCACCTCTAGTGACTCGGGCAGATGGTGCTCGTAAACCTGGGAAGGCCGACCATCTAAGGGCAGAATCCCCCGACAGAAAAGATCAACTGCTGCCTTGCAGGAAGATTGGGGACAATCAAAGGCTAAGGAAAGCAAACCTGAAAAAATGCTGGCTGAAATCGGATGCACTGGGCCACTGGCGCAGAACACAGTGCAACGTATTAACGGGTGTTCAGTCAGAGTGGATCTGACAGACTCTAATTGTGATGTTCTGTCTGTGGGGGCGATCAACACACTTAGCCTGACAGCTGACTTCATGTGAGAGTCTGGAATCCTTACTCTGATTGAGTCCTGAACGCAGAGAGAGAGAGAGAGAGATTTTCTGAAATGCTATTTTGGCCATGGCTATCCTGCTTTTTATTTATGTGGTGCATCTTCCATATGATGTTATTATTGTGTCCAAGTATTTGACGCACTTGTTTCAGATTTGTCCTGTTTATTTTTATGGTGCATGATGGTGATGATTGTTTCTTCAATATGACCAAACTTCTGTTTCTCACTGTTCAGACTGAGACCTTTCTTGTTGCTTTCTTTCACTGTTATGTCTATCATTTCTTGTAGTTCACTCTCTGAATGATACTAGTTCATTCTATAAGCACTAATAATAAGTGTGAAAGAATTGTTACTTTGCTTAAATGATCACACTTTACAACACAAGTTATGAAAGAAAAAAAATGACAATCATAAGACCTCACAACAAAGAATATCACAATGGCAGATTACAGCATCTTGCAATGTGCACCAGATGTTTTAAGAGATGGTGTAAAAAAAAGCTGAATTACAACAACACAAATCTTTTATTTTATGCATTTATACATAGTATTAATATATAATATATAATGACAATAGAAACAAGAAAAAGAGTTCTTAAAAGTTATGTAGAGCCAGTCTTAACATATGGATGTGAATCATGGACAATAGGACAACAGAGAAGAAAATCACTGGCGTCTGTAGAAATGTGGTTTTACAGAAGAATGTTGAGAATACCATTGACAGTTACAAGAGCAATGAAAATGTTCTGAAAGAGGTCAAAGCAAAAAGAGAGCTAATTTCCAATATTAGGAAGAAACAATCATCATTTTTTGGCCATGTAATGAGAAGAGAACAACTGGAATATATTGTAACAACTGGAAAAATTGAGGGACGAAGAGATAGAGAGAAGCAAAAAGAGAAAATACCAGACAGCTTAAGAGAATGGCTTGGCAGAAGGTCAACAACAGAAATGATAAAGAACTGTGTAGGCCCGGTACTTGATGATGATACATAATATTGTGCAGAATAGCTCAGGCCAAAATAGCATTTCAGAAAATGAAAAAAATCTTATGCAACAAATCTATGTCAATAGAAATGAGAAAGAGAGTTCATTGGTGCTATATAGAACCAATTCTGACCTATGGAAGCGAATCATGGACTGTAGACAAATAAATGAAAAGATGATTAGAGGCCACAGAGATGGGATTTCTCAGAAGAATGTTGAGAGTTCCCTGGACAGCTAAAAAGACCAATGAGGAAGTTCTCAAAGAGGCCAATACAAAAAGGCAGCTCCTAAAAAAAGATCAGAAAGAAACAATCAACATTTTTCAGGCACATCATGAGAAGAGGAAAGTTGAAATACTTGGTTAAAAAAAAAAAAAAAAAAAAAGAGAGATCATGGACGACAAAGAGAGAAAATACTGGATAGCTTGGTTTCATGGCATGGAAAACGGTCAACAACAGAACTGATATAATGCACTGTAGATAGAAGATTATGGAAGGACATGATCGCCTGATGTTTCCCATACAAGAGCTTGTTTTGAAATTCTCTAGTCTTTTCTAAACACATGCTCGATTATATGTCCATCTTCTCTTTCTAACTGTAGATGAGATCGCTGGTGGCATGGATATTAGTCTTGAATTATTAGGTATTTGTATTCAAAAGTTTTCAGTGTTTTCTCAATCTCTATTGCTGTCTTCCAGTTCTCACATGCATAGGTAAAAGTTCATAATGTGTTTGATTTAAATATTCTAAGTTTAGTTTTCTTGCTCAGTAATTTTGATTTCCATATTTTGCCCAGGTTTTTAAAACTTTCTGCTGCTTTTGGTGTCTTGCTTTTGATCTTTTCTTTTGTTTCCCTTCTTGATCTATATTACTACACGCAATACATAGTGGTCTACTTTTTGCAATGCCTGACTATTTAGACATATAATGCTGTTCCGTGTATTTTTGTTTTATTATCTCTGTTGATTTCAAGACTTATTCTTTGCCACTGATATAATAACATGTCTGCGATATTTTGCACCTTGATATTATCGATATGGTGCACTAAACTATTATGTGCAAAATGAAGATCTTCCAGGTAATTTTCATTGTGCCATGTAACCCTAGATTACGATACCTATCTGTGGTCAATATGTTTATGATGCCACAGCAAAAATTACCTCCACTTAAATGTAACATTGGGTGCTCTAAAAATAGTATTTTATATTTTAACTTTTTTGACAAACACACAGCCATGTGTTCACAATAGGCGTGACACTCACTCTGAGTTCCTGGTCCAGGTTGATTTATGACCTCAGTTTGACCTCATGGACCGGACATGTTATGATACATATTGATATAGTAGTCGCCGTAAGTCTGTCAGTATGTTCAGCAAGCGACTTTGATTTCCACTATACTGGTATTTCCAGACGTGGCAGAAAGTCAGATTAGATTTTGTCCTATAATCACTTCATTTCCAGGGATCTGCAGAAATTGGCTGATGGGACTCACATTTGACACATTTTCAAGGAGAAATCACATGACTACTGGTATATATATCACGTGAAAGGTCATAAGATACCCTAATGTCAGGTGGAAGACTTTTTAGAATCAACCTTATAATTTTCAAGACATATGTGATTTAATGCAGTAATTGTGACTTTTGAGCGATTATTCAATATTAATATAGTTAAAATGCTGGTCAATCTTAATAAAACATTCATCTTTAAATTCAGCACTCATCTATATATATATATATATATATATATATATATATATATATATATATATATATATAAGTGTGCAAATTTTGATAGCAATCTTTAACGGTTGGTGCTCGCAAATAAAAAATGAGAGACTGTGTGTTTATGAAATTATAGCTTGCACATACTTGATTCTTGCCTCTGCCACAGCTCCACTTTTATCAATATTTTTGTAATTAATATACCGGTTAATCTTAATCTTGAAAAACATTTTTTTTAAATAATTCAGCACTCGTTTATACATAAATGTGCAAAAACTACTGCAAAAACGATCTGTAAATGCAGACGTGTCTAAAAGATTAATAATTAATAAATGAAAGGTGATATTGCCTATAAAAACCATCCATGTATGTATGTGCGATCTTCCCTGGCCAACTCTCAATTTTCCACGCTTGTGAAACTGTCCAAATGGGCCCCATGATGTTTTCCACTACATTCCTCTTAATCAATTTAAAGCACAATATTTCACTTTAAAAATTAATAAATAATTCTAATTTTCGCACAAACATAGTGAAGACGAAGATATGAAATTGTTATAATTGTAACTCACAGTGACAGGGCTGATGATGACACTGATGACTGATGTTAAATTTTAAACTACTATAATTTTTTTAAAATAAAAGTACCTAGTTCAGGTACCTAACTCTCACTACCAACAGCGTTATCCGTTATTCGCTGTGTTTCCTGAATCCTGAATCTAGTGAATCACACAGAGATAGTAGTGTAGTAGAGTTGTTAGATTTTGATGCGATGTCAGTTGAGTCAACAAAAGCCCAAGGCTGGAAATTTTTCTGGTCAAAGTCAAAGCAAACAAAATTTAATATAATATATTATAAGAAATACATTACAAGATTAAAATTCCACATTTCAAAACTTAAAGTAACATAACAAATATCGCAACCCATACAACTAATATATTATAACTCTCACCTGAAACTCAAGCGTCGATTGTTCTCCTTGCTCTATATTTTCATAATAACACATTTTTTGGTTATCCGGTAGTTCGAATGTAAGCTCCTTTGCCAGTAACATTTCAAGCAATGCAGCAGAAAGAGTGACAAATATAAGTAATCGAACCATTTTTCTATGGTAATGAAAACTTCTAGTTAATGTTATATACGCAAATCAGCAACTGTAACTGTCCAGTTGTGTTTACAAAAAGAAAGATATGTGGAAGTCGACGTGGAGACAGACATAAGCCATAGATTTGGACAACAATAGATCGATTTCCGCTTCCGGTTATAATTTGTAACCAATAATACGACTTTTACCGTAAAAGAAAAATTGGTTGCTTTATAAATAATACCAGACTTTCAGAACACAGGCCGGACATGGCACACATCTGATGAGAGCAAAGGGAAGGCCCTGTTTGCCCGCTACATTGAGCAGACGGACCAAAGAAATTAGGCTGTAAGAATGAGGATACGGGGATTGCTGTCAAAATTGTGTAAGGATGTAGGGTTGGAAGAAGATCTCACAACCGATACCGTTCGCACGACACTTAAAAGGTCACACAACGCTGCTCCTGGTCCAGATGGTGTTCGGTACGATGACATATAGGCGATTTAGCTGACCACGACTTGACAAAACTGGCCAATGAGTTTAATGCCAGTATTCGGAGCGGCCAGATTAAGGAAGAGTGACTACACAGCTACTTACTACCGCTACCGAAGCCAAACAAGGACCATTCTCAGATCAGTGCCTACAGAATCATCACAATGCAGAACACTGCGGGCAAGCCGCTGGAGAAAATAGTTGCCCGTGTCCTCACCTGTCACCTTGAACAGAAACGTGTATTCCCATCTACACTCGGAGGTTATAGATATAACAAAGAGACATGGCTCAATGAGGCAGTCTTTGCCTATGACGTCTTCGAATGCTTCCACAGACGAGAGGAGACAAGTGCTGCTGCTATAGATCTGGAGGATGCAAACAACGGTACCGTTTGAATATTTCATGCATATGCTCCTCAAACTGGCGATGCACCCCTTCCTCATTAGATGGATCGCCGCGGCACTGTTTCAGAGGAAGGTTATACTCAAATGTGGAAGTTAGTCTTCCGAGCCATCCATTTGTCCAAGTCTGCCACAAGGCTCACCATTGTCACCAGTTCTATTTAACGTGTACACAATAACGATCACGGAACAACAGCTGGATGGGAGGGGAAGAACTATGACTTTTGCTGATATTCTGGTATATCGACAGGGAAGAGACAGACGGGGAATCGACTCCACAATGCAAGACGAACTCGATCGCATTTCTTCATCATGTGGGGGTTTCAGGTGCCTTGGTTAATCCTAATAAAGCATCAGTTTCATGGTTCTCCCTTAACAATCATATCGTTAATACGACCACGCCGGTAGTGCGAATGGGAGCTGATGAGGTGACCAGGGACAAGTTGATGACATACCTAAGAGTTAAGTTTGATCGCAGCCTATGTTTTCGGGACCACTTCGACCATGTGATAACAAAATCCCGCAAAGGATTAACCACCTTGAAGGTCATGGCAGCTGCCAACATCGAGCAGAGACTACTTACTCTTCTGTTCCAGGGATTAGTCCTCGCACCAATCGAGTATGCTCTGGCAATTCTTACTATCAGTACGACTCAAATCGATAGGCTGGAGAAAATACAAAATGAAGCCATGCGCATTATCTTGGGATGTACAAGGGACACTCCCTGTGTAGCAATGAGGTATTTTCTTGACTTTTCAACCATGGATGACAGAATCAAGATCTGGAGAGCACGAGCATACCTGAAGATTAGCACAGATACAGAGCATCCATTGCACCACGTGTTCAACACAGTGAAAGGTACCAGGCTAAAAAGAGGCAAATCATGAGTGGGCCGAGCAGAAGATGTCATCAAACAGGTCTATGGGCTTACCATTATCAGCGTTGGTGAGGAGTGGATACCGGTGCCTATGTCATTCAAGGGGACTTTCTCGTGTATTGTCACACTCAACAGGAAAAGTAGGGAACAGAACCCGGTAGTGGTTAATACTGAGGTCAACGGTCTCATCTGCGATAACACCGATGAGAAAGATGCAGTCATCTATACAGACGGATCTGTATCACCAAAGAAGTGCATGGGCATTTACAGCACGCTCGGCAGGCAGAATAGTCAAGGAAGACAGTGGTGCATACGTCATGACCACGAGTAGCATGGCAATGGAGGCGATGGCAGTGACCAAGGCATTCAAATGGTTAGAGTCACAAGACTACACCCACGCATGTATACTGAGTGATTCGACGAGCCTGATTAAAAAAGTGGAGGCGGGCTCTGTACGCATGCAATGGGTAGAGTCGTTGCAGAAATCCAAAACACGTAATGTCACCTTTGTCTATGTCCCTGGACATGCGGGAGTACGAGGAAATGAAAGAGCGGACAGGTTGGCTAGCTGCGCTGTCATTGAGGACGGGCAACCAATGGATCGGGCGGGCATCATCAATGCCCTCCGAGATGTGGGAAGAGCACAGGACTTCGACAAACACAGATCCACGTCACTTCTTCGGATGATGGAAATGGGAGTTAAGATGGGCACAGCCAGAAATGAGAAACTTAGTGGCCGTGTAAGAAGACTTATCAACCAACATAGAGGTAAAGGCATCAAGATGCACCAAGATGCGTAGAGATGCGAAGCTGCTGTAAAGCTGATGATATTGGCGATACTAAAAAAATGGAAGAAAAAGAGTGGTATGGTGACAGCTTTACGTGGTAATGGACGAAACAAAAGTCGACGTTTCGGCCAAGTAGGCCTTCATCTGGACGAATAACAAACACAACAATGTAGTTAGATTGTTATACTGTATATATTTTGTGTGTTTGTTGTTCGTCCAGATGAAAGCCTACTTGGCCGAAACGTCGACTTTTGTTTCGTCCATTACCATGTAAAGCTGTCACCATACCACTCTTTTTCTTCTTTTTTTTATAGCCTCAACCAAAATAGAACAGGAGTCGTCAGTCGCTGGACACTGAGGGAATTGCTGAGGAGGGGATCTGAGCACCTATGGACATGTTCGGAGTGCAATGATGATGACCCGCAAATAACTCAATAACCTTAGATTATTTATATTATGACCTCCAATTGTTATCCGAGGCATGCCCCTTATGGATCTTAAAATAATCTCACTATACATATTAAACAAATCTGGTGACAGTACACAACCTTGCCTAACACCGTTTTACTTGTTCAAACATTCCCAATCGGTTTCCAGTTCTTATGGCCGCTGTTTGTTGTCAGTACATGTTATATTATATAGTCAAATTACAACAATAATTTGACTTGATTAATACTAATAATATATAATATAACTTATTTTGTATTCTGTGTATTTGTATAGTACTCAGCCAGGCTATTAAAATCATGCTTGCAGTTTCCAACAAAAGAACTCTCAATCTAAAAATGTAGCCCCAACATCGTAGTAACTATGACAACATTTAGGAATATTTATCTTTATTTCCGCTGTAAATGTCAACAGCCTAGCAACACGTTTTGTTGATATTTTCGTTATTTTACCCACCCAAAAAAACAGATGTTCACTTCTAGACAGTCAGTATTTTTTCCATGTAAATTGGTGATTTTGATTGTGTGTTAATCACTTAATGTCTTACCTTTTATGATTAATGGAACATGATAATAATAATTCACCATCATTGAGTGCCGTCACCGCATCAAAGGTTGGCTACAATGGAGCGCCATTCCACTCTCACTCTGTCTCTTCCTTGATGGTGCAGATTGTCGTATGCTGACTTGTCCATCTTTTGATGTTACTCGTCCATGTTAGTCTTGGTCTGCCTCTTCCTCTTTTACTTTGTATTTTCCCTTCCAATATTACTTTTAGTAGACTGTTGTGTGATAAATCTGTGACGGTGGATGGTGCGGATGAATCAGAAATGATCAACCGTCAACGGCACAGAACAAAGCGAAAACAACAAAGTGTGTGGTACACATGAGGCATATTCAGGACACGAAAGACGAATATGAGTGACCACCTTGAAAGAGATTGGAGCCTCATCACGTAACATTCCAAAGAAAGCCATGGAGAGAAATTCTAACTATTGCCATACGAACAAACTAAAAATAACTATATATACATGCAATGTGAATGTTTGAACCTTATATCAAGAAGGAAAATTATAAAATCTTACAGTTGAAGCAGAACGATTAAACAATAATAATAATAGTAAATTAAATAATGGTACTACAACTATAAGTTTATATGCACTATAACAATACACATGGTTGTCACATTGTCATAATATTAATACATTTTGATCTTGCATTGTTGATTTATGTTTCTAAATCCTTCTTTCATCTCTTTTTTCGTTCATTAACTTCATTAACCACAGCACTCCGGGCAAACTCACCAGTGCTCATTCACTTTCATCAGACGAAGTGCCTGAGTATTCTTATTATTTTTCCTACTTTAGAGTATTTTATTTGTTAAAGTTTTCCTTTTATCGGTAATCTTATCATGGCATGACCAAGGAAGAGAGAGATATAAAATAGAGTCATAGACCGCTCCCCCTCTACTTAATGCGTTTTAAATGTTCTCTTTGAATTCACCCAACAGATAATCAACTCCAATCATCCGTCCTTAAAAGCCGTTAAGTGGGCAGAGATGTTATGGGTCACAGCAAGCTGAAATATTTGCCTCTTTTAGCTCAATACATGTCATGCATTTTCAAACGCAAGGCTACCTTCACCCTCAATCCATAATCTCTTGGCTAGACTGATTATAACCGGTTGTATCCAAAATGGAGGAATTATTTTTCTCCGGCTTGGTATAGAACCGTCGATCAGAGGTGTTAACAAGCTGCTATCGTAAAAACGATTTTGTTAATGAAACGAAACGTAGACCTGATAATCGGCTCCCTCAATGAGATAGAGCTGCTTGAACAGAACAGAGACAAATAGCGAGATTTGATAAAATATCTTTAAAAGAATTGAAAACTGCTAGAACACAAATTTAGATAAGAGAAGGAGTATCTTGGTCTACGCCCTATGGGCCGGCAACGGCTCGAAAGGTCAATAGATAGATAGATAGATAGAGACTGATTAGTCTGTGAATAAGGACCATGTACATATGGTGTAGGAACTGGCTTAACGATCAAGGCACAAGCAGTCACCTATAAGTTACTGACCACTTTCAGCCCTGACATTGACAAGTGCCTTGCCCCTACTTATATGTTACATTGTCTATGCATTTATAGCTAAATTTCCAATATTAGAAAGAAACAATTGTTATTTTTTGGCCATGTAATGATAAGGGAACAGCTTGAATATATTATAATAATTATAACAACTGGGAAAATTGAGGGACGAAGAGATAGAGGAAAGCAAAGAGAAAAGATACCAGACGGCTTAAGAGAATGGTTTGGCAGAAGGTCAACAACAGAAATGATAAATAACTGTCGATATCTAGAGTTGTGGAGAGACATCATCACCTACGCTAGCAGGCATGGTACTTGATGATGATGATGTATTTATAATTTTGTAAAAGTTATCTACTTGCCTCACCGTGTTAATCATACCAGGTACTATAGCAGAATCGATGGAAAACAAAGGCAACACAAGTTGTTGTGAAGAATCTTTGAACAATGCAACAGCCAATCTAAATATGAACAATGATTGTCGCCAGCTCCAGCTGCGTCATATGATTGGCTTTAATGGGCAGGTAAGAAAGTTGTAATTAGTATTATTACTGCTAGCACAGTTAGCCAGGCATTTAAACATCTACCAGAGGTGAAGCCATTTAAAATAAAGTACACACACTAACCACATTAATTAAACAGAAAAGTTGAATAATTAACACCAATCGCACACCTTCCATATTGTTTGAGGCACATCTGTATACTTGACCAAAAATTACTTACAAAGTAAAAAAATACTTCTTCTTCTACCTTTCAGCTCCCTGTGGGGCATAGGTCTTCAAACAAACACTTTCTAAGCCGCTGGGCTTCTTCTTCATTATTTTAAGATCATTCCATGTTCCTTCTCATCTTCATCTCTGATTCTATCTCTTTTATAAGAATACCATGGTCTTCCTCTTTGTCTTTCTCCCTGGGGATTCCAAAAAAAGAGCATGTTGTGTAATACTCTCAGTTGGCTTCCGCAGTGTGTATCCTATCCAGCGCCATCATCTTCATTGTATCTCTTTATCCACTGGTATTTGACTGATCATCATCATCATGTGCCATACCGGTTGGCGTAGGCGATCATGTCCCTCCACAATCTTCTATCTACAGTGCATCGTATCAGTTCTGTTGTTGACTGTTTTCCATGTCATGACACCAAGCTATCCAGTATTTTCTCTCTTTGTCGTCCGCGATCTCTCTTTCCTTTTATTTTGCCAGTTGTAACCAAGTATTCCAACTTTCCTCTTCTCATGATGTGCCCGAAAAATGTTGATTGCTTCTTTCTGATGTCTTTTTTAAGAGCTGCCTTTTTGTGTTGGCCTCTTTGAGAACTTCCTCATTGGTCTTTTTAGCTGTCCAGGGAACTTTTAATATTCTTCTAAGAAATCCCATCTCTGTGGCCTCTAATCGTCTTTTCATTTGTTTGTCTATTGTCCATGATTCGCTTCCATAGGTAAGAATTGGTTCTATATAGCACTGATGAACTCTCTTTCTCACTTCTATTGACATAGACATGTTGCACAAGACATTTTTCATTTTCTGAAATGGTATTTTGGCCTGATCTATTCTGCCTTTTGTTTCTGTTGTGCATTTTTTATAATTACCGCCATTAATTAATTATTATCCAAATTATCACACTCAACATCACCACTTACATTATCATTATAAACACAATATTATCAACACAATGGCCATTAATATTATTATTATTATTGCAACAATTATCATCATTACCATATTAGCAATATCATTATTAACACCAAAAATTATTAACATTACTATCAACATTATTAAAATAATGTATAATATATTATCAAAATAATAAAGTTGACCATCATCAACGATATTAATTTAAAATGTCAACATTTACAGCTCCGTTGTGGCCTGATTGTCCATGCCCTGGGTAAACATATCATTTACACTGTGGGCTTTAACATCATCATAGAATCTGTTGGAGGTCATGATGCTGGAATTCAGGAGATTCTGACTGGTCACTCAGGGTAGGTAGTTTTGCAGGATCTGTTTTATTGGGAACAATTGGCTGTGTTCACTTTCTGCGTGGTGTTGCCTTATGTCTTTTGGCGTGTGCTGAGACTGCTACAATGGGGACTACAGTTACCTTTCTTTGTTTGGGAGATGAGATATTAATTCGGATGATTATGCTGGCACGGGCGGTTGAGCAATAATGGATTTTAATTCATTTGCAGTGATACCGGGGTCTTCCATAACCAAAGAACCAAAGGTGGTTTTGCTTTATCTATAGGACTGTCATATCTGTAGCTAAAAAATGTTTTCTTAATTACTTTACCCTCTTTTCTTCATCATGTACTAACATTTGAGCAGAGTGCTAGAACTCCCTGAAGCATGAGCAAAGATTTCTGGGTAATTTTTTTTAAAAGTTGCTTAATATTTTGGAACTCTCTTTGGCTGAGTTTTTTGTGCATTTGCTGCTGATTTGAAAAGTCTGGATTTGATTCCCAAATTTGACATTTTTGTTTCAGACCAACACAGCTTCTAGGCTCAACCAGCCTTTAAAATTTGGTACCAGAGATTTTTCTGGGAAGTAAAGGTGGATATATTATACCCTAGAGGGCAATGCATATCTCAATCGCATGGAGTTGGAAAGAGCAGACCACTATATATATCTTGGTAGTAGTATAGATCAAGAAGGTGAAACAAGGAAAGAGATCAGAAGCAGAATAGCAAAAGCAGCAATCAATTTTAAAAAGCTGGACAAAATATGGAAATCAAGAATACTAAACAAGAAAACCAAACTCAGAATATTCACCTCAAACGTATTATCAACGTTTACCTACACACGTGAAAGCTGGAAAACATCAAAAGAGATTGAGAAAAAATTAAGTGCTTTTGAAGACAAATGCATAAGAAAAATACTCTGTGTACAATGAAATGAATTCAAGACTAATATTGAAATAAGAGAAATGGCCATGCAACCAAAGATCTTATCTACTATTAAGGAAAAAAGATGGATATATGTCAGATGTACTGAGAAGAGACAACAAGAGAATTCCAAAATAGGCTCTTTTATGGGACACATCAGGATACAGAAAAAGAGGAAGACCTAAAGAGACACTAAAAAAAACACTTATAAAAGAAGCAAAGTTGGTAGGCATAAACACATCTCATTAGATAAGATTGAACATCTCGCCCAGTTTAGAGATAGGTTTTGAAAAACACTGCAAGCCCTATGTGACGTCACACGACACGGGAAGAATCAAGGGTAAAAAAAGGTGGATGAATCACATCAACTGAAGATGTGGTGTTATGGATGAAAATGAAGATAAAGAAGAAAACTGGTTCAATCAAAACAAAATGCTACAGAAGAATTCTTAGGATACCTTGAATAATGAGAAAGAGCAATGAAGACATTTTAAAATACCTGATTATTGAAGAGAACTGGCCTACATGGTCTAGCATTTTAATTTCCTCTGCTATCCATCCTATTTGAGTCGCCTTAGTTAAAGTTGACTAAGTCACCTCTTATGACATACTTGGCAGGTAACAGTGGTGCTCTTTTTCCTTAACACCTCTTTAAGGGTGAATGATAAAGAGAAGTAACTGTCTGACAAAACTCGAATAAGAAGAAGAAGAAAGATACAGCTTGGTCTTTTTGCTTATTCTTATTGGTGGTGGAATCTTGTCAGTCCAGTGTTTATGTGGTGTGTATTGTGTTGTGTATGTGGTGCGTGTAGTGTGTGTGTGGTGCCTGTTGTGTGTTGTGTGTATGTGGTGTGGTATGTATAGTGTGATCTGTACACTGTTTGTGTTGTATTGTGTTTCTAGCTTGTTCCATACATTTGTTGAGAGATAAACATCAGCCACTTAAGCTGTCATTATTTTAGCTTTGTTGTGAAACTCCTGCTGATGAAATACCAAATCAGTTTTAAATATAAACAAACTATACAAACTCAATTTATAAGACATAAGAAAGACAAAATATATTTTAAAAGCCATTTCTCCATCAGAACAATAAGTGCACTAGCAATATCCTATGATGGAAGGTTCCTTGCTTCTGGTCAGGAATCAAGCCAGGACTCCAAGTCCCCCATTATTCTATGGGACTGGTACTCTAGAAAAGCTCTCATGAATATTGCATTGCACAAGGTGAACAAAACCTGTTTAGACATATCTTGTTTGTTTATCATTGGTTCAATTATCAAAGATGTTTTTTTTTCTTTCTTTCTTGTTTTTTTTTTTTTGCTGTTTGTTTTTATTAATGAGCCAGCTTTGATGGTTTTAGCCGCGATGGCTCAGTGGTTAGTGAACTGGACTACAAACTGGACTACAAAGGACAAGAGGTAGGGTTGGATCCCAACCGATGGCTTCCGGTTCACCCAGCCTTTAATGGGTACCGGATTTTTTTCTAGGAAAGTAAAGCTGCACAGGCGTAATACCGACCACATTACCCCAATATCATATACAGAAAGTCTATATAAATTATGGTCACTAACACCATATTCCCTATACAGCATTTGGCGTGACGGGACTAAAGAAGAAGAAGATATAAAATAAAAACAGATGTCACCACTTTGGGCTAACAATTAAAAAACACAGGAGGCAAAACAGGCACTCAACAACATAATCTTTACTTCAATGTTTTGCTACCGGTGCCTGCCCTGAACTCTAGACTCAAGAGTTAAAAAAAAAAATAACTACCAAAGTGAAATGTGGTAAACAAATGACAGGAAACAGTCTGAGAGATAAGATCAGAAATGAAGAACTGAGAAAAAACAAACATGAAATGTGGTAAACAAATGACAGGAAACAGTCTGAGAGATAAGATCAGAAATGAAGAACTGAGAAAAAACAAACATGAAATGTGGTAAACAAATGACAGGAAACAGTCTGAGAGATAAGATCAGAAATGGAGAAATGAGAAAAAACAAACATGAAATGATTACAGCCATTGAATACGTAAAGAAATTACAGATAAAATGGTTTGACCACGTGATAAGACATATAGATCAACACATTACACAACAAGCCATTATTAAATACAGTGAGAACACAAGACCCAATGGACCAATAAAGAAAAAGATGAATTGATAGAATATTACAAACACTACAGCAGGAGAGGCCAAGAGAGTAGCAAAAGCCTACAAATTATTTCACTCCTCCATCCTGAACAAAAATGAGGAAGGAAAGAAGAATTCCATTTGATGTGGTAGGCTGTAATAGCAAGCTTGATTTCTTGATAACGCTGAAAGAAGAATTCCATTTGATGTGGTAGGCTGTAATAGCAAGCTTGATTTCTTGATAACGCTGAAAGAAGAATTCCATTTGATGTGGTAGGCTGTAATAGCAAGCTTGATTTCTTGATAACGCTGAAAGAAGAATTCCATTTGATGTGGTAGGCTGTAATAGCAAGCTTGATTTCTTGATAACGCTGAAAGAAGAATTCCATTTGATGTGGTAGGCTGTAATAGCAAGCTTGATTTCTTGATAACGCTGAAAGAAGAATTCCATTTGATGTGGTAGGCTGTAATAGCAAGCTTGATTTCTTGATAACGCTGAAAGAAGAATTCCATTTGATGTGGTAGGCTGTAATAGCAAGCTTGATTTCTTGATAGCGCTGAAAGAAGAATTCCATTTGATGTGGTAGGCTGTAATAGCAAGCTTGATTTCTTGATAACGCTGAAAGAAGAATTCCATTTGATGTGGTAGGCTGTAATAGCAAGCTTGATTTCTTGATAACGCTGAAAGAAGAATTCCATTTGATGTGGTAGGCTGTAATAGCAAGCTTGATTTCTTGATAACGCTGAAAGAAGAATTCCATTTGATGTGGTAGGCTGTAATAGCAAGCTTGATTTCTTGATAACGCTAAAAGAAGAATTCCATTTGATGTGGTAGGCTGTAATAGCAAGCTTGATTTGTTGATAACGCTGAAAGAAGAATTCCATTTGATGTGGTAGGCTGTAATAGCAAGCTTGATTTCTTGATAACGCTGAAAGAAGAATTCCATTTGATGTGGTAGGCTGTAATAGCAAGCTTGATTTCTTGATAACGCTGAAGAAATGTGAGTTTGTTTGTTCCAAATGGTAGTGCACTACTAGGTTTTCTATATCTGCAGTTCCAAGATACGACAATTCTCTTGTTATTAGCCTGTCTGTCATGACAATCACTGTTTTTCTAGGGAACTCAACAAATGTGAAATCTTGATCAGCTTGAGGTTGTTGATCCTGCTCGCAAACTACGAGGTCATCTAGCTCCATGGTTGGGTCAACAAGTGTTACTGTGGGAAGTAAAAAAGTAAAGTAAATGTAGCCTCATGCCTTGCTAGGCGTATGGGGAATATGGTGTTAGTGACCATATTTTTCTATGACCACGGCACATTTTTGGGTGATGTGGTCGGTATCACGCCAGGCCGCCTTTACTCCCCAGAAAAATCTCTGGTACCCATCTGGGGATTGAACCTGGTCCCTTCTGGTCAGGAAGCGAGCACACTAACCACTCAGCCACCGAGGCTCCATATGAAGGGAAGGAATTAAAACTTTGCATTGAATACCTTAAAGTAGTTGCACTTAGATGCAGCCTTTATTCTCCACTTTACATAGTCATCTCCACAGAAGTCCCACGGAAGGAAGATAAGTGTAGCATCATTCTGTTCATCCGTCCGTCCGTCCGTCCGTCCGTCCGTCCGTCCGTCCGTCCGTCCGTCCGTCCGTCCGTCCATCCATCCATCCATCCATCCATCCATCCATCTATTGACCTTTCAAGCCGTAGCCGGCCCATAGGGCATAGACCCAGATACTCTTTCTCTTATCTAAATTTTTATTCTAGCAGTTTTTAATCCTTGTAAAGATCTTTTATCAAATCTCGCCATTTGTCTCTGTTCTGTGCAAGCAACTCTATCGCATTGAGGGAGCCGATTCCTTGCTCTTGTCTCTCTCATCAATGTTCTTCTCAGTGTCTCTCTGGGTCAGCCTCTTTTCCTCTTACCTGTTGTTTCCCATATGAGGGCTTGTTTTGTTATTTGGTTATGATCTCTCCTCATCACATGTCCAACATATGACCATCATCTTTTCTGTACCAGGTCTATATTAACAAAAGCGTGTTTTTTTACGATAGCGGCTTGTTAAACCTCTGATCAACGGTTCTGTACCAAGCTGGTGGAAATTAGCAATTATAGTAGCTTTTAAAAGAGTAGTGCAGTATCACTAGAGAAGAAACAATAAATATTGTAGAGGATGCAAAATAATATCTATTCATTTATATTTTTATACGCATCCACAGACCAGAATAGAGTTTCTGGTCTTCTCATGCATCACAAAACACTTCATTAGTCTGGGTGGCCAGGATGATGGGTGTGTTGCGGTGTGGAGCACAGCACTTAGAAAACCAGTGGTTTCCACTTCAGCACAGATTGATCGAGCTGGGATCATGCACTGCATGGCTGCTTCCAAAATTGATGAAGGAGTTTTTGCTACTGGTAATGAATTTATGCTTATTTCAAAGTTTAATGTTTTATTTTGGTTATATGTAACGCTTGTAATTTAATGCTCTAACACAGATTCACTTAAAACTGTCATTACCGAAACTTACACATCTTTTTTATTTACATTTTTTTTTTGCATTCGCCAGCGTTCACCTCTGGCAAAGTCCCTAGAGACTAGGAACTGAATTTTGTGTGTTAATCCTTTTTTCCTGGCAGCCATATTCACAGGGGTCCCTTGCCGCACAGGCAGATAACTCTGACTTCGAAAGCACTCATTTTTTTTCCGTCGATGAGTAATTGACATTTCAAGCCGGGCCTCACAGCTGAGACCAAAGTGGTTGCCGCAGAGAGAAATAATAAACAAAAATCCCAACTGGTGTAGCCGGGATTTGAACTCACAACCTTTCTGTCTTGAGACCGATACCTTGCCATGAGATGAATCAGTCCCCCAAACCTACACATCTGAAACTACTTTCAAAAACTGGATGGACGAGGTAAAAAAAAATGTTTTGAAATGAACAGAAATTGAAAAATAAAAAAAAATCCCTAAACATGATTTGAACAGGACAGATGACATTTTTGGACACACAAAGCGACACAATAATTTTCTGAAAATGATCCTGGAAAAAAAAAATACAAGGTAAATAAAACAAAACAGACAAAGACTAAAGGAGACTGACAACATCAAATGATGGACTGGAGAACCCATGAAAGTGTATATCATCAAGGAAAAGACAGTGCAATTTAGCATTCTATGGTAGTCAACATTCTATGCAAAGAGATAATATTTTATATATTCAATCTTTGTGCTTACCTCTATTTATATAGTAAAAAATAGTGAAGAGCCCCGTCACACCAAGTGGCGTATAGGGAATATGGTGTTAGTGACCATACATTTGTCAGAACTTCAGCACATACTTTTTGGGGTAATGTGGTCGGTATTACACCCGTGCCGCTTTACTTTCCCAGAAAAAAAAATCCGGTACCCATTTAAGACCGGGTGAACCCGGAAGCTGTCAGTTGGGATCGAACCCTACCTCTTGTCCTTTGTAGTCCAGTTCACTAACCACTGAGCTATCGTGGCTCCCCCCCATTTCTATAGTGCTGCTACTGATTGTTTTTTCATTGTCATCACTCACCGTCACCTTTAGATCAGTGTTTTGTTTTCATGTTTGGATTTCTTTGTTTAATTTGAACAGCTTGTGTGTTATACCTGATGAAGACTTTCGCTGAAACGTCATAGTTTGTTTTGTCTTTCTATTAGTTTAGTTCATACAATTTTATGTTTATTTTACATCTTCTATGTAAATACAGCACAAGATGATGAAGCAGATCAAATTATACTTTTCTTGACAATCCTTTCTGGGGCGTATGATGACCTACTTTATACATACGTGTTTCACCATATGTGTCTCCACTATTGCTGTGGTAAAGGAGCTTGTGTGTCCCAATAACATATAGGCTTATACTGATGGTAGCAATACTAGCTGAAAGTTCACCTAAAACTGGACAGGTCAAGGGACTGCAACCAAAGACAGATACAAGCATGTTGAAGTTTGATACATTGGACTATTTGTCTAACAAAATAGCTTATCTATCTATCTATCTATTGACCATTCGAGCCGTAGCTGGCCCATTGGGCATAGACCAAGATACTCCTTCTCTTATCTAAACTTTTATTCTAGCAGTTTTCAATTCTTTTAAAGATATTTTATCAAATCTCGCCATTTGTCTCTGTTCTGTGCAAGCAGCTCTATCTCATTGAGGTAGCCGATTCCTGCTGCTCTTGCGTCTCTGATCAATGTTCTTCTCAGTGTCTCTCTGGGTCTTGCTCTTTTCCTCCTACCTGTTGTTTCCCACATGAGGGCTTGCTTTGCTATTCGGTTATTATCTCTTCTCATCACATGTCCAACATGTCCAACATATGACCATCGTCTTTTCAAACAAAACAGCACAAACACATTGTCTTAACTATGGTGATGTTACAAGTTTGACAAAAATAATAATGGGATCATCAGACAAGAGAACTACTAGATAGGTTAGGTTATTGCAGATAGTAGAAGTAATGTCGATCGACATTTATAGTTAGGAGCCATGTGAGGAAAGAGCTAAGAGTTAGAATAATTCCATTTCTGACAGTGTGTGATAAATAGCTAGCAAAATGTAGAGTAACTTGGAGTACAACAAAATTGACAATCACGAAGATACAGACTTTCATTAATGGATCCTTATGCAGAATAAAAGGATGGAAATGGCAGGACAAAATCACTAACATAGAATTATGCAAATGTACCAGTCAAATACCAGTGGATAAAGAGGTACAGCGAAGATGATGGCACTAGATAGGACACACACTGCGGAAGCCAACTGAGAGTATTACACAACAGGCCCTTTTTTGGAATCCCCAGGGGAAAAGACAACGAGGAAGACCAAGAAATTCTTGGAGAAGACAGACAGAAGCAGAGATGAAGATGATGGGGAAGACATGGAATGATCTTAAAATAATGGCAAGAAACAGAACAACTTGGAAAGTGTTTGTTGAAGACCTATGCTTCACAGGGAGCTGAAAGGTAGAAGAAGAAGAATGTAGAATAACTGTTTGTGTTTAAGAAAAACATTAGTACCAATAGTTGTATGTTTTAACTGCCACCTGTTGAGCTGATGTATGACAATAAACATGTGGAGTGCTGGAATGTCATTATCAGCCTTAAAAATAGTTCATTCGAATTCAGTGACTTTTGTTTTTCTGTACATATAGTCATTATGTGCAAAGATGATGGACATGTTCTCGCCAGTTTATGCATAAAATGGCTTTTCTGGGTATAGTAAAAAAAAATTAAAGTACCCCCGTGGCGTATAGGGAATATGGTTTTAGTGACCATATATTTTACAGACCTTCGGCACATGATTTTTGGGGTAATGTGGTCGGTATTACGCCCGTGCCGCTTCACTTTTCCTGAAAAAAATCAGGTACCCATTAAAGGCTGGGTGAACCCAGAAGCCGTCGGTTGGGATCGAACCCTACCTCTTGTCCTTTGTAGTCCAGTTCACTAACCACTGAGCTATCGCGGCTCCCTTTTTTCTGGGTATAGAGTTAAAGGCAAACATATAGGCAGAGTGGGGCCTGTCCTACAAAGACGAATAATCAGATAATCTCTCATCTGAGTACAGGCTTAAGAGAGTGTGTTTATCGTAGACTACCACTAACTGTAGAGATTCATCATCAGAGGCAAATTGAGTACAGTGACCCCAGGTGTATGAGTCATACACAAATGAATTAATGAACTGAGAATGAGAAGTTGCAGAATGGCATCACTAGTGTGTGGAGGATTATCTTTGCTCAGGTCCAGCATTAGTGGCAGTCATTGAAGACAAAATTACAGCCACGGAGAATGTGATACAGGGAAAGTGATGTGTCATAGTCAAGGAAGTGACATTACTATTGGACATTAGTGCTGGATCAGCCCATCACAGTCAAGGAAGTGACATTACTATTGGACATTAGTGCTGGATCAGCCCATCACAGTCAAGGAAGTGACATTACTGTTGGACATTAATGCTGGATCAGCCCATCACAGTCAAGGAAGTGACATTACTATTGGACATTAGTGCTGGATCAGCCCATCACAGTCAAGGAAGTGACATTACTGTTGGACATTAGTGCTGGATCAGCCCATCACAGTCAAGGAAGTGACATTACTATTGGACATTAGTGCTGGATCAGCCCATCACAGTCAAGGAAGTGACAATACTGTTGGACATTAGTGCTGGATCAGCCCATTACAGTCAAGGAAGTGACATTACTATTGGACATTAGTGCTGGATCAGCCCATCACAGTCAAGGAAGTGACATTACTGTTGGACATTAGTGCTGGATCAGCCCATCACAGTCAAGGAAGTGACATTACTGTTGGACATTAGTGCTGGATCAGCCCATCACAGTCAAGGAAGTGACATTACTGTTGGACATTAGTGCTGGATCAGCCCATCACAGTCAAGGAAGTGACATTACTATTGGACATTAGTGCTGGATCAGCCCATCACAGTCAAGGAAGTGATATTACTGTTGGACATTAGTGCTGGATCAGCCCATCACAGTCAAGGAGGTGACATTACTATTGGACATTAGTGCTGGATCAGCCCATCAGATTACAGTCAAGGAAGTGACATTACTATTGGACATTAGTGCTGGATCAGCCCATCACAGTCAAGGAAGTGACATTACTATTGGACATTAGTGCTGGATCAGCCCATCACAGTCAAGGAGGTGACATTACTATTGGACATTAGTGCTGGATCAGCCCATCACATGACAGTCAAGGAGGTGACATTACTATTGGACATTAGTGCTGGATCAGCCCATCACAGTCAAGGAAGTGACATTACTATTGGACATTAGTGCTGGATCAGCCCATCACATCACAGTCAAGGAGGTGACATTACTATTGGACATTAGTGCTGGATCAGCCCATCACAGTCAAGGAAGTGACATTACTATTGGACATTAGTGCTGGATCAGCCCATCACAGTCAAGGAGGTGACATTACTATTGGACATTAGTGCTGGATCAGCCCATCACAGTCAAGGAGGTGACATTAGTGCTGGATCAGTCCATCACAGTCAAGGAAGTGACATTACTATTGGACATTAGTGCTGGATCAGCCCATCACAGTCAAGGAGGTGACATTACTATTGGACATTAGTGCTGGATCAGCCCATCACATCACAGTCAAGGAAGTGACATTACTGTTGGACATTAGTGCTGGATCAGCCCATCACATCACAGTCAAGGAAGTGACATTACTATTGGACATTAGTGCTGGATTAGCCCATCACATCACAGTCAAGGAAGTGACATTACTATTGGACATTAGTGCTGGATCAGCTCATCACATCACAGTCAAGGAAGTGGCATTACTATTGGACATTAGTGCTGGATCAGCCCATCACATCACAGTCAAGGAAGTGACATTACTATTGGACATTAGTGCTGGATCAATCCATCACAGTCAAGGAGGTGACATTAATATTGGACATTAGTGCTGGATCAGCCTATCACATCACAGTCAAGGAAGTGACATTACTATTGGACATTAGTGCTGGATCAGCCCATCACATTACAGTCAAGGAAGTGACATTACTATTGGACATTAGTGCTGGATCAACCCATCACAGTCAAGGAGGTGACATTACTGTTGGACATTAGTGCTGGATCAACCCATCACAGTCAAGGAGGTAACATTACTATTGGACATTAGTGCTGGATCAGCCCATCACATGACAGTCAAGGAAGTGACATTACTATTGGACATTAGTGCTGGATCAGCCCATCACAGTCAAGGAGGTGACATTACTATTGGACATCACTGCTTTATCAGTCAATCAATATCATTCGAGACAAAATAGAATTTTCTGAAAAGTGTATGTTGGGTTCATACGTGGCAGTGCATGAGTGGCTGCATGTCAGTCTGAAAGAATTATTTTCCTTGATTATCTACATGCTTTTATCTAGAGATGTTAAATGCTGTTGTAGCAGGTTTTCATCCTCATATATTAGGCATTGGTCATCTGCGAAGAGTAGCTCATTGATGTTGGAGTTTTCTACCTCTATGTTATTATTTGATTTGTCCTTGTTGTTGGTTGTTTCCTGATTTATTTTGTCCATATATATGATGAAGAGGAGTGGTGAGAGGACACATCCTTGTCTTACTCCTGTTGTAACCTGAAACCATTCTGACAGACCTTCCGATGTTCTGACGGCACTTTGACTGTTTTTATATAGTGCTATTATATTTTCTAGTAGTTGTCCTGCTACCCCGTATGCTTGAGAAAAGTAACAAACAACACAAGAAGAGATAGAATACCAAATGAAACCATAAGAAAAATGGTAGGAACAAAACCCTGCCAAGAATATATAGAACAACAACAACTTAAATGGTTCGGCCACCTGGTCAGAATGAATCCTCACCAATCACCATCAAGGGCGTTCTTCTCGAGAATGCATGGGAAAAGACCAAGAGGAAGACCCAGAAGAAGATGGATAGATGCAGTGACAGAGACATGTAACAACAAAGGAAAATCACTAATTCAGACAATTCGAGCAGCACAAGAACGACAAATGATATAAATCACGACACCTTTTAGGTATCAGTGAAAGAGAAAAGAAGAAGAAGAAGAAGATCTACATGCTGGTAAAGCATTGGCTTAAGTGCATTGAACTTGAGAGAGCCTATGTTGAACAGTTAAAATGTAATTATTTTAGTTTTTTTTTCAATAAATATTCTGTATACACAAAAATTTTGGTTTTCGATTGAAAACACCTTGTACTAAATATAATTAAAGTGCAAATTTTCATTCTAATTTAATGCAAATAAATTACACAGCATCAGCTCTTTGTGCAAGAAAATGCAATGTCCATGGTCAGACCTTTACAAATAATTATAATTATAGAAAAAGAAAAAGTTGATGTTATGCCTTGTATTTCTTATGAGGAATATGGTGTTAGCATTCATATTATAATGACTATTAACATGTTTATATGTGACAACGTCAGAGGCATGTCTGGTACCCATTTTCAGAGGCTGGATAATAGTTATAGAGAAATCACATCAATTATATAATGTAATGAGTTATTCTAATATGCTATTGTTTTATTTCTTATTTCATCACACGCCGCAACAGCTGGAGACTCGTATGGAAGAATATGGACCTTTGACGGCAATGACAGAACATTGAGTTATACAGAGTTCAAATTTGGTCCTTGCTTTAGAGTCGTTATCTGTATGGAGGTGGGATATGTTTGCAGATTTAACAGTTTTAAAATTATATTTGTCAAAGAAAAACAAGTTTATTAACATGGGCATTTACAGCACGCTCGGCAGGCAGAATAGTCAAGGAAGACAGTGGTGCATACGTTATGACCACGAGTAGCATGACGATAGAGATGATGGCAGTGACCAGGGCATTCATCTGGTTAGAGTCACAAGACTACACCCACGCATGTATACTGAGTGATTCCATGAATATGATTTTTTTAAAAATTGGTGGTGGGCTCTGCATGCATGCAATGGGTAGAGTCATTGCAGAAATAAAAAATACGAAAGGTCACCTTTGTCTACATCCCAGGACATGCGGGAGTGTGGAGGAATGAAAGGGCGGACAGGTTGGCTAGCTGCGCTATCGTTGAGGACGGTCAACCAATAGATCAGGAGGACATCACCAATGCCCTCCGAGATGTGGGAAGGGAACAGGACTTCGACAACCACGAGTCCACGTCACTCTTTCGGATGAAAGAGATGGGAGTTAAGATGGGCAGAGCTAGAAACGAGAAACTTAGACGGTGTATAAGAAGACTTATCAACCAACACAGAACTGGAGTCGTCAGTTGCTGGACACTGCGAGAATTGCTGAGGAGGAGATCTGAGCACCTATGGACATGTTCGGAGTTTAATGATGATGACCCGCAAATAACTCAATTTATACAGATTCGTTACTTTATTTTAAAATATTCAACCATACTCTGTGCAAGCCGATGTGTCAGTTTTGGGTCTGGTAGTACCTTCATAAGTGGAGCCATTGTGTTGATTAGTGGTTTGGAAAGAGTTAATACATTATGTATTTTTAAAATATAAAATATTTTGGTTATGGATTTGGTTATGGAAGGCCCCGGTATCACTGCAAACGAATTAAAATCCATAATTGCTCAACCGCCCGTGCTAGCGTAATCATCCAAATTAATATCTCATCTCCCAAACAAAGAAAGGTAACTGTAGTCCCCATCATAGCAGTCTCAGCACACGCCAAAAGACATAAGGCGAAACCGCGCAGAAAGTGAACACAGCCAACTGTTCCGTCATATGATATCATCATTCATCGTAAACAATTGGAATATCGAAACATGACCAAAACGGATGAGACACACAGCTCACAGTGTGCACAGAACACTTAACTCAATAGCTCCTGCAACAAGCCGGACTTGGAATATGAGGAAACTACAACAAGGAACACTTTTCATGCACAGCCTTCAATGGTTCCTGTCGCCTAACCACCATATACCGGAAGTTCCATGTAAAATATACAATATATTAAATATCATGAAAGGAAGATACCATAATAAGGACACAAAAAGCAAGAGAAACCTTCATTGCAATAGGAAACATGGAAATACAAAGAAATTAGGTTAAATAAAAAAATGTCAACTCCAATGTTAAAGCAGTCCTATTATATGACTGTGAAACATGGAGAACAACAAAAATTATAATCATGAAGATACAGACTTTCATTCATGGATGCTTGCACAGAATAAAAGGGTGAAAATGGCCGGACAAAACCATTAACTTAAAACTAAGGAAAAGTATCAAATAAATATCAGTGGACAAAGAGATAAGACAAAGACGATGGTGCTGGATACAACACACATTGCGGAAGCCATCTGAGAGTATTACAATGACAAGTCCTTTTTGGAAACTCTAGGAATGAGACAGAGCAGAAGACCAAAATATACTTAGAGAAGCTCGGCAGAAGTAGAGATGATGAGAAAGATATGGAACAATCTTAAGAAAGTGGTGAGAAACAGGATGGCTTGGAAAGTGTTTGTTGTCTATGCTCCACAGGAAGTTGATAGGAAGAAAAATACTATTTTATTGATGGTTTATTGACTTACTGTAAATATACAGGTAAGGATAATCCATATTATACAACGCGATATCGTTATGATGCTGAAATATAAATGAGGAAAGATAGAGAATACCATTGTGAGATTTTAGTTAGAAGATGAACACACTACAGGACTGCAGCCAGTATAATGCTTCGAGAGATACACACTGACTATATGGAGCTAGATTAAACACAAAACTTTGCAGTTCCTTACAGGAATTGTTAAAGACAACCAAATTCAAGGAAAAGACAACATTGCAGATTTAGATTTTAGCGAATGAAAGAAGAAGATAGGCATCATTATCAGGTTGCATGTTCTTTGCAGAACGTTGTATTTACCACAGCCCATCTGAAAAAAAATCTCTGTCTCTAGCCAGATCTCCCACTTCTTCTGTTGTCATGTCCAAGGTCTCCTTGATGTCTTGAAGCCACCTTCTTGCTCTGCCCCTGATGCCCAGGAACCATGCCTTTCATTATTGTTCTTTCCAGCCTGTTCTGTCTTTTGATGTGGCCATAGTATTTTAATTTCTTCTGCTGAATGTGTTTATTAGCCAGTTCTTTTAATGTTTAAATCTGTTAATGTCTTCATTGCTTTTTCATTATCCAAGGTATCTTAAGTGTTTTTCTGTAGCATTTTGTTTTCAATGAATCAATTTTCATTCCTTACTATTTGTGAGATTGTCCGTGATTCACAACCATATGTTGTTATCGGGAATATACATGTTCTCAGTAATTTTAATTTTATTGCCTTGCTGGTATTATGCCACATGTTCTTCATGGAATTTAATTTTTGTATTGCTATTGTTAATCGTACTTTTGATCTCTTTCTGGCAGTCTTCATTGTTAGTTACTGCAGATCCCAGATATTCATAGTTTGTTATAATTTCACATTCTTTTTCACTTGATGGGCAGCAACCACATATTCAAACAAATGTTGTATAGGAAACTTATAGAATTGAAGTGGCCTGTAAGTAGACTTGACATGTGAAGAGTCTGCATAGGAACTCTGACAGATTTCTCCAGTAGTTAAAAAAAAAGCATGAGAAATATGACAAAAGATCATAACAAATGGAGAAAGAATGTAACCAGGAAAAAAAGCTTGCTTCCACATCTGTACTGTCAATAAAATGTAACCGTGCGTGACCGTCCAGAAGTATAAATGTACCCGTGATTGTAACTGGGACACACTGCGCTGTTAGCGTATATACAATGAGGCCCCACTGGCCTTCGTTCCCAGGTTCTTGTAAAAGGTAAACATACATGCCGTTAGAACGGGTGCCTTGTAACCTAGTGAGATCTTTGTAACTGGAAATGTAACTGGACACTTGGCCTTATACACGGTGTTGTGGACTGTAAACACTGTTAGAAACCTGGAAGTACCTGTACATACCAGGCCATAGAATGTAAAGAAGGAAAAATTAAAAAATAAAAAAAGGTATGTAAGAAGCTTTACGTGACAAGTGGACGACACATAGAATGTAAACATTGTTGTTTACAAGTTCTGGTAGAAGACTGTAAAACTTGTCTAGTCTGCCCGCCTACCAGGTGGTAAGCCTTGGATGGTAAACAGTGTCTCCTATAATTTCTTGAATGTACCCAACGTACATTGGATCGTACTTCGCATTGGTAACTGAATAGTTCTGCACTGGAGAGTCTTGTATCCCTGACCTTCTTCTTCCCGACAACTTCCACTTTGATTATCATCACAGCATAATGTCACGACTGGATGGAACTAGGTAATGACAGCACAATGAAGTCTCTTGTAAACTGAACAGCAACTTTATTCAACATTTCCAGATATACAATATCTACAAGGCCAGCGGTTTGACATCCCACTCGGCCTTCACAGTTTCTGCTAAGGCAATCACAACTTCTGCTTGAGTATATCACTCCATGTTATCACTCTCTTAATCTAATCTATCTAATACTCTTAACTTAGCTTCTGGTCTTTTATATAACTACTTCTATCGTGGCCACTACCAGTCACTAACTAACATAGAGAATCTCTTCTGGATGGCCTCTATCTATTCATCACTACTAACTCTGAGCTTGAGCTCACTATGACTATTAGGCTAATGCCTAACGGCGCCGCAGACTCTACTCCTTAGCTATCTGCGAATTTCTCATGGAGAGCTTGTTTCCAACACTGTGACAGCGCTTAAATCCCTCGCCCACCAACCAATCAAAATCACTTCCTTAATCTCTCCAATGGATTCTTTCAATGTCAACTACTCACTACCCCATGTTTATCAATATTTCCAGTCACAAGATTCTTTTCCTTACTCTAAACACCGTTCTATTAATACTTCTTGTGACTGTCACTGTTTCTTAACTCTCTCCATACCGTCCCCTACTCTCTTTCTCTCCTTACATTCCCCTCACCTCCTGAAAAGAAATCTACTTAAGATGTGATGTAATAACACATAGAAATGAAATAAAGTAAACATTAGAAGATTAAAGATGCAAGAGGTGATATATTACAACATAAATTTGTTTTGTTCATTTCTGTTGAAGAAAGAGAGAAGATGCTCATTAATACAATACATGAGAGAAGATGCTCATTAATACAACATATGAGAGAAGATGCTCATTAATGCAACATATGAAAGAAGATACTCATTAATACAATACATGAGAGAAGATGCTCATTAATACAATACACGAGAGAAGATGCTCATTAATACAACAAATGAGAGAAGATGCTCATTAATACAACACATGAGAGAAGAACCTCATTAATACAATACATGAGAGAAACTGCTCATTAATACAACAAATGAGAGAAGATGCTCATTAATACAACACATGAGAGAAAATGCTCATTAATACAATACATGAGAGAAGATGCTCATTAATCCAACACACGAGAGAAGATGCTCATTAATCCAACACACGAAAGAAGATGCTCATTAATCCAACACACGAGAGAAGATGCTCATTAATACAACATATGATAGAAGATGCTCATTAATACAATACATGAGAAAAGATGCTCAATAATACAACATATGAGAGAAGATGCTCATTAATACAACACATGAGAAAAGATGCTCATTAATACAACACATGAGAGTAGATACTCATTAATATATCACACGAAAGAGCCAAGTGACAACATCAAGACAATATGGATAATGTATGTAATAGACAATGATATAAAAGTACTGTAGTGAAGCACAGGTGGTATAATGCTAGTGTGTATACACAATACATGCTGGACATAATACGATACCAACGCTATGGGTTTGTTAAGAATAAGGATGAACCTTTAATGAAGTTATAGGGACATGAATTTGATTGTGTTAACCATTCATTAGCTTTCACCATTGCTGAGACATCCAAATATTTCTATGCCAGCTAAACAACAAATGATAAATAGCATTTTTATACCAACTTTGTGCTATGAAAGTCAAACATGGACCCTTTCTAAATCACATTTAAGAAAGATCAATACATGTGAGAGGCGATGCTTAAGAAAAGTTGCAAACAACACAAGAAGAGATAGAATACCAAATGAAACCATAAGAAAAATAGTAGGAACAAAACCCTGCCAGGAATATATAGAACAACAACAACTTAAATGGTTTGGCCACCTGGTCAGAATGAATCCTTATCAATCATCATCAAGGGCGTTCTTCTCGAGAATGCATGGAAAAAGACCAAGAGGTAGACCCAGAAGAAGATGGATAGATGCAGTGACAGAGACATGTAACAACAAAGGAAAGTCACTAATTCAGACAGTTCGAGCAGCTCAAGAACGACAAATGATATAAACCACGACACCTTTTAGGTATCAGTGAAAAGAGAAAAGAAGAAGGAGAAAGAAGAACCATTCATTGATGTAAAATAAAATACATAATAATTATACATATAATGGAAATGCAATATAAATCTTAAACCTGGTTGCTTCCCCTCAGATTGCAGATTTAGACAATTCCAAGCTGCCTTTGATTTTCTGTGGTACGACTTCTGGAGATCTGCTAGTCGTCCATGGACGGACAGGGGTTTTTCAGTTTGTGGTAAATACTGTAACCATAATTAATGTACTGTAAAATTAAACAATCTCCCGTGTGTTACCGGGGCTTCATTATGAAGGACGTAGAGAATAGTGACACTGTGACCTTCCAGGCATGTCGTAAGAGGCGACTAAGGAGGTTGAAGTTATTTATCATTTTTGTTGTTGACTTTCTGCCAAGCCATTCTCTTAAGCTGTCTGGTATTTTTTCTCTTCGCTTCCCTCTATCTCTTCATCCCTCAATTTTCCCAGTTGTTACAATATATTCCAGTTGTTCTCTTCTCATTACATAGCCAAAAAATGATGATTGTTTCTTCCTAATATTGGAAATTAGCTCTCTTTTTGCTTTGACCTCTTTCAGAACATTTTCATTACTCTTCTTAGCTGTCCATGGTATTCTCAACATTCTTCTGTAAAACCACATTTCTACGGACTCCAGTGATTTTCTTGTCTGTTGTCCTATTGTCCATGATTTGCATCCATATGTTAAAACTGGCTCTACATAACATTTAAGAACTCCTCTTTTTCTTGTTTCTATTGTCAAAAATGAATTGCATAGTATTTCCTCATTTTTTGGAAAGCTGCTTTTGCCTAAGCCATTCTGCATCTTACCTCTTTTGTACATCTTCCATCTGAGGTTAACAAAGTTCCCAAATATTTAAATTCATTTACCTGTTTTAATATTGTTCCACTTTATTTTGCACTGAGGTGATGTCTTTTTCTTTGTTGTTACCTTTACTTCTGTCTTTTTGCTATTAAGACTGAGTCCTTTATTTTTGCTTTCTTTCACTATAATGTCCAACATTTCTTGTAACTAACTTTCACTCTTAGCGATTAAGACTGTATCATCAGCATACCTTAGATTATTAATATTATGACCTCCAATTAAAGGATAAATTATTATTTTAATGTACGCCTCTGCTTTGAATGATTAATTACTATTTTAATATATGGGATCTGAGATCCTCAGTGTTTAGTGAACTATTTTACAAAGGACAAGAGGTCGGGTTCGATCCTGATCAACGGCTTCCAGGTTCACCAGATTTTTTTCTGGGAAAATAAAGTGGCATGGGTATAATACTTACCACATTTTCCCAAAAATAATGTGCTGAAGGTCTATAAAAATTATGGTCACCAACACCATTTTTCCTATACGCCACTTGGGGTGCTGGGGCTTTCTAAAGCATTCATTATTAAATGGCCGCAAAAATAGAGGTAAATCTAATTTCTAAAGGAACATATCAGTCCTTGGAGACAATTCTTCTTAGACTGAGAACACTTTATAAAATCCAGTCAAGAAGGACTTGCTAGTCTGGGAAACATTTTTCCAAGGAGAGAAAACTCTGGCTACAAACGACTGCTGTTTAGAAGAAAATCAAGAAAAACTGAAGGCTAAGGATTCAGAATTAAATGTGAAAGAGATGAATGCACTGAGCCTCATAGTAAAATACACAGGCAACACAAATCACGATGTACATGAACAAGTTTCTAGAAGAAAAGAAAAGAAATGGCTAAGCTGATTATCTTGTTAATGCTTAAGAGAACATTACAATTTTAATGTTTACCTTCTTTAACAATGTCTCCTCATTTATAACCCACATATTTGCTAACAAATTGTTCCCAGGTCCCAGGAAAAGCCATGCCTCTTGGAGTAACAGCCCTCAGTTATGTTCGTATGGTTGATCACAACATTTTCTTGTTTCTTTTGGGAACAGGCGAGGGCAGAGTTGGTTATTACAACATTATACACAGTGTAGACAATCACAAAAGGGTATGTACTCATTATTAGAAAATGTACAAATTTATAACAGCGCTATGAGAAGCTGGAGTGTTGATAGAAAGTACAAATTTATAACAGCATTAGGTTGGTGGAAAGTACAAATTTATTACAGCGTTAAGAGAAACCGGAACAATAATGGAAAGTACAAATTTATAACAACATTAGGAGAAACTGGAATGTTGGTGGAAAGTACAAATTTATTACAGTGTTAGGTTGGTGGAAAGTACAAATTACTAGCAGCATTAGGAGAGTCTGGAATATTGGTGAAAAGTACAAATTTATAACAGTGTTAGGTTGGTGGAAAGTACAAATTACTAGCAGCATTAGGAGAATCTGGAATATTGGTGAAAAGTACACATTTATAACAGTGTTAGGTTGGTGGAAAGTCCAAATTTGTGACAGTGTTAGGTTGGTGGAAAGTCCAAATTTATGACAGTATTAGGTTGATGAAAAGTCCAAATTTATGACAGTGTTAGGTTGATGAAAAGTCCACATTTTTTATGACAGTGTTAGGTTGGTGGAAAGTCAAAATTTATAACAGTATTAGGTTGGTGGAAAGTACACATTTATAACAGTGTTAGGTTGGTGGAAAGTCCAAATTTATGACAGTGTTAGGTTGATGGAAAGTACAAATTTATGACAGTGTTAGGTTGGTGGTAAGTCCAAATTTATAACAGTGTTAGGTTGGTGGAAAGTCCAAATTTATAACAGTATTAGGTTGGTGGAAAGTACAAATTTATAACAGTGTTAGGTTGGTGGAAAGTCCAAATTTATGACAGTGTTAGGTTGGTGGAAAGTCCAAATTTATAACAGTGTTAGGTTGGTGGAAAGTCCAAATTTATAACAGTGTTAGGTTGGTGGAAAGTCCAAATTTATAACAGTGTTAGGTTGGTGGAAAGTCCAAATTTATAACAGTATTAGGTTGGTGGAAAGTCCAAATTTATAACAGTGTTAGGTTGGTGGAAAGTCCAAATTTATAACAGTGTTAGGTTGGTGGAAAGTACAAATTTATAGCAGCATTAAGAGAAACTGGAATATTGGTGGAAACATATGTTCTCAAGAACTATGCTTATGTAACACGAAACACAGTCTCTGAAAATTTTACTTGAGAATTTTTTTTGATATTATACCAACCACTTTACCCTATAAATGTACCAGTGGTTAATTAAAAAATACAGGTATTGACATGGTATTCACCAATAAATGTCACTATACTAAACCCCTGATACTAAACTCATCATTAGCACAACAAAAAACAAATTGTTTGCAATGACCCAGGTTGTGTGCGATCAAATGGCGGTTTTCCTTTAAAATAAGAAACAAACAAAGACAAGAGTTTCAACATGTACACAAGGAAATTTAAAATCAAAATGTGTAAACTGAGCAGCACCACTCAAGTTTATATATTGATGTATGTAAATGCACAGGGAGCCACGATAGCTCAGTGGTTAGTGAACTGGACTACAAAGGACAAGGGGTAGGGTTCGATCCCAACCGACGGCTTCTGGGTTCACCCAACCTTAAATAGGTACCGGATTTTTTTCTGGGAAAGTAAAGCAGCCGACCACATTACCCCAAAAATAATGTGCTGAAGGTATGTAAAATATAGGGTCACTAACACCATATTTCCCTATGCGCCACTTAGGCGTGACGGGGGTACTTTACTTTTTTTAAAATGTAAATGCACTGTTGAAATACATTTTTAAAAACTATTTTTGTGACATTTTCCTATTTCTGTGGTTTGCCGAGGGAGTGTATCTTATAGACAAACACAGAAGAAGAAAAAGAAAAAGAATCATAAGAAGAACAGAAAAGCAAGATCTAGAAAAATTACAAGGAGATTGAAAACGTAAAGGCCTTGGAAAGTAATGACACACTCAAGTGACAAATATTTATGAAAGAAACTGATTGTCAAAGTCATGTAGTGTCACTGGCAAATGACAGCTATTTTCTACTACTATTTCCAACTCAAATGTCAAAATTGTTAAACAATAGCAAATTAATAATTAATAATAATAAATTGACACACACAAATAATTAAAACATTTGTACAAACCGTGGTTCCCAGGTAACTGGGACAATAAAGCCATATGAGGGGTGGAAAGCTTGGAAAGATGAACGCGAGAGTTCATCAGTTACCTCCATTTGTAAGTTATTTTATTTCTCTATTCTCTTGAAATATCCTGCCCCAAAAATGTCTTATTTGCTTTGTTTCAGAAGAAAAGTGAGTGATGTCTGTTAATCAGTAAAGATTGGCTGTAATTTGTATGTTGCTTTTAGATTGTAGCTGTATGCTATATTTCTTATTATTTTGTAACATTTTAACATAAACACAAAAGTCATAAAAGGGGACTGGGTGGCCTAGAGGTAAGATGCCAGCCTCTGGACAAAAAGGTCATGGGTTTGATTCCCACTACAGGCGGTGGAAAATAAAATAATACAAAATCCGTGGCTTTACCCTCCCCCAGTCTCTGGGTAGTGAGATCCAATATCTAGCCCTCTCGGAAAACGTCAAAAAGCAGGAGATCCCGTATACATTCTACAAAGTTATTGCTGCTGGGGAGCCATGATAGCTCAGTGGTTAGTGAACTGGACTACCACGGACAAGGGGTAGGGTTCGATCCCAACCGACGGCTTCCGGGTTCACCCAGCCTTAAATGGGTACCGGATTTTTTTCTGGGAAAGTAAAGCAGCACGAGCGTAATACTGACCACATTACCCCAAAAATCATGTGCTGAAGGTCTGTAAAATATAGGGTCACTAACACCATATTTCCCTATACGCCACTTGGCGTGACGGGGGTACTTTACTTACTTATTGCTGCTGGTTTTTAACAAATTTACATACAAAGTTATTGCTGCTGGTTTTTAACAAATTTACATACAAAGTTATTGCTGCTGGTTTTTAACAATTTTACAAATTTATTTACCACTGACTTTAACAAACTTATTTACTGAAGTTTGTAACAAATTTATAAACCCTAGATTATGACACCTATCCAGCGAGTCATTTCTATATGAGGTCTTTGTAAATATTACAAACAATAAATGTTACATTTCTATCTATCTATTGTCCTTTCGAGCCGAAGACGGCACATAGGGCAGAACCACAATCTCAAAAACAGAAACCTTGCGTGCCAAAATAGCAAATATTGCAGAGATCACCACTTCTAAAATCTTTGGCGTTGTTTCCATAACAATACTTTTTACAATGACAGCTTGTCAAGCCATCGATCAACCTCCTTAGTCGCCTCTTACGACATGCCTGGAAGGTCACAGTGTCACTATTCTTTATCTCCCTCATAATGAGGCCCCGGTAACACACGGGAAATTCATTACATGTTACATTTACATATTATGTGTTACATTTGGAGTTCCAAAAATAGTATTTTTTTTAACTTTTGCTACACAGCTATGTTTTTACACTAGAAGAGACACAGGAATTGGACTGTGGTAATAATTTCATGTGGGAAAAGACAAAGAGGAAGACCAAAGAATTCTTGGAGAAGACAGATAGAAGCAGCAATGAAGATGATGGGGAAGACATGGAATGATCTTAAAAGAATGGCAAGAAACAGATCAAGTTGGAAGTGTTTGTTGAAGACCTATGCTCCACAAGGAGCTGAAAGGTAGAAGATGAAGAAGAATAATTTCATGACATACAGTTGATTTATGGCCTGAAATTTGAATGCATGACACCATGGTTACCAGAGGTGTTATGTTATCTATTCACACATGACCGTCAGGCCATCATTCGAGCCATATGTTTGGCTTCCTCTTAGCGCTTTCGCTGCATATCTTATGTTATAAAGGTTTGTTTGGTGTCTTGCTGACAGCCAAAGAGATTTCTCCCGTCATGAGGAAAAAAAATTTTTTAATGAATTTTTTTTAAACTGGTCAAATTTATAAAAAAAACAGCAGCATTCTTATGGCACCTTCATAAATTTTATGACACTGTGTTTGAAACAAAAAAAGACCAAAATCAAAATAAACAAATAAAACACTCAGGGATCACCATAAGCAATAATTAGGAAAGCATAAGGAGGGAGGTGGGAGGAATTTGTTTCCAAGAATTTGTATTTTGAGTGCATAAATTTTACGAAGGTGTCGTATTCGAGAGCTAATTTCCTATCTAATGTCATAATATAGGATTAACTAATTTCTGCAGCAAAGATTGGTGAAGGACAGAGCTTCTTTGTTGGCACGAAGGACAGCAAAATATATCGATTTAACTTGGAGAAATGGACGGCTGATCTCATACGGACATGTAGCAGATCACCTATAATGGCTTTGGCATTCCCCAGAGGAACTGATGAACTTTTGGTTACTGGAGAGTATTGCATGGTAAGTATTTTTCTATTCTTCTTCTTCTTTCCTTTTCTAATTTTCCTTTCAGTGTCAAGTTTGTGATCTTTTGCTCTTTGGTTGAGCTCTTCTGCTTTCATGTTTCTGTGTTTTTCTAGTACTCTGTCTATCCATCTATTTTGAGGGTGTACTCTTGGACTCACCATGTGCTTCCAGGGCCTGAGAGGGAACTAGAGAATTGTTGCACTGTTCCCTACCAGACATGTTCATAATAGGTGACTAAGGAGGGTTAGAGATGGGACTGGCTATCCTGTACTGTAAAAAAATAAGCCTCAAAAACTTCACAAACATGGACAAGTTAAAGAAAAATAAAAGAGTAAATCAGCCATCCAGGAAAGATAAAGACTCTCCATCTAAGAGATGTATGATGCAATCTGGAGAAAGCCACAAGGAGTCTGGTTGGCTGACTCACCTTTTGTCTACCAGGAAATCCTCCAGAATTGGTACCTGAAATGTACATACTCTAAATGAATAAGGAAAAGCTGCACAGGTAGCAGCAGAAATGGGAAACTACAAAATATATATTCTAGGAATATGTGAAACAAGATGGTTAGGAACAGAAAGGATAAAACTAAACACAGTAGAGATGATTTTATCATCAGGACACCAGGAACCTGGAGCACACAATAGTGAAGATGTAGCTATAATGTTATCAAGGGAAGCACAGAAAAAACGGATATAATGGGAAGCAATAGGGCCAAGACTAATAAGAGCAACATTTAATTAAAAGAACAAAAAACAAAGTAAAAATACACATTATCCAATGCTATGCACCAACCAAAGATAAGGTGGATTTAGTTAAAGATAAATTCTATTAACAGTTGCAATGTCAGATGGATGAAAGATGAGGTAAAGATATTATGATCTTGATGGGAGATCTAAATGCAAAAGTAGGATCAGACAAAGAGTCTTTGAGGAGATCATAGGAAAACAAGGACTTGGGGAAATGAATAAGAATGGAGAGATATTCATGAACTTCTGTGCTCTTAATAAAATGTGCCTAGGAGGAACAATATTCCAACATAAAAGAATACATAAAGCTACATGGGTGTCACCAGATCATAGAACATAGAATCAAATTGACCACACATGTATTAATAATAAGTTTAAGTCATCCTTACAGGATGTAAAAGTATATAGAGGAGCAGATGTGGCTTCGGATCATCATCTTCTACTAACCAAACGTAAACTTAAACTAAAAAGATATACTACAACGAATAAGGGTAGAAAGTATTTAAACGTAGGATTTATTAAAGAGCAAGGAATTAAAGATAAATTTGCGCTCACATTATCGAACAAATACCAAATTCTCCAACTACAAAATACAATAAATATAGAAGATCATTGGAAACAGGTAAAGGATATATGGAAGGAGACATGTGAAGAAACCCTGGGGGAAAAAAGAATGCCAGAATAAGGTATGGATGACAGTATAGACCCTGGAGAAAATTAAAGAAAGAAAGAATAAGAAAGCAGACATAAATAAAAGCAAAATGAGAAGTAATAAAGCCAAGACACAGGAAGGTGAACAAAGAAGTAGGAAGATGCATTAAAAGGGATAAGAGGAAATATATAGATGAACTAGCTAAAGAGGCAGAGGAAGTGGCAAATGTAAGAACTGTACAACAGCACAAAGAAATTAAGCAGAACATACAAACAGATCAATGCCTTTATTAAAGATAAGAAAGGAAATCTGCTTTGTAATATAAGGGAACAAATGAAGAGATGGAAAGAGCACTTTGAAGAACTCTTGAACAGACCCGGCTCAAATAATCCTCCAGATATACTATCAGCAGAGGAAGAGTTACACGTTAACTGTGGAAAACCAAGCAAGGGTGAAATAATGAAAGCTATCAAGCTATTAAAAAATGGTAAAGCCACAGGACCAGGTGAACTTCCTTCAGAAGCCAACAGAGCAAATGTTAACACCTCTACCAAGATGCTAAATAATCTACTAGATAAAATATGGGAGTGGGAATAAATACATAAAGACAGGAAAGAAGGTTGGTTATATGATCAAACTACCAAAGAAAGGAAGTTGACAGAAGTGCACAAAATTATATGGCAAAATCAGTGCCAGGAAAAATATTAAGCAGAATCATTCTGGGGAGACTAAATGAGTCCATTGAGAAACATTTGAGAGATGAACAAGCAGGTTTTAGGAAAAACAGATCATATACTGATCAAATGACTACCTTACATATAGTAGTTGAACAAAGCCTAGAACTACAATCTCCCAATATATTGGATTCATAGATTATGGAAAGGCATTTGATAGTTTAGACAGAAGAATGCTTTAGAAGTTACTGAGTCATTACGGAATCTCCATAAAGTTTATTAACCTGATAAGGACAATGTACAAAGGAATAAAATGTAGTGTGGTGCATGAAGGGCAGCTTATAGAAGCATTTGAAATAAGAACAGGAGTAAGGCAGGGATGCCTTCTATCTCCATTTTTCTTTCTACTGGCCATAGATTGGATTATGAAAATAGCTCAGAACAACAGAAATGGAATCCAGTGATAATTGACCAAGCAACTTAATTAAGGATTTAGACTTTGCTGATGACATAACTCTCATAAATAAGGGTATGTTTGATTTTAACACAGATGCCTAACATCAGGCAGGGTATGTTTGATTTTAACACAGATGCCTAACATCAGGCAGGGTATTAGTAAAATAATGCAATATTAATTTTTTTCTGTAATTTTTCTTTTCAATAGAAATACCTACAGGAAGGATAAGTGAGTCAACAATTAAAGTAAGTAAAAAAAAAAAAGTAAAGTACCCCTGTCACGCCAAGTGGCGTATAGGGAAATATGGTGTTAGTGACCCTATATTTTACAGACCTTCAGCACATTATTTTTGGGGTAATGTGGTCAGTATTACGCCCGTGCTGCTTTACTTTCCCAGAAAAAAATCTGGTACCCATTTAAGGCTGGGTGAACCCGGAAGCCGTCGGTTGGGATCAAACCCTACCCCTTGTCCGTGGTAGTCCAGTTCACTAACCACTGAGCTATCGTGGCTCAATTAAAGTAATGATCACATATCTATGACCATGAACAGACTCAAAGGACAACAAGAAAGAATGGAAAAAATAAGACGAGAATGCAATTCAGGGAGCCAAAGAAGACTGGTAAACCAACATAGAGTTGGTACCATCAGCTGCAACATTCTGAAGGACATCCTACTGAAGAAGAGATCAGAGAACTTGCCCAACATGCAGTGAGGATGATGGCTAACTAGACTTACATCCAGCTGACCGGCACTCATATTTCCATATTGTCATCAACATACAATACACTCTTCATCATCATCATTATGTGCCATTCCAGTTGGCGTAAGTGATCATGTCGTTCTACAATTTTCTGTCAACAGTTCACCATATCAATTCTGTTGTTGAAAGTTTTTCATGCCTCAACTCCAAGCTATCTAGTATTTTCTCTCTTTATCATCTGTAATCTCTCTTTCCCTGTATTTTGCCAGTTGTTATTAAGTAATCCAACTTTCCTCTTCTCATGATGTGCCCAAAAAATGTGACTGTCTCTATCTGATGTTTTTTAGGAGCTCCATTTTTGTATTAGTCTCTTTGAGAATTTCCTTATTGGTCTTTTTAGTTGTCCAGGGAACTCTCTACATAGCCTTCCTAAACCCTGTTAATGTTTTTCTTTGACTGCTAACTATTTGTTTATGAGACAAAAATGTGTATTTTGCAGGTCCGTGTTTACAACCTGAAGTTGTTATTGGAAGTCCGTAGGTACATCAGAACAAACCGAACCTGCAAAGCTTTGGTAGTGAACCATGATGGGACACAAATATATACTGGCTGGGACGACGGAACAACAGTTGTTTTAGGGTTTACACCCAAAAATCTGAGCTTGAGTGAACTCTACACAATCCAGTGCACACAAAAACAGGTGAATATTGTTTTGAAGCTATGAAAAGACAAAGAACAATTATAATTTTAGACAAAAGACAATTATAGTTTGATTAAAGTTGATTATTATAGAAGGATTGGAGGAAATGAGCAGACAAAGAAAAAAACAAATAATGAAGTTTTAAAATAGCTGAAAATGAAGAAAGAACCATTTGACACAATTTGTCTAAGACAAGTGACACATTTTGGACATACAGATACTGCAACGTGCGGAAAGTATTCTGGAGGAGAAAATATGAGGTAAATGAAGTAGAGGAAGATAGTGCCTAAGTTGGACAGATAACATTAAAAAATAGACAGGAGAACATTAAGAGAAGGGAACACATAGAGTGTCATCAAGACAACAAAGTAAAATAGCAACTTCATGGCAATATACCTTTTGATGTACAAGATAATGATGATAGAGCTGACAGATGTCAATCTTGAAGGTTTAGCTTAGATTTAGAATAGGGTTTGTCTGCAAAATGGAAGGAAAGAAAGTGTACTTGTCTTTCAAATGACCAAAACTCCTTATACAATGTGGTATGATGGCTGCTGCAGAAATTTTTTCAAAATGATTATTTTTTGAGTAAAGCCTGCAGAGTGGTCTCCAAGGAATGTATGGAAATCTATGAAATATGGATAAAGAAATGTCAACAATCGTGTTTTGTAGAAAATATTAAACAGAGGTGCAGCACCAATTGAACTCATGATCAGTTGACAAGTACAGCATATAAAAGCTAAAAAAAAAAAAAAAAAGCTTAAAAGCTAACCAAGAAGACCTTGAATTGCTTCTATGTTAAGCTACATAGTAACAATATGTGGAACAACAGATTGACTAAAAAACTGAGGATCACCACTGATGTCAGATTCATTAGTCCTGCTTCATCTTAATGGAAGGTAACTGTGAAGCACAAGAACACAGTGCTCTACATTATAATGCCCAGATGATATTTCACAACAATTTGATAAACAGTGTATATGACATTAGTGCCTGAAAAGAACAAAAACTTTAAAGAAAACTTGGTGTACCCTGTGGCATGCTTGTGTTCCTCCTGCTAGAAGAGAAATGACAATGTGAAATATTTTACCAGAAAGAGAGACAGAAATAGAGAGAAATATTTTAGAATGAATTTTGTTGAAAGAATTTAGAGAAATCTCACAATTTCAAGAATTACAGGAAAGAAATTATAATTTGAAACCATTAACAACCCTAGTGTGTTTGTTCTGCATATTTTAATGAGTTCAAACAAAATGGAAGAAATTAATGAAACACTAGAAACAAAGTCAAAGGGATACATAAATATACATTTTTACAAAAATGTTGGGCAAGGAATCATATGGTACATATTACCAACTCAGAAGAGATCAGGTTACCATACTTCACTTATATACAGACCATGATAGTATTACCAGTGCTCAAAACTCAAGATAGGTACCATCAGTCTGTGCCACTGCTCTTTACAGATATGACAGGATCTGCAAGATTACATCCAGCATGCAGACTTAAAAAATAAGAATATTTTCCAGACCCACCACCTTTGAAGATGAACTTTATTTTGGTGGAATTGAAGACCTAAATTAGACAATAGACTTCATCATAGAATCTGGAACACCAACAAAATGTGCGATTAAATTAAAAGAAGTACATGGAACACAATTTAAATTTTAAGATGCTTTATGTCTTATGGGGCAAATCACTGCATAGATTAATGTATACAATTTAAAGCAAATACATAATTTAAATAAAACTTTAAAAATAAATTATTTGCATAAGTTTTAAAAGAGTAAGGAAGCTGTGCTAGAGCAGAGGTTAGTAAACAGATCTTCTATGGACAAGAGGTCGGATACATTCCCCTGACTGACCAGTTTCTGGGTTCACTCTTCCTAAAATGGGTTTAAAAAAATTAAAAGTAAAGGTTCCCTTGATGTTTTTCTAGACATATGGGGTTTATGGTGATAGTGAGTATATTTTTTCCATCACCACAGCTCATATTTGGGTGATGTCACCAGAATCATGCTTGGTTGCCTTTACTTAAATCTCTGACACCCATTTTTAGAGGCTGGGTGTTTCGTCAGTTTGAAAAAAAATTGTCATTTCTGGGAATCAAACCTGGGCTCTTCTGATCAGGAGCAAGTGCATTACCCACCCAGTCACCAAGGTTACCTTAAAATGGTGCTGAAAATATTTTTTTTCCGAGAAAGAAATATAGTTTGACAACATTACAGATTAAATTTGTTGATGATCAAATAAAGTACAGGCACTAAAACTTTGTTTTCTAAACACAACATTGAAAGCTTAATGACATTCTTTCTAAGACTTAGAGGTTTTGTCCAATTTCTAATTCTCATGATTTCTTATCTTCCAGTCTGTGACAGCTCTTGACCTGACCTCTAAATCTGATACTCTGGTCAGCGGTGGAGACGATTCCCAGTGTCGAGTCTGGAGACTTGTGGATGATTTGGACATGAGAGGGAAGAGACTCAGACAAGGGCTTCTTCTATATCATTTGATATCTCAGAGTGGCCCCATCACTAAAATACAGGTAACTCTTGTTTCTGTCTATATTTACCTGAACATTTTTCCTCTTTATCCACTCCCCTTACAAGGTTGGTAAGTAGGTGTGGTTGTGCAGGGTTGTAGTTTACAAAAAGCTGTTAAATTTGCTCTTGTTTTTTTTTGTTCTTGTTTTTTTTGTTACCTCTGACGAAGTCCCTAGAGACTAGAAACTGAATTTTGCGTGTTAATCCATTTTTCCCTGGAAGCCATGTGCACAGGGGTCCCTTGCCGTACAGGCAGATAACACTGACTTCGGAGGTACTTATATTTTTTCCGTTGATGAGTAATTGACGTTTCAAGCTGGACCTCGTGTGGTTGCCGCAGAGAGAAATCATAAATAAAAATCCCAACTAGTGCCAGCCGGGATTTGAACCGACAACCTCTCTGTCTTGAGGTCGGCATCTTGCCTCGACAACCAGTCCCCCAAGTAGAAGTTTTATCACTTGTTTTTGCTGATCCTACAGGTACTGTTGGGTGTCCTAACTGCTAACTGTTGTGAGAGTTTATCCTCCTGTTTGTGTACAAATATTGGAATAGCAAAGAATTAATTTCCTTTTGCATTTAAAAGTCCATAACCCTATTAAGAAATCTCATATGTTTTATCATGTTGATGATGTATACTTCATATACAATCTATATTTTTCAATATTTAAACAGCACACATAACCATTATTTTCCCAAATATTTTCTAATTCCATCCTTGCCTTTTGCTTCTTTGTTTACCAAATTCTGTGTCTGCAAAGTTATATCTTCAAATATTTAGTTTTGTCTTCAGCATTTCATATAAGGTGGCCATACAGTTTAGCAATAAGTGTTAAACCACTTGGTGAATATGTTTCTCAGTGCATCAGTCTCACTCCACCCAACGATCATTGCAGTGTTTAGTTTACTTTCTTGTCTTTGTTGCCTTTTATCACTGATGGAAAAATGAAGCATTATGATCAATTCTCTTAGTGTCCTCCTGCATAATACTCATAGTGATATCTGAAATTTAACTAGTCCATTGTCTTCTAGGTCTATAATTTCCATTTTTCTGTTGTTTCTGAATGTTAATGCTTTCTGAGGGATGCTGTCTAGAGCTGTTTGTGGTTCATGTCCAAACCATGTGACCTGCTGATCTCTTATATGACCCAGCACTGGTGGAACTCTTACATGACAATTTATGATTCTGTCTCTTCATGTCATGTTCAGTATTCTTTACATGTATCACAACTCTCATCTTTTCTCTTATCTTTGACTATTAATTCCAATGTTTGTTATTAGAAGGAATACTGTGTTACATGTTTCTCATTTTTATATTTGATGTGACATAATTGCTCTATAATATTTGAGCCAATTATCTAAACAGTTGACAACATCTAATGTTAAACTCTGGATTCTCCTGTTGGATGATATAACACTTGCCACAATTTATAGGCCTTTAGCTTTTAATGTCTGTTCTTGATGATTTTTGCTTTCTTTTCTTATTGTAATCATAACTTCTGTTTATTCTCATATTGTAATCTGCATGTTTAGTTCAAATTATTTAGAACGTTTTAATTCATTTTTATTTTTTTAGTTTGCCATTCATTCTTAGTCATCTAAGAAAAGGAACTCAGTGGAGCAATTATTTTCATTTTTGTTATCTGTTTTACGTATATGGTCTGTCTGTGCGTATGTGATAAATAGCAGGTGAGACAGAATATCTAGACTGTGGCATCCCCATAGTGAGAATTATTTTGTACCATTACATTAGGCACATAGCCCAGTGCATCTGATTTAAATCTGTTTGTGTCTCTCTGCTTGGTCACAGCCTTTCAGCCTGTATGGCTTGGGTGACCCCTTGGTCTCGTTGCTACTACCGGAACAGCTCTTGGGGGATATGGGCACACAAGCTCCTCTACCACTTTGTAGTGGTGACACGTCAGAGGAATGAAATCCTACTGACTCTCAACTGGTAATGTTTTAATACAAAAAACCTCAACTTATAGTAGAGCATCTACTGGGTTATAAATATTGCATGGTGTCAGATCTTAAAGGTGATGGGTGAGCTGTCAGAAGTAGCTCATGTCATCAAAGTACATCTGTTCCAGACCAGATAATGGGAGCCACAATAGCTCAGTGGTTAATGAACTGGACTACAAAGGACAAGGGGTAGGGTTCAATCCCAACAGATGGCTTCCAGGTTCACCCAGCCTTAAATGGGTACCGGATTTTTTTCTGAGAAAGTAAAGCGGCACGGACGTAATACTGACCACATTACCCCAAAAATCATGCGCTGAAGGTCTGTAAAATTTATGGTCACATTCCCTATGTGAAAATTATGAATAGAAAACTACATTGATGTTTACATTATATTGTACTGTAATTTTTTTTTTAATGTCATTTTCCAGATAGAAACTACGTAGCACTGTAATAGAGGATTGATTACATTTAAGGTAGAAACTACGTAGCACTGTAATAGAAAACTGGTTACTTGGCGTGACGGGGGTACTTTACTTTTTTAGACCAGATAATAAAAACTTCTGATTAGCCAGATGTTGTTGTTAGGATCCTCATCACAGCATACCAGATGAATCCATAGGTGTTCCAACATTCTTCTTGAGAAAATCAGAGGAGAAGCCTGTGCCACATGCACGAACTCTGTACAGCGGCCTGAGATCCATGGGGTGGATAGATGTCTGCTGAAAATGTTTATTTATGGCCTACTCTTTTCAATTTTAACTGCTAAGGGTTTTTGAATGAGCACAAGTGCACATAAAACCTCCTGTTTATTGCTGTTATCTGAGAGGGCTAAACATCGGATCTCACTACCCAAGAGATCACGGAAGGGTAACATCATAAAGAAAATATAGGTTAAATGTTCCTTTTTTTTAAATCACCGCTGCTCCTGGAGGGCTTTGAACCAGGGTCCTTCCTGGCATGGGGCTGATGTCATAACTCTAGACTACCCAGCCCCACAAATCAGTCAGAATTTGTTCTTACTTTACATTGGCTGTTTTAGTAAAACCATCCACATATACCAATAAGTTATCATTGTTTATGTAGTTTCTTTATCAGATGTAATTAGTTCTGTATTATGATGCTACAGGTTTCATGCCCCATTGTTACAAGTCCTCTATAACAGTGCTACATAGTTTCTACCTTAAATGTAATCAATCCTCTATTACAGTACAATATAGTTTCTACCTTAAATGTAATCAATCCTCTATAACAGTACAATATAGTTTCTATCTTAAATGTAATCAATCCTCTATAACAGTGCTACATAGTTTCTACCTTAAATGTAATCAATCCTCTATAACAGTGCTACATAGTTTCTACCTTAAATGTAATCAATCCTCTATTACAGTACAACATAGTTTCTACCTTAAATGTAATCACTCCTCTATAACAGTTCAACATAGTTTCTACCTTAAATGTAATCAATCCTCTATTACAGTGCAGCGTAACTTTCACCTCAGATGTAAATAGTTCTTTATTCAGTACTACATTTTTTCTATCCAAGAAGTAACCAGTTTTCTATTACAGTGCTACATAGATTCTACCTGGAAAATGACATTAAAAAAAAATTACAGTACAATATAATGTAAACATCAATGTAGTTTTCTATTCATAATTTTCACACTGGATGTAACTAGTTCTCTATTACAGTGCTATATAGTTCCCATCTGAAATATAACTAATTCTCCATTATATGACATTACTACCATAAATTTTCATCTGAGTGGTTAGTGCACTCGCTTCCTGATCAGAAGTGTCTGGTTTCAATTCCCAGGAGTGGCAGATTTTTTTTTGATTGACAAGGCCCTGGGGTTCATCTCATCATCATCAAGTACCATGCCTGCTGGTGTAGGTGATCATGTCTCTCCACAACTTTCGATCTCGACAGTTATTTATCATTTCTGTTATTGACCTACTGCTAAGACATTCTCTGAAGCTGTCTGGTATCTTTTTTCTCTGCTTCACTCTATCTCTTCATCCCTCAATTTTCTCAGCTGTCACAATTCAATATATTCCAGCTGTTCCCTTCTCATTACAGGCCAAAAAATTATGATTGTTTCTTCCTAATATTGGATATTAGCTCTCTTTTTGCTTTGGCCTCTTTCAGAATATTTTCATTACTCTTCTTAGCTGTCCATGGTATTCTCAATATTCTTCTGTAAAACCACATTTCTACAGACTCCAGTGATTTTCTTGTCTGTTGTCCTGTTGTTTCACATCCATATGTTAAAAATGTACATCTACCATCTGAGGTTAACATTGTTCCTAGATATTTAAATTCATTTACCTCTTTTAATATTGTTCCCTTTATTGTGCATTAAGGTGAAGTCTTTTTCTTTGTTGCTACCATTACTTTTGTCTTTTTACTATTAAGGCTGAGTCCTTTATTTTTGCTTTCTTTCATCTAGCCTAGGGTTCATCTAGCTTCTAGAAATGGGTACCAGAGATTTTTCTGGGAAGTAAAGGTGGCCTGGCGTGATACGACTATCTATCTATTGACTTTTCGAGCCGAAGCCAGCCCATAGGGCATAGACCAAGATACTCTTTCTCTTTTCTAGATTTTTATTCTAGCAGTTTTCAATCCTTGTTAGGATCTTTTATCAAATCTTGCCATTTGTCTCTGTTCTGTGCAAGCAACTCTATCTCTATGAGGTAGCCGATTCCTGCTGCTTTTGCCTCTCTGATCAATGTTCTGATATGACTGCATCATCCAAAAATGTGCCATGGTCATAAAGAAATATGGTCACTAACACCATATTCCCCATATACTTAATACGGTGTGGTGGGAGCTTAACTAGCTTCATTACAGTATAACTGAATTTTTAAAAAATTTCTTGACAGTTTTATTGATTGTTATCTTACAGGTCTCACAAAGTGATGAATTCTTTGTATCATCCAGTGTGGATGGATCAGCTGTAATATATGACCTAATCAAAGGGTTAAAGAGAGCTGTGATCAAGGTCGACCTGGGCTTAACCTCTGTTGGCTACTCCAGTGGGGATCTCCATATTATAACAAGTGGGGGAGATGGGAAAGTTTACTTTTGGGAGGTAGGTGAATCTTTCAGAGCGATGAATTTTGTATATATTTACAAGTATGTATATGATTTTTACTAATAGTTTGTTGTAAGGTAGAGACAGTTTTTTAAAATTACATTTTACCAAGAATTTCAAAATAGACTTTTCTATGGGAAACATCTGGATGGAGAAAAAGAGGAAGACCTAGAGACACTGAAAAGAACACTTATAAGAGAAGCAAAGTTGGCAGGCATTGACTCATTTCATAAGATCGAACATCTAGCCCAGAATAAAGATAGTTGGTAAAAATCACAGTGAGGCCTATTCAACATCTAGCAGCACTGGAACAATCAAGAAGATAAGTAATTTTATCTTTAGCTGGAGAAAGTTGTAATAACAAGTGAGAGCACTACCTGCTCACTTGAAAAAGGTGCTCGTTATATTCTCTGAAATATTTCTCAACCACTGAGTGGAACTTTTGATGCTTTGAGCTAAGATATTTTAATTTCAAAGTGCATAATGGTCAAAACAATCATTAAAAAAAAAAATTAAAATAAGCAGTGCTTTTTTTATGCGTGCGGCACTGATATGGCGACTGCACAGTCACATAGCTTAGAGAGTATATGAACACTGTACATTGAATAAATGCTTCATTTCCCTATGACACAAAATGCTAGGGAATATAGTTCACTTCTTTTTAATAACACCCACAGGTACTGTCTTCTTCTACATTTTAGTTCCCTGTGGAGCATAGATCTTCAACAAACAATTTCCAAGCAGTTTTGTTTCTTGCCATTCTTTTAAGATCATTCCATGTCTTCCCATCATCTTCATCTCTGCTTCCATCTGTCTTCTCCAAGAATATTTTGGTCTTCCTCTTTGTCTTTTTCCTTGGGGATTCCAAAAAATGGCCTGTTGTGTAATACTCTCAGTTGGCTTCTGCAGTGTATGTCCTATCCAGTGTCATCAACTTCGCTGTACCACAGATACTGTATCTCTGAGTAAATATTTCATTTTGGGTCAAAAGTAACACAGTATAGCTGCAAGCCACAACACAACGCATCTATGCCCACTAAATATTCTTTTAGGAACAGATGACAAAAAGGAATACTAATACCTTTAGCAGTTGTCAGGTGAATGCCATAAATACTTTTTTTTTTCTGACCTACATGGCTTCAGGGTATACCCAACCTCTGAATATAGGTAGCACAGATTTTTGTGAAAAATAATAAATGTTTGTCATGACCACATCACCCATAAATGTGTCGGTAATCAGGGAACAAAATATGGGCACGGATCAATCAATCAAAGCCCTTTTGACCTCTTTCTGGAGCACAGGCCATGAACAAGGTCTCTCCTCCCATCCCTGTTCTTGAACATTGTCTCTACTTCCAATCTAGTCCAACTTTCTTGAAGGTTTCCATGTATTTCTGAGCCTTTCCCAGTTTCTCTTTCTCTGTGGGTTTTATGTCAGTGCCTGTCTTGCTATACTGGCTTTAGGTTTTCTAAGTGTGTCCAAGCACATTTTCTTTTTATGAGGGCATAATTAGTCCATAATTAGAACATAATTCATTTTTTTCTCTCCCATATATCTTCATTTCTGATTTTATAATCAACAAGATGTCACGTGAATAAGTGAAAATCCGTAATTTCATTTCATGACTAAAATCAATGGTTCCCAAAAGTTACTGAGTTAGACATGGGACGGTTATGAACCTTCATTTTATCCTATGTTACATCTACATATACTACAGTCTATATCTGTTTTAGATAAAGACTGGTGAATGTCTGTCCAACCTCTACAATTACTGCCACTCTGAGTCTGTCTTAATAGATAAAGTCTGGTGAATGTCTGTCTAATCTCTACATGAACTGCCATTCTGTGTCTGTCTTAATAGATAAAGACTGGTGAATGTCTGCGTATTGTGAGTGGATGTCCCTATGGAGGTGTCTTCTGTCTGGACGTGGAGAAGAAACAAACAATGTTTGCTACCTCTGGTGAAGATCGTTTGGTAAAGGTAAACTTTGGAAGAGTCCACATTTATTCTCAACATATTCCATACATTTATGTCACATATTATTTATGCTACTTAATGCTACACGACAAATGGCGAGATTTGATAAAATATCTTTAAAAGAATGGAAAACTGTTAGAACAAAAATTCAGATAAGAGAAGGAGTATCTTGGTCTACGCCTTGAAAGGTCAATAGCTAGATAGATAGAATGCTACACTGTAGCTTACGTCAGTGATGTCATAGAGGTGATCATTAGGGAATTCATGGTACCTTGTAGATGAGGAGGAGGAAGATGATGTTGAAGGTCAGTTTTGTGATGCCACAGATGTACTTGGTATGACTGCAGCAGATGCTGGTGTCTAACTCCAGGACAGAGAAGTAATAGGAGACAAGTTCCAAGAGGGACAAACTAGATGATGATAATGAGGCTACATCAACAGATCCTTTAATTATGTTTTTAGCATGAGAAATTGATTTTTGATGATTTGTTGAATCAAATACCACGCTACAGCAGAACTCAACAAATGTAAAACTTCTATGGTGAGGTTTTGATTTCTTACATCATCATTATCAAGTAACAATGTGTATGTGATTATATCTCTGCATAACTTTATGTCCCTATATGTTTATAAATTATACTGTTGACATCCATCATGTTATTCGCTTAATCTGTCTGGTATTGTTTCCTTTTAACTCTTTTTCCCCCAATTATTTTTTCAATTGTCACAATATACTCCAATGTTCCTATGTTTAGTTTAGTCAACAGGCCATCCTCCCTGCATATCGGACAAGTCCATAAGCTCTCAGATCTCCTGTGAAGTATATCCCTCTATGTGTAAAGACTAATGACACCAGTGTTGTGTTAGTTGACAAGTCTTCTTTGGATTCTTGTGTAGCTCGCCCATCTGGCATCTTCGACCTTGACATGATATTCGTACAGTCTTTTCTATCTATTCCTATATGTCCAAAAATAATGATTCCTTTCTCTTAATAATGTTTTATTTCTGCCTTGACCTTTTTTTAGAAATTCATCATTTTATTCTGTCTAAGGTTATGTTCAACATCCTGTTTTTCTGTAGCCACCAACAATTCTCTTGACTGCTTTCTGACTGTCTAGGATTCATTTCTATATATCAACACTGGCTCTGCATGGCACTGAAGTACACTTTACTTCATCAACAACAATAGTTGTAATATATTTCTTCCATTCTATGAAATTTTGCCTTTGTTTTTTAGCAAATCATTTCAGGTGAAGAGGTATGTTTAAAAAACTCAGAAAAAAAATCACAAATAATCAACAACAGAAAAAAAAACAAAGAACAATAGACAACCCAAAGGAGGAGTGAACCCTTTGTTTTGAGCTGCATCTAATGTGCAAAAATTTAGCATCTTAAGTTCTTATTGTTCATAGTTACAATATACATTGATCTATATTTTTGAAACATGAGCACATTCCTTACTAAGGGATTTAACTCAATGTGGCACAGCTGTTTATCACCAAAAAAAAAAAAAATTGTAATAACAGGGAGAAAATAAATGGAAATTGGTTTGAAACATGAAGTTTGTAGTTGGAAAAGAAATTAAAACCCCATCAAGGCCAGCTCCTTGCTGTGTGGATGGGATATAACAGTCGCCAGGGACTGAAAATAAAGACTGGCCAGACCTTCTGATGCCTGAGCAAGACCAAAGTCTGCTCTAGAAAGTATAAGTGCTGAAGACAGAAGCAACCAGCCAAAAGGAGCACCACAAAAATCAGAATGTAACACACTGTTAATACATATACAGACAGAAGTGAATGGAATACTTAGCAAGTAGGAACAGAATAGTCTACAGCGCAAAACAATCACTTTCAGTTTCTTAGATTAAGAATACCCACAAGATCTATGGGTTCGTGTGTACACAAATTGATCAGCACAGAAAGCAATAAAGAATGGGTGAGTAGGTGCATACATAGAGTACCAAAATAAAACTAGGGACATGAATAAAATAGCAACAGGGAAATATTGCACAATTATGATGCAGAAATCCAAGCAATAAATTTGGCAATAGAAAACCTGCTAAACAGTAATCTTAGCCCACAGTCTGTAGTGTTTTTGACAGATGCAAGATCAGCATTCCAGACACTACAATCCAGATATTTGCCAGATCTGCAGGCCTTATTGACTGAACTCTGCAAGCACCACAGGGTCGCCCCACAGTGGATCCCATCTTACTGTGGAATACCAGGAAATGAGAGAACAGATCAGCAGGCAATGGAAGGTGCAACAGGCACACAACTAGATACACCGGTTACATACCATCATAAGAAACGGATAATCAAACCAGTCAGAAGGCCAATAGCCCCAAATCAGGATGCCTTTCATAATATGAATGGATGTGTACAAGTATACGCCTCAGAACAGGACACAATCGACTCCACAGTTGAAACAGGGAATAGATGAGGGTGTATGAAACGGGTATGTAGCGGGGCAACAAGAGAAACAGAGCATTGATGAGAGTTGAATGAAACAGACGATATTAGTAGAGAAATAATAAACATCTAGGGGAGACAAGCAGAAGTGGTCAGGTGTGAGTGAGTGAACTGTTTTGGGGAAAAAGGCGAAATAAGCGTGAATGGGTGAGATGTTTTCAGGGGAAGTAGGGAGATGAGAATAGACATAGATTTTAAAAGTCAGTGTGCATTTTGAGCCGGGTCCAGTGCGGACGTCTAGAGAAATCCAGTTAGCTTACCGCGGACTAGAAAGGAGTTGTAAATAGATGAAAGTTAAGACAGATATAGGGCGACAGCCAATTAGTTTAGTTATCCTATTTCCAGGAGTTGTGATTGTTAATTACTAAATGTTGTGTTAGATATGGCAAGATAGAATAGGTGTGATTGTCAATGTTAAGGTTAGGGTTACCTTATCGGCAAAGAAACTGATTGTGAATCAGCGAAATTGAGACAGTAGAACATTGTTGGAAACTTGTTAAGTGTCCAGCGCTCGCCGACTTTGAGGAAGTCGTAGAGCAAGACTTATGAAGAATATAGAATCAGTGTGATTGTCACTGTTAAGGTTAGGGTTACCTTATCGGCAAAGAAACTGATTGTGAATCAGCGAAATTGAGACAGTAGAACATTGTTGGAAACTTGTTAAGTGTCCAGCGCTCGCCGACTTTGAGGAAGTCGTAGAGCAAGACTTATGAAGAATATAGAACAAGTGTGATTGTAGCTGTTAAGGTTAGCATTACCTTCTCGGCATAGAAACTGATTGCAAATCAGTGTCGACACGTTGTTGGATAATCTCGCCGACTTCGAGGAAGTCGTGTCGGGAAAGTTAGGAAGCTTATGACTAAGCTTCTACCATGAAGAGAGACTTTCATCGATCGTGTAGATCGTCCACATCATTAGGAAACTTCAAGTAAGGGTCCTCAGAGACTTGGGAGCTTATGACTAGCTTCTACGACACACAATTGAACTTGTTAATCAAGTAGTTTATACAGAGTTGGGAACTCGACAAGAGAGTTCCACAGAGTTTGGGCTATATTAGCCGTCTATGAAGAGTGCACCTGAGGGTGGCACTATTGTTAATCAAGGGAAGGAAGTATCACTGTTAATATATGTACTGTTAATGTGTGAAATGTGTTTACATGATCCGGACATGTGCCTTGTCAAATAAAGATGTTTTGTGTGTAGTAAAGACTTGTGTTGAGTCATTAAAACATCTTCAGTGTTGCCACCATCTAGCGAGTGAACGAGCTGGGAGAAATCGCGGGGAATTGATAAGTTACAACGTGAAGTACTACACTATAGATCATACGGTCCAAGGAGAGTCGCGGCAGAATGACGTGAAGTACGAGGCATCAATCATGGCGGTCCGAAAGACTGGCATGGCAGTTGGAGCAAGGGGCAGATCATAAGAGTGGCGAGCAACTCGTCATTCAGCAATCCGGCCATAAGCAGCATCACGAGCCCTCGCTCATCGTGCTAAAGCACCTCTGGTACTCGGGCTCGTGGTGAAGAAGAATGATCTCAGTCTCAAGGTTGACGAGCGGTCACTCGATCGTTCACATCATCGGATAGCGACATTGATCAGTCAAGTTGATCATCAAGGTTATAAGAAGTTGATTATCAAGCATTAGTGTTTGAGCTCTCTCAGTTTTCATTATTACATCAACATAACACAGAGACAAAAAAAAGGTATTACATGTATTACACTGTCACAGGTATACAAAATTTAAGATCAGCACCATAACTACATGTATATGTGGACAGGTGCCCCAGACTGATGAACACATACTTCAAGACTGCACTGAATATAGTAGACTGAGCAAAATCCATTGGCCCATGGATTCAACACTACAGATAAAACTAAATGGGCCACTACAAGAGTTACAAAAGACAGTAACATTTATACAGGAAATGACACTGCAGATATAGACAATCCTTCAGGCGAGCAAAAGATAGAGGTTTAAAAAAAAAAAAGAAAGAGAATTACAAGGTTTTAGTTTTTATCTACAGAAATGTCAATAAATTAATGATGGTAATTTTCACTATGATGTAAACATAAGCATAATGACGAACTAGCAGGATCTAAATGAAAATATATAAATTATTATCACTGCCTTCTGGAGGTTGACTGTGTTTGTAGGGGAAGCAGAAGAGAAAGCATCAAATCTGGGATTGAATCAATCATGAGCCACGATTGCTCAGTGGCTTGTGAACTGGACACTAAGGACAAGAGGTCTTGCTCAATGGCTCCTAGATGTGTCAAGTCTTAAATGGAAATCAGATTTTTCTGGAAAAAGTGAAGCAGCCTGGCATGAAACCATCATCCATAAAATGTGCTGTTGGTCATTGAAAAATGTGGAGACCAACGCCCTAATCCCCATGCACTTTGAGGCATATGGGTGGGGGGGGGGCACCTTTCCTGTTTGCTTAATTATTCGATGTGCTGTAACAAGCCTTGCCAGGTGCACAGACTGTAGAAAAATATAGATGGTGTTGAATGAATAGCAATGATAGGAAGCTCTTTATACAAAGCTTCACAGCAGAAGGTGATCTGATCATCAGAAAAAGACTTGCCAAGCAAGTGTTTCGGCCATGTAGATACTTGACACCCTGTAAGGGGGATGAGCCCGAGATTAACAGCTGGCAGGATGCCATTACATAAGCTGTTGGTCCTAATCTTTCCCAGTGACATCTGTCTTTCCAGATGTCAAGTCTTCATCCCAAGTGTTAATGGGCTAACCATGCAGCAATGACTAATAATGTAGTTCACCATAGATTTAACAGGCCTAAAGGTGGAATGTATCACAAAACTATCATTTTAAAAATGTAGTTACTTTGGCAAAAAATTCTGAGCATGACCCACGGTGATGTAGAATTCTTCCTCTGGGTTGATAGTAAATAAGTAAAGTAAAAAGGTAAAGGTTCCCTCCACGCCTTGCTAGGCTTATGGAGAATATGGTGTCAGTGACTATATTTTTTTTACGACCATGGCACATCCTTGGATGATGTGGTTGATATCATGCCAGGCCACCTCTACTTCACAGAAAAATCTCTGGTACCAATTTTCAAAGGCTAGGTGCCTTGTCAGTCCGAAAAAAACCCACCCCTTCTGGGAATCGAACACAGACCCTTCTGAACAGGAAGTGATTGTAATAAATAAGTACAGTAAAAAAGTAAAGGTTCCCTTCACGCCCTGCTAGGCTTATAGAGAATATAGTTTTAGTGACCATATTTTTTTATGACTTTGGCACATCCTTGGATGATGTGCCAGGCCACCTTTACTTCACAGAAAAATCTCTGGTCCCCATTTTTAGAGGCTGGGTGCCTTGTCGGTCTGAAAAAAAACCCACCACTTCTGGGATTCAAACACAGACCCTTCTGAATAGGAAGTGGTTGGTAATAAATAATTAATAAAAAATAAAGGGAAAAAATACTGTCATTTGTGTTACTGTGAGTAATTGCATCTTCTTTTTGGAGTAGTTTTGTGAGATACAATCCTAGTTTAAAATTTTTTTTTCGAAATTTCAACAAATTGGTCACTTTTTTTCCCCCCATTTTTTATAGACCAGGAAAATTTTCTTGGTTGTCAGTGACATCAAACAACTCTTGTGACTCAGTAAACTCAGCAAATAATGCTTTGAGGTAGTTGAACATACTGACTAATTTACATCATCTGTCTGAATAGACAACAGTACCACATTCGGTCCAAGTGGTCAAATATGGGTCATAAATCAACCTGAGACAGAAAATCTGAGTTCCCTTTGTGTATAAATGGTAAACACACATTTGTGCGTCAAAAGTTCAAAGAAAATGCTATTTTTAGTGCTCCTAATGTTACAATTAAGTGTAGTATTTTATACTACAGACTGTAACGAAGTCTGCCACATGTAGGTATCGTAATTAAGGGTTAAAAAGGGCCAAAGGACCAAAGGGTTCATTTTTGTTATTTTTATCAAGCCACATACAATGTGAAAGGGTTAGTAACTCTTATTGTTTTATTTAAAATATTCCTTAGCTCTGGGATGCAGATGAAGGCGTGGTTACTCATATTGGAAAAGCACATAGTGATGTTGTGTCCAGGATTAAATTTGGGCCATGTGGAACAGTTCTGGTATCTGGTGCCAAAGATGGAGCAATCTGTATTTGGAACGTTCCAAAAATTGACTGTAATTAACAAAACAAAAAGTGTGTGCATAATTTTTAGGCTGAGCTCACATGGCTGGTAATGAAATAACACATGTCATGTCTTATGTGTTCAGTTTTCATCTCAGCAGAATATACAGTGAAATTAGCTGCATCAGTAATTTTGGTTGAGATCATTATAAATGTCCCATAATTTGATTAACAATATATCTGTGAACAGTACAGAGAATTACATATAGACATGAAATGTATAAGAAAAACAGTAAATAAGACTATCTATCTATTGACCTTTCGAGCCGTAACCGGCCCATAGGGCGTAGACCAAGATACACCTTCTCCTATATGAATTTTTGTTCTAGCAGTTTTCTTTTAAAGATATTTTATCAAATCTCGCCATCTGTCTCTGTTCTGTGCAAGCAGTTCTATCTCATTGAGGGAGCCGATTCCTGCTGCTCTTGCCTCTCTCATCAATGTTCTTCTCAGTGTCTCCCTGGGTCTTCCTCTTTTTCTTTTACCTGTTGTTTCCCATATGAGGGCTTGCTTTGCTATTCGATTATTATCTCTTCTCATCACATGTCCAACGTATGACCATCGTCTTTTCTTTATTACTGAAGATATTAGTGGTTGATTGGCGATTTCTCTAATTTCCTCGTTTGTTTTGAATTCGTTCCATTCTATACCAAGTATTTTCCTTAGACATTTATTTTCAAATGCGTTCAACTTTGTTTCTATATCTCTTGTTGTTTTCCAGCTTTCACATGCATACGTAAGGGTTGATAGTACATTTGATTTGAATAGCCTAAGTTTTGTGTTTGTGCTAATGAGTTTTGATTTCCACAACTTTTCAAGGCTTCTGAAAGACATTGCTGCTTTAGCCAGTCTGATTCTAATTTCTTTGCTCGTATCCCCTTCTCGATCAATGTGACTTCCAAGATAGATAAAGTGATCGATCTCTTCTACTGGTTTGTTTTCCATGTATATTTTGTCACTTGTTGGAATTAAACTTTTCATGACTTTAGTCTTTTCATGATTGACCTCAAGCCCAATTTTGCTGGCTATTGATGATAGTTCATTTGTGTTTTCCTGCATCGTTTTTATCTGACTGCTGATGAGAACTATGTCATCAGCAAAGTCGAGGTCCTCCAAATGGTCTCCTTGTATCCATTCGATGCCTTTATTACCAGTGCAGCATTTGTTCATTATGAAGTCCATAACAATTCCAAATAACAAGGGCGATAAAATACATCCTTGTTTAACCCCAGTTTCTATTGGGAAACATTCGCTCAGTCCTTCCTCTGTTCGAACTGCACATGTGTAACCATCATACATGTCTTTGATAATATTTATGATTTTTGATGGTAAACCATATTGCTTCAGAATTTTCCACAAAGAATCTCTATGAATACTATCAAATGCTTTTTTGAAGTCGATGAAGTTAAGTACAAAAGGTTTTTGCTTTTCAATGTGTTCCTCCAATATAAGTCGTAGAGTGAAAATGTGGTCAAGGCAGCTTCTCCCTTTTCTAAACCCAGCCTGTTCTTCACGCATTACTGTATCTATTGAATCCTTTATTCTATTTAGGATGATTTTACAGAATAACTTTGAGGCAACTGACAAAAGTGTCACGCCTCTCCAGTTGTTACAATCTCTAAGATTGCCCTTTTTTGGGATCTTAACAATGATTCCTTTTTTCCATTTATGAGGCGTCTTCTCTGTTTTCCAAATGATGTTGAACATTTTTTGGAGATGTATTAAATTATGGCTATCAATTGCCTTGAGGATCTCAGCTGTTAACTTATCCTCTCCAGCAGCCTTGTTATTGGTCATTAGCTTTAAGGTGGTTTCTATTTCACTCAAGGTGAAGTCATCTAAATTTACATCTAATTCTGCTGCTGGTGTTTCAGCTTCAAAATCTATTAAACTGTGAGGTAGTGGACGGTTAAGAATTTCTTTGAAGTGTTCCGCCCAACGGGCTTTTATGTCTGCGCTTGTTGTTAGCATTGATCCAGATTTGTCTAGAATTGGTGTTCCACTGGATGTATAGGTGTTTGTCAGCATCTTTTGTACAGTATAGAGAGTTCTGCTGTCTCCTGTAATTGCAGCTGTCTCTGCTTTCTCTGCCAAGTTGTCTATATAAGCTCTTGTATGTCTTCTTGCCGAACTTTTCACTTTGTTGTCTAATTCTTTGTATGTTGCTTTTGCCAGAACCTTTCCAAGATCTGTCTTTACATTAGTCACGGCTCTCTTTGCTTCTCTTCTTTCTTTGATGTATTTCCATGTGGTGTCTGAGATCCAAGCTCGTTTTTCCATTTTCTTCAGTCCGGCACTTGCTTCTGCTGCTGTCATTAGTATTTTGCTCTGTGAGTCCCACATTTAATTGATATCTAAGTCTATTTCACCGAGTGCTGTATAACAATTACTTAGCTCTATGTTAAACTTTTCCTTTATGGCTTCATCTTTCAGTTTATGACTATCAATTTTATGTGTAATTGACCTCTTCTGTTGGTTTCTAAATTTTAATCTTATTTTCCCAATGCACAAGTTGTGGTCACTATTAACATCAGCACCTCTGTAAGCTCTTACATCTATTAATGATGATCTGAATTGTTGTTTAATACATAGGTGGTCAATTTGATTTGAGGTTCTATCATCAGGAGATATCCATGTTGTTTTGTGAATATTTTTGTGTGGAAATAATGTCCCACCTATAACTAAATTTTCTATTAAACATAATTCTATTAATCTTTCTCCATTCTGACTTGTTGTATTACAGCCTTCTCTCCCCATCACATGTTCCACTCCTGCGTTATCTTGTCCTACTTTGGCGTTGAAGTCTCCCATTACAATTAAAAGATCGTGTTTTGGTATTTTGTTTATAAGTTGTTGCAGTTGGTTATAAAAATCGTCCTTAACTTCATCATCAGCTTCGTTAGTAGGCGCATAACATTGAATAATTGAAAGTCTTCCATGTTTTGTTTTGTATCGTGTTCGTATCAGACGGCTGTTTACCGGTTCCCATTCTAATAAACTTCTTGCAGCTTTGTCTGTCATCATTATGCCTACTCCTTCACGGTGTTTTCCATCTTCCCTTCCAGAAAAAACTACTATTTTATTATCAATAGATCTCCTACCTGTTCCAAGCCAGCGCATTTCGCTTAATCCTAAAATATCTAGATCGTATCTGTCCATCTCGCTCGCGACCTGTGCATGTTTCGTCGGAGCGGCCATTGTTCGCACATTCCAGAATCGGAAATAAGACTAGAAAAGATAAAATTAGAAGCCTTGAGAAAATAACACCAGTTGTTGACCATATTAAAAAACAATGAATCAAATGGGTTGGACATGTGACCAGAAATTAAGCCAAACCAACCCATAGCACAAGCATATTACTTGAAACATCAAGCCATAGAACAAACAGCAGACTAGAAAGAGATGGATAAATGGAAATAAAGAGACATTAAGTCAATTCAACATGACAGCTCAAACTACATAACTATATATAGTTCATTCAGAAATTCGTGCCCACAGAGTTGATCAATTATCTCAGAAACTGTTTGATGAATTTCTGTAATTCTTTTCATGAAATCTTATTTTTTTCACTGACTTTAAGATTTTATAACATTTAAGTTACAAAGGTAGTCTGAATTTTGCACAAATAATTTTTTAAAGATATAATTTTAAGAAAATATCAAACTGTGTGCGTTAATTTTCTAACAAATCTCTCAGTGGATTGCATCTTACAAGTTACAGTTCAGTGAGTGCGAGATGGTGCTAAGATTGTGTGGAGAGCACGTGAAATTTGTCTTTTTAAATGGTGAGTTGATTACAACAAATGTGGGTATTGTAAAATCCTAAAAATTAGGACAACCAAGAAAATCATATTTTTATATAACTCAAAGAAGCAAAAATCTTTCTTAAATATGTGACAGTAGGGGAAGAAAAATTAGACTTAAGGTCAGTGAAAAAATAAGATTTCATGAAAAAGAATTACAGAAATTCATCAAACAGTTTCCGAGATAATTAATAAACTCTGTGGGTATGAATTTCTGAACGAACTATAGTAAAGGCCAGAAAACTGCACATTCTTTCTCTTTGTAATGCTACATGGCACAAGCAGCAGGACAAAAGAATTAATCTGGCCCTAAAACAGATAACATGCAGACAAACTACTGGGAACTTATGATGACCTCCTTCTAATGATTAAATTGAAAGAGGTGGCTCCCTGTTTGTTATATGCTGAGTATAGGAAAAAGAACATTATACAAAATTAAGTATTTAATTTGTTTCCATGGAAGATCTACATTTGCTTGGTTAGTACTCATTTCTCTATCCTAGACCAACACTCCATACGATTCAACACTCTTATTCCCATATAATATTATGCTCAAATAACATTTTAAAAAAGTAAAGTACCCCAGTCACACTAAGTGGTGTATAGGGAATATGGTGTTAGTGACTATAAATTTTACAGACCTTTGGTACATGATTTTTGGGGTAATGTGGTCAGTATTATTCCCATGCCGCTTTACTTTCCAAGAAAAAAATTTGGTACCCATTAAAGGTTGGGTGAACCGGAAGCCATCGGCTGGGATCGAACCCTACCTCTTGTCCTTTGTAGTCCAGTTCACTAACCACTGAGCTATCACGGCTCCCGCTCAAATAACATAATACTTCTAAAAGTTAAAGTTTCTAGTTGGTAAAGATTGTACCTTGCACATCTAAAATGACCAGTTACTGTGTCAACCTGGCACATTCAACTCTTTGTCTGGGTTATTATTACTTTGTCTTTTGTACTGTTTGGTGCACTGAATAATAATTATTAAACAATTTTATTTTACAATTAATTTCTTGTTATTTCAAGTTTCACTATCACTAGCCACTGAGTTTTGTCCAGTGATTGTGTGTTCCATAAAATGTTGAGTGAAAAGAGCAACAGAGAAGCAACAAATATGCTTAATAAACACTAAGAACATGTTAGAATCAACAGAATGTAATTAATTTAATACTTAAGTTCTAATTAAAATATTTGCTGCTTAATCTTATTATGTAATTGATAGACGACACAAATTTGAAAGACGTTTCGGCTCAATAGGCCTTCAGTGCAGGAACAAACAACACACACACAGATATGTAAGTGAAAAAAGCTAATCCTACATAGCTAACTAGTAAGTTAGCCTAACTTTTACTAGTTAATTATGTAGGATTAGCTTTACCCTGGATTTTTTCACTGTCAATTAATGTTCAGAAGACAGTAATACTAAATCAAGGTGACTTCAAACCTATATCTATTACTCTAAAAGACTGCCCACTAGAATCAGTACAGAAATTTACATATCTTGGATCCACAGTTACGCAAACCATCTCTCTTGATGAAGAAATAAACTGTCGAATTGGTAAGGCAGCTAGGACCTTCGGCAAACTCACAAAAAGGGCATGGAACAACACGAAACTAACTCAAAAGACTAAACTCTTAATATATCAAACTTGTGTGCTTAGCACACTACTATATGGATCCAAAACCTGGACAACATACTCAAACCAGGAAAAAAGACTAAATGTCTTCCACATGCGATGTCTCCGCAAAATAATGCACATCAAATGGCAGGACAAAATAACCAACTTAACTGTCCTGCAACGTGCTAAGACCCTAACAATCATGTCGATGCTCAGAAGTCGAAGGCTAAGATGGCTGGGGCATGTCCAACGGATGGAAGAAAAACGCATTCCTAGGCAAATACTATATGGCGAGCTAAAACACGGAAAACGACAAATCGGCAGACCTAAACTACGATATAGAGATATCTGCAAATCATCTCTGAAAGACTTCGCCATCTGTGAAAACGACTGGCAACATCTGGCAAGTGATCGCACATCATGGAGAGCATGTATAAGGAACGGTATAACAACATTTGAGACTGTTCTAAGACAGGACTTAGAAGAGAAGAGACTCATGAAAAAGGATGGTAAACCCTGTGGACCAGCGAGCCTGACCTGTTCATTATGTGACCGCGTGTGTTTGTCAAACATTGGTAGAATTAGCCACGAGAGAAGCTGTTCGGCAAAAACAATACCTCAAAAAAATACGCAATAGCCTCCACTAGACCGTCTGACAAGACGAAAAGGGCCATATATATATATTAGCTTTACTCACTTACATATCTGTGTGTGTGTTTGTTCCTGCTGAAGGCCTATTGAGCCGAAACGTCGTTCAAATTTGTGTCGTCTATCAATTACATAAAGCTTTTACCATGCCATTTTTTATTTTTTTTTTTTTCAATTCTCACTCACATTTAGCTTTACTGCAGCTTCGCATTTGATGCATTCGTTTGCATTTCTTTGCCTTGACCCCTTAATCTTATTACTCATGTTTAGTCTGTTATACAGTCCCCACTTTATATTGGATTCATAGATTACGAAAAGGCATTTGATAGTTTAGACAGAGGAATGCTTTGGAAATTGCTGAGTCATTATGGAATCCCCATAAAGTTTATTAACCTGATAAAAACAATGTATGAAGGAACGAAATGTAGTGTGGCGCATGAAGGACAGCTTAACGAAGCATTTGAAATAAGAACAGGAGTAAGGCAGGGATGCCTTCTGTCTCCATTTCTCTTTCTACTGGCCATAGATTGGATTATGAAAATAACTCAAAACAACAGAAATGGAATCCAGTGGTCACTGAGCAAGCAACTGGATGATTTAGACTTTACTGATGACATAGCTCTTCTATCACACAGCCATCAACAGATGCAGGATATAATGAGCATACTTGATGAGAGATCACAACAGCTAGGACTGAAGATTAATAGAGATAAGACCAACATTATGAGAATTAATGCAGTTGGCAATAACCAAATAAAATTAGGAGAAATGCCTCTACTAGATGTACAATCTTACATATATCTGGGCAGTAATATAGATAAAGAGGGAGGAACAGAAAATGATACCAAAATAAGGATATCAAAAGCAAGAGCAGCTTTCGTTGCATTGGAAAACATATGGAAATCCAAAGAAATTAGGTTAAATATAAAAATAAAAATTTTCAACTCAAATGTTAAGTCGGTCCTATTATATGGTTGTGAAACATGGAGAACAACAAAATTGACAATCATGAAGATACAGACTTTCATTAATGGATGCTTATGCAGAATAAAAGGATGGAAATGGCAGGACAAAATCACTAACATAGAATTATGGAAATATACCAGTGGATAAATAGATACAACGAAGACGATGGCGCTGGATTGGACACACACTGTGGAAGCCAACTGAGAGTATTACACAACAGGCCATTTTTTGGAATCCCCAGGGGAAAAGACAAAGAGGAAGTTCAATGAATTCTTGGAGAAAACAAATAGAAGCAGAGATGAAGATGATTGGGAAAACATGGAATGATCTTAAAAGAATGGCAAAAAAAACAGATCGACTTGGAAAGTGTTTATTGAAGGCCTATGCTCCACAGGGAGCTAAAAAGGTAGAAGAAGAAGAAGAAGAGTCTGTTACATTAATTATTTTGAAGAAATTTACTTTGAAGTTCCTTATCTTTCTTTCTGCAATCACGCAGTGATAGCTTCTTTTCACCGTGTATTCAGAATGTGATTTTTATTGGGCATAGTTTCCTTTGGAGTTAGGGCAAGAGAAAGTCTTAAGAGTATTTTTGAAAGTTCAAAAATAAAATAAATGAAATAAATCTAAATTAAATTGCTCAACTTTCAACTATGGTATATTCAAGTTGTTGCAATGTACATTTTAAAATTAAGACTTGGGTTATTTATTAAACTCATGAAAACTTATCAGACTTATTCTTATTATTCCTGTTATTAAATCGTTAATCTGTGAAGCTTTGACTCAGTGCAATGTGTTGCTGCAATAGCTAAGATTTCATGCTCACAAGTTTCTTTTACTATCAAAGTAGCTGCTTGTAGTTGACAGTTAGGACACAAGTCATAATTAATATATTGAAATGTGTTGGCAGAGGAATATATCTTTCTATGTTTTATTTTCAGCATCCCAGTATTCTCTTCTGTGTCTAACACAGGACATTCCTTTCATTACCTCCCCCTGATAACACCAACCACTTGATCACTCCTGTCCTGAATGCAAATTCAGGGGAATTAGAACTGAGTACTTTAGAACAAAAAGAGAACTACTAAATACAATTAAGACAAGACAAATGAAATTTTTGGGGCACCTTAAAAGACACAACAGCCTACCAAAAGTAATATTGAAGGGAAAATACAAGGTAAAAGAGGCAGACCAAGACTAACATGGACGAGTAACATCAAAAGATGGACAAGTCAATCGATGACAACCTGCACCATCAAAGCAAGAAACAGTGTAGAATGGCGATCCATGGTAGCCAACCTTCGTTGCGGAGAAGGCAATCGATGATAATAATGACTTTAGAACAAAAAGTTAACAAAATTTTTAATAAACACAATGTGTCTTTACAATCCCATAGTACTTTTTTACTTTTATGTGAAAAAAAATAATCCAACATCAAAGAAAAGAAATCAAACACTCAGGGGTCACTTGAATATTCCTATTGGAAGATATAGGGAGAGGGGAAAATGTTTGCCCGTCAAATGTTTGAAACTGTCGAATTCCAAAGACTGGTTGGTCTCGATGCAAGATGCCTGTCTTGAAACTGATAGGTTGTGTGCTTAAATCCCAGCATCGGGATCACAAATAAAAATCCCAACTTGTGCAGCCGAGATTTAAACACACAACCTCTTGGTCTCGAGATCAGCATCTTGCATTGAGACCATCTAGTCCCCCTTTTGAAATCTGACAGTTTCAAACATTCCCCCTCCCTATACCTTTATAATTATAAATTTTGGTGACCCCTGAGTGTTTGATTTCTTTTCTTCTATGGTTTATTTATTTTTTTTTAGCATTCACGTAGTAAAAAGTACTATGGCATAATAAAAGACATGATTTTTATTGCAAATTCTGCCAATTTTAAGAAATTTGTTTTTTTCATATGATGGGGAAAATGTCCTCAGCCATTTGTATGACATCAAAGAAACCTTTGTAACAGGGAAGAGACAGTGAACAACGCCAAAAGGGTGCTGAACATGTGGGATGAATTGATGGCTTATAGCCGCCATAAGAAAAGAAAAATAAGACCAGCAGCAGGTCATGGGTTTATGATGTGGTCAAGTTTAAATCTAAAAATAGACCATAAAGCAGGAAATGATTACTGCATCCGATCCCCATTTCTTGATTTGTGTAAACACACTCCTATGCAGCAAAAGATTAAAGAAAGTTTGATTTTCACAACTCAAAATGTTACATTTCTTCTTCTTCTTTTACCTTTTAGCTCCTGGTGGAGCATAGGTCTTCAACAAACACTTTCCAAGTCATTCTGTTTTTTGCCATTCTTTTAAGATCATTCCATGTCTTCCCCATCATCTTCATCTCTGCTTCTATCTGTCTTCTCCAAGAATTCCTTGGTCTTCCTCTTTGTCTTTTCCCCTGGGGATTCCAAAAAAGGGCCTGTTGTGTAATACTCTCAGTTGGCTTCCGTAGTGTGTGTCCTATCCATCGCCATCGTCTTCGCTGTATCTCTTTATCCACTGGTATTTGACCGGTACATTTCCATAATTCCACGTTAGCGACTTTGTCCTGCCATTTCCATCCCTTTATTCTGCGCAAGCATCCATTAATGAAAGTCTGTACTTTCGTGATTGTCAATTTTGTCATTCTCCATGTTTCACAGCCATATAATAGGACCGACTTGACATTTGAGTTGAAAATTTTTATTTTTGTATTTAGCCTAATTTCTTTGGATTTCCATGTTTCCCAGTGCAATGAAAGCTCCTCTTGCTTTTGATATCCTTATTTTGGTATCATTTTCTGTTCCTCCCTCTTTATCTATATTACTGCCCAGATATATATAAGATTGTACGTCTAGTAGAGGTATTTCTCCTAGTTTTATATGGTTATTGCCAACTGCATTAATTCTCATAATATTGGTCTTATCTCTATTAATCTTTAGTCCTAGCTGTTGTGATCTCTCATCTAATATACTCATTTTATCCTGCATCTGTTGATGGCTGTGTGATAGGAGAGCTATGTCATCAGCAAAGTCTAAATCATCAAGTTGTTTGGTCAGTGACCACTGGATCCCATTTCTGTTGTTTTGAGTTATTTTCATAATCCAATCTATGGCCAGTAGAAAGAGAAATGGAGACAGGAGGCATCCTTGCCTTACTCCTGTTCTTATTTCAAATGCTTCTGTAAGCTGTCCTTCATGCACCACACTACATTTTGTTCCTTCATACATTGTTTTTATCAGGTTAATAAACTTTATGGGGATTCCGTAATGACTCAGCAACTTCCAAAGCATTCTTCTGTCTAAACTATCAAATGCCTTTTCGTAATCTATGAATCCAATATATAGTGGGGATTTTAGTTCTAAACTTTGTTCAACTATTATACGTAGGGTAGTTATTTGATCAGCACATGATCTGTTCTTCCTAAAACCTGCTTGTTCATCTCTCAAGTGTTTCTCTATAGCCTCTTTTAGTCTCTCCAGAATGATTCTGCCTAATATTTTTCCTGGCACTGATAGTAGCATAATTCCCCTATAATTTGTGCACTCCTGTAAACTTCCTTTCTTTGGTAGTTTGATCATATAACCTTCTCTCCAGTCTTTAGGTATTTCTTCCCTCTCCCAAATTTTATCCAATAGATCCTGTAACATCTTGGTAGAGGTGTTAATATCTGCTTTGATGGCTTCCGAAGGAATTTCATCTGGTCCTGTGGCTTTACCATCTTTTAATAATTTGATGGCTTTCATTATTTCTTCTTTGCTTGGTTTTCCGCAGTTAACATGTAACTCTTCTTCTGCTGGTAGTATATCTGGAGGATTATTTGAGCCGGGTCTGTTCAAAAGTTCTTCAAAGTGTTCTTTCCATCTCTCCATTTGTTCCCTTATATTACTAAGCAGATTTCCTTTCTTGTCTTTGATAAAGGCGTTGATCTGTTTGTATTTTCCACCTAATTTCTTTGTGCTGTTGTACAGTTCTTTCATATTCCCTTTATTTGCTGCTTCTTCTGCCTCTTTAGCTAGTTCATCTATATATTTCCTCTTATCCCTTTTAATGCATCTTCTCACTTCTTTGTTCACCTCTGTGTATGCTTCCTGTGTCTTGGCTTTATTACTTCTTGTTTTGCTTTTATTTATGTCTGCTTTCTTGTTCTTTCTTTCTTTAATTTTATCCAGGGTCTCTGCTGTCATCCATGCCTTATTCTGGCGTTCTCTTTTCCCCAGTGTTTCTTCGCATGTCTCTTTCCATATATTTTTTACCTGTTTCCAATGATCTTCTATATTTATTGTATTTTCTAGTTAAAATGTTACATTTAAGTGGTAATAATTTTTACAATGGAATCGTGACAATGTGAGTCATAGGCATGTGAATCATAATCTATGGTTAAATGAGCAGCCAGTGACTCACTGCCGGCATCAAGGTCACAAATTAGAGCTGACGAAGACCCTACTCCATCCCACTGTGATGTCCCAAAACACATTTTCTCAGAGGGATATGAAGAATATTAAACTCTGAAGGAGAAACTATTTAATTTGATTCTAATATTAAACTTAGAGAAATGTTTAGATTTCATTTAAATATCAAACTCATGAGAACTATTGAGACTTAATTTGATTATTAGACCCATCTGACTGGAATGAAATATTAAACTAGCATGAACAATCAACTAAACAAAAAAAAAAAAACCCTTAAAAATCAGAAAGTTAATTTGTTTCTGAACATTGTATTTTTTAATGCTGTCAACAGTACCACTCATTCAACAATAGGTGCCACTTCAGTCAACAGTACAATTTCAGAACGGCTTATAGAGGTATCAACATTAGTCTGTCCTGTTCCTTCCTTGAATACACTGACGTTGATGCCTGAAAATATACAGAAGCAAAGATTACATATCCTTTTTCAATTAGGTCTAAGTTTCAGCCTACAGAATCAAACTACATAACAAATTCCATGTTCAACTCTTTCCGTACGGTTCTATGCACCATGTACCATGTCAATTTCGGTCGCGTACGTTTGCCCTGCACAGTGCGTCACTCTCAATATGATTAGTGTAAATTGTCATCAAACCATATTTTATTTACATGTCTAGTAACATCTTGATATTGGTGAAATCTAATTCCTTGGTTAGTTATTTAAAAATTCATATATAATATGTCAAGTGTTAGATAAATATAAACATGTAGATTAATATTTAAAACCATGAAAAATGTCTCTAAAATCTGCACCACTGAATTCACCAGTTCTAAGATAAGGATTTGAAATGCTAGAGCAGCAAATAAAAATACAGTGTCTCTAATGGAAATTTGCATACAAATTTTCTTCTTATACAGAATGTCTAACATAGTTTCAATAAATGTCCTGAAGGTCAACAAAAATTTCAGCATTCATTCATTCTCCTCTTGGGTCATTGATGGCACATAGGGCGGAAGTCATAGTTCTCCACGATTAACGATTTTCTACTAGTTCTTTCTTAATCCCATGGTTGAGCCTTTCCTAGTAATTGTTTTGCAAAGGAATTCTCTTGGCCTGCCTTGATTTCTTTTACCAGATGGTTTCCCCATGAATTCTTACCCGGTAGGAAAGTCTTTCTCCATTCATTCTCAGCACATGACCAATGTATTTCCAATGCCATCTTCTTATAAAACTTGACACATATTCTTGTTTTGATTAATCACTTATCTGTTCATTTGATATGTATTCTTTCCAGCTTATGTTTGAGATTCGACAAAAATCATTTGTTTTCAAAGGCATTTAACCCTAGGTTACATCACTGATCCGCGAATCATGTTTTTACGAAACCTTCATAAAATTTATGAACCCTAAATGTTACATTTGCAATTCCAAAAATAGTATTTTCTTTGAACCTTTGCTACACAGCTGTGTTTACAAAGGGAGAGACATGGGAATCGGATGCAGTAATCATTTCCTGGCTTATGTTTAATTTTTGGTCTGTAAATCAAACACAAGGCGTCATGGCTACCAGAGATGTTATGTTGTCTATTCACACATCAGCCATCAGTCCGTCATTCAAGCTGTATGCTCTGCTTCCTTTTACCGTCACTCACTGGCTGACCCATGTTACAAAGGTTTGATGTCTCGCAGACAGCTAAAGAGATTTCCCTCATCATAATAATAAAAAAGTATTTATTGAAAGTTGGTGAAATTTAAAAAAAAAAAAAGACAGCAGCGTTCTTACGACACCGTTGTAAATTTAAATAAGCGGATGTTGTGTTTGAAAAAAAAATCTGACATTAGATGAAACAAATCAAATACTCAGGGGTCACCAGAAGCAATAATTAGGAAGATTTAAGGAAGGGGGAAATGTTTGCCAGCATAAACCTGTTGAATTCCAAGAATTTGTATTTGAGTTCAGAAATTTTACGAAGGTGTCGTAATCTACGGTGAATTTCCTATCCAAAGTCTTTGGTGGATTTCCAACTTTCACATCCATATGTCAGCACTGGTATCACATCCATATGTCAGCACTGGTATCACATCCATATGTCAGCACTGGTATCACATCCATATGTCAGCACTGGTATCACATCCATATGTCAACACTGGTATCACATCCATATGTCAGCACTGGTATCACATCCATATGTCAGCACTGGTATCACATCCATATGTCAACACTGGTATCGCATCCATATGTCAGCACTGGTATCACATCCGTATGTCAGCACTGGTATCACATCCATTGTCAGCACTGGTATCACATCCATATGTAAGCACTGGTATCACATCCATATGTAAGCACTGGTATCACATCCATATGTCAACACTGGTATCACATCCATATGTCAGCACTGGTATCACATCCATATGTAAGCACTGGTATCACATCCATATGTCAGCACTGGTATCACATCCATATGTAAGCACTGGTATCACATCCATATGTCAGCACTGGTATCACATCCATATGTCAGCACTGGTATCACATCCATATGTCAACACTGGTATCACATCCATGTCAGCACTGGTATCACATCCATATGTCAACACTGGTATCACATCCATGTCAGCACTGGTATCACATCCATATGTCAGCACTGGTATCACATCCATATGTCAGCACTGGTATCACATCCATATGTCAGCACTGGTATCACAACCATATGTCAGCACTGGTATCACATCCATATGTCAGCACTGGTATCACACAGGAATTGAACAGTCAAAGTTTTGTTTATTTATTGAGAACTTTGGATCTCCAGATGTTCGTCAGTTTGTTGAAAGCCTTTGATGCTAATACAATGTGTGTCAAGATTTCTGATGTTATAACCCCACCTCTGAACGTTTTGCTGCCTAGGTGGTAAAATTTATAACTTTTTGTAAAATTTCATTGTTATTTGTTGTATCAGTTGGTAATATCCATACCTTTAATTTTAGTCGTGTTGATCTGAAGGCCTATTTGACCAGAAATGTTGTGGAGTAGTTCTATTTTTTCTTGAGCCTCAGGTTGTGTTGAGTTCAAGAGTGTCAATTGTCTGCAAAGTCTTGATCTTCCAAGAATTTATTATCAATCCAGTTAATGCCTAATTGTCCACCTTCTATGGATTTTCGCATGACCCAATCAATTGTAATTCCAAATAAAAGTGTTTTGATATTCCGATTGTTTACAATGAATTATGATATTGTATGACTGAGAACAGATGGCTGCATTCACTTTCTGTGCGGTTTTGCCTTTATGTCTTCTGTCGTGTGCTGAGACTGCTATGATGGGGACTGCAGCTACCTTTCTTTGTTTGGGAGATGAGATACTAATTCAGATGATTCCACTGGCACAGGCGGTTGGGCAATTATGGATTTTATTTCGTTTGCAGTGATACCAGGGCCTCCCATAACCATAATCCAAATAAAAGAGGTGATATGACGCATCCTCGTCTCACACCTGTTTCTACTTAGAACCAGTCAGTGTTGCCAGTTTCTTTTCTCACACAGAAAAATAAATCTGAATAAAAAGGGTTATAATCTTCACATATTTTGACAGAAGTCCATAAATGGTGGGAATTTTCATAGTGTAGATTGGTGTAGCCATCAAATGCCTTTTGGAAAACCAAAGTTACTGAGTGAAGAATGGAATTCTAATGATTCTTCAACGATGGTTCTGCATATATTCAGGTGTGTCAAAACTTCAGTGTATGTTCAGAAGATAGGACAAAATGTCAGCAATGTTGAACATTTCTGACGCATTTAAGCAATTATTCTGTATGTGTAAATGTCTGGTCCTACAAGCACTCTCATTCCTTTAATGTTATTTTTAATCTGCCATCAATATTCAAATATTCACAAACATTGCTCACAAAAACAACTAATTTATTATATCTTGTTCACAACTTTACCTTTCTCTCACTCTCTCTCTGCTATCAAATACACTGCATTATATAGTCAAAGCATATTTCTCCGACACAGGGACTATTTTGGCTTTAACTTTCACCGACTCCAGGCCATTGACCTGAAAAATAATATTTAAAACTGCAGTGGCTAAGTGGTTAGTGAGCTTGAACCAGAAGAGTCTGGGTTCAATTCCAAGGTGTGGCAAATTTTCTTTGAGCACAGCCTTAAAGTTCACCCTGCCTCTAAAAATTGGTTCCAGAGAAATATGGGCTCTAACACCATACATTAAGGCACAAGGAGTGGGAAGGAAAAGAAACCTTTTTTTACCAGTAGATTGATTGAGTTTGTCTATGCTGGGAAATTACTAGTCCAGCCCAGAGAATACTGCAATACTGGGTCTTCTATATCACTAACAGCCACCACTACAGGGAACATGGTGATCCTAGCATCTGTTAGCCAGTCTGTTTTGATGCAGACTGTTACCAGGGAAGACCACGAGGAGGTACAACTGCTAGGTCTTGGTCAGCTGATGGTGCGTCGACCCTGCTATTGCAACCGCAGGTCGCTGACGCTTCTGCTCACCCAGGGGCAAGGTGTATGAAGATTTTGTGTTGCCCAGGCCTTCAAATTCCTCTTTAACCCTACATGGTTCATTCCAAAGGGGCACAAGTGTACTAATTTGGTACCAGTCTAACAGCAGGAAATGCCAGAAAGGATCTGCGATAAGCTACCAACCACCTTTGGGTGTCCATTCTGGATTTTATTTTGGGATTTACTTCCCTGGTAATTGTTTCCCCCCAAATTTTAACAATCAATAAATACATAAAAATCAATAAATGCCACTCTTGAATGGCCCAATACACCCATCAAGTGAACTAAAGAAAAGAGAGCAAAAACCATCAAACATGGAACTCACTTGAAGCAATGGCTACAAATAAACAGGAAGCATAACCCAATCCACTAGTTATCAAGGAATATGCGCCAAATGTTCTAAAAACAATAAATGATGAGATAGATCTGCAAAGACTCTGATGTTGCATTGTGTAATTCCTTGTTTTGATTTCATACACAAAAACATTACTGCAAAAAAAAAAAAAAAAAATTAATTTACTTTCTCTTTATTTATTTATAAAATATTTGTGAGGAAATGTTATTATTAACCGTATAAATATTGCTAAGTGCATGATAACATAGAATAAATTATGAGTTACAAGTATTTATTTTTGTGAGACAAAAACAGTTGGTGTCCGTAAACTTCTGAGCCTTTGATGCGCAGACAAAAGGAAATTATTTGCTCAGGAATTCTCTCGCAATTTTCACAGAAGTCATAACAAAGAAAGGGCTATGGTAAAGTGTTAATATGCTGCACTTCAGGCAAGTAAATAGGTGCTCAGGTCTTGTCAGCAGACAGTGATGTATATTGATGATGTTAAAGAAGTGCTTATTGCTCTTGTAAACATGACCATCACCACCGCAACCGGATGCTGTCATCAGTACTGTGAACAGCGCTAATTCGCACTCTAATAAAAGCATTATCATATATTAATATCAGGTGAACACACATATATATATATATATATACATATATATGTATATATATATATAAGCAAGTGCTTCGCTGCAAATTGATAACATCAACAGAAAAGGTTCTTGTGGCCATCACCAGTACCATACCAGGACTAGCTGTATTGAGACTTCACCAACCTTCAACTGATGAATACTTTCTTCAAACTTTTTGACATCTAAAGTGTACATATAAGAAAATAAGATCATAACAAACTGTATAATGCATTTATGATGATAAAACGAGGAACAAACATACATACCCACACTTCCACAGTCAGATCCTGTAATGTGGTAACTGGCTCTGCTGGTAAAACTATACAGTCCTCTTGTAGCTCAACTCCCTGAGAATTGAACAATTGATTACTGGGCATAAGCTTATCACATCATTACTAAACTGCAATCTAATACAGTTTAATAATCTAATACATTAGTAATCTCATCTAATAAATCAAATAATCTAATACATTAGTAATCTCATCTAATAAATCAAACACAATCAAATAATCTAATACATTAGTAATCTCATCTAATAAATCAAACACAATCAAATAATCTAATACATTAGTAATCTCATCCAACAAATCAAACACAATCAAATAATCTAATACATTAGTAATCTCATCTAATAAATCAAATAATCTAATACATTAGTAATCTCATCTAATAAATCAAATAATCTAATACATTAGTAATCTCATCTATTAAATCAAGCACAATCAAATAATCTAAATACATTTGACACAATGAATACATTTATTTTATTCTAAATTTATTTAATTGATTTCCAGTCTCCCATACATAAGTAATATATATATATATATACAATAAAATTAACCAAATATTTATATTAAAAGAAAAATATGCATAAATATATTACATTACACATTACTTATATTCAAACAGAACATATAAAAAGAAATTCAGAAAGTTCAACAAGTTATACCTGAGTCCTGAATGCCACTCTGACGTGCTGTTTTGTAAGAGTCCAACTGACATTTTCATTCATGGGAATTTCAAGTTTCAGATGATTCAGTTCCTTCAGAGCCTGTACAACAAATGAATCACACATGTGTAGAATTCACAAATGATGTGATTAATCAACTTATTGTAAAATACAGTATTCATTAGTTATTCATAATAATATATACCCATAGTTTAACTTCTATACACCAAAGTTGAGACCACTGCACATATGGTAACCCCAAGCAACCAAGGAGAGAAGTATGACATTTTTTGAATCATAACTCTTTAAAAAACATCTTTTCTAAATGTTGAAAATGTAAATAACATTTTTAAAAAAAAGACAAAGTGGAGTTAAAGTGACAGTGTTTTCAGTTCCTGCTTACAAGTCTAAGACACCACACAATGCATGAGCTAAAGAGGTCAGCGACTAATAGCTGACAGAATTAACCATGATTCTACTCCGCACTTGTCATGTTGTAGCCCTAGGCACAGGCTGATTAGTATGGCCAAGTGTGTAGGATCTAAACAAAGAGGACAAAATGAGGATCCAAAACTATTGTGCTGGCATCAGATATCATGGCCAAATAGTTTAGATACCACTGACCAAATAGTTCAGATATTGCTGACCAAATAGTTCAGATATCACTGACCAAATAGTTCAGATATTGCTGACCAAATAGTTCAGATATCACTGACTAAAGTCCAGATATCACTGACCCAATAGTTCAGATAACACAGGCCAAATAGTTCAGATATCGCTGACCAAATAGTTCAGATATCGCTGACCAAATAGTTCAGATATCATCGACCAAATAGTTCAGATATCACTGACCAAGTAGTTCAGATATCACCGACCAAATAGTTCAGATATCACCGACCAAATAGTTCAGATATCACCGACCAAATAGTTCAGATATCACCGACCAAATAGTTCAGATAACACCGACCAAATAGTTCAGATATCACTGACCAAGTAGTTCAGATATCACTGACCAAATAGTTCAGATATCACTGACCAAGAAGTTCAGATATCACTGACCAAATAGTTCAGATGTCACCGACCAAATAGTTCAGATATCACTGACCAAATAGTTCAGATATCACTGACCAAATAGTTCAGATATCGCTGACCAAATAGTTCAGATATCACTGACCAAATAGTTCAGATAACACAGGCCAAATAGTTCAGATATCGCTGACCAAATAGTTCAGATATCACAGGCCAAATAGTTCAGATAACACTGACCAAATAGTTTAGATAACACAGGCCAAATAGTTCAGATAACACAGGCCAAATAGTTCAGATATCACAAGCCCAAGAATAGTTCAGACATCACAGTGATACAATGAAACTTACACTAGCAGACAAAAAATGAGAAGTAACCAATAGGTAAATAAAAAAACAAATATATTTTCCTACATATTACAATAACATATATTGATCTGTTAACTACCTTATTAAAAGTGCAGAGAGGGTCAAGAAAAAAAAACTGGTAGAAACTACTCAAATATTTAATTTTTTTAACTTATGCAACAACTTTGTTTAAGTTCCTGTGGAATTGTCCATAAAATATGAATTGAAACAAAATTCACAGCCATTAACTGCATCTTAATTCTACCCAAAAAAAAAAAAAGGTTAAAAATAGACTTTACATTTGATTTTGTCAGCAAATATACTTATAATACCAAGACGATTCAAAACTTGTTATTTTTTGCATGAGTTAATCCTTTTAACTATATTCCAACCTTTGGCTTCATTTTTTTAGTTTAAAAATCTAATAACAAAATAACTGAGCCACTTACCATTTTGGCAAAAACTCCAAGTCTGCTTTCTGCCTTTGCAATACCCTTGGCCTGTGAAATAATATTGATATTTGAATGATTCAAAATTTGAGTATTTGAACAAAGACTGATGTAAGGGGATTATATGAGACATCCCAAAAGCTTCATTACACTAATTGTAAATTTTCTTTACTAATGATGAAATGATCTAGAACACACGGTTTGTTCTGATAATTTGCTCAGGTAGTCTGAAAAGGTGGTTAAATAAGGGAATTACAAGGTTTTAGTGGAAATAACTTCTGAAACGTCAACAAATTAAAAGCCACAAAAACTGGCTCCAAGGTTCAATAATTCAGTAACTCGAGCCAGTTTTTGTGGCTATCAGTACAGTATGTGTTAATGTCGTGCCCTGTATAACCTAATATCTTAATTAATTCATGTTTAAAATTCTATACAAGTCCTCTTGGATCAGTTATCTTGGATCTACTGTCATGGCTACCCTCTTCCTTGAGGAAGAACTAAATATTTGAATTGTCCAGGCAGCAAAAACATTTGGCAAATTAACACAACAGTTATGGAATAACATGAGAGAAACATTAACGACCAAGATCCCAATATATCAAATCTGTACCTCCGAAGTCAGAGTTATCTGCCTGTGCGGCGAGGGTCCCCTGTGCACACAGCTGCCAGGGAAAAATGGATTAACACGCAAAATTCAGTTCCTTGTCTCTAGGGACTTCATCAGAGGTAAAATGCTGGATATATTAAATCTGTGCATCTGACACACCCCTGTTTAGATCTGAAACTTGGACAACTTTTTCCGGGCATGAGAAAAGACAAAATAGTTTCCACATAAGCTGCCTTAGAAAAATAATGAACATCAAATGACAGTACAAAGTAACCAAATAAGAAGTCTTGCAATGTTCTGGATACCATCCATTATGATACCACTCATGTGTCAAAGATTAAGATGGCTGGAACATGTTAGAAGATTGGACAACAACTGCATCCCCAGGCAAGTATTGAATGGGGAGGTTATAGAAAGGAAGTGACCTGTGAGGTAGACCAAAACTAAGGTACAAAGATGTCCTCAATGCATCCATGAGTGGGTTCTCCATTAGTGACACAAACAGAGAAAAACTTGCAGATGATCGAAGTATATGAAGAACATAAGTATAAGGCAGCATGGTAACATTTGAGAATGAAAAGAAGTTAAAGTTAGAAGAAAAAGAGGAGGCAAAGGCGCCTGACAGCAGCAGAGCTGGAAGTTGTCAGCGAATCACAGTTGATGGCTTGCACCAGAATAGTTGAACCAGAACCATCCAAACTCTGCTCGACCTCTCTGTGCTGCCTCCAAAAATAGACTAACCTGTCTAGTCTGGTCAAGCAAGTAGGGATTGAAGAGGAAGGAAAACCCAAAACTAAAAAATGTCATGCTGAAGTCAGATGTCCTGGGCCGAAAATTGCAAATATCACAGCAAACCACAACACAAACAAGCCCACTTAATGTCCTTTTAGGGGCGGATGATGAAGATGTGTATTCCATTAGTCATCTTCTTCTTCTTCTACCTTTTTAGCTCCCAGTGGAGCATAGGTCTTCAACAAACACTTTCCAAGTCATTCTGTTTTTTTGCCATTCTTTTAAGATCATTCCATGTCTTCCCCATCATCTTCATCTCTGCTTCTATCTGTCTTCTCCAAGATTTCCATCTTCTTCGCCATTGTCTTCGCTGTATCTCTTTATCCACTGGTACTTGACTGGTACATTTCCATAATTCTATGCATGCTTGTGAAATTTTTTTTCTGCTTATTTTTTTTTCTTTTTTACAGTATGGGATTGCCAGTCCCATGCCCAACCCTCCTTTCTCGCCTCTTACGAACATGCCTGGTAGAGTACAGCCGCTATTCTTTACTCCCCTTTTGGGCCCCGGCAGTGCATGGGCAAACACAAATAAGCAAGAAGAACAGGAGATGCAGAAGAAAAAACATAAGACTTGTCTACATAAAACTGTCTTGTTCATTCTGCAGCTGGCCTGCCATTCTGATATAAGTAAGATCATTGTGTCATAAGTGAGGTCACTTGACAAAACAGCACTGAACAGTTATTATTGTAGAACAACATCTGCCTGTTTCAAACTGTCTGTATAGAAGCAAAGGCATAACCTGCTCAATTTCTTCGCCTACTATTTTACTTCATAAAATTAACACACAAAACAACAGCTACCTTTCTCTCTTCCTCAAAATCATAAATATTCTCAGGTGAGGCATACACAGCTAGGCCTGCTGGGTAAAGGTTAAGATGGAATTCATCCCTCACCACTTTCACAATATCACCTCTAATTCCCAGACCTGGAAGACAGACAGCAAATGTATATGTTGTGGTATATGTGAAAACAAACTTATAATTTCTCTTTCCTAACTATATATTTTTCTTCATGGACTTCCAGTCAATATGGCGGAAAGGTGACAGGAACCATTGAGGCTATGTCTGAAAGGTGTTCCTTGCTGCAGTTTCCTCATATTCCAAGTCCAGCTTGCTGCTGGAGCTAATGAGTTTAGTGCTCTGTGCATCCCGTGAGCTATGTATTTCATCCAGATCATGTCTCGATCGTCCGATTGTTTATGATGAATGATGATATCATATGACGAAGGACTGTTTGACTGAGTTCACTTTTGGTGCGGTTATGCCTTATGTCCTTTGGCATGTGCTGTAGCTGCTATGATTGGGACTGCAGCGTCTTTCTTTGTTTGGATCCTTCAGTGTGATGCGGATGATTCCACTGGCACAGGCGGCTGAGCAATTATGGATTTTAATTCATTTGCAGTGATACCAACTAACTACAACTACTAAAACTATATATTTTCTTTCTTTCTTGTGTTCAACTAACATCTACTCCTCTTCATCATCAGCCCTAAAAGGTACCTTAAATGAGCAAAGATGCATTGTAGTTTACAGCAAGCTATGCTTATTTGTGACCTCAACCCAACACATCCAAAATCAGCAAGGCATTTTGGGTATTGGGTTGCCTTCCCTCTTAATCCCTACTCATTTGGCCAGACTATTTGTCTGCTACCAAAGCCATTGCAAGAGGCTGGAGTATGATCACATAATGGTCATTGGTGCAATCAGTCAGCTATGAGATGACGACCACTTTCAACCCAGCTAGTACCTTGAACCTTTCAATTATAAATGTAATATTGTAGTGTAATGTACTAAGTGGCACGCAAGGTTTCTGTTTTAAGAGATTGTGGTTCTGCCCTATGTGCCATCTTCGGCTCGAAAGGACAACAGATAGATAGATAGTCAATCCTAGAGCTTTTCTCAAACATTTCAACTTTTATCCCCTCTATGTTTTATCAGTGACACAATGAGCATGTTCAGGAAGATTAAAATGGACTCATAGGCAATGATTGGAGTCTCTGAAGAGGTCAATGCTGATTAAAATCTGCTTCAGTTTTGTGCCAGGGCATTAGGGGTGTAAGATGGAATGAAAGAGCAGACAGATTTGCTAGGTTGGATGTTGCTGAGCATGGACGAGCGATGGACCAGGCTGACATTCTAAGTGATCTCAAGAAGGCAGAACAAGTTAGTGATTTGAGAAATGAATGAGAATCCACAACTTTGAATAGACTTAAGAAACATCAAATCAAAAAGGGTGACACCAAATAATAGCGCTATACAGAGGGCAAAAGATAACTATTAAATCCACATAGAACTAGGGTTGTCAGTAGCTATACATTGCAGGATACACTGATGAGAGAACATATGAAGTTGTTCGATGTATAGTGAGGATGATTTGTTGACTAACAGCTGCCAAAAGCTGGCCTTTCTGGATGTAGCTGTACCTGGTACCTCTCTGTTTTTGTTGAAATTGTACTTGGTGGCTCTCCATTTGGTTGTAGTTCTACTTGATGGCTCTTTATTTGGTGGCTCCTTGTTTGATGAGGATATTTGTTGACCAACAGCTGCTAAAAGGGCTTTTTTGGTTGTACTTGGTCGCTTTCTGTTTTTGTTACAATTGTACTTGGCGAGAAAGGAGGGTTGGGCATGGGACTGGCTATCCCATACTGTAAAAAAATAAGCAGAAAAAACTTCACAAACATGGACAAGTAAACAGAACGACTTGGAAAGTGTTTGTTGAAGACCTATGCTCCACTGGGAGCTAAAAAGGTAGAAGAAGAAGAAGTACTTGGTGGCTCTCTTTGTAGTTATAGCTTGTATTTGTTGGTTTTATGCTTGATTGCAGTTGTACTTAGTGGCTGTTTGGTTGCAGTTGTATTTGGTGACTCTATTTGACTGTACTTGTATTTGTTTGATTGCAGTTATACTTTATGGTTCTTTGTTTAATTACAATTGTACTTGCTGGCTTTTTCTAGTTGTAATTATACTTAGTGGTCCTCTGAGATTGTGGAAGTGGCCCTTCATGGCAGCATCACAAACAAATGACAACAGATTACACAGTCTGTTGCATAGTATTCATTGTACTGCACAGATGTATGGTTTTATGTTCCATGTTAGTTGTTCCTAAACTTTAATTTTAATGCTTAATTAAAACACTACTACAATTTATTTATATTACCTTCTACAAAATCTGTGAGAATACAGGACATTTCTTCAGGGTAGTTCTGGATTTCAACAGGACGTAAAACTTTATGTAATTCATTGACATCTTTTAGATCAGGAAATCCACCATCTTTGCCTGGTGGTACAGGATATACTCTTTCCACAATGACTGTGTGATTCTGTGGACAAATAAAGATATGTGCTAAACTGTGATTGTGTGGACAAATAAAGATATGTGCTAAACTGTGATTGTGTGGACAAATAAAGATATGTGCTAAACTGTGATTCTGTGGACAAACAAAGATATGTGCTAAACTGTGATTGTGTGGACAAACAAAGATATGTGCTAAACTGTGATTCTGTGGACAAATAAAGATATGTGCTAAACTGTGATTGTGTGGACAAATAAAGATATGTGCTAAACTGTGATTGTGTGGACAAATAAAGATATGTGCTAAACTGTGATTCTGTGGACAAATAAAGATATGTGCTAAACTGTGATTCTGTGGACAAATAAAGATATGTGCTAAACTGTGATGGTGTGGACAAATATAAAAAAAAAATGATTGTACCCCCGTCATGCCAAGTGGCGTATAGGGAATATGGTGTTAGTGACCATAAATTTTACAGACCTTAAGCGCATGATTTTTAGGGTAATGTGGTCAGTATTACGCTCATGCGGACAAATAAAGATATGTGCTAAACTGTGATAGTGTGGACAAATAAACGTGTGCTAAACTGTGATTGTGTGATTCTGTGGACAAGTAATTTTTTTCTTCCCTTCCTCATTTGCCTTTCAGAGTCAATCGGAGATCAAACTTGCAGTCTTTTGCTCTTCTGTACGCCTCTGCTTCTGTTATGTTTCCTAGTGTTTCTAATATTCCAACAATCCATCCTTTTTGTGGTCGGCCATTGGGTCTGGTGTTCTCGCAATGTTTATTGAAGGGCCGTTGTGTTTTGATCTTTCTGCCTTGTCACGTGGCCAAACCATTTTATCTGTTGTTTCTTTATATATTCTATAGTGGGGGTTATTACTAGCTTTTTTCTCAGTTCTTCATTTCTGATCTTGTCCCTCAGGCTGTTTCCTGTCAATTGTCTAACACATTTCATCTCAGCAGAGGTTATTTTTCTTATAGTTCTTGCATCTAGAGTCAAGGAATGGCATTGGTAGCACAATGTTGGAGTGAAGATTGTATTATTATGTAAATTAAAGTGTCATTTGTTTGCTCTCTGAATTGATGAATCTGTATATTAAAATGTAATGCGTTCCCTTGTGATAAAACTGTGTGTTTATTATGCTTGTGGGGGTTCTGTGAATAGGTAAAGGTGTAACATTTTTTTCATTTTTTATTTAAGGTTAAGTACAGAACATTGTTTATTGGTCCCATAAAAAAAAATGGAAATAAATAACAGAGGGAGAAAGCAAGAACGAAGTATACATAAAAACAAAGCTCATGGAAGATCAAAACATACACGTTTCTGTTGAATCCATGAGGTGGTATATGCAGAGGATAATGTCTTCATAGACTTTGGTGACATTCTAAGACACTGAATACAACTGCCAATTATTTTCACTGCAGATGCCATTTCTTCCTGAGAAAACAAACAAGTCAAATTCTAAATATCATATTTTTGTTTTAGGATCACAATTTTCTCTTTTCTTGCATTTAACAATGGTTGTAATAAGAAATACTATGTCATTAATTAAATAAGTAAGTGTAATAAACATTCAGTTCTATGGTCACATCCACTGTCTCCCTTGAAGAAGAAATAAATTCCTGAATTGGAAAGGCAGCTTCCACATTTGGTAAACTTAAAGATAGAGCAAGGGCCAACACCAAATTAACACTCAGAACTAAGATTCAAATTTGCCAAAGCTGTGTGCTTATTACACTTATATATGGATTTAAAACTTGGACTACCTATGCAGGACAAGAGAAAAGGTTAAACAGCTCTCATGTGTGCTGCCTTCAAAAGATTATGAACATCAAATGGCAAGACAAAGAAACAAACTCTACTGTCTTACAATGAGCCAAACTCTCATCCATCATGGCAACACTTAGGTGTCGTAGACTAAGGTGGCTGGGTCATGTAAGAAGAATGGCAAACATTCATATTCTAAATAAATATTGTATAGCAAACTTAAGGTCAGAAAGAGACCAAAGGGCAGACCAGTGCTGAGATATAAAGATGTTTGCAGGGCTTCCTTGAGGGAATTGTCTATAAGTGAAAGAAACTGGGAAAGTCTGGCTGCAGATAGTAACACACAGAGAACAAAAATAAAAAAAATAGCACTGCATCTTTCAAGGCAGTGCTGATATCAAATTCAGAAGACAAAAGGCGCAGGAGAAATGAGACGAGGTCAGGCACCATGAATACATCTTGTTCGTTCTGCTGATGGATCTGTCTGTCCAATATGGGCAAATTCAGCCACAAGAGAAGCTGCTCAGCAAAGTAGCATGCAGCATAAGACCCTATTATTTTTACCAAACTACTGACTTATCATGATTGCTTGCTACCAACCGTCTGTCAATTTGCCAAAGGCCATATATGTAATAAACAAACAATACATGGTATATGTAGTTATATATAAGATGACAAGAAAATCACTGGAGTCTGTAGAAATGTGGTTTTACAGAAGAATATTGAGAATACCACGGACAGCTAAGAAGAGTAATGAAAACGTTCTGAAAGAGGCCAAAGCAAAAAGAGATCTAATTTCCAATATTAGGAAGAAACAATCATAATTTTTTGGTCATGTAATGAGAAGGAAACAGCTGGAATATATTGTAACAACTGGGAAAATTGAGGGATGAAAAGATAGAGAGAAGCAAAGAGAAAAGATACCAGACAGCTTAAGAGAATGGCTTGGCAGAGGGTCAACAAGAGAAATGATAAATAACTGTCGAGATTGAAAGTTGTGTAGAGACATGATCACTTACGCCAGCAGGCTTGGTACTTGATGATATAAGATGAGGATAGTGGTGCCAAACCTAAATCAAGCCTAGAGTAAGATGGAATAACAGCATCAAGAAAACTACTAAATGACAAGATTATATATTTTAAGCTGCCAGAAAAGTAAAAGATAGAACTTTGTATCTGCCACAACATCCAAGGTTGTATAACTAGTTCATTAGTGTACTGTAGGAGGTGAAAGCAAAAAAAGAAAATTACTGCATAGTAAACATGAAGTCCAAAGCTGCAATTTTCAATTTAGCCGTTGTCATTAGGGGAAACTCACACCATAAGTTGTAAATAACTCAACTGCATGCAGAAAATTTATGAAAAACATTGGTCATTACATTAATTGACCCATCATAATCAGCATTACTGTATATTAGAATGAATAGCAGTAAATCTAGATACTTTTCTAATTCTATTGTGACTATTCATTGTGTCCAGTTGAGTGTGTCTTTGATATACACACACTCAGGATGAAAATGTAATCAAAGGTGAAATAAAATTTATAAATGAATAATTTATAAATGATTTTTTTTGGGATGGAAAAGGGGAGGAAATTGTGACTGGTACCCACAGTGAAATAAAGTAATTATAAAGAATTTACACCATCCACAAATCTTGAGACTTTAAAGGGGAGGAGGAAAAGGTGCTGGTATTGACCATGAGAAAAATAACATAAAATGAGCCTAAAGTAGCAAATCATTACTTGAGGAGGTGAGCACAAAAATTCAAAAGATAAAATGTGATACTAAAAGTGACAGTGTGAGCAAACAATATCACTCAAATCACTGAGTACTGAGTACTCTGCTGACTACCTCGAGGCATGGGAAGATTTCCAGGGAAAAAAAACTGCACAACTGAGAATAGTTATTTATTATAACTGCTATTATAGAATATGATTACATCTCTTAGCTCTATTTTAAATTTTATATATATATATAATTCGAAATAATTAGAATCCTGTCAATGTCAAGTGTCAGTGGTCATAGTGAAGTGATGTTTATTGACTATCCACAACAAGAAAAACTTTAACAGACTATATAATTATTACATTACATTATACTACCTACCACATTTAATAGTCTAATTTCTAATTATATTATTATATCAATGAAACTAATGAAATGCAATACTTATACACTACTACTACCATCTATATTATATTCTAAGTAGTCAGTAGTGAGTAGTCAGTGAGTCAGTGCTAAGACTATTTAAATTTTATAATTATTTTAATAATTATTAACTTGTAGTAACTTTATACTTTATACGTCGTAAAGTTTTACTTGAGTTAAATCATAAGATCATATCATAACAATAATTGATCATATTTTCATGATAATGATAATTTGTTTAGAAACTTTTAAAATAGTGAAAACAGTACGTACAGTGTCTATATTTATATTCTAAGTCACATAAACTCAAATCAAAAACTGTTGGTTGAGTTGAAAATGAAAACAAACGAAAAGTCTGAGCTGGAAAGGCAAAAGAAAACGATTTCTATTTCTTCATCATCATATATTGCACTCATTACGTTTATGACATTACTTCAAATTATCCATTAAATTGATTCTGTCTTGAACAGTCACGTTAAAATAATTCAATATCAATTTAAAGAAGAAAATAATTACAAGAACCCATACCCAGTTATTCAACTCAAGTTATTGGTGCTTGTCGAAGGACAGGAGGAGGTAACTTGCAACTTCCGGAACCCATCATCATCATCGTGTGTCATCAAAAGATGGTTTGATTGATAGTTCTTTCTATATAGATTTTAGAACATAGGCATGATTCCACATGATGGGACTGCGGTAAAAGATGGGAAGTCTTTTTCTGGCACGCTATAATCAGATAAACAACTGTTTAAGTTACTGTGAGATGGACAGGTGGAGGGTGATAAATGTTGAGAGAAAATTTACATTTAAATAAATGCACTAACCGGAAGTAATTAAAGGTAATCCTGGAGGGGAAAATACAAGGTAAAAGAGGCAGAGGCAGACCAAGACTAACATGGACGATTAACATCAAAAGCTGGACAAACCAGCCTATGACAACCTGCACCATCAAAGCAAGGGATAGAGCAGAATGGCGTTCCATGGTAGCCAACCTTCGTTGCGGAGACGGCACTCTATGATGAGTAACCGAAAACGAGAGCCGCGATAGCTCAGTGGTTAGTCAACTGAACTACAAAGGACAAGAGCTAGGGTTCGATCCCAACCGACGGCTTCCGGGTTCGCTAAGCTTTAATGGGTACCGGATTTTTTTTCTGGGAAAGTAAAGCGGCAAGGGCGTAATACCGACCATATTACCCCAAAAATCATGTGCCGAAGGTCTGTAAAATATATGGTCACTAACACCATATTTTCTATATACCTATACTTAAAAAAAACCGAAAACGAAATTGAAGTTTTTATATTCTAGATTATATAATAATCAATAGACAGAAACCACCAAACTAAAATGTGTCTGACGCATGAAGGTGAGTCCGTTTGAAAGACAAAATAAGACACGAAATGTTGAAAAGACTACAGCGACCACTACTTCTCAACACCCCCCCCATCCCCAACCCCCCAAGCAGAATTTCTACAAGCGCATGCATTCAACGGTTTTAATACCCTTTCGCTCTTTCCTGCTCCTAACACTGGTTGAGGGTTTTGATACCCTTTCGCTCTTTCCTGCTCCTAACACTGGTTGAGGGTTTTGATACCCTTTCGCTCTTTCCTGCTCCTAACACTGGTTGAGGGTTTTGATACCCTTTCGCTCTTTCCTGCTCCTAACACTGGTTGAGGGTTTTGATACCCTTTCGCTCTTTCCTGCTCCTAACACTGGTTGAGGGTTTTGATACCCTTTCCCTCTTTTCTGCTCCTAACACTGGTTGAGGGTTTTGATACCCTTTCCCTCTTTTCTGCTCCTAACACTGGTTGAGGGTTTTGATACCCTTTCGCTCTTTCCTGCTCCTAACACTGGTTGAGGGTTTTGATACATTCTCCCACTTTTCTACCTCCTAACACTGGTTGAGGGTTTTGATACATTCTCCCACTTTTCTACCTCCTAACACTGGTTGAGGGTTTTGATACATTCTCCCACTTTTCTACCTCCTAACACTGGTTGAGGGTTTTGATACATTCTCCCACTTTTCTACCTCCTAACACTGGTTTATGGGTTTTGATACATTCTCCCACTTTTCTACCTCCTAACACTACTGGTTGAGGGTTTTGATACATTCTCCCACTTCTTTTCTACCTCCTAACACTACTGGTTGAGGGTTTTGATACATTCTCCCACTTTTCTACCTCCTAACACTACTGGTTGAGGGTTTTGATACACTTTCGCTCTTTTCTGCGAATCAGCCAGAGGTTTACTGCTTCCATGCTTCACGATAAGTTCCCTTTTTCACGTCATTCGTCGACACTACAACATTCCACTTATCTATCGTTGCTTTCACACTCTTCTCGGATGCTACTGATAACAGATAATGGCGGTGTAAAAAAAAAAAACAACACTGAAAGCACAAGAAGCAAAACGCAAAGAAAGACTTGGGCGCATTACAAAATCGTCTAATGCATTTACAGACGACATGTTTATACTGGGACTGTTCACATAATGAAATAAACTCGCACAATAATAACAAGCACAAGTTGCGAGCGAGATGGATAGATACGATCTAGATATTTTAGGATTAAGCGAAATGCGCTAGCTTGGAACAGGTAGAAAATCTGTTGATAATAAACTAGTAGTTTTTTTCTGGAAGGGAAAAAGGAAAACACCGTGAAGGAGTAAGCATAATGATGACAAACATAGCTGCAAGAAGTTTATTAGAATGGGAACCGGTAAATAGCCGTCTGATACGAACACGCTACAAAACAAAATATGGAAGACTTTCAATTATTCAATGCTATGCGCCTACAAACGAAGCTGATGATGAATAAACACGGCACGTGAAAAATATGGATTAGACATGAATAACAGACAATATTAATGTAACTCTACATCAATTGACAATAGTTGAAGCCGCCAAAAAGGCGAGAACTAGAACTTTGTTCCTTCCTCACCACCCGAACGAGTAGAAAAGGAAGTGAAGAAAGAAAGAAGAAGCAATCCTGGAGTATTTGTACCACAAATGATTGTCACATTCATCATCATGTGACTATAATATAGTGACAACTGTCGCAGGTTGTATGGATTTCTTTTACCCAATATTCCTGATCCTCTTTCAAGACGCGACCTTCACGTCTAATCCACTATTCTTTGTCGACATACGAGAGGTGAGATGCAGAATGGCTCAGGCAAAAGCAGCTTTCCAAAAATAAGGAAGGTACTGCGCAATCCATTTTTCAAAAATGTGCGGGAGACAAAAAGTCACAAGACTACACCCATGCCTGTATACTGAGTGATTCGATGAGCATGACACGAAAAGTGGAGGCGGGATCTGTACGTAGGCAATGGTAAGAGTCATTGCAGAAGTCAAAAATACGTAAGTTCACCTTTGTCTACGTCACAGTGCATACTGGAGTACGGGCAAATAAAAGGACGGACAGGTTGGCTAGCTGCGCTAATGTTGAGAACGGTCAACCAATGGATCGGGCGGACATCATCAATACTCTTCGGGAAGTGGGAAGGACACAGGACTTCGACAACCATGAGTCAACGTCACTCCTTCGGATGAAAGAGATGGGAGTAAAGATGGGCACAGCCAGAAACGAGAAACTTTGTGGGCGTGTAAGAAAACTAATCAACCAACATAGAACTGGAGTCGTCAGTCGCTGGACACTGCGGGACTTGCTGAGGAGGGGATCTGAGCACCTATGGACATGTTTGGAGTGCAATGATGATGACCCGCTAATAACTCAATAACTCAATCCATTTTTGACAAAAGAAACAACAAATAGAGTTATTAAATGTTGTGTTGAGCCAGTCTTAACATACGGATGTGAATCATGGACAATAGGACAACAGACAGGAAAATAAGTAGAAGCTGTAGAAATGTGGTTTTACAGACGAATGTTGAGAATACCATGGACGGCTAAGAAGAGTAATTAAAACGTTCTGAAAGAGGCCAACGCAAAAAGAGAGCTAATTTCCAATATCAGGAAGAAACTATCATCATTTTTTGGCCATGTAATAGAAAGGAAACAGCTGGAATATATTGTAACAACTGGGAAAATTGAGGGGCGAAGAGATAGAGGGAAGCAAAGAGAAAAGATACCATACAGCTTAAGAGAATGGCTTGGCAGAAGGTCAACAACGGAAATGATAAATAACTGTCGAGACAGAAAGTTGTGGAGAGACATGATCACATATTCTTGATGTTGTTCTTTATTTTGAGTATATAATCACAACAGTTGCCTGGTGGCACCAACGTCACCAACCAAAACATTGTTTTGTTTACCTTTTATTAAAAACTAACCCGCAATATAAGGAATCAAGAAAATACGTTTTAATAAGTTATTAAAGAGGTCAACGCAAAAATCAAGCATAATTACCAATATCATGAGGAAACATTTGTCATTATTAGGGCTATGAAATAAGAAGAGCAGAAATGACTTAGTGTGAATAGAGAAATTTAGATAGTGGAGATACGCATGACGAATATGTACAAAACAATTTTAAGAGATTGACATAGAAGGAAGTCAACATAATAATTAATAAAGAAAGGGATATGTTGAGAATTATGAAGAGACATGGTCATATGGACACACGGCAGCAGATAGGGCACTTGATGATGATGATGATGAACACGTCCTTTGCACTGTCTATGCTTACCTCGTTTGGCTGTGGACAGACCTGAGTCCGACCGTTGTAAACAGGTTTTTATTATGACTCACACTTTAAGGCGCTACTGATATAGACAGATTGGGAGGTGTCTTTACAGTGACGACTCGCTAAACCTGGAACAGTTAACAAATGCCAATTGTCTGACACATTCATAGTTGGTTAGTAACCCAATCTAACTATATAAATTAATGGCTATCCTAAAGATGTAGATTTATCTCTCTATACGTCCGTCCGTCCGTCCTATCCATCCATCCATCCATCCATCCACCCACTCACCCACCCACCCACCCACCCACCCACCCATCCCTCCCTCCCTCCCTCCCTCCCTCCCTCCCTCCCTCCCTCCCTCCCTCCCTCCCTCCATCCATCCATCCATCCATCCCTCCCTCCCTCCCTCCATCCATCCATCCATCCATCCATCCATCCACCCACCCACCCACCCACCCACCCACCCATACATCCATCCATCCATCCATCCATCCATCCATCCATCCATCCATCCATCCTATCTATCTATCTATCTATCTATCTATCCATCCATCCATCCATCCATCCATCCATCCATCCATCCATCCATCCATCCATCCATCCATCCATCCATCCATCCATCCATCCATCCATCCATCCATCCATCCATCCATCCATCCATCCATCCATCCATCCATCCATCCATCCATCCATCCATCTATCTATCTATCTATCTATCTATCTATCTATCTATCTATCTATCTATCTATCTATCTATCTATCTATCTATCTATCTATCTATCTATCTATCTATCTATCTATCTATCTATCTATCTATCTATCTATCTATCTATCTATCTATCTATCTATCTATCTATCTATCTATCTATCTATCTATCTATCTATCTATCTATCTATCTATCTATCTAATCTATCTATCTATCTATCTATCTATCTATCTATCTATCTATCTATCTATCTATCTATCTATCTATCTATCTATCTATCTATCTATCTATCTATCTATCTATCTATCTATCTATCTATCTATCTATCTATCTATCTATCTATCTATCTATCTATCTATCTATCTATCTATCTATCTATCTGTCTGTCTGTCTGTCTGTCTGTCTGTCTGTCTGTCTGTCTGTCTGTCTGTCTGTCTGTCTGTCTGTCTGTCTGTCTGTCTGTCTGTCTGTCTGTCTGTCTGTCTATCTATCTATCTATCTATCTATCTATCTATCTATCTATCTATCTATCTATCTATCTATCTATCTATCTATCTATCTATCTATCTCAGCGATCAAGACTCAATCAGAGTAGGATTCCAGACTCTCTCATGAAGTCAGCTGTCTGTTTAAGCGAATCGATTGCCCCATATAGTTTGTATTCCAGGGAGGTGGGTGTGGTCCACATTGCTCTTCTCAGGTCTGTGTACTGGGGGCAATCCTGTAGAACATGTTTTGTAGTCATATTGTCCAGTGTACAGTGTCATAGGCTGGTTGTACCTATTTTGAATTTGGTGAACATGTGATTTCTCATTCTATTGTGGCCAGTGCGCAGGCGAAGTATGATGACTTGATGCCTCCTTGATAGTTGGTGGTATCCGCCACTCTCGTTATGCTTTGGGTGTTCTCGTTTCCATTTTTCATGGAGCTGACCATTGAGGATGGATTTGGCTTCATCATAACTGAGTGGATGGTTCTCTTGTGGTAATCTCCCTCCCTCATTATAGCTAATTTGTCTGCGCGTTCGTTCCCGTGTATATTACAGTGTGATGGTATCCAAGGCAGAAAGATTAAAACATAACGAGCATTCAACAAACGTTGTGAGAATAGCAGACCCAATGGTCGACCATGAAAAAGATGGATGGATGGAATATTAGAAGTACTAGGAAACATAACAGCAGCAGAGGCGAACAGAAGAGCAAAAGACCGCAAATTATATCTCCCCTCGTCTAGGGCCGTCTTAACCCATAGGCCCGTTGGGCATTTGCCCGGGGGTCCACGATTATAGGGGCCCCATGCGAATATGTTGTAGGGTTAAAACATGCAAATAAAATCTCTTTTCTCTGTTTTCCATGTTTAATGTTGATTATAGTTGCAGCTGTACAGCATGTTTTAATAACAATTTAGTTGAAATTAGTATAGTGACAATAAAATAAATAATACATCATTTTTAATATTATCAACCATTTATTTTTTTTATTCCTGCGGGGGAGGGGGGGGGCGGGGGGGGGGGGGGAAAGAAGTACTCTTTCTTTGCCCAGGGGCCCAACACTATTTCTATGCCCAGGGGCCCAACACTATTTCTATGCCCAGGGGCTCAAAATGGTGTAAAGACGGCCCTGCCCTCGTCGCTGAAAGGCAAATGAGGACGGAAAGAAAAGGAGAAGGAGATAAGTGATAAACAAGTGCAGCATCCCACTTGCTATAGACCGTCGGACATCCTGTTTTCCATTCCTGTTGGAAGCAGTGTGAATTGTACTCGTGGTTGGAAAAAATACTCCTGCGGTTTACCCAGCCGCTGGCAGAAATGAGTACCAGAGATCATATTCTGGGAAGGTGAGGAATGTCGCCTTTCTCGTGAGTTACGATGCTTGAGGCGAAACTAGGCAGGGGTCTTCAAACACTTCTGGATGGGCGGCCGAACACATTTGGGTATACACCCACGTGCTAAGACGCTGATTCAAGTCTCGTACCATTACCTTAACCTTAAAACAATTGCAGCGATTAAAAGTTATGGAGACACATGGTTACCTACGTCAGACAGCATGGTGCTTGATGACGATGTAAATAGAAACGCAAACACGGCACGATAATGGCTTGGTAACCGCATGATAACGTCACGATAATTAATGAAATATGTCAAACATCAAACACTAGACACATCACGTCCCGTAAGCATCTTGTAAGTGCAAAACGTTAAACAAAAAATCAAACTTTAACCCAAGCCAGTTTATCCAAACCAGTTTTTTCAGTTTTTCTTGTTTTTGTCCTTCCCACTTGTTTCAAAGCTCCCCGATTTACTGTGTTTGACTCGCTCCACTCTGAATTATGTAGATTTCATTTAATGGGCCGTCTTCATTTATAATTGGATATTTTAACTAATTTGAAGAAAATATAGTTTTATTTTCTGTCAAATAAACCAGAAGAAAAACACTGGCAATGTCTTTGAGTATACAAAATAATAGTAAGTTTTAATGTTACTTTTACTTTTATGAACACCAATACTTCAAATAATTTTTAGCTCAATCTTTTGAAACCAGACCAGATGTAAATGTGGACAAATTAACAGAAAGAACTAAAAAAGTTTAAAATAGTAATGTAGATATAAAATATGAGCAGAGTTAACAATAATAATAAGGACAATGTGACTAAGTTATTTTAAAACGATGATATTTTGAAGTTGGAATGAATCAAGTAATGTTTGCTTTCTATTTAATAAAGCATGAATTCTAATATGTATTTGATTTAGCGACTGAATTGAAAATGCGATACCTATTTCCAGTCAATAAATTTAATTGTAAGGCTGATTACAGAAAAAGGTATAATACCGTACTAGGAACACACCCACCCTCTCCAAATTCCATTTTTAAAAAAGTTATTTCCATGACTTTACACTTCTAGTATATTGTGCGATATATATATATACATGTATATATCTTAAAACTCTTATCTACGTGACATATTATTGTGAAATTACGTCCATTGTTATGAATTTATGATTTTGAAACCTATATTTTAATGGACAAAATCTTTGAGTTTTAGATTACTTGCTACAGTATAATTCTGTCGACAGTTAATTTGATTCATATACCGTGGATAATGTTTACTAACTTAAATAATTGTTAAATTACAGATGCATGGGTTCTTTCCCCTTATTGTTTCTGCACGGATAGACCATGGCGTAAGTCAACTGTATTTGATTTGATTTTTCGGAGTTTTATTTTGTAACGATCTTTATTCTTTTCTACTCTCCATTTTTGTCACGATTTTCCTAAAAGGAAGCATCGTGTGTATATATGTGTGTGTGTGTGCATGTACGTGTGTGTGTGCATGTACGTGTGTGTGTGTGTGTGTGCATGTACGTGTGTGTGTGTGTATGTAAGTGTGTACGCGCGCGCAACATCTGTTCATTTTTATTATATGTATGTAATAGCTCAGGCAAGAGCAGCTTTCCAAAAAATGAGGAAGATACTATGCAATCCATTTTTGACAATATAAACAAGAAAAAGAGTTCTGAAATGTTATGTAGAGCCAGTCTTAACATATGGATGTGAATCATGGACAATAGGACAAAAGACAAGAAAGATATATATTTTGTTTTTAAAAAATAAGTGTAGTAGAAAATTAAATATTTTTTTTAATTGGATTGGAAAAAAACTTTCTGGCTAGTCAAGACGAATTATTGAAATGTTATAAATTTAAAAAAAAAGTATCTTTGTGGATGGTCTATATTGTCTACGACTAATGATGGTGTTGCCTGTGTTTAAATACTTATTTAATATATATTTATCAAAGTTAATGTTATATTGTTATATTGTTATATAATTCTTTATTCTAATTACGTTTGAGTGTTTTCTAATTACAATGTCTATTTATTTTCAGTGGTAGTCAGTGACATTGTGGATGACGTCAAAGATGGAAGTGACCTCTCCCCAATACCAGGCATGTCCGAAGAAGATTTTGCTCTGTTAACGGCCTTACTTACAGCACTTGGCATATTTCTCTTGCTCCTGTTTCTGCTGTTGTGTCTGTTCTGTCCCTGTGGACTTTGTTGCAGGAAGAAGGGGCGATGTTGTGCGGAGAATCGCAAAACGAAAACGAGGTAACATTCCTGCTTCTCAAATCAATAACAACTTTCATATTAAAAATATATATCTAAGTATTCTCTTGACAGAGTGCCCACAGTTCGACATATGTCGTGCTCTTCTACACACACTGATCTTCGTCAGGTTGTTTATCTTTGGTTTGTTCTTCCTTTCATCTTTAGGTCTGACCCTGGGGCGACAAAGAAGTGAATCGTCAATGTGAGTCTATTCTGAGTCTGTCTGACTGTTCTGTCTTTATGTTATTTCCCCGTTCGCTGTATCTGTTAGGCACTTCTTGATTGCAGGCCTTTGTTTATTTAACAATGATGTTCATTGGACACGTTTTAAGAAATGAAAATAGTTTGAATATGTCATTTTCTGCTTTTCTCTCTCTCTCTTCCCCCCCCTCCCCACCTTTTTTTCTCTTTCTCTCTCTCCTTAGTGATCCCGCGATACATAATCGTATTTTATAAATAATTAAAATCTAAAATTGCTGCCAGCTTGCACTCCTTCCTACAATTTATAATTCAATCACATTAAAAGTGGCTTCCTACAATTTATAATATATTTAAAATTTATAATAATTGTATTTATTTTATATTAATTTTAAATTTATCTTGTTTTGGCGTTGACAATGAAAACACGAAAGAAAGTAACCGAAGGTTCCAGAAGTCTGGTATATCACGATCTTCCCATTTTATGAAATAATTGATTTCCGGTAAACTTTCTTCCTCTTTTTTGTTTTCAAAGAAAACAATAAGCAAAGCAAACACACACACACACAAGCACGCATGTACGCACGCACGCATGTACACACTCTATAGGGCTGTCAATGGATCGAGCAGATTTTAGTATCATTAACCAGAGATGGGTAGAACAAAGGACTTTACAGAAGCACAAATACATGGCTATCTAAACCAGGTGAACTGTGAGTGAAGACCAGTGTTGTCAGAACAGAGAGATATTCTGGTCGAATTAGAGGATTCACAAACCAACACCGAACTGGCACAATTAGTAGCTGTGTGCTGATGAATGTTTTGAGAAGATCGAAGCACCTATGAGTGTGTCCGGAGTGGTTTTTAAAAAAAATAGAAAATGTAAACAATATATATTGTTTAAATACTGTTTAATGTGTGTAGAGTATTAGTGTATGCGCATGTGCGCGTGTGTGTTTGTATATGTGTTGCTAGAAAAAAATACTACAACAATGGTTTCTTTCTTTTTTTTCTTTCTTTCTTTCTTTCTTTCTTTCTTTCTTTCTTTCTTTCTTTCTTTCTTTTTTTTTTGGAAGGGGAATAAAGAGTTGATCCACCAACAAGACCTGCACCACTGCTATATCAACACTGTTAATTATATTTTTTTTAAAGAAAAGAAAAAAAATATGTACCCCGTGCGTAACATATTTAAATGTTGTATACAATAAAGTATTCAAATGTACAATACCACCAAAACATTTGTAGCTAATATAACACACTAACCGCCAAGCTAGCACACGGGTACTAAACTACTGACGATCTACTCACATATGACATGCGATTAGCAAATCTGACGTTGAATGATTACTTATCTCATAAACTGTAGACGGGGCTAACTCCAAAAGAAAAAAAAAAGAAAAGAAAACTGAAATGTGAAAAATGGAAGGTTCTACAGTGACAGTTTGAACTGTATAGAGCTCTCCAGGGAACGAGAACAGTTCTAGCCAGACTGGCTGAACCAGAAACAAACTGCCAAACTCTGGTTTTTAGGGGGAAAAAGGGGGGGGGGGGAAGGGGGTTGGTCTTTTTTGTAGTAGACCGGTGAACATGAGTAAGTTGTTAGAGAAAACTAACATGAATTTATACTGGTCAACCATTGTTTATGTTTGTTTATATGAGTGTGTGTGTGTGTGTGTGTGTGTGTGTGTGGGTAAAGACAACCATAACATTGTCTCTGACAACCATTCCCTGACAACCATAAAATTGTCTCTGACAACCACTCCCTGACAATCATAAAATTGTCTCTGACAACCATTCCCTGACAACCATAAAATTGTCTCTGACAACCACTCCCTGACAATCATAAAATTGTCTCTGACAACCATTCCCTGACAACCATAAAATTGTCTCTGACAACCATTCCCTGACAACCATAAAATTGTCTCTGACAACCATAAAATTGTCTCTGATAACCATTCCCTGACAACCATAAAATTGTCTCTGACAACCATTCCCTGACAACCATAAAATTGTCTCTGACAACCATTTGAAGCCTTTGAAATGGGAATTTATAGAAGAATAGGAAGAAATGAATGGAAAGAAAAGAAAACAACGATGAAGTATTAAAACAACTAAAAATGTAAAGAGAACTACTAAACACAATTCAAACAAGAGAAATTAGATTTTTGGGCCATGTTAAAAGACACAGCTGCCTACTAAAAGTAATCCTGGAGGGGAAAATACAAGGTAAAAGAAGCAGAGGCAGACCAAGACTAACATGGATGAGTAACATCAAAAGATGGACAAACCAGCCTATGACAACCTGCACCATCAAAGCAAGAGACAGAGCAGAATGGCGCTCCATGATAGCCAACCTCCGATGCGGAGATGGCACTCGATGATGATGATTAGATGCATTTGGAAAGAAAGGTCACAGGAAAATATTTCGTGTGCCATGAATAAATTCAAGACCAGCGCAGAAATAAGAGAAATGGCAAATCATCCAAAAATATTACTTATGGTCAAGAAACGAAAGTAGTGAAATGTTAACCATGTGATGAGAAGAGACGATAAGAGAATCTCAAAGAGAGCCCTGAAATGGGAACTAGAGGGTAACAAATAAAAAAAAGAGGTCGATTTAAAGAAACACTAAAATGAACAATGAGGTGAGAAGCAACAACATCAGCTCCCTTTGCTGAGGTTGAAAGGCTCGCCAGGAGCAGGGACACATGACGAAAAACAACGCCAGTCTTGTATGGTCTGGCACCTAATATCTGAGATCGTCGGACATGGAAAGTCTAGAATGTTAGCCCGATGTGCCGTCTTTGGCTCGAAAGTACAACAGATAGATAGATTTTGTAGATGAATAGTTCACCTACTGATATTTTGTTGTGATCACTTTACTAGAGTATTTATAGCCATACGACTTGTTTATGTTTTCTGCAACAGTAAGAGCGGCCTGAAAGCGTCCAACGGCAGTGGAAATGTTAACCTGACAGCCATGTATGTACCAACACCATCCTAATGTTCAACATCATCTATTGTCATATCACCATCATCATTATCACCACCACACCATTTGTCATCACTATCATTATCATCATTGTGGTTGTTGCCATCATGATAATTAACACCATATTATCACAGCTGGTTTGTTAAGTAAGCTTTTATTAACTCTTTCCGTCCCGAAGCTAATGCAACGGAAGAGATATCCCAACGTTGTGCTACCAATGCCAGACCAGGACCCTAGATGCAAGAACAATAAGAAAAATAACCTCTACTGAGATGAAATGTGTCAGACGAATGACAGGAAACAGTCTGAGAGATAAGATCAGAAATGAAGAACTGAGAAAAAAGATAGGAATAGCCCCCGCCATAGAATATATAAGGAAACAACAGATAAAATGGTTTGACCACGTGACAATGCAGAAAGATCAAAACACAACACAACGAGCCTTCAGTAAACGTTGTGAGAACACCAGACCAAAGGGTCGACCACGAAAAAGATGGATCGATGGAATATTAGAAGCACTATGAAACATAACAGCAGAGGCGAACAGAAGAGCAAAAGACCGCAAATTATATCTCCCCTCGACGCTGAAATGCAGATGAGGAAGGAAAGAAGAAGAAGAAGAAAAACGGAAGAGATTTCAGAGACAATATTTTGTATTGTTTTAAAAATCGCTCTTTATATTTATATTTATTTAAGATATAACATATTAAATGAAGTTTTAGATAATTGATATAAGATTTCACAAATATTATGATGATACAATACATGTAAATAAAAATATAGTTTGATGACGGTTCACACTAATCAAATTGAGAGTGACACACAATGCGTCGAATCTTATCAGAATCTTATTACGCTTTACCTTAACTTTGGGAGTGATGCGAAAAGCCTGAGATAGGCTGTTAATTTTGCGAAGGAACAAAAATAAATCAAATTTATTTGGTTATAAGAGATCGAATAAAGAGGTTCTCAAATTATGAATTGAAGGGACTTGTATCAAAATAATGTTTAGTCTATATTTACATGAGAGCCATAGTAGAGCAATAGGTAGTGAAGGAGCCTCGGAGGATGTGTGGTTAGTGAGTTCGCTTCTTGATTAGAGGGGTCCGGGATAAGTTACCAGAAGTGGTGGATTTTATTTTCGAACCAATAGCGTTCTGGGATTTACACAACCTTTAAAATTGGGTGTCAGAGATTGTTCCTGGACAGTAAAGTCGGTCTAGCGTCATACCGACCACAACATCCAAAAATGTGTCGAGTTCTTGAAAAAAATATGATCAATAACATCAAATTCTCCACGCGCCTGTCACGTCAGGAGAGGGAATCTTTACACTTTACTACCGAGGACAAGACGTTCAGTTCTGATTAATTAATGGCTTCTAGGTTCACCCAGTCTTAAATAGGTGCCAGATTTTTCAGGGAAAGAGAGACAAAAACATAATGCTGGCCACATTACCCAGAACGTGTTGATAGACAAAACAATATGGGCGCTACCACCATGGTAAAGCTTCATATATCATTGTGTGATAGGGGTCCTTTCATTTTTTTCCCTCTTTTATTATATAAAAATATTGAAAATATTTATTTATTTTATTTTATTTATGAACTGGAGATTATGCAATCAATGTTCTATGTTTTAACAAGTTTCTAACATTAGCAGAATACATTTAAGAAAAGCTGATTAGAAAAAAAATGGTTAAGATAAGAAGGCGAACGCTGCAATACAAGAGGTGAAACCTTAAAAAATAAATGCACTTGTTCAATCCCCTGCCATGCATTCTACAAACAGATATTGGCAGAATCAGCTATGAGAGAAGATACTCAGTAAAGCGATCTCTGTCACTACCTACGATTTATAATATCCTTTTTTCCAACAGTAAAGTGATCTCTACCACATACTACCAACGATATCCTTCTATCAACCGTCGGTACAATAATAGAACAGTAAAGTGATCTCTATCACATACTACCAACGATATCCTTCTACCAACCGTCGGTACAGTAATAGAACAACAGTAAAGCGACCTCTATCACTTACTAACAACAATATCCTTCTACCAACCGTCGGTACAGTAATAGAACAGTAAAGCGACGTCTATCACATACTACCAACGATATCCTTCTACCAACCGTCGGTACAGTAATAGAACAGTAAAGCGACCTCTATCACTTACTACCAACGATATCCTTATACCAACCGTCGGTACAATAATAGAACAGTACAGCGACCTCTATCACTTACTACCAACAATATCCTTCTACCAACCGTCGGTACAATAATAGAACAGTAAAGCGACCTCTATCACTTACTACCAACAATATCCTTCTACCAACCGTCGGTACAATAATAGAACAGTACAGCGACCTCTATTACTTACTACTAACGATATCCTTCTACCAACCGTCGGTACAATAATAGAACAGTAAAGCGACCTCTATCACTTACTACTAACGATATCCTTCTACCAACCGTCGGTACAATAATACAGTAGAACAGTAAAGCGACCTCTATCACTTACTACTAACGATATCCTTCTACCAACCGTCGGTACAATAATAAAACAGTACAGCGACCTCTATCACTTACTACTAACGATATCCTTCTTCCAACCGTCGGTACAATAATAGAACAGTACAGCGACCTCTATCACTTACTACTAACGATATCCTTCTACCAACCGTCGATACAATAATAGAACAGTACAGCGACCTCTATCACTTACTACTAACGATATCCTTCTTCCAACCGTCGGTACAATAATAGAACAGTACAGCGACCTCTATCACTTACTACCAACGATATCCTTCTACCAACCGTCGGTACAGTAATAGAACAGTAAAGCGACCTCTATCACTTACTACTAACGATGTCCTTCTACCAACCGTCGGTACAATAATAGAACAGTACAGCGACCTCTATCACTTACTACCAACGATATCCTTCTTCCAACCGTCGGTACAATAATAGAACAGTACAGCGACCTCTATCACTTACTACCAACGATATCCTTCTACCAACCGTCGGTACAATAATAGAACAGTAAAGCGACCTCTATCACTTACTACTAACGATATCCTTCTACCAACCGTCGGTACAATAATACAGTAGAACAGTAAAGCGACCTCTATCACTTACTACTAACGATATCCTTCTACCAACCGTCGGTACAATAATAAAACAGTACAGCGACCTCTATCACTTACTACTAACGATATCCTTCTTCCAACCGTCGGTACAATAATAGAACAGTACAGCGACCTCTATCACTTACTACTAACGATATCCTTCTACCAACCGTCGATACAATAATAGAACAGTACAGCGACCTCTATCACTTATTACTAACGATATCCTTCTTCCAACCGTCGGTACAATAATAGAACAGTACAGCGACCTCTATCACTTACTACCAACGATATCCTTCTACCAACCGTCGGTACAGTAATAGAACAGTAAAGCGACCTCTATCACTTACTACTAACGATGTCCTTCTACCAACCGTCGGTACAATAATAGAACAGTACAGCGACCTCTATCACTTACTACCAACGATATCCTTCTTCCAACCGTCGGTACAATAATAGAACAGTACAGCGACCTCTATCACTTACTACCAACAATATCCTTCTACCAACCGTCGGTACAATAATAGAACAGTACAGCGACCTCTATCACTTACTACCAACGATATCCTTCTACCAACCGTCGGTACAATAATAGAACAGTAAAGCGACCTCTATCACTTACTACTAACGATGTCCTTCTACCAACCGTCGGTACAATAATAGAACAGTACAGCGACCTCTATCACTTACTACCAACGATATCCTTCTACCAACCGTCACTAAAGACAAAGAAGTTTGATGCATGATTTGTTCTGATCTAAAATAGTATTTGACGTTTGTTTTTTTTTTTTGTTCCAGGGATATGAAGATTCCTCGCGCATGGACGGATGACTATGCTGTGTATGTTATGTTATCTTCTTTCTTTCTTTCTTTTTTTCTTTCTTTCTTTCTTTTTTTTCTTTCTCTCTTTCTTTCTTTCTCCTTCTTTCTTTCTTTCTTTCTTTCTTTCTTCTTTCTTTCCTTCTTTCTTTCTTTCTCCATCTTTCTTTCTTTTTTTTTTTTTTCTTTCTTTCTTTCTTTCTTTCTTTCTTTCTTTCTTTCTTTCTTTCTTTCTTTCTTTCCTGTCAGCTCAAATGCTGAGACACCTCAAAGCATTGTGCAGTCAAATTTGGGTCCTAATGAGAATACACTGAGAAAGAAGATACCATAGAAGGGAAGAGTGAGAATTGAATGACAACTTGCAACTAACAAACCAAGATGTTAAAACTTGTCATATTGGTGCACGGTGGACTGGCTAGTCTCGAGGCAAGACGCCCGGTCTCGAGACAGAGATGTTGTGAGTTCAAATCCCGGCTGAAGCAGTTTTGATTTTTATTTATGCTATCTCTCTGCGGCAACCACCCCTGGTCTCAGCAGTGAGGGCCATCTTGAAACGTCAATTACTCATCGTCGGGAAAAATATGAGTACATCCGAAGTCGTAGTTATCTGCTTCTGCGGCGAGTGACTCCTGTGCAAACGGTTGTCATGGAAAAAGGGATTAACGCGCAAAATTCAATTCCTAGTCTGAAAGAAGAAGAGATAGAGAAACTGAGATATAATTTTTAGAGGCTGAGTGAACCCCGGGAGCTTTATCTGCTACTTCTGGTGATCGACCCCGGACCTTTCTGATCAGGAAGCGAGCACGCTAACCACACAGCCACCGAGGCTCCAAACATACAGTTTGAGACTTAAACTAACATGCTATCAAGGGCGTTCTTCTCGAGAATGCATGGGAAAAGACCAAGAGGAAGACCCAGAAGAAGATGGATAGATGCAGTGACAGAGACATGTAACAACAAAGGAAAATCACTAATTCAGACAGTTCGAGCAGCTCAAGAACGACAAATGATATAAACCACGACACCTTTTAGGTATCAGTGACAAGAGAAAAGAAGAAGAAACTAACATGAACTGTTCAGTATAATATAATGATTTTGTGGGAAGTCAACAACAGAATTGATAAACAATTATAGAGATAGCTATGGAGAGGCATGATTACCTATTAGCCCAAATGATGACGACCATGGTATATGTGAAAGAGGAGAAATTTAAAAAATAGATATAGAAAAAATAGATATAGAAAAAATAGATATAGAAAAAAATAGTTATAGAAAAAATAGATATAGAAAAAATAGATATAGAAAAAAATAGATATAGAAAAAATAGATATAGAAAACATAGATATAGAAAAAAATAGATATAGAAAAAATAGATATAGAAAAAATAGATATAGAAAAAATAGATATAGAAAAAATAGATATAGAAAAAATAGACATAGAAAACATAGATATAGAAAACATAGATATAGAAAAAAATAGATATAGAAAAAATAGATATAGAAAAAATAGATATAGAAAAAAATAGATATAGAAAAAATAGATATAGAAAAAACAGACATAGAAAACATAGATATAGAAAAAAATAGATATAGAAAAAATAGATATGGAAAAAAATAGTTATAGAAAAAATAGATATAGAAAAAAATAGATAAAGAAAAAAAAAGAAAAAAAAAACGGTATGATTAAAGCTTCATATAACATGTGGACAACACAAAGTTGTATGTTTGTTCCTGTTGAAGGCCAATAGAGCCAAAACGTCGTTCTGGGTTGTGTTGTCCACTTGTTATATGAAGTTTTAACCATACAGTTATTTTTCTATATCTATTTTTTTCTATATCTATTATTTTATATCTATTTTTTCTATATCTATTTTTTCTATAACTATTTTTCTATATCTATTTTTTTCCTATATATATTTCTTTCTATATCTATTTTTTTCTATATCTATTTTTGTCTATATCTATTTTTTATATCTATTTTTTCTATATCTATTTTTTCTATAACTATTTTTCTATATCTATTTTTTTCCTATATATATTTCTTTCTATATCTATTTTTTTCTATATCTATTTTTGTCTATATCTATTTTTTTTCATTTCTCCTCACTATTGGCTACACTGCAGCTTCGCAATTGTTTGTATTTATGTGCATTTCTTTGGCTTTTTCTATGTGAAAGATCCGTTTTTAGCGAAACATCTTATAATCAAAACCTTCAGGGCTATTAAAACCAATCTTCACAGAATTTCTTCCTAGTAGTGCAGTTGTGGACTCTGCTGATATAGAAGACCCAGTATTGCAGTTGTATACTCTGCTGATATACAAGACCCAGAATTGCAGTTGTAGATTTTGCAGATATACAAGACCCAGTATTGCAGTTGTAGATTCTGCTGATATACAAGACCCAGTATTGCAGTTGTAGATTCTGCTGCTATACAAGACCCAGTATTGCAGTAGTAGACTCTGCTGATATACAAGACCCAGTATTGCAGTTGTAGATTCTGCTGATATACAAGACCCAGTATTGCAGTTGTAGATTCTGCTGATATACAAGACCCAGTATTGCAGTTGTAGATTCTGCTGATATACAAGACCCAGTATTGCAGTTGTAGACTCTGCTGATATAGAGGATCTAGTATCACTTCACCGTGAACAAATTCAAATCTCCAGCAGAAATCAGGAAAACAGTTGTGACCACCATATTAATTTTAAGGACCTAAGAGTCAAAGCCATGTATCAACTTGCAAACACGTGATCAGAACATGACCCGCCACCACCATCATCATTATCACTACCCTTACTATCGTCACCACCATTACCATTATTATCATTACCACCACCATCATCACCATTAAACTCATCATCACCACCATTACCACTTCCATTATAACCTCCATTATCACCATCAAACTCATCACCCTCACCATTACCACCTCCATTACCACCTCCATCATCACCACTAAACTCATCACCACCACCATTACCACCTCCATCATCACCATTAAATTCATATCACCACCACCATTACCACCTCCATTACCACCTCCATCATAACCATTAAACTCATCATCACCACCATTACCACCTCCATCCTTACCATTAAACTCATCACCACCATTACCACAATTACCACCTCCATCATCACCATTAAACTCATCATCACCACTACCATTACCACTTCCATCACCACCTCCATCATCACCATTAAACTCATCATCACCACCACCATTACCACCTCCATCATCACCATTAAACTCATCATCGCCACCACCATTATCAACTATAACCGATTAACCGATGAGAAAGATGCAGTCATCTATACAGACGGATCTGTAAGACGACACGAAAGAAGTGCATGGGCATTTACAGCACGTTCGGCAGGCAGAATGGCCAAGGAAGACAGTGGTGCATACGCCATGACCACGAGTAGCATGACAATGGAGGTGATGGCAGTGACCAAGGCATTCAAATGGTTAGAGTCACAAGACTACATCCACGCATGTATACTGAGTGATTCGATGAGCATGATAAAAAAAGTGGAGGCGGGCTTTGTACGCATGCAATGGGTAGAGTCGTTGCAGAAATCCAAAATACGTAAGGTCACCTTTGTCTATGTCCCTGGACATGCGGGAGTGCGGGGAAATGAGAGAGCGGACAGGTTGGCTAGCTGCGCTGTCGTTGAGGACGGGCAACCGATGGATCGGGCGGACATCATCAATGCACTCCGAGATGTGGGAAGAGCACGGGACTTCGACAAACACAGATCAACGTCGCTTCTTCGGATGATGGAAATGGGAGTTAAGATGGGCACAGCCAGAAATGAGAAACTTGGTGGCCGTGTAAGAAGACTTATCAACCAACATAGAACTGGAGTCGTCAGTCGCTGGACACTGAGGGAATTGCTGAGGAGGGGATCTGAGCACCTATGGACATGTTCGGAGTGCAATGATGATGACCCGCATATAACTCAATAACTCAATAACCATTATCAACTCCATCGTCACCGTTAAACGCATCATCACCACCACCATTACCACCTCCATCATCACCATTAAACTCATCATCACCACCACCATTATCAACTCCATCATCACCATTAAACGCATCATCACCACCACCATTGTCAACTCCATCATCACCGTTAAACTCATCATCACCACCACAATTATCAACTCCATCGTCACCGTTAAACTCATAATCACCACCACTATTATCAACTCCATCGTCACCGTTAAACTCATCATCACCACCACCATTACCACCTCCATCATCACCATTAAACTCATCATCACCACCACCATTACCACCTCCATCATCACCATTAAACTCATCATCACCACCACCATTACCACCTCCATCATCACCATTAAACTCATCATCACCACCACCATTATCAACTCCATCGTCACCGGTAAACACATCATCACCACCACCATTACCACCTCCATCATCACCATTAAACTCATCATCACCACCACCATTATCAACTCCATCATCACCATTAAACGCATCATCACCACCACCATTACCACCTCCATCATCACCATTAAACTCATCATCACCACCACAATTATCAACTCCATCGTCACCGTTAAACGCATCATCACCACCACCATTATCAACTCCATCATCACCGTTAAACTCATCATCACCACCACCATTATTAACTCCATCGTCACCGTTAAACTCATCATCACCACCACCATTACCACCTCCATCGTCACCGTTAAACTCATCATCACCACCACCATTATCACCTCCGTCGTCACCGTTAAACTCATCATCACCACCACCATTACCACCTCCGTCGTCACCGTTAAACTCATCATCACCACAATTACCACCTCGATCATCACCGTTAAACTCATCATCACCCCTAAACTCATCATCACCACCACCATTATCACCTCCATCAACACCGCTAAACTCATCACCACCACCATTACCACCATCCTCATTATCATCATCATCACACATCTGAAGATAGGTAACAAGGATAGACGACAGTGAAGAAATAGCATCAGATTACTCCATCATAATCATCATCATTATTATAATCATCATCACGTGAAATACCGGTTGGCGTAGGCGATCATGTCCTTCCATAATCTTCTATCCACAGTGCATCGTATCAATTCGGTTGTTGACTTTTTCACGCAGTGACACCAAGCTATCTGGTATCTTCTCTCTTTGTCGTCCGCGATCTCTCTTTCCTTGTATTTTTCCAGTTGTAACCAAGTATTCCAACTTTCCTCTTCTCATGATGTGCCCTAAAAATGTTGATTGTTTTGATTGTTTCTTTCTGAAGTTTTTTTAGGAGTTCCCTTTTTGTGTTGGCCTCTTTGATAATTTCATCGTTAGACTTTTTTTCTGTTCACTGAACTTTCAACATTCTTCGGAGAAATCCCATCCCAGATGTCTCCATGTTCCGTTTTTTTTTTTTTTTCTTTTCTATTTTTTTTTTTTTTTTTTTACTGGCACATAGAACTGCTTATAATTTGAAACTTCACAAAGCACGAACAGGCAACTTCAACCCTAGTCTTTAGCTTAACTAAACAAATTAGAATGACTGTATTGTTTTGTTGTTGTTTTATTAATCGAGTTGCACGTAACTTTTACATTTACAAAGATTTTCCGATTCTGAGCTGGACAAGAGAAGACAAATCTGGGCTGACAAAAACAGCGATCGGTGGTTAGGGTCTGGAGGTAAGCCTTGTAACTCTTACTATCTTCTTTCACTCAAAGTTAACAAAAAATTACGAAGGGCTAAAACTAAGAATAGCAAAATTATATATCTTCTCAACATTCCTGTATGGTACAGAAACATGGACATTCTTCTTCTTCTTTTCTCTTTCACTGATACCTAAAAGGTGTCGTGGTTTATATAATTTGTCGTTCTTGTGCTGCTCGAATTGTCTGAATTAGTGATTTTCCTTTGCTGTTACATGTCTCTGTCACTGCATCTATCCATCTTCTTCTGGGTCTTCCTCTTGGTCTTTTTCCATGCATTCTCGAGAAGAACGCCATTGATGGTGATTGGTAAGGATTCATTCTGACCAGGTGGCCGAACCATTTAAGTTGTTGTTGTTCTATATATTCTTGGCAGGGTTTTGTTCCTACCATTTTGGATGGTAGGACAACATGGACATTAGACAATGAAAAAAGAAAAGAAAATTGAAGCCTTTGAAATGTGGATATATAGAAGAATGGGCATAATTGGATTGAGAGGAAAGAAAACAAACGATGAAGTTTTGAAACAACTAAAAATGAAAAGAGAACTACTAAACACAATTCAAACAAGACAAATGAGATTTTTGGGGCATGTTAAAAGACACAACAGCTGATTAAAAGTAATCTTGGAAGGAAAAATACAAGGTAAAAGTGGCAGAGGCAGACCAAGACTAACATGGACGAGTAACATCAAAAGATGGACAAGTCAGCCAATGACAAATTGCACCATCAAAGCAAGAGAGGACGGGATGGCGCTCCATGGTAGACAACCTTTGATGCGGAGACAACACTCAATGATGACGATGAAAAAAAAAGAGGAAAGGTTACCTCCCCTGCCTTGACAGGCGCGTGGTGAATATGGTGTTAGTGATCACATTTTTTCATGACCACGACACTTTGTTGGATGATGTGGTCGGTATCACGTCATGCCGCCTTTACTTCCCAGAAAAATCTCTTGTACCCATGTTTGGAGCCTGGGTGAACCTCAGTGTTTTGTTAGTTAAAAAAAAATAATAATAATCCGCTACTTCTAAGAATCGAACGCCGTCCCTTATGATCATGAAGCGAGCACACTATTGATTATCTGTTGTTTTTTTTCACAAGCAAACCTTGTTGAGTTGTAAATATTTTACAAATACTAACCCCAGATCACAATATGATAGATACACCGGGTGGCAAGATGCATCTAAAAGAAGAAAAAATACTTCAATGTTCAAGTAAAAAAGCGAGGATTAAATTACGCGTGTGCCCTTTGTTTTCTCAATTTCTTTGTCTTTGATCTTTCCTCTCTTTTTCTGCTCTTCTTATAACATATTTTATGTTACCACAACCTCGGTTGTTTCCTTTCACTAGGATAATAAGTATCTTCCTAATTGTTATTAAATAGCTTTATCCAGAACTCTGATTATCATCATAATTATCATCAAGTACCATGCCTGCTGGCGTAGGTGATCATGTCTCTCCACAACTTTCGATCTCGACAGCTATTTATAATTTTCTGTTGTTGACCTTCTGTCAAGCCATTCTATTAAGCTGTCTGGTATCTTTTCTCTTTGCTTCCCTCTATCTCTTCGTCCCTCGATTTTTACAGTTGTCAAAATATATTCCAGCTGTTCCCTCCTCATTACATGACCAAAAATGATTGTTTCTTCCTAATATTGGAAATTAGCTCTCTTTTTGATTTGGTCTCTTTCAGGACGTTTTCATTACTCTTCTTATCTGTCCATGGTATTCTCAACATTCTTCTGTAAAACCACATTTCTTCAGTCTTAAGTGATTTTCTTGTTTGTTGTCCATGCATGATTCACATCCAAATGTTAAGACTGGCTCTATATAACATTTAAGAAGAACTATTTTTCTTGTTTCTATTGTTGAAAATGGATTGCACAGTATCTTCCTCACTTTTTTGGAAAGCTGCTTTTGCCTTAGCCATTCTGCATCTCACTCCTGTTGTACATCTACCATCTGAGGTTAACAATGTTCCCAGATATTTAAATTCATTGACCTGTTTTAATATTGTTCCACTTGTCTTTATTGTGCATTGCGGTGATGTTAGTTATTTTTGTTTTTGTTTTGTGTTTCAACTGGTTGTTTTTGGTCACAATTTATTTCTGCATAAAAAGCCTAAAATAACATGTTCACACTCATATATTTTGTTGTAAATGTTGTGAAATAAATATTCTTGGGAAAAAATAATATTATTATTATGCTAAAAATAAGACGTTTTTGAAAAAAATGTTTTGACGTTTAATTTGTGTCTTTTCTCTAGATAAATATGGGTACCATAACAAAGCACATAAAGAGGACGGGTTAAAGGACGATGATTGGTTGTCCTCTTATCGTGAAAATAAAAGCTACGGTGAAGTGTTCAACAGCCGTGCAGGGCTTGGCAAACGAAACAAGGACAATCTGAGGGAAATGGTTGCCTTGGATGGATATTACTGTTAGTACATCTGTCTATGTATGTACGTGTCTATGTATAATTTAACGTGAGCTGTGTTTTTCATTCTGACTATGTTTCGATATTCCGATTGCTTACGATGAATGATGATATCGTATGACGAAGGACAGTTAGTTGTGTTCAATTTCGGTTCAGCTACGCCTTATGTCTTTTGGTATGTGCTGTGGCTGCTATGATTGGGACTGCAGCTACCTTCTTTATGTGGGTCCTCAATGAGATGAGAATTAATTTGGATGATTCCACTGGCACGGGCGGTTGAGCAATTATGGATTGCAGTTCGTTTGCAGTAATAACGGGGCCCTCGACTAACTACTTCTATAACTACAACTATATATTTTAAGCTTAAACGGAAAATCAACACGATGACAGACAACAGACAACTAAAACAAAAACACAATGACAGACAACAGACAACTAAAACAAATGGAGGAAGATAAATATCTATGAAGTCTAGTGACAAACGACAATTCACAAACACTACAATCCAGACTTATATGCAACACAACTTGTTAAATCATCGGATAAATGTCACCACTGCTGACCAACAAGGAAATAATAACAGTAAAACGAGCACTCTGCAACACAATCTTCATCCAAACGTTGTGGTGCTTGGATTCTAGAATAAACAAGAAAAATAACCACTACCGAAATTAAATGTGTTAGACGCACAACAGGAAACAGCACGAGATATAAGAGAAGAAATGAAGAACTGAGAAGAAAGTTGGGAATAATTCTCACCTCTGAATACATAGAGAAGCAACAAATAACATAGTTTGGCCACGTGAAAATACAGAAAGATCAAAATACAACACAACGAGCTTTCAATAAACTTTGCTTAAACATCAGATTCAAAGGCAGTACACGAAAGTGATAGATTGATGGAATATTAGAAACACTAGGAAACAAAGCAGTATAGGCGAACAGAAGAGGCCGTAAACTACATATGAGGAAGGAAGAATACATTTAACAGATTTAAACACATTTTAAAACTTGATTTTTACAAGGATTTTTATAAAACCGACATTAAAGATCCTCCTTCGTCCACATTCAGTTTCCTATGCTCAGCATCATTATCATCATCATCAAGTACCGGGCCTGCTGGCGTAGGTGATCATGTCTCTCCACAACGTTCGATCACGACAGTTATTTATCATTTCTCTTGTTGACCTTCTGCCAAGCCATTCTCTTAAGCTGTCTGGTATTTTTTCTCTTTGCTTCCCTCTATCTCTTCCACCCTCAATTTTCCCAGTTGTCACAATATATTCCAGTTGTTCTCTTCTCATTACATAGCCAAAAAATTATTGTTTATTCCTAATATTGGAAATTAGCTCTCTTTTTGCTTTGGCCTCTTTCAGAACGTTTTCATTACTCATAGTATCTTCCTCATTTTTTGGAAAGCTGCTTTTGCCTGAGCCATTCAAAATGCCCAGCATATCATACAGAAAAACGAGCTGCCTTAATGAATGTTTGATCAATATAATAAATTAAATAAAATATTTTTTTAATTTATTATTATTTTATTTATAAAATATCTTTGCGCTGCCAGAATTGTAAATGCTTTTAATATATAACTGTCATCACCATTTGGTGCCGTCTCCGCATCGAAGGTTGGTGCGCCATTCAACTCTGTCTCTTGCTTTGATGGTGCAGGCTGTCATAGGCTGACTTGTCCATCTTTTGATGTTACTCGTCCATGTTAGTCTTGGTCTGCCTATTATACCTCGTATTTACCCTTCCAATATTACTTTTAGTAGGTTGTGTTTTTTTACATGACCCAACAATTTCATTTGTCTTGTTCTAATTGTATTTAGTAGTTCTCTTTTCATTTTTAGTTGTTTTAAAACTTCGTCGTTTGTTTTCTTTTCCTTCCATCCAATTCTACCTATTCTTCTATAAATCCACATTTCAAAGGCTTCCATTTTCTGTTCTGTTTTCTTGTCTAATGTCCATGTTTCTGCACTATATAGGTGCATATAACTGTAAAGTTAGACTGTAAACCACGATATATGTAAGTGATAGATGTTTACGAAGGATACATTTATAAAGTATGGTTCTGTGGGGCTACAGTAGCTTTTTTTTCGAAAAGGTAGGAAAGTAAAACTTTTCAACTATTTTACGGTATAAAATGGAAGAAAAAATATATATATATAATTCTTGTAGTTGCTGGATACCTTTCTCACGGAAGAAATGTGATTTTGTTATATTTAGTCAGATGGGGTGTGGGAAATATTGACAATTGTTTTCAACCTACAAATAAATCAACAAGCTAAGTATATGTACTTTCATGTTTTAGATTGTTTCGTTTGTCTTCTCTGACGAGTGATTTTGATAGCAGAGTGGGGGTTTGATTATAAGATGTTTCACCATGAACGGATCTTTCTCATATACCATGATCATCATTTGGGGTAATATGTGATCTTGTCTCTATACAGCTATCTCTATCATTGTTTATCAATTCTATTGCTGACCCATGAAATCATTATATTACACTGATGGCGACAAGAACCACTGAGGCTCAGTCTGAAAAGTGTTCCTTGTTGCAGTTTCATCATATTCCAAGTCCGGCTACCGGAGCTACTGAGTTAGTGCTCTATGTACACCGTGAGCTGTGTTTTTAATCCGGATCGTGTTTCGATATTTCGATTGCTTACGATGAACGATGGTATCATATGACGAAGGGCAGTTTAGTTGCGTTCACTTTGGCCGCCTTTGACCGCCACTACTTTGCCGCTTGGCCTCATGTCTTTTGGCGTGTGCTGTAGCTGCTATGATGGGGACTGCAGCTGCCTTTCTTTGTTTGTATCCTTCAATGAGATGAGTTTTAATTCGGATGATTCCACTGGCATGGGCGGTTGAGTAATTAAGGATTGTAATTCGTTTGCAGTGATACCGGGACCTTCGACTACGACTAACTATAACCATACTTGTACTAATTTTTTAAAGCCAAAACATATATAATTGGTTCTTAAATTTTGCTTTAGGTGGTTCTGCAAAAACCAAAACTATCTCATCACATGTGCAAGGCAAGAATGATAGTTGTGATAACACAGCTGAGAAGCTAATGACGCCGTACACCGAAACAAACTTCAGTACACACTGCAACAACACAGTAACCAGTAACTATGGCAACAACATGGCTGCTGGAGAAGTTGCTAACCATGGTAATATGTATAATGGAAGACATGACAGAGAAGAAGAGAACCAAACTTTTACAGCCATGACGAACCATGGGGCAATGAAATCTAAACAGGTTTCAGGTGCCACATATAACAGCATGAGAGGTAAGCTTTCTAACAATTATTGTTGCATGTTATGCTTAGTAGCATTAGTTGAAAGTCTTCTTTCACTTTTTATCTTAAGTCTTAAGCAGCAATTTCCTGGGGTTTCTTTTTCGCCCAGCCTGCTGGCTGATCCATTTGGGGCCAATACGATGAGTTGTTCTGATTTTTCCTCTAACTTTTTGAACCAATACGATGAGTTGTTCTGATTTTTTCCCCTTCCGTTTTGAGCCAACACGATGAGTTGTTCTGATTTTTGTCCCATTCCTGTTGGAGCCAACATGATGAGTTGTTCTGTTTTTTTTTCCCTTCCTTTTGGAGCCAACATGATGAGTTGTTCTGCTTTTTTCCCCATTCCTTTTGTAGCCAACTTGATGAGTTGTTCTGACCCCCCCCCCCCCCCCTTTTCCTTTTTGAGCCAACATGATGAGTTGTTCTGATTTTTTTCTTCCTTTTTGAGCCAATAAGATGAGTTGTTCTGATTTTTCCCCTTCCTTTTTGAGCCAAAAGATGAGTTGTTCTGATTTTTTCCCCCTTCCTTTTTGAGCCAAAAGATGAGTCGTTCTGATTTTTTCCCCTTCCTGTTGGAGCCAACACGATGCGTTCGTTATTTTTTTCTTCTCTTTAGTGTGCCAATGTATCTGAAGTATGTGATTGTTTGAACGTTTTCTCTGTCATGCCTTTTATGTCATCAATTCATTTTCCCCATTGATTACCTTTCCAATTTTCATTGTTTCCTATAAGATGACTTTGCCAGTCTGTTAGATTTTGTAATAGTTCTGTAGCTTGTCTTACATGGTTGTGCCTTCATTCAGGCTGGCCTTAGTTGACATCATTCAGCTGTATCAGAATAAACCTGAACTCCAACCATATGACCAATGATATTTGATAATTTCGTTAATGAAATTATGAATGACTTGTGACTTTTTCTTGAAAGATCTATTCCCAATGAGAACCAAAACCTCTGCCCAAGGGTGCACATGAAGTCATATGTCCATCCTACACTGTAGGTTACATCCACCAGAGAACAAAGGTACTTCCTATATCTAAAGTCTCCTACATCCAACATATTAGCGTAGTAATCAATTAGGCAGACTCCAGTCACAAAACACTTAAAAGTATCTGCTGTATACACGATCTGTACCCAGTTTTTCAGTATAAAGTTGTTGATGATGTTAGAAAAATGGTTCTTTCATCAAGACCACCAAATCATCATCATGATGTGTCATCTTCACAACGTAAGAGCACCCTTTTACTTTTGTCTCTCTTTTTTTTTTAAATAGTGAACTCTCGGATTGATTCTCCATTTTACTTCTCGATGTTATTTGTCCATGTCATCCTTTGCCTGTCTGCCTCTTTTACCCATTATTCTTTTTTCTAACCTAACTTCTAGTACATTAATAAGAAACATGTCTTCTTATATGTAAAATGTAACAATACTTTTTGCCATTACAATATTGTTTTATTCTTCACATTTTTCCATCACTCAATATGATGTTTTTCTTTTTTTTTGGTGATCTCGAGGCAAGACGCTGGTCTAAAAAAAGAGAGGTTGTGAGTTCAAATCTTGGTTGAACCTGTTTTTAATTAAAATCTCCCTCTGCGGCAACCATCCCTGGTCTCAGCAGCAAAGCCCAGCTTGAAACGTCAATTACACATTGACAAAAAACATATGTGTACTTTTAAAGTTGGAGTTATCTGCCTGTGCAGTGAGGGACCCCAGTGCACATGGCTGTCAGGAAAAATGAATTAACACACAAAATTTAATTTCTAGTCTCTAGGGACTTTGCTAGAGGTGAAAGGTGACGAACAGAAAAAAAATGTACATTTTTTCAACGAATTAATTTTGCTATCAGTTTATATAATTGTAGTTCTTCTTGGCTAATGTAACATTTTCTTTGGGACAAAACAATGGACAAAAACTGCATGGTAATAGGTAAAAGATCAAGTATGCATTGTCTGCTGAGTACATAACTAACAGTAGCCGAAATATTGATGATAATGCCGAAACAAAGTGTTGTTTTGTCATTAGATATTACCAAGGATGTTGCAGAGTCAGTATCATTTAAGGACACCAAGGGTCAGACTGGGGACATCAAAGCTGTGTCTGTTGTTGATGCTGACAATGGAGGGGCTCTCTTCCAGGTCCAGCATTACGGGAGTGCCCAGGTAACAACTTCCGGTACAAGGACAGACAATGGTGGTGACCTCGCTACAGACATTGTAAGGTATAAGCTTCTATACTATTTCACACACAAAAAATTTACTGTTTGTTGTTGTTTATGTCCAACTTAAATGGTTGAAGTTCTATACAATTCAAAAGTTTGCAGATGTGCCTACAACCAACACCTTACAGGAATAATCAATCTGCATATGTTATGAGAAATGCTGCTACAGGTGGTGGAGCAGAAATGGAGATGCCCTGGCTGCAATGAAACAGATTTCATTAATAAAATAGATTAGTTCTTTTTTTGTTTTTTTAACCCCAGTTTGTATAGTTCTCGCTTCTCTTAGGTGGATCCCTCTTCATAACTAATATGTTTCTCCCTCATGGATTTTTAAGTCGGTTTTCTCCAATGTATTTGCTTTATGATGATTCTTACTTGGTACAGTCTTGATGTGAGACTGCATATCCTTCTCCTTCTTATACCTTGTTTATGTAATGATTACTCTTCTTCATCATTAATTCTTTAAAGGATGTTTTGTAGACATAGATGGTAGCTAGGAATAGATGCTAGGTGGACATAAATAGAGACAAATAATAAATGCATATTATTATAGAGGGGTAGGGAGCTGCGATAGCTCAGTGGTTAGGGAACTGGACTACAAAGGACAAGAGGTAGGGTTCGATCCCAACCAACAGCTTCCAGTTCACCCAGCCTTTAATGGGTACCGGATTTTTTTTCTGGGAAAGTAAAGCGGCACGGGCGTAATACCGACTACATTACCCCAAAAATCATGTGCTGAAGGTCTGTAAAATTTATGGTCATTAACACCATATTCCCTATACGCCACATGGCGTGACGGGGCTCTTTACTTTTTTTTTTTTAGAGGGAAACTCCTGGGCATAAATGGTAGGTAGGAATGGATACTAGGTAGGCACAGATGCTAGGTAGGCACAGATGCTAGGTAGGCACAGATGCTAGGCAGGCACGGATGCTAGGCAGGCACGGATGCTAGGTAGGCACAGATGCTAGGTAGGCACGGATGCTAGGTAGGCATGGATGCTTGGTAGGCACAGATGCTAAGTAGGCACAGATGCTAAGTAGGCACAGATGCTAAGTAGACATGGATGCTAGGTAGGCACAGATGCTAGGTAGGCACATGCTAGGCAGGCATGGATGCTTGGTAGACACAGGTTCTAGTTTGGTGTAGATGTTTTATACTGCAAGCTTACGGCAAGCTATGACTTGATCTTCTGATATTCACTGATAATGATCTTGAAGTTAATTTAACCATGGAAATGACATTTAGAAGAGCTGATATTTTAAACAGCTGATATTTTAAAAAGAGAAACTTCATTTAGAGGTGATAGGCAAGAGTAACAATCATCATTGGTGTGAGTGAACATGAATAGAGAGATGACAATTTTCTGAGCAATGTCTGCATTACTGGTATCATATTTTGAAAGAAAAAGAAAGAATAAACATCATAAATTCTAGGTACCTGTGGGGTATATGGCTGTGAAACATGGAGAATAACAAAATGACAATCATGAAGATACAGACCTTCATTAATGGATGCTTACCCAGAATAAAAGGATGGAAATGGAAGAACAAAATCACTAACATAGAATTATGGAAATGTACCAGTCAAATACCAGTGGATAAAGAGATACAGCAAAGACAATGGTGCTGAATAAGACACACACTGCGGAAGCCAACTGAGAGTATTACACAACAGGCCCTTTTTTGGAATCCCAAAGGAAAAAGACAAAGAGGAAGACCAAAATATTCTTGGACATGACAGGTGGAAACAGAGATGAAGATGATGGGGAAGACATAGAATGATCTTAAAAGAATGGCAAGAAACAGAACGGCTTGGAGAGTGTTTGTTGAAGACCTATGCCCCACAGAGAGCTATTATATAGAAGATGAAGAAGAAGTGGGGTAGGGAAAAAAACAATGACAGAAGAAAAAAAATATTACATAAATATATTGCTCTCATTTTGTAAACACAAAATGTTACATAGGATTTCACTTCTCTCATATATTACTTTAAATAATTACTTCATTCTCTTTTATATTTTAGGGAGAGCAGTGTCCCAAACTACAACATGATAATGGAAACAACAACCTACATGAAGAGGATTGTCCAGGAGACAGAAACAATCTCAACAAGCTAGTTACATTACAGAGTTGAAAAATGAGAGAGTTACTATACTGAATCTAAGAGTTGAAATATGAGAGAGTTACTATACTGAATCTAAGAGTTGAAATATGAGAGAGTTACTATACTGAATCTAAGAGTTGAAATATGAGAGAGTTACTATACTGAATCTAAGAGTTGAAATATGAGAGAGTTACTATACTGAATCTAAGAGTTGAAATATGAGAGAGTTACTATACTGAATCTAAGAGTTGAAATATGAGAGTTACTATATTGAACCAGAGACTTAAATAGGAGAGTTACTATATTGAACATGAGACTGAAATATGAGAGTTACTATATTGAACATGAGACTGAAATATGAGAGTTACCATATTGAACCAGTAAAATATTGTTCTCTGTGCAACAATAAACAACTGTTCCTAACACAACAACAAGAATTAATTTTCCTAATAAAACAACAAGAATTAATTTTCCTAATACAACAACAAGAATTAATTTTCCTAATACAACAACAAGAATTAATTTTCCTAACACAACAACAAGAATTAATTTTCCTAATAAAACAACAAGAATTAATTTTCCTAATACAACAACAAGAATTAATTTTCCTAATACAACAACAAGAATTAATTTTCCTAATACAACAACAAGAATTAATTTTCCTAATACAACAACAAGAATTAATTTTCCTAACACAACAACAAGAATTAATTTACCTAACACAACAACAAGAATTAATTTTCCAAATACAACAACAAGAATTAATTTTCCTAACACAACAACAAGAATTAATTTTCCTAACACAACAACAAGAATTAATTTTCCTAATACATCAACAAATTAATTAATTTTCTTCAAACAATAAAAACTGTTCCTTCTGTAATGAGAAAGGAAAATGCTCTTATCTCAACAAAAAACAAAAAAACAAAAAAAAAAAAAAAAAATGGTCTGCAAAATAAAAAAATCATTCCCTCTATTTTAAAAATGTGTTCTTTCTCTTAGAAAAATTATTAAACAGTTATTTTTAGGAATATAATTATTATTTTTGTAACAAAAGAATACAAATATTTCTGTTACATTAAAAAATAAATTATGAGCATTAAAAAAATACTTCTTGTAAACAAAGACATAGGTCCTTCCAAAGCAAACAAACAAATAAAGAGCCTTAACTACACAATGAATAAATGTTTCTGAGACTAAAAGTGCTGACCCTTTTGCAAAAGTACAAACAAAATTAATTTTTTGTTGTTGTCTAAATGATCAGGGTACTTAAAGAGGCAGATGAAGAGAGGACGATTATAAAACAAATTAGGAAAAGGTGGTCCAGATGTGTGGAGAAGATGGATTACTTAGTAACAACAGGAAAACTGGTAGGCTGGAGAGTTAGAGGTAGACAAAAAGAGAAAAATGCTGGATGGTTTGGTTTGATGGAGTGACACGGGAAAAAAATCAAAGGTGGAACTGTTACACAGAGCACAAGATAGAAGGCTATGGAGGAAAAATGATATCCAACACCTCTTGGCACGGATGATGAATGGGTGAATTAAATAAGCAAGGTCACAAAAGTGTTGTAGATGAGCATAAATATTAGAAGATTATCCAAATATTAGAAGATTATCCAAACATTAGAAGATTATCCAAATATTAAAAGATTATCCAAATATTAGAAGATTATCCAAATATTAGAAGATTATCCAAACATTAGAAGATTATCCAAACATTAAAAGATTATCCAAATATTAGAATATTATCCAAATATTAGAAGATTATTCAAACATTAAAAGATTATCCAAATATTAGAATATTATCCAAATATTAGAAGATTATTCAAACATTAAAAGATTATCCAAATATTAGAATATTATCCAAACATTAGAAGATTATCCAAATATTAGAAGATTATCCAAATATTAGAATATTATCCAAACATTAGAATATTATCCAAACATTAGAAGATTATCCAAATATTAGAAGATTATTCAAACATTAGAAGATTATCCAAACATTAGAAAATTATCCAAACATTAGAAGATTATCCAAATATTAGAAGATTATTCAATAGCAACCTCTCAGAAATTACTGGAGCTTCAATAGATGTATAACCTTTAATGATTGGATTGAGAAAAAAACCATATGAATTTGAACTGTGGTATTGAAAGTTTAATCTATATTATTTTTATTATATGCCTACTCATATGTACTCCTATTAGCTGGATGGTATAATTAAAATTGAACATATTGTCTCATATCAATAATAATTATTTCTTCAGCATTGGCTAGCTGCGCTATCATTGAGGATGGTCAACCAATGGATCGGGCGGACATCATCAATACCCTTCGGGAAGTGGGAAGGACACAGGACTTCGACAACCATGAGTCCACGTCACTCCTTTGGATGAAAGAGATGGGAGTTAAGATGGGCACAGCCAGAAACAAGAAACTTAGTGGGCGTATAGAAGACTTATCAACCAACACAGAACTGGAGTCGTCAGTCACTGGACACTGCTGGACTTGCTGAGAGGGGGTGGGGGGAGATCTGAGCATCTATGGACATGTTCAGAGTGCAATGATGATGACCCGCAAATAACTCAATATTTCATCAACAATCTTTGTTATGTGTGCATTTGTGAGTGTGTGTGACAAAGATTGTTGAAGAAATAATTATCACGAGGCCTTGGCAGGTGGTCTGAATTGAGCGGTTAGTAAATGTCCGCAGATGAACAATGTTTTCTGTTCTGTTGAGCTGACATCTCATTTTGTTTCTTCTGGAAAAAAAACAGTGTTAAGGATGTAATGAATGGACCAATGGAATGAATACAAGACTAATATAGAGATAAGAGAAATGGCCATCGAACCAACGATCTCATCTACAATTAGGAAGAGAAAATGGGACATATGTCAGATATGTGCTGCGAGAAGAGACAACAAAAGAATTTCAGGCCATTCGATGGGAAACATCAGGATACAGAGAAAGAGGAAGACCTGGAGAGACACAGAAAGAACACTTATGAAAAGCAAAGTTGGCAGACATAGACTGATTAGATAATCGCTCAGAATAGAGATGGGTGGCAAAAACACTACAAGACCTGTACAACATCTAACGGTGCAAGCAAGATAAAGATGAAGCGTTACGGAGTAAGAAGAAAACAAAATAACTGAATGTTTCAGCCAGAGAATTACATTGGTAGAACAGAACTTGAAACAAGAGCAAGACATGAACACAATCACATGGATTCACATAAATTTACTTAACACAATGTGACTGGGTTGTCCCTGTAGTAAGATTGCCATGAAGAACACGCACAGCGAATGGAAGAAACCAGGCAAAATGTCCACACAAATGATGTAACCACACAAGTGAGACAAGGTGTGAAACTTAAAAATTTGAATAGAGAGATGGAGCTTAAAGATGTCACAATGGAGCTTAAAGATGTCACAATGGTGCTTAAAGGTGTCACAAGATCTGACCAAGAGAAAATAAGGAGGGGAAAGGGTAATATTAATAGGGCCAGGTGAAAGAAAATAAAAGAAAGAATCCATAATGAGTGGGGAATAGAGAAAGGAAAGGGGTCAATGGTAATAGTAGAAAAAAATAAGAAAAATGAGCCACTCTGAGCCAAGTAAATTCGTGTGTTCGTCTTATGTTCTATCAAAGAGGACCTGTAGCTGAAACATGAAGTTATTTATTTTTTCCTCACTCCATAAAGCTGTTTACATACAATTTCATGTTTATATTTTTTCCTTGCTTTATCCAACTTTATAGCAGTCTCACATGATATTCATGCTTATTTCTATTTTACTTCCCTTGTCTGGGGGACTCATTGGTCTTGAGACAAGATGCCAGCCTTGAGACAGAGAGGTTGTTGGTTTAAATCCCAGCTATGCCACCAGTTGGAATTTTTATTTATGATTTCTCTCTGCGGCAACCACCCCTGGTCTCAGCAGTGAGTCCTGGCTTGGAACGCCAATTACTCATGGATGGAAAAAATATGAGTACCTCCGAAGATGGAGTTATCTGCCTGTGTGGCAAGCGACCCCTATGCACACGGCTGCCAGGGAAAAACGGATTAACACGCATAATTCAATTCCAAGTCTCTAGGGACATTGTCAGGGGTAAAAGCTGGCGAAGGCACAAAAAAAAACTTCCCTTGTCTGTGTAGAAGATATTGAGATTGCCCTGTGTAGAAGATATTGAGATTGCCCTGTGTAGTAGTTATTGAGATTGTCCTGTGTAGTAGATATTGAGATTGTCCTGTGTAGTAGATATTGAGATTGCCCTGTGTAGTATATATTGAGATTGCCCTGTTTAGTAGATATTGAGATTGCCCTGTGTAGAAGATATTGAGATTGCCCTGTGTAGAAGATATTGAGATTGCCCTGTGTAGAAGATATTGAGATTGCCCTGTGTAGTAGATATTGAGATTGCCCTGTGTAGAAGATATTGAGATTGCCCTGTGTAGTAGATATTGAGATTGCCCTGTGTAGTAGATATTGAGATTGCCTTGTGTAGTAGATATTGAGATTGCCTTGTGTAGTAGATATTGAGATCACACTGTGCCCATATTGCACTAACCAGCACTAGACTCAAAAGCACTCCAGAAAATGACTTTATTATTCCTATATCTGATAACAAAACTGAGTTACATGGTATGCTCTTATGTCAAAATATTGATGGAGATACACTCATCACCTGAGTGCCCTTCTCTGTTGATTTTTGTTCAGAGTTTAACTTTCATAGCATTCAACCCACCAGGGTCTTCAGTGAGCTAGATGAGACTGCTACTGTTAAAACTGGTTATTGTCATAGAAATCATTGACTTTAATTATGACGTGTTTCTATTTTTTGTTTTCGTTCGCCAGCTTTATACCTCTGACAAAGTCCCTAGAGACTAGGAACTTGATTTTGCGTGTTAATCCATTTTTCCCTGGCAGCCATGTGCACAGGGGTCACTTGTCACACAGGCAGATTACTCCGACTTCGGAGGTACTCATATTTTTTCCGTCTATGAGTAATTGAAGTTTTAGGCTGGGCCTCACTGCTGAGACCAGGGATGGTTGCCGCAGAAAGAAATCATAAATAAAAATTCCAACCGGTGCAGCTGTGTACCCACAACCTCTCTGTCTCGAGGTCGGTGTCTTGCTTCAAGACCAACCAGTCCCCCAAGTGTTTCTATGTAGTTTTGTATATCCAGTTTTCCATCTGCCTCTGTTTCACTATATTTCCATACCTCTCTGATTTGCTACCTTAATCTTTTAGTTTTCTTTTTCCATATTTTAAATAAAGCAACAAATATGTGTATGCACATGATGGACAGAATAAAAATATTTATTTCTCAAAGTCACTTCCCTATTTCTCTTTCACATCTTACAATCCCACAGCAATACTTTTCTCTCTCTCTCTCTCTCTCTCTCTTCCTCACATTCTTTATCTCACAGTGTCTCTTTTTCCAACAATACAGCTCTTCTTCATTCACAACAATGCTTGCTCTTTATCTCTTACAACACTCTCACTTTCTCTCATACTCCTCTCTCTTTTTCCAGGAACACATCTACAAATCTTTTTTCCAGGAATACATCTACAAATCTTTTTTCCAGGAATACATCTACAAATCTTTTTCCAGAAACACATCTACAAATCTTTTTTGCAGGAATACATCTACAAATCTTTTTCCACATATCTTTTTCTCTTTATATCCAATAACACTTGTCATTTTTTGCTGTCCACGCCACCACTCTACTCCCCTTAATACCCACACTGCCTCTTTATTATTTGTCATATTTGTCAAGGTCTCTACTTTCTTGATTACACCTTTTGCTTGCCAGTTAGGCAAGTAGATATGTGACTAGTCCACAACAAAAGAGAAAAGCAGAACATGTCATATTTAATCCCTCTTACATTTTGTGTTTTCTTCCTTTCCTTCATGTATGTTGCCTCTAAACATGGCGAGAAAAACGGAATGTTCAGATCAATGTTTGGTGCTCACCGGTTTATGATATTTCTTCAATTCATTGTCTTCTAGGCCTGCCTTTTCTCATTGATATATCTCTTACAGGTCAATTGAATCCATTCATTCAAAGTTATAAACATTTTATTAGCATTATCAAGCACCATGTCTGCTGATGTGAATGATCTCTCTACAACTTCCTGTCTCTATAACTTCCTGTCTCTACAGCTTTTTATCATTTTTGATGCTAACTTTCCACCAAACCATACTCAAACTATTTAGTATCTTTTCTTTGTTTCCCTCTATTGCTTCTTCCTTTAATGTTTCTAGTTGTCACAATATATTCCAGCTGTTCCCTTCACATTACATGACCAAAAATTATGTTTGTTTCCTTGTGATGTTGACAACAAGTTAAATTTTTTGCTTTGGTCTCATTTTAATTGTCTCTGGTGTTCTCAACATTCTTCTGTAAAACCACATTTCTGTGACCTCCAAAGATTGTCTCTGTTGTCTTTTTGTCCAGGATTCACTTCTATATGTCAGAACTAACTCCAAATTGCAGTGAAGAGTTCTTTTTCTTATATTTTCATACAATTGTATTTTTCCTGACATTCTTTTCTCATCAAAGTAGTTGCTATGTGCTGCTTTCATGTTTATGTTCTTGTGAAAGTCACAGCTAAATTAGAAATATTTAATATTTTAAAGTTGTATGGTTATCATCATTTACACTTCTTACAACAATTAAAACACCATCTCCAGCATTATCTTTCAAACTTCTTGTGAGACTCAGGCCATAAATCAACCTGAGCCACGAATTTCAAGTCCCTGTGTTTTGCCTAGTGTGAACACACAGGACTGTGTCAAGAGTTAAGAGAAATTACTATTTTTAGAACACCTAATGTTAAATTTAAGTGGCCGTAATTTTTTCAATGGTATTGTAACTGGGAGGGTTACAGATAGGAATCATAATCTAGGGTTAATACACTTTTTTTCCCTCTTTTAGACTAATCTTGATATGTCTATTAATGTCCTCTCTCAATCTAGTCTGATATTAAATCATCAAATTAATTAGTTTGTTCCTCTTGAGCTGAAGACACCATATTGGGCAGAAATTAAAACTTTCCATGTCCGATAGCTCATTGTTTTATACTTCCAGTGATATTGAACTTGGATAGAACACCATATGTGCCTGCTCTGGCCAAGACTCTCAGTCTCAGTGAGCCAAAACCTGCTGTCTTTGCCTCTCTTCTCAAGAGTCAAGATTTCTGTTTCAGTAGAAAATTAGTGCTTTATGATGATGGCTAGTTAGACCACCAATCAACTGTCCACAGTATAGCAACAATGAGGTAAACAATCCTTCCATCTTGAAATAGAACTCATTGTTAAATTCAAAATATATGAATTAAGACAAATTGTAACTTAAAGTTAAATGTAGAAAATGTGATTTTGTTAAGTTTTATCCAGATAAAATTTGTAATGATGTTCACATTTCCATAAAAATTAGATAAAAATACACATAACTAAGCATAAATAAAAAATTGTTTCCTTATTTATAACGGACCATCACTTCACACGCCCCACCACAGGGTTAAACCTAGGTCTTTTCTGGAGTTCATCTGCCTTGTTCAGCACAAATTTGCTGGATACGCTTGGATTTCTAGACAAGGATGATGAAAGCAAAAACATTTTAATTTGAGTTTTTAATTTAAAGAACTTCTTCATTCTCTTAACTTAGATTTATGATTTCAAAGTCCATTTCAGTAATTTAACTTCACTTTGGTTCACAAGGGATTTGCGATAGCTCAGTGGTTAGTGAACTGGACTACAAAGGACAAGAGGTTCGATCCCAATCGACGGCTTCCGGTTCACCCAGCCTTTAATTGGTATTGGATTTTTTTCTGGGAAAGTAAAGCAGCACAGCGTAATATCTACCACATTACCCCAAAAATCATGTGCCGAAGGTCTGTAAAATTTATGGTCACTAACACCATATTCCCTATGCACCACTTGGCATGACGGGGGTACTTTACTTTACTTGGTTCACAGCTCCTCCAAAGAATCGATAAATCCTCAGAGCCAGCTCAGAAAGTCAGAATTTATTTTGAACTGAATTCTATAAGTTAAAGACTAACTGATGTGTTCTTCATTATATGGAAATTTACCAAATAATTTCAGTGAATGAATATCATCATTAAACATGTTCCGTATCTCAAGCCACAAAACGCTGCTAGAGTTACCAATGAACTGAACCTAAAAGCTAGTTTTGAAGCTTTTAATTTATTGACATTTCCGCAATTATTTCCACTAAAATCTTGTAATTCTCTTATTTAACCTATTTTCCTACTTCAAGAACAAATTGCCTGAACAAACCACGAGTTTTAGATCAATTTTAATTTATTTTCTCTATGTTATTTAAAAGGACAAAAATTTGGTGAAAAATGGCTTCACCACATTTAGTTAAACCCTTGGTAAGGAATATGTTAAGGCAGGGTTGGGCAACCTTTCATATACCAAGGGGCAGATCTGAAAAATATAAAGATGCTGAGGGTTGGATGCTGTCATCTTTTGGAGTCCTTATATATATAACATATATAAAATATATGAAATTTATATATATATATTAAAATATCATCATCATGTGCCATACCGGTTGGCATAGGCAATCATGTCCTTCCACAATCTTCTATCTACAGTGCATCATATCAGTTCTGTTGTTGACTGTTTGCCATGCTATGACACCAACCTATCTAGTATTTTCTCTCTCTTTGTTATTCGTGATCTCTCTTTCCTTGTATTTTGCCTGTTGTAATCAAGTATTGCAACTTTCCTTTTCTCATGATGTGCCTGAAAAATGTTGATTGTTTCTTTCTGATGTTTTTTAGGAGCTCCCTTTTTGTGTTGGCCTCTTTGAGAATTTCCTCTTTTCCCCTTTATATATATATATATTCCTTCCATGAAGACATGAATGGCAAAGTCCATTTTGATGGGAGTCCATCAGAGAATTTCAAAGTCAACAAAGGAGTGAAACAGGGATGTGTCCTCGCCCCCACCCTTTTTGGTATATTTTTTGCTGCCCTCCTAAATTACACCTTCGAAAACAGCTCAGGAGATATTTACATTCGCACTAGACCAGATGGCTCACTGTTCAACCTAGCACGACTAAGAGCAAAAACCAAAACAAATGTTGCCCTACTTAAAGAATTTTTATTTGCTGACGATGCAGCCCTAGTCGCTCATAGTGAGGCCACCCTACAGTCGCTGATCAACAACCTGGATAAAGCATGCGACCTTTTTTCACTGTCAATTAATGTTCAGAAGACAGTAATACTAAATCAAGGTGACTTCAAACCTATATCTATTACTCTAAAAGACTGCCCACTAGAATCAGTACAGAAATTTACATATCTTGGATCCACAGTTACGCAAACCATCTCTCTTGATGAAGAAATAAACTGTCGAATTGGTAAGGCAGCTACGACCTTCGGCAAACTCACAAAAAGGGCATGGAACAACACGAAACTAACTCAAAAGACTAAACTCTTAATATATCAAACTTGTGTGCTTAGCACACTACTATATGGATCCGAAACCTGGACAACATACTCAAACCAGGAAAAAAGACTAAATGTCTTCCACATGCGATGTCTCCGCAAAATAATGCACATCAAATGGCAGGACAAAATAACCAACTTAACTGTCCTGCAACGTGCTAAGACCCTAACAATCATGTCGATGCTCAGAAGTCGAAGGCTAAGATGGCTGGGGCATGTCCAACGGATGGAAGAAAAACGCATTCCTAGGCAAATACTATATGGCGAGCTAAAACACGGAAAACGACAAATCGGCAGACCTAAACTACGATATAGAGATATCTGCAAATCATCTCTGAAAGACTTCTCCATCTGTGAAAACGACTGGCAACATCTGGCAAGTGATCGCACATCATGGAGAGCACGTATAAGGAACGGTATAACAACATTTGAGGCTGTTCTAAGACAGGACTTAGAAGAGAAGAGACTCATGAAAAAGGATGGTAAACCCTGTGGACCAGCGAGCCTGACCTGTTCATTATGTGACCGCGTGTGTTTGTCAAACATTGGTAGAATTAGTCACGAGAGAAGCTGTTCGGCAAAAACAATACCTCAAAAAAATACGCAATAGCCTCCACTAGACCGTCTGACAAGACGAAAAGGGCCATACACATATATATATATATATATATATATATATATATATATATATATATATATATATATATATATATATGCCCGTGTGTTACCAGGGTCTCATTATGAGGGAGGTAAAGAATAGTGACACTGTGACCTTCCAGGCATGTCATAAGAGGCGACTAAGGAGATTGATCGATGGCTTGACTAGCTGTCATTACAAAAAGTATTGTTATGGAAACAGCCATAGATTTTAGAAGCAGTAATCTCTGTAATATGTGCCATTTTGGCACGCAAGGTTTCTGTTTTTGAGATTGTGGTTCTGCCCTATGTGCCATCTTCGGCTCGAAAGGACAATAGGTATATATATATATATATATATATATCCTCCTGCATTTGATGTTTTACTAGGCTGTCTGTGTTACTCTTTGAGGCAGTGGTCCATGCTGTCATGCCATATTCTATAGCAGGCTTGACTGTGCCTGTTTATATGTTTCTGAGAATGATGCGTGTGTGTATATATATATATCTATCTATGTATTGTCCTTTCGAGCCGAATACGGCACATAGGGCAGAACCACAATCTCAAAAACAGAAACCTTGCGTGCCAAAATGGCACATATTGCAGAGATCACTGCTCTAAAATCTATGGCTTGTTTCAATAACAATACTTTTTACAATGACAGCTTGTCAAGCCATCGATCAGCCTCCTTAGTCGCCTCTTACGATATGCCGGAAGGTCACAGTGTCACTATTCTTTACCTCCCTCATAATGAGGCCCCGGTAACACACGGGGGTATATATATATATATATATATATATATATATATATATATATATATATAATACATTTTTATTTGCTCCTCAGTTAGTTCCAGCAGTATCGTCATGAGTGATAGTTTGTGAAAAACATAGATCAGGATTTTCAAATCCAATATATTATCTATTTTTACTGACACATGTGAAAGCTAGAAAGGTAAAGAGATAGAAAATATATTGGATGTATTGTAAAACAAATGTCTCGGGAAAATACTTTGCCTATATAGAATGAATTTAAGACTAGTGCAGAAATATGAGAAATGTCAACGCATAAAAAATGTTATCTATAATCATGAGAAGAAGGTGGTCATATATGTTGGCCATGTGATGAGAAAAGACAACAAGAGAATCTCTAAGTAGACCCTCAAGTGGGAACCAGAGGGTAAGAGAAAAAGAGGCTAGCCTAGAGAAACACGAAAACAAAAATACTGAACCAAGAGGCAATAACAGCAGGCATCTGCTCCCTTGCTGAGAGATCCTGTGCAAAGTTGGATGATTGTTGGAGTCTGAGAGTCTAGAATTCCTACTCTATGTGCTGTTTTTGGTTCAAAAGGATAATCAATAGATAGATTTCTGGATGACTTTTCTCTCAGCTTTCTTTAAGTGTGGTGTTAGTTCTAGGTGAGTTGCTTGTCCAGCAGCCCAGGATCCGTCCGTCCGTCCCGCTCGCCCGGACGGAAACTCGCGTGCTAAGACTCTGGTTCAAGTCTCGTACTTTACCTTTACCTTTGTTTCTATTATCTCTGAATACATTTTTCCAACATGGCTTAGAAGTGAGATACTAACACTATCTTTATCATACACTACAAAACATAACAGATACCATTTACTATTTTTTTTCACCACAATGTCTCACAACCCATAGGTTGGTGAATAAGTAAATAGATTTTAAAATATTAAAAGAGGTAAAACTAAGGATGCAGTAAAACTAAATTTTACTTACGACATCAGCATTTCCATTGTACGTTGAGTGTCCTTTGTTTTCTTATGATTTTGCCCTAAAAGTACCATTTCTATGTTGTAACACTGTGAACAAACATACAGAAATATATAATACAAAGATAAGCAGACAATCTTAAAATTAAAAATGCCAAACTATTTCTTTATTGCCCAATAAAGTAATCCATTACTACCACAACCAATTACATTTTATATGGTGGCAACAAATACCCTTCCCCTTGACTCAGTTAGTGGCCATCTATTTATAGTCCTTTCAAGTTGAAGACAGGGTAGCAATTAGTAAAAGGTAGGACAGACTTTCTAGACTCTTCATATTTGAAAATCATTGCTATTATCATTGCTATTAAGTGTAAGATTTTATACAGGACCTGCATTGTATATCACTGCCTATTCTTGGTAAGCCTTTCAACCTCCGATAGGGACCTGATGCATGCTGTTATTGCTTTTCATCCCAGTGTTATTTATAGTGTTACTCTATGTTACCATCTTTTTCTTGTGCACACTATTTCACATTTGCCCTGACATTTTCTTGTTGTTTCCTCTCACCACATGGCCGACATAGGCCTACCTTCCTTTCTTGATTATAGATGATACTGATAGATGCATGGCCATTTATCTTACTTCAGCACAGGTCTAGAAGTCATTTCGTGGTGTATAAAGTATTTTTCTGTGACATTTATTTTCAAATATATCCAATTTCCACGTTGCTATGTTGCAGGTTAACTGTTATCCATGAAATTTTTTTTAAGATTCTTCAATCATTCTTTATTTCTGCAACTAAAATGCAAACTAAAAGATGTCACAATTAAACATTCATCATCAATTAACCCCCACCATGTACCTTCCTAATTACCACTTTTGGTGACCCCTGAGCGTTTAATTTGTTTCCATTGGTGTTAGAATTTTTTTTTTTTTTTGAGATCGTGAGATACATCATTAAATAAGAACAAATTTCCAGTTTTCAAGAAATTTCCAGTTTTTCAAAGTGTGTGCAAAGACCCAAGACACACATTCAAAATGTTTTAAATGGTGTAAGACTGTTTTAACAATTTGAGATGAAATGCTACAGAAAAATTCTTGAAATATCTTATATAGACAAAAGAATCAACAAAAGTAACTTAATTAACAAAACTGGATAGAAAATAATGAAAGGTCACATATTTTGATCGGGAGCCGCGAAAGCTCAGTGGTTAGTGAACTAGACTACAAAGGACAAGAGGTAGGGTTCGATCCTAACTAACGGCTTCTGGGTTCACCCAGCCTTAAATGGGTACTGGATTTTTTTCTGGGAAAGTAAAGCAGCACGAGCATAATACCGACCACATTACCCCAAAAATCATGTGCCGAAGGTCTGTAAAATTTATGGTCACTAACACCATATTCTCTATACGCCACCCCTTGGTGTGACGGGGGTACTTTACTTTTTTTTATACCATTTTAGTCTAGAAATATTAATAATGAAGGGTACAGTTCTTGAAAGATGAAGAAGGGGATGATCTAAAAATAATTGACCAAAGATATCAAAAGCTTCTTACATACTACCCTCACAGAGGCAGACAACATAGGTGAACAATAAGAAATGTTCAGGCAGATGCTCTTGAGTGGACAGACTACCTGATGATAATTAATTTCTTCTAAAAAGAGTAGGTCGTATTATAAATGAGAAGTACAGACTTAATGTTTTAATTAAGTAGTTACTTGTTTACAAACTCATGCAACAAATAGCCAGAGGTAGCATTTTTTTCTCATTCCTTTTATAACAGATGATGAAGAGAAGTAGCTGTTGAGTGGACACATCATCATCATCAAGTACCAAGCCTGCTATCATAGGTGATCATGTCTCTCCACAACTTTCAATCACGACAATTATTTATCATTTCTGTTGTTGACCTAGTGCCATGCCATTCTCTTAAGCTGTCTGGTATCTTTTCTCTTTGCTTCCCTCTATCTCTTCGTCCCTCAATTTTCCCAGTTGTTACAATATATTCTAGCTATTCTCTTCTCATTACATGGCCAAAAAATGATGATTGTTTCTTCCTAATATTGGAAATTAGCTCTCTTTTTGCTTTGGTCGCTTTCAGAATGTTTTCTTTACTCTTCTTAGCTGTCCATGGTATTCTCAACATTCTTCTGTAAAATTTTCTTGTCTGTTGTCCATGATTCACATCCACATGTTAAAACTGTTCTACATAACATTTGAGTGAACACAGAAATAGGAAAAAGATTTTTACAATTCAATTTGTCACACCTTTTTATAATTGCGCAGAGCTGTCTCAATGTTTCCTTCTGACAAGTGAATGCCACCCATTAGTTTATAAGTGTCAGAAACTTGTTCAGAGTAGTCCCCGTACGTTTCACACTTCACTGGTAGACTGGATTTTAAAATCTGCATTGCTTCCTGTTTGTATCATAAATAGATAGTAAAGAGATAATATTAAACCAATCAAAATATACCACAAATTAGGAATCACTTTTTTAAAAACATTATCTATCTATTTTGACACTAGTTCCCACTTCCGGGTCTACCACATCTCATTTACATGGAAAAACAAAGATTTTAACCACATTATCTTCAACTCCTTCAGTACAGAAACCTTTTATCAATGCAATGGAAGAGATTTCAGAGATAAAATTGTTCATGATTTTAAGAATCAATCTACATATTGATACTTATCTAACATATAACATTTTTTATATGAATTTTCAGATAATTAAATAAGGAATTAGATTTCACCAATACCAAAATGTTACAAGACATGTAAAAAGAATATGGTTTGATGATGGTTCACACTAATCAAATTGAGAGTGATACACTATGTGACAAAACATATGGGCGAAACATATTTGCCCAAAATTGGCATGGTCCACAGTGCAGCAAAATGTATGGAAAGAGTTAAACATTTCAATGCAGGTGTCAGATAGGAATGTTACAAAAATATTTTAATGTCAGCTTCATCATAAGCAAATGATTCGGTTTTAAATTTATCTTTGTTGTTAATATTTATAGGTAATCAAGAATAGATTTGCACAAGACTTTGATATCTTACAAACAATAAATAAAACATTTATAAACACGTTCCAAGCAATCAAAGTGAAAAAACATAAACTTGATGTCAAATTAATACTTTTTGTGGATGTGAAATTAAAACAGTAACCCTAGATTATGATCATGTCACAACAACTATGATTTTAAAAAATCTAATTCTTAGAAATCGATAGTTTCCCATGCACATGAGTTCTCTCCCATCATGTATCTTCCTAATTGTTTCTGCTAGTGACCCCATTTTGTGTCATCTGACAGGAAGTGTTTCATTTTTTAAACACAACAATGACGTTATAAAAAATATGACTGTACTAGTGTATTTTTTTAATGTAATGATAAGTGGGTGGAATTTTTATGTACATATGTTCTAATAGTGATGAAAAAGAGAGTATTGAGTTTTTGGTTTCTCACGAAAACTTTTGTGTTTTTTGTTGATAAAAAATATAAAAAATGTTGTAAAAAAATGTCATGCATATAATATTAATCTTTATCAAGGCTGTGCTCCTTAACTCATTCCATATGTTTTGATGCATCCTGCATCACACTCATTTCAGTCAAGTCTGTATTGACGTAGTGTGTGCCATTCTCAATTTAACTCACATAAACATATTCCCACTTTTACATTTATAGTTTCTTGTAAACATTCCTCACAGGAGAGTTCCCTCCTCCTTCTACACATGGTGTTTACAAATAGATTGTGTAAAAGAGTGTGATTTCTGCTTGGATTGGTAGTGTTTATCAGCTTATAGAAATGGCATTGATTAGTATTGATTTTAAAGCTAATTGATGACTGTTAAAAAAAACAGTAAATTAACTTTCTTTTTAAATGTTTCAAACAATGATAATATCTAAGGAACTATGGTAGCAGTTATTTACAGCAATTTACAATGATTTTGATCTGGATTTAGAAACAAAATAAAGTCTCATGTTGATACTTGTAATCAATAAGGTTACAGTGAAGAGGAAATCAATGCACAGTGATTGTTGATGACAAAAGATAATTTATTTTTATGCTACATCAATAAGACTACCAAGACTGCTTGAATTATTGCTAATTGCATTTTTTTTTTTTGCAAAATAATTCATATTGGATTGTTTTGACCAGATATTTATGACGGTAAGTTGACAAATATGGTCTCAATTTTTCTTTTTTTTGGTAATTTATTTATCCCCATTTTTCTTTGTGTCTTGTAGCATCTTTTTATTGGTGAAAGCCAATTCCTTGTTCAATTATCTAAAAATTTATATACAATATGTTATGTGTTAGTTAAAGATACAAAAATGTATATTGATATTTAAAACTAAACAGTCCATGAAAGATACAAAAATGTAGATTGATATTTAAAACTAAAAAGTCCATGAAAAATGTCACTAAAATCTCTATCGCTGCATTGATAAAAACCTTACATACTGACAAAAGTAAGCATTTCAGTTATTTTTAAAACTGTAGTTCTTCCAAAGTGTATTTGTTTCAAAAATTTGTACCTAAAAGTAAATAAAAAATATTTCTCAATCCAAATAACAGAGATTTCTCTGAGTAGTAAATTTTATGAAACTTAGAGAAAGGTATCATAATCTAGTCTTAAATAGATTGTAGAAGAACCACTATAATCAACAAAAATGTGGTTTATATGAGAATGTTCTATAATGACAGCTAAGAAGATAAAGCATTACAAGATAACTATCCCAAGCAGGGGGCCTCGGTAGCCTAGTTGGGAAAACCACCCGACTGGACTACCGACGTTTGAACAACCCGTGTTCGTTTCCCGCTGGGAGCAGTGTGAATTGTACTCATGGTTGGAAAAAAAATTACCCCCACAGTCGACCCAGCCATTGGCAGAAGTGGGTACCAGGGCATTACCCTGGGAAGGTGAGGAATGTTGCTTCACATCTGAGTTTCGATGCTTGAGGTGACACTATACAGAAATATCCGAACATTTCTGGATAGGCGGGCGAGCACATATGGGTGTAAACTCCCGTGCTAAGATGCCAGTTCAAGTCTCATACTTTACCTTTATCTCAAGCAGAAAATATATATAAGTATATGTTTTTATAAGTTAAGAGACAGAAGAATATTCACAATCTCACTCTAGTTTTGTTGACTCTAATCATCAATTTGGCCAGGTGATATTGGACCTCTAGAGTCTTTGCATGATTTGGACCATGTACTGTCATACATGTGCTGAGAGACTCCTCCAAATAGCTCATGGCAGATCCTGTAAAATTTAGACAAAAAATAAATCCAATCCTGATAAAGAATCATTTTTGTTTGTTGTTTAAATATTCAATTCTTTTGTATTCACTTGTACATATTTGTTACTAAGGAAGTTAGCACACTGTGGTCATGCTGTTTTTCAGAAATCTTTTAAAATTTGAAATAACACCAGGGCTAAAACTAAGAATAGCAAAATGTTATGTCTTCTCAATATTCCTATATGGTGCAAAAACATGGACATTAGACAAGAAAACAGAACAGAGAATTGAAGCCTTTGAAATGTGGATTTATAGAAGAATAGGAAGAATTTGATGGAAGAAAAAGAAAACAAACAAAGTTTTAAAAATACTAAAAATTAAAAGAGAACTACTAAACACAATTAGAACAAGATAAATGAAATTTTTGGGGCATGTTAAAAGACACAACAGCCTAATAAAAGTAATATTGGAAGGGAAAATACAAGGTAAAAGAGGCAGACCAAGACTAATATGGACGAGTAACATCAAAAGATGGACAAGTCAACCTATGACAATCTGCACCATCAAAGCAAGAGACAGAGTGGAATCGCACTCCATGGTAGCCAACTTTCGATGCGGAGATGGCACTCAATGATGATGAAGGAGGAAGGGCATCAGCTCTATAGCTTCTGGATCTATAACAACAACAACTTAACAATAAAACTTAGTTCCTAGTTTTTTTGCCAGATACTGACACTGAGACAGATAATTTACCTTCAAATATTGCTTTTGGTATAAGATCCGTTGATCAGAGGTTTAACAAGCCGCTATCGTAAAAACGATGTTGTTAATGAAACGTAGACCTGATACAGAATGTGTAAATTAGCAGTAGATAGTAGTGATAGTTTTTTCGGCCCCAAAACAACAACAAAAATAGGATTCTGGAATGTGCGAACAATGGCCGCTCCGACGAAACATGCACAGGTCGCGAGCGAGATGGACAGATACGATCTAGATATTTTAGGATTAAGCGAAATGCGCTGGCTTGGAACAGGTAGGAGATCTATTGATAATAAAATAGTAGTTTTTTCTGGAAGGGAAGATGGAAAACACCGTGAAGGAGTAGGCATAATGATGACAGACAAAGCTGCAAGAAGTTTATTAGAATGGGAACCGGTAAACAGCCGTCTGATACGAACACGATACAAAACAAAACATGGAAGACTTTCAATTATTCAATGTTATGCGCCTACTAACGAAGCTGATGATGAAGTTAAGGACGATTTTTATGAAGAAATGCTGCACTGGTAATAAAGGCATCGAATGGATACAAGGAGACCATTTGGAGGACCTCGACTTTGCTGATGACATAGTTCTCATCAGCAGTCAGATAAAAACGATGCAGGAAAACACAAATGAACTATCATCAATAGCCAGCAAAATTGGGCTTGAGGTCAATCATGAAAAGACTAAAGTCATGAAAAGTTTAATTCCAACAAGTGACAAAATATACATGGAAAACAAACCAGTAGAAGAGATCGATCACTTTATCTATCTTGGAAATCACATTGATCGAGAAGGGGATACGAGCAAAGAAATTAGAATCAGACTGGCTAAAGCAGCAATGTCTTTCAGAAGCCTTGAAAAGTTGTGGAAATCAAAACTCATTAGCACAAACACAAAACTTAGGCTATTCAAATCAAATGTACTATCAACCCTTACGTATGCGTGTGAAAGCTGGAAAACAACAAGAGATATAGAAACAAAGTTGAACGCATTCGAAAATAAATGTCTAAGGAAAATACTTGGTATAGAATGGAACGAATTCAAAACAAACGAGGAAATTAGAGAAATCGCCAATCAACCACTAATATCTTCAGTAATAAAGAAAAGACGATGGTCATACGTTGGACATGTGATGAGAAGAGATAATAATCGAATAGCAAAGCAAGCCCTCATATGGGAAACAACAGGTAAAAGAAAAAGAGGAAGACCCAGGGAGACACTGAGAAGAACATTGATGAGAGAGGCAAGAGCAGCAGGAATCGGCTCCCTCAATGAGATAGAACTGCTTGCACAGAACAGAGACAGATGGCGAGATTTGATAAAATATCTTTAAAAGAAAACTGCTAGAACAAAAATTCATATAGGAGAAGGTGTATCTTGGTCTACGCCCTATGGGCCGGTTACGGCTCGAAAGGTCAATAGATAAGATGCTTTTAATCATTGTATATCACTCATTATTCATGAGATGAGATTTCTGTTATTAACCCTGTACACTTCAAGTACATACAACAATACATACGATCTTGAGTCTGAAGACCAACCTGGCATGTACAAATAATGGGCCTGTGCTTGCATTGCAACTAGCCAGAAAGCAATTACCAAAACTACTCTCACACACTGTTTGGTTACCATTAACATTTACATTTGTGTGCATTTTACATTCTCTTTTTTTTTAAAGAAAAAAACTGTTTTAACCCAATTTTAGCATATTTTAACTCATTTTTTGTTGGAACACAAATTTATTCTCCTTCAGTTCATCTTACATTTGTGATTAATCTGTCTCAAAGAAATACTAAGAATTGATAAAACAAGGTAAGACAAGACAAAGCAAGAAAAGATAAGATATGATAAGGTAAGATAATGTAAGGTAAGATAATCTAAGGTAAGGTAATGTAAGGTAAGATAATCTAAGGTAAGGTAAGATAAGGTACAATAAGGTAAGGTAAGATAAGATAATATAAGATGGGAAATATGTAACTTTACTGTTCTCAAAAATTAGGTAAGTTAAGATAAGATAATATAAGATGGAAAATATGTAGCATTACTGTTCTAATCACTCAGGAGTCAATGGCAATGAAAGAGCTGATAGACTTACTTCAAAGACACACAAAGTGAGATTATAGGACAAGAAAGGTATGATGAAGGCTTCCTATCTCATTTTTTGGAATGACACAATGATTCAAGAAGGTGTGAGTATGAGACTTCAAAAATTATAAGTCAAGCTAAGTGCTAGTAGGAGGATGATGTGACTGAAAGGGCAGATTATAAGTGTACGTTAACCATCAAGCTGCATAGCCTATCAGCATGCATAGTGTGTCATCTATTTAGAATGATTCTGGATCTATAGATCTGCCCTGAACATAGTGAGGTAAAATTTACATTAATCTAAGAGATAAGATAGTGTCAATACACACCCTCTGCTTCCTCCCACCCAGTGCTGGCATAGGCATTAGACAGGGCTAGGGCAGTGTCCACTAGATCAGGATGACCTTCTTTGTAACTGAAAGTTCAACAAGATAAACAAATATTGCTGTGAAACACCATCAATGTCAACTAGTCATTGGACTTGTCATGCCTTTTTCAGTGAAGAAGGTGATGTCACTTGCTCTGGAGAGAACATTTGCCTAGTTCATGAATCCTCTGAACACTCAGCTTTCCTCACTAGTGATTATCAAGGACTTGAAATTGGGATTGTTTTGGGCTCACTCACAAAGTTCAGTGCAGAATGACAGTTGATCATCCTTCTACTCAACTGTCAGGAAGAGTTTTATTTACATTAGTCTCATTTTCAAATCTTCACAGAATATTATGGTACATACCAATTAGTTAGTATTGGATTACCTTCATTGCACATCGAGCAACGGTCCATAAGCGCTCAGATCTCCTTCCCAGCAATTCCAGCAGTGTAAAATGATAAAGTGGTTCACAAGTCCTTCCTTTCTTGTAGCTCTCCTGAATTTAGGCAACATCCCTATTTACTAACATGAAGATCTGGGAGTCACACCAGGGCTTCAGATTCATGAACAGCATTGAAAGCTTTATTATCTCATCTTTCTTTTTGAGTGTATGGCCAGGCTAGGGATATACAATTGTCCATCAATATTACATAGAACACATAACATTATTAACAATGAATGCACCCACAATGCTTGAACGTACCAATTGAAACTACATAATCTGCAACCTCTTCAAAAGTTAGATGTCAGTGAACATATATAATTTCTTGCATAAGTGGCACTGTCTTGTAAATGTGGGAGATGAATGAAACCTAGAAGGAAATCATCTACAAAGGATAAACATCCACTTTTGAAATATAAATATCATTTGATTATTTTAGAATAACTTAGACAAGACTCTCTGAAAGTTGATTGCTGCATTAAACAAATTTAAAATCAGTTTTTCTGAGCTGAAAGTAGAAATCAGAGCACACATACTGCTGAATATGAACATCCCTTTTTCAAATCTGCCAATCACAGCAAATACTTTCACTTACAGGCTTTGACTTGGTGCATGTGCTGAGATATTGGCTTCCAATTTGACACAAACACTAATGTATGGTTGTTATATGTGTTGTCTTGATGTCACTTCACTACACATTATAGTTTCAATGAAATAAATAGGTCCAGAAATATTGTTTTTTACACTTCTTATATAAAGGATTGAAATTTATTTTAAAAATTAGCTTACATCATAAATTATAGCTTTGTCTAAACAGGAAATATTTGATAATTACTGGGGTTTAGAGCTACAAAAGAAAGAACACTTACATGGCTGAAGCTATGGAGTAAGCCTGCAGGAAAAGTCTTATAGCTTTGTCATGATTTGCATGTCTGCCCTTGGATAATTCAAGCTTGAGATTTAAAAGATACAAAAGCTGCTGAGAATTTCACTGTAATTTTTAAATGATTTATGAAACACTGACTTTACACATAAAAAATAAAAATATGGAGTGGTAATTTAAAACTTGAATTATTGTCCCCTCTGTAGTTTTTGAGTGACTTTTGTTTGTCTCTCTTGTCCATGTCTAATTTGTCCACTAGGTGGCTCTTTTACTCCATGACAAATGAGTCGCTTACAAGATTCAAGATCTTTTAACACGCCATCCACTTATAAGGCAATTTTATGGATTTGTCCAATGTGCAATGAGGATGACTTGCTGTCAAAATGAAACCAAACTAAAAAGTAATTTAAATTTAAAATATATAATTTCAAAAAGCATTAAAAATAAACAGCAAATTAAGATTAATGTTTAACATACTAAAAGCATAATAATGCAAACAATAATGGTTCTATAAGTTATTCAATCACCAGTGAGCTGCCGGGGCCAGAAAGGGGAGTAAAGAATAGTGATGTTGTTCCCTACCATGCACGTATGTAAGAGACGACTAAGGAGGGTTGGGCATGGGACTGGCTATCCTGTACCGTAAAAAAATAAGCCAGAAAAACTTCTAGTAAATCCGCCATCCAGGAAAGATAAAGGCTATCTCTCTAAGATACGTATGATGTAATCTGGAGAAAGCCGTAAGGAGTCCAGGTTGCTGACTCCCCTTTTGTCTACCAGGAAAAGACAACGAGGAAGACCAAGGAATTCTTGGAGAAGACAGATAGAAGCAGAGATGAAGATGATGGGGAAGACATGGAACAATCTTAAAAGAATGGCAAGAAACAGAACGACTTGGAAAGTGTTTGTTGAAGATCTCTGCTCCACAGGGAGCTGAAAGGTAGAAGAAGAAGAAGTTAATCAATAACAGTGAGAAACAAAATATACTAAACAGTGCATAATACAGAAAACAATAGCCAGCATTTTGCGTTAATTGCCAGTGTTTATGAGTTCTAAAGCTGTCTTTTCAATTATGTTTGATGTCGTATTCAGTGATTATTTTTTTCAAATGACCACATATTTTTTATGAGTAACAGTGTGCGCAGATCCCCAAAGGCATTGGATGGACACTTGGATCTCAATTGGAGAACCATGATTTTGAGGACAACATAGTCCTTATCAATAGCAACGTGAACATGATCCAAAAAAAAAACAAACAAACAAATGCTCTATCATCAATGGTTTGAAAAATAGGACTTAAGATCAACCAAGAAAAAAAACTTTGTAACAAGTAATGAAAAATAAAATTCACCCAGAAGGAAAAATATACCTGGAAGGAAAAGCAGTGGAAGAAGTAGATCACTTTATATATCTTGGAAGCTGCATAGATCAAGAAGGAGACACAAAGAAAGAAATTAGAATCAGAATAACAAAGGTAGCAATGGCTTTCAGAAACCTTGATAAAATATGGAAATCAAAATTACTAAGCACAAAAACAAAGCTCAGAATTTTCAAATCAAATGTAGGGGGACTGTTTGGTCTCGCGGCAAGACACCAGTCTCAAGCCAGAGATGTTGTTAGTTCAAATTCTGGCTGCACTAGTTGAGACTTTTATACATGATTTCTTTCTATGGCAACCACCCCTGGTCTCAGCAGCGAGGCCTGGCTTGAAACATCAATTACTCAATGACGGAAAAAATATGAGTACCTCCAAAGACAGAGTTATCTGTCTGTGTGGCAAGGAACCCCTCTGCACATGGCTGCCAGGGAAAAATGGATTAAAACACAAAGTTCAGTTCCTACTCTCTAGGAACTTCGTCAGAGTTGATAGCTCGCAAACACACAAAAAAATGTATTATTCACCTCTACTTACACAAGCAAATGCTGGAACACACCTAAAGAAATATAAAAATTAATTTGCTGCATTTGAAAAGAAATAACCCAGGATAATACTTCAAATAAGATAGAATGAATTTAAGACTAGTGCAGAAATAAGAGAAATGATAAAACATCCAAAAATATCACCTATAATCAAGAAAAGAAAGTGGTCATATGTTATCCATGTGATGAGAAGAGACAACAAGAGAATTTCAAAGCAGGCCCCCAATAGGAACCAGAGGGTAAAATTAAAGAAGTTGACCAAGAAGAATGCTAAATAGATCACTGAGGTGAGAGGGAACAACAGTAGGCATCAACTCCCTCGCTAAGATTGAGTTACTCGCCCAGAATAGAGATATGTGGTGAGATACAATGTGGGTCCTGTGCAAGGTCTGACATTTAATAGCAAAGATTGTCGAACACGGAGAGTCTAAAATTTCTGCCAGGGGTGCTTTCTTTGGCTCGAAACAACAATAAATAGATTTATGTTTTTTATTACATGGTACACCCATGTACCCAAATATAAAAGAAGTCAGTGATTTCGTTTTTCAGGTTCTCTTGTTTTAGAGAAATAGTGAATCAAGAATTTTTCTTTTTCTTTCCTTGGCCACAGACCAATTAAGCATTCAGTTGCCAGTAAACCTTTTGGATATCCTCTATGGCAAAAGAAAAACTTCTCCCTCCACTTCATGAGGTTCATTGCTTTCATTTGTAGAGTGTCCCTGGTCTGGTTCACAATTGTCATCACTCATGCCACTGTTCTCTACCAGGTTTGGCTTTTTATTTTGCTTTCCTTCTAAAGTCTCTATTCTTGTGTTTGTTTCTAGAACCCTTCCATTCATGTGTTCTACCAGCTCCACCGTCTGCCAGAAATGATTGTGTGTATCTCCTCTTTGTTGCACCTCTTCAGCAATTCTTGGTCACCAGTTTTGTTTCAACAAGTTATTCTGAGACTTTTCTTCGGGCAGGTTGTGTGGAATGATGTAAATTATGAACTGGAAAGCAACAAATCAATAAATATATTTTAAATAATTAATCTCAAAAGCACTAATCTTTAATCTTTGCATTTATTCAATGTTTTAAAAAAGAATGAATTAAATAATCTGTGTTTAGCCCCCTAAACAATGACTACACCTAAATCTAGTTTTAACCCTTGATTACAATACCTATCTGTGACTCACATGCTTACAATATTGTAGTACCGCTTAATTGTAACATTTTGAGGTCTAAAACAAGTATTTTGTTTGAACATTTGACACACAGCTGCGTGTTTACACTAGGAGAGACATGGGGACTTGGATTTCCTGGCTCAGGTTGATTTATGACACAAATTTGACCACTTGGACTGGATGTGTTACATTGTCTATCAATACAGACACTATAAGTCTGTCAGTATGTTCAGCTACCTAATAGCATTATTTGCTTCATATTCTGAGTTACAAAGGGTTGTTTGATGTCAGCCGACAACTGAGGAAATTTTCCTTGTCACAGCAACAACAACAACAATAAAATTTTAAAAAACCAATTTCTTGAAATTTGGCTATTTTTTTTCCACCTTATATGAGATCATATCTCACAAAGTAGGAAAAAAATTCAGAACCAAAGGAAATCAATTCAACACTCAGGGGGTCATTGGAAGTAGTACACATCTGAACACTTACTAATCACTTGTTAAAACATCTACCTTAGTTTTATGCAGTTGTGACGTCAAATATAGAATTTCCTCCAGCAAAGTCTGGCTGGAATATTTGTCTAGCCTACCACTCCCAGAAAAATTACATCATGACTATATATTTTATATTAAGATCCACCTAATTAACACCATTTTATTGCTCTTATTAACATTGAACACCTGTATTTGTTTATACAAAAATACAATTTCATAATTTCTATGAATAAAAGTGAAAGTTCTAATTTTTTTACCGTTTCATTTTTGCTATATTCGTATTTGGAGTCGGTCTATGTTTTTGTGCTCCCGTGCGGGTGACCATAAGTGATTTAATAATATTTTACGATCCACTTAATTCACAGCACTTAATCTCTCATATTAACAATTAACACCTATATTTGTTTATATACAATAATATAAATTTTATAATTTCTGTGAGTATAATAATTTTTTTGACAGTTTCAATTTTGTGAAATTTGCCCTGAAAGTTGAACTATATTTTTGTGCTAACGGCGCTGGTAAAAGTGACAATCATAAATACTGCATTTTTAGGTTGGCAATTGTTATTTTAACAAATCTGTGAAATGAAGTGAAACAACAGACACCGCAATGCTGGCAGCATGCAATTAGGAAGTACACAGAGGGGAGAAATAATGGCAAACTGTCAAATTTTAAGAATTTGTTTTTTGATGCACTAATTTTTACTACCCTACTGTAATCTAGGATTAATAATGATTAAAACCACAATTTGTAGTTTCAACAAAAACCCTTGAAAGAGCATACCTTGCCATATTCCATGTATGCATGCATAGCTTGAATGCTATCTTTTCCATATTCATCCTCCATTAATTCAATCACTTTGTCATACTTCTCACCAGCCAGAGCATACTTCTTTTGTTTGGCATATAATCTGAGACAATAAACAAACCATTTTATACATTAGAAAGTAAAACTTCAAAGGCATCACTTTTATAATTTCTTGTTATTAAATTAGTTTATGTGAATTTGATCTGTTGCTGAGATAGGGAGAAGAACAATCCCATCATGTGAAATGAGTCAGTTGCATGCTCAAAACTTGTGACCGTGTGTCCTCAAAATTTTCCCTTATGTCTCTGTCATGGATAACACACTCCATTTTTAGCAGGTTGAATCTTGATTTGACACAGGAGATTTCTTCTTCTTGGGAGAATGCCAACCATGGTTGTCAAATATAAATATACATATAATCATCATCATCAGGTACTGGGCCTGCTGGTGTAGGTGATCATGTCTCTCCACAACTCTCGATCTGAACAGTTATTTATCAGTTTTGTTGTTGACCTTCTACCAAGCCATTCTCTTAAGCTGTCTGGTATTTTTTCCTCTTTGCTTCCCTCTATCTCTTCTTCCTTCAATTTTCCCAGTTGTCACAATATATTCTAGCTGTTCCCTTCTCATTAACGGCCAACAAAATATTATCATTTCCTCCTAATATTGTATATTAGCTTTCTTTTTGTTTTGACCTCTTTCAGAACATTTACATTACTCTTCTTAGCTGTCCATTGACATTCTTCTGTAAAACCACATTTCTACAGCCTCAAGTGATTTTCTTGTCTGTTGTCCTATTTTCCATGATTCATGTCCATATGTTAGGACTGGCTCTATATAACATTTAAGAACTTCTATTTCATCTTTATCTTGCTTACAGTAGCTTGATGATGATTGGGTATCACTTATAGCACATGATGTCCCCTAGAACGAGGGTATTCCAATGGTATCCTCCTTAACGTTGCTGTCGTGAATTCTATTATTGTGGTGGTTCATGATTGTATAAAGAAATTATGACAGTGGTTTTCCGTTGGTTTGTTTACAGTTGGCTCCGCTAAAAGAAAAAAGAAGTAAAGAGCCCCGTCACGCTGAGTGGCGTATAGGGAATATGGTGTTAGTGACCATAAATTTTACAGCCCTTCAGCACATGATTTTTGGGGTAATGTTGTCAGTATTACGCCCATGTCGCTTTACTTTCCCAGAAAATAATCCGGTTCCCATTTAAGGCTGGGTCAACCCGGGAGCCGTCGGTTGGGATCGAACCCTACCTCTTGTCCTTTGTAGTCCAGTTCACTAACCACTGAGCTATCATTGGTTCCGTTAGCCTTTGACTAAAAAGTCTCACCCACAAGGCAGTGGGGTTGTTTTACTTCAGGGTACCCTCCCTTAGCCTAGCCTTTTACTCTCCCAAGCATCCCTGTAAGACAGCAGAGCAGCTGCAGATTGTACTGTATACTGCATACATAGCAGGTAAAATTACCCGACCTGACCAAAATATATATATATATATATATATATATAAATGGCCTTCGGTACCTTGACAGATGGTTGGTAGCAAGCAATCATGATATGTCAGTAGTTTGGTAAAAATTTTGTAGTTTGGTCTCAGTTATTTTAAATGTTGACCTCAGACGTGCTAGATTAAATAAGGAGACGTCAGATCTTGCACAGATGTAGATGTCTCTAGAGACGGTTTCAAATGCATTGTGTAGATGGACAGCGAAAAATATTCAGAATAGGGTAGGGGCAAGTCACATCCCTGTTTGACTCCACAATTCATCTCAAAGGGCTGGAAAGATCTACCGTCGAACTGGATGGTGGCAGACATATTGTTGTGAAATGACATCATCTTGAGTAATGTAGGAGGGTAGCCAACATTTTCCAGCACCCTGTGTAGACCCGCTCTGCATTTTAAAACAATTATTGTGAATGCCTTACCAGTTATTCTCAGGAGGGAGATACCCCTATAGTTGTTACAACTGCCCTTGTCCCCTTCATTTTTGTATAACGTTACAATCTTGGCATCTGTCATAAATATTTACAAACAATTTGACAAAGTGGCTTTCATGTACTCCTTATTTCCTTCCGCATTTACCTTTCAGCATTGAGAGGAGATATAATTCATGATCTTTTGCTCCTCTGTTGACCTCTCCTGCTATTGTTTTCTAGTGTTTCTAATATTTCATCAATTCATCTTTTTTTGTGATTGGCCCTTTAGTCTGGTGTTCCCACAAAATTTATTAAAGGTTCTTTGTGTTGTATTTTGGTATTTCTGTCTTATCACGTGGCCAGGCTATTTTATTTGTTGTTTCTTTATGTATTCTGTGGGAGGAATTATTCCTAGTTTTTTTCTCAGATCTTTATTTCTGATCTTATCTCCCAGGCTGTTTCCCGTCATTCGTCTAATACATTTCATCTTGGTTGTGGTTATTTTTCTTTTTGTTCCCAAGTTAGAATCCAGGTCTGGCATTGGTAACACAATGTGAAGTTGAAGAGTGACCATTTTGCCCCAAATGTTATTTTGTTGTTGAACAATTACTGTTGTCTGATTTTTTTTACAAGCTTTGTTGCAGAATAGTTTTCATGAACATTAATAAATAAATAGCAAAAAACATCTCTGACTGAGATAAAAATAAGGCTGCAATAGCAATTTGCAAAGTAACCTTTTTTCACTTGCCATATTTATGGCATTTCTTGTGTTGAATTTTATATATAAACTTCCATATAATTAATCTTTTGACCCAACGCATCTGACTCTCATGTTAGTTTCTTAAAGCTTGGTTTCCCTTCATGCTTTGATCCCTACTCACTTATTTAACTTTGACTTTAACTTGGAACCACCATCACTAAACTCAAGAAATATCCAATAGCATTCCAACTTTCTTTCTTGATAACACTGGATAATCTCAGGTCACCGCATAAACTCTATGGCACAGGCGATGACCATTATGGTAATTTCACAAATGTAGTTAAAAATTAATTGTGAATGATGGCTGAAACATTTTTTTAAATAGGCTGAGGTAGTCATTTTTTTTTAAAAACTATCAACAGTCATTTACATCTTTATATTTAGATTCAATATCATCTGATAATCAGTTGAGATGACTTTTATCTTCAGTTCTCAAGTAAGTAAATTAAATTAAGACCTTCCTTGTGATATATAAGGGGTATAGTTTGGAGCCTATATCCATGATCATCATTAGAAGTATGGAGTAATGTGGTCAGCACCATGCCAAGACAATAGCCTACTAAAAGTAATATTGGAAGGGAAAATACAAAGTAAAAGAGGCAGAGGCAGACCAAGACTAACATGGACCATAACATCAAAAGATGGACAAGTTAATCTATGACAACCTGCACCATCAAAGCAAGAAACAGAGTAGAATGGCGATCCATGATAGCCAACCTCCGTTGCGGAGAAGGCACTCGATGATGATGATGATGATGACCATGCCAAGAGCATGATACTAAACTTTCACAAAGAAAATATCTGGTACAAATTTTCATAGACTAAGTGAATACTTAAGTCAAACTGGACAGAAAAAGTCTTGCTACTGCTGTGAATCATGCATGACACCCCTTGTTCAGTGGATAACTTTGATGGCTTTTTAGTTCTCACTTTACATTAATAAAGAGCAAATAAGTATTAAGGAGGGAGTCTTGGTAGCTGAGTGGTTCGTGCACTTGCTTCCAGATGAGAAGAGTCCAGGTCGTGAATCCCAGAAGTGGCAAATTTTTTTGTCGAGATGACAAAGCTCCAGGTTTCACCCAGCCTTTAAAAATGGGTACCAGAGAATTTTCTGGGAAGTAAAGGCGGAATACAATGATCCCAACCATATAATCAAAAAAGTGCCGAGGTCATAGAAAAAAATGGCCACTAACCCCATATTCCCCATACACCTAGAAAAGCGTACAGGAATCCTTCGCTCCTTTTTTTTTTTTTAAAAGAAGTCCTAAGGAAATGTCATCGTCTGTTTCAAATTTGTTTGCTTTGACATTTTCTTCTTCTGTCGAAATTGTCATATGCCAAGTTTAACGCTGTAAACTTGTATGTTTTGTCCATATTTTATATAGTAACAGTAGTTTAAAAGTGGTGAGTTATACCTGGCCATAGCTAGAACAAGTAAGTCTAAATCGTCCTTGTCTGTCACACAAGACATTTTGCTGCGTTCACGGAAGATCTTGTCTGCTTTCTGCAAAGCTTGTTCTGCATCAGTGTATCTAACAAAGTAGTCAAGAAATTTAATTTTGGGTTCTTTCCCTGCAATGAAAGACAGCTTGATAAGAGGTGAACATATTAAAAATAATCTTTAAAAATAAAAAAAGCATCAGTATAGATTTCTCTTTATGGAGCATACACAGTTACAGGCTTTAAATAGTAACTAATTTTTCTAATGTCCACAGATTTGTTAAAAATATATATATATATATCTTTAAATTGAAGGAGGTACAGTTTGTTGCACATTATTAATTATATTAGTTTATTATTTGTTCTCTTTTGTTATTTACAAAATGCATGTAAATTGTAGTGAGACTGATCATTTAAATGTTGATTTACTCTACAATTTACTCTATATTTCTTAATATATCAAACTTGTGTGCTTAGCACACTATTATATGGATCTGAAATCTGGACAACATACTCAAACCAGGAAAAAAAAACTAAATGTCTTCCACATGCAATGTCTCCGCAGAATAATGCACATCAAATGGCAGGATAAAATAACCAATTTAACTGTCCTGCAACGTGCTAAGACCCCAACAATCATGCCGATGCTCAGATGTCGAAGACTAAGATGGCTGGGGCATGCTCAGTGAATGGAAGAAAAGCGCATCCCCAGGCAAATACTATATGGTGAACTAACACACGGAAAAAGATAAATCGGCAGACCTAAACTATGATATAAAGATATCTGTAAATCATCTCTGAATGACTTTTCCATATGTGAATATGACTGGGAGCATCTGGCAAGTCATGGAGAGCATGTATAAGGAACGGTATAACATCATTTGAGACTGTGCTAAGGCAAAACTTAGAAGAGAAAAGACTCATGAAAAAGGATGGTTTTCCCTGTGGATGAGTGGGCCTGACTTGTTCATTCTGTGGCTGTGTGTGTTTGTCCAACATTGGTGAATTAGCCATGAGAGAAGCTGTTCCACAAAAACGAAACCTCAAAAAAATACACATTAGCCTCCACTAGACCGTCTGACAAGATGAAAAGGGCCATATATACTCTACATATTTTGTTTTATGACTCTAGTATTCAAGTCTTCTACATTTCAGCTCCCTGTGGAGCATAGGTCTTCAACAAACACTTTTCAAGCCGTTTTGTTTCTTACCAATCTTTTAAGAGGTCAAGGCAAATAAATGCATAAATTTGCAAAGCTGCAGTAAAGCTGAATGTGAAGGAGAAGTGAAAAAAAAATAGCAAAAATAGTATGGTTAAAGCTTTATGTAATTGATAGACAGCACAAATTTGAACGACGTTTCAGCGCAAAGAGACCTTCAGCAGGAACAAACAAACAACACACGCACAAATATGTAAGCAAATAAAATAAATTCTACATAGCCAACTAATAATGGAGCATCCAAAACAAAATAATTTCAAACCAGTACAAGGAACAAAAATAAAAATGACAAAGCTTTAACCGTACAATTTTTGCATTCTTTTAAGATCATGCCATGTCTTCCTATCATCTTCATCTCTGTACCAACTTTCTTCTTCAAGAATATTTTGGTCTTCCTCTGTGTCTTTTTTCCTTGGGGATTCCAAAAAAGGGCCTGTTGTGTAATAATCTCAGTTGGCTTCAGCAATATGTGTCCTATTCAGCCCCATCGTCTTTGCTGTATCTCTTTATCCACTGGTATTTGACTGGTACATTTCCATAATTCTATGTTAGTGATTTTGTCCTGCCATTTCCATCCTTTTATTCTGTACAAACATCCATTATTGAGGGTCTGTATCTTCATGATTGTCATTTTTGTTGTTGTGTCCATGTTTCACAGCCATATAATAGGACTGACTTAACATTGGAGTTGAAAATTTTTATTTTTGTATTTAACCTAATTTCTTTGGATTTCCATCTTTCCCTGTGCAACAAATGCTCCTCTTGCTTTTGATATCCTTATTTTGGTATCATTCTCTCTTCATCCCTCTTTGTCTATATTACTGCCCAAATATATGTAAGATTGTACGTCTAGTAGAAGTATTTCTCCTATCTTTATTTGGTTATTGCAACTGCATTAATTCTCATAATTTTGGTCTTATCTCTATTTATTTTCAGTCACAGCTGTTGTGATCTCTCATCAAGTATGCTCATTTTATCCTGCATCTGTTATGGTCGTGTGATAGGAGAGCTATATTATCAGCAAAGTCTAAATTATCAACTTGCTTGGTCAGTGACCACTGGATTCTATTTCTGTTGTTCTGAGTTATTTTCATAATCCAATCTATAGCCAGTAGAAAGATAAATGGAGATAGAAGGCATCCCTACCTTACCCCTGTTCTTATTTCAAATGCTGCCGTAAGCTGTCTTTCATGCACAACGCTACATTTAATTCCTTCATAAATTGTTCTTGTAGCTGCACAGTCAGAACAGCAGCAGGCTACAAGGACCACTTCAAAGTTAGATCAGGTGTAAGACAGGGGTGCATACAATCCCCCTACTGTTTATTACATACATGGATTTTATATGCAAGCTAGCCAACCCATCAGAGACAGAGGAAATCAACGAGCTTTTATTTGCAGACGACCAGGCACTAATACATGAAACAATAGAAGACCTACAAGAACACTTAAACAAACTCAACATCTTAGGAACAAAATACAACATGAAAATCAACATCAACAAAACAGAAGTCATGAATGTCGCCAAAAATAAACAGAACATCAACATAACTAAGGCAGGCAACTAAAACAAGTAGAGGAATTCAAATAATTGGAAGTTTAGTGACAAACGACAATTCACAAACAGCAGAGATAGAATCAAGTTGCAACAACGCTTGTCAAATCATTGGACAGTTATCACCACTATTGTCCAACAAGGAAATAACTCTAGAGGCAAAACGAGTACTCTACAGTACAATCTTCATCCCAACATTGAGCTACCAATGCCAGTCCTGGACCACAGATGCAAGAACAATAAGAAAAATAACCTCTACTGAGATTAAATGTGTCAGATGAATGACAGGAAACAGTATGAGAGATAAGATCAGAAATGAAGAACTGAGAAAAAAGCTACAAATAGCCCCCGCCATAGAATATATAAAGAAACAACAGATAAAATGGTTTGGCCATGTGACAAGGCAGAGTAATCAAAACATAACACAATGAGCCCTCAATAAACATTGCGAGAATACCAGACCCAAGGGTCAACCACGAAAAAGATGGATCGATGGAATATTAGAAGTACTAGGAAACATAACAGCAGCAGAGGTGAACAGAAAAGCAAAAGACCGCAAATTATATCTTCCCTCGAAGCTGAAAGGCAAATGAGGAAGGAAAGGAGAAGAAGAATCGTTCTTATCAGGTTAATAAACATTATGGGGATTCCGTAATGACACAGTAATTTCCAAAGCATTTCTCTGTCTAAACTATCAAATACCTTTTCGTAATCTATGAATCCAGTATAAAGTGGGGATTACAGTTCTAAGCTTTGTTCAACTATTTTATGTAGGTAGTTATTTGATCAGTGCATGATTCTGTTTTTCCTAAAACCTACTTGTTCATCTCTCAAATGTTTCTCTATGACCTATTTTAGTCTCTCCAGAATTATTCTGCTTACCATTTTTTCTGGCACTGATAGTGGCATAATTCCCCTATAATTAGTGCACTCCTGTAAACTTCCTTTCTTTGGTACCTTCATCATATAACTTTTTTCCAGCCTTTAGATATTTCTTCCCTCTCCCATAGTATCAAGTACGAGATGGATTTTAATTTTAAAATAAAAATGTAATGAAAGCCTACAATATATTCTACAATGTCAAGTCAAGTGATGTCCAATATAATATCTAAATGAAAGTAAAAAAGCGTACATTTTCTTACGAGGCCATAAAACTTTAATTGTGAGTAAAGCAACTCATAAAGAGATCAATGTTTCAAAGGAAACAAAAATATGTATATATGCACATTTTCATTTTTATTGGTGATGGACCCTTTACATCTTTGCAATAATTAAAAATGGGTTGTTCTTAGTCCACTGCAGTAAACTCAAAGCTACTTGAGTTTACTTTGAGTTTATTTATTTATTTTTTATTTATTTATTTTTTAAAATTAAAATCAAAGCTATTTTATCAGCAACTTTTCTAATGACTGATTCTACAAATATATGGCTGCAGATTTGGTAACAGACTGAATAAAGAACAAAATGAAGCTTTATGAAGTCAGGTTTCACTTTCTTTTCCTGGCATTTTTCATTTTCTAACCTTAACTTTATTTTTTAATGTTGTGCCACTTCTTAGATTTGTTTCCCAGCTTCTATAATATTCTTCTTCTTGCAACTGCAAACCATCACATAGGCATGAGAGCTCAAGATGTAACAGTCCTATTAACCTTGAACTTGTGGGTAAATGCCTGGGGTCATAAATAAAATAGTAAAACCAATGAGCAACTGTTGGTGGAGAATGAGAGCACTAAATTATCATCATGTGCCATACCAGATGGTGTAGGCGATCATGTCCTTCCACAATCTTCTATCTACAGTGCATCGTATCAGTTTTGTTGACTGTTTTCCATGCCATGACACCAAGCTATCCAGTATTTTCTCTCTTTGTCGTACGCGATCTCTATTTCCTTTTATTTTGCCAGCTGTAACCAAGTATTCCAACTTTCCTCTTCTCATGATGTGCCCGAAAAATGTTGATTGTTTCTTTCTGATGTTTTTTAGGAGCTGCCTTTTTGTGTTGGCCTCTTTGAGAACTTCCTCGTTGGTCTTTTTTGCTGTCCAGAGAACTTTCAACATTCTTCTGAGAAATCCCAACTCTGTGGCCTCTAATCGTCTTTTCATTTGTTTGTCTACTGTTCATGATTCGCTTCCATAGGTCAGAATTGGTTCTATATAGCACCGATGAACTCTCTTTCTCACTTCTATTGACATAGATTTGTTGCATAAGATATTTTTCATTTTCTGAAATGCTATTTTGGCCTGAGCTATTCTGCTTTTTTATTTCTGTGGTGCATATTCCATCTGATGTTATTATTGTGCCCAAGTATTTCAGATGTTGCACTTGTTTCAAATTTGTCCTGTTTATTTTTATGCTGCCTGCTGGTGATGATTGTTTCTTCGATATGACCATTACTTCTGTTTTCTTACTATTCAGACTGAGACCTTTCTTCTTGCTTTCTTTTACTATTATGTCTATCATTTCTTGTAGTTCATTCTCTGTCTCTGCTATTAAGACTGTGTCATCCGCATATCGCAAATTATTTATGTTGTGACCGTTGACTTCAATTCCTTTTTTGTCTACTATTGATCTCATAATATGTTCGCTGTAAAGTGAAAACAAATCCAGCGACAGAACACAGCCTTGTCTGACTCCTTGTTTTATATATTGGAATTGTCCTGTTTGGTTGTTAATTCGTATAGCTGCTGTTTGTTGCCAGTACATGTTTTTTTATGATTCGCAGATCCTTGCCATCAATGTTTAATTTCTCCAGCATATTGATTATTTCCACATGCTTTACTTTGTCAAATGCTTTTGTATAGTCTATAAAGCACATATATAGATCTTTCTTTACCTCTATAGATCTTTCTATCAATGTTCTTAAGATGTATATTGCATTATTGAATTGCATCCTCCACTTCACTCTGCATTATTGGTGGTCCTGTGTCTTCATTTGAATTGTTTAATTCTGGTCTTTCATCATCATAGAGTTGACTGATATATTCTGTCCATCTTTCTATTGTCTTCTCCTGTCCCATTATTATATTTTCTTCCTTTGATTTAACACATCTTGAAACTTTGACTTCTTTTCTTCCTGTTAATTCATTTAACTGATTGTGCATAAATTTTGAGTTTTTCTTTTGTTGTTTTTCCATTTCTTCACATTTCTGCTTTAATCATCCTTCCTTTGCTTCTCTGCATTTGTTTTGGATCTCTTTGTTCAATATTTTGTAAGTCCGTTCTTCTTTCTTATGTTTTCTTCTTTCATCCATTAGTTGTAATATTTCTTCTGTCATCCATTTCTTTTTGTTGATTCTTTTGGTCACTGGTATTACTTCTTTTGATGTTTGTTGAATCAATTGTTTGAGCATTTCCCACTGCTCCTTGATGTCCTGTATTTTCTCAATAGCATTATATCTATTTTGTACTATCGTGCTGTACTTATCATTCATCTGTTTATCTGAGCACTAATTATTGGCTATAAAACACAGTTGCTATCTTTTGTCCCATATTGATTTGGCTACACAACATAGTCACTGTTTTATGTCCCATATTGATTTGGCTACACAACATAGTCACTTTCTTATATCCCATAATAATTTGGTTACACAACATAGTCATTGTCTTATGTCCCATATTGATTTGGCTACACAACATAGTCACTTTCTTATGTCCCATAATAATTTGGTTACACAACATTGTCACTGTTTTATGTCCCATATTGATTTGGCTACACAACATAGTCACTTTCTTATGTCCCATAATAATTTGGTTACACAACATAGTTGCTAGTTTATGTCCCATACTGATCTAGTTACACAGCATACTCGTTATCTTATGTCCCATAATAATTTGGTTACACAACATAGTTGCTAGTTTATGTCCCATACTGATCTAGTTACACAACATACTCGTTATCTTATGTCCCATAATAATTTGGTTACACAACATAGTCACTATCTTATATCCCATATTGATTTGGTTACACAAAAGAGTTGCTATCTTATGAACAATTAAAAAGGCCAATGAGGAAATTTTCAAAGAGGCTAACACAAAAAAAGAAAGCTCCTAAAAGAGTTGAAAGATACAATCTATATTTTTTGGGCACATCATGAGAAGAGGAAAGTTGAAATACTTGGTTATAACTGGAAAAATACAAACAAAATGAGATTGTGGATGACAAAGAGAGAAGAAGCTAGATAACATGGTGTTCATTCATGGTAAACATTCAACACTAGAATTGATACAATGCACTGAGAACAGAGAATTGTGGAAGAACATGATCATCTACATCAACTGGTATGGTACATGATGATGAGGAAGAGAGATATTATGGATATGTACTCGATGCTATAATAATGACTCTGCAAACAAGTAGTCAATATTTATTTAATGTGCTTATCCCCAAGCCAGAAAAATGTTAAACTCAAACAGTGACTTTGCCATAACAAAGAGAATATAAGCCCTAAACTTTTAATAGTAAAAAGAGACTAAAATAAAGGATACTTCTTCAAGGCAGTGGCAGCCTGGCCCATCACACGATAGATCTTGATTAGAACAGCATAGAGGTCAGACTTTTCTTCTGCCGAGGAAGTTGTGTGGTTTCCATGGAGCATGATGGAGTGAGCATTCTCTGAATGGTACTCTGCTTGAACATAATATCCTAAGAAAGAAGATCTCATTTTAAAATGTGAATAGTACTACCTTCAACAACATCATATATGTACGTACACGCACGCATGCAGACACACACTGTGAAAGAAAGCATGTCAGCCTTTTGATTCTAGCAGACTTCAGTTATGTTTTAATATTCATGTTTTTCACTGAAATTTATAAATAAATATCTAAACTTCATCAACATCATGTGCCATACCGGTTGGCGTAGGCGATCATGTCCTTGCACAATCTTCTACCTACAGTGCATCGTATCAGTTCTGTTGTTGACTGTTTTCCATGCCATGACACCAAGCTATCCAGTATTTTCTCTCTTTGTCGTCCACGATCTCTATTTCCTTTTATTTTGTCCGCTGTAACCAATTATTCCAACTTTCCTCTTCTCATGATGTGCCCGAAAAATGCTGATTATTTCTTTCTGGTGTTTTTAGTAGTTCCCTCTTTGTGTTGGCCTCTTTGAGAATTTCTTCATTGGTCTTTTTAGCTGTCCAGAGAACTTTCAACATTCTTCTGAGAAATCCCATCTCTGTGGGCTCTAATCATCTTTTCATTTGTTTGTCTACTGTCCATGATTCGCTTCCATAGGTCAGAATTGGTTCTATATAACACAGATGAACTCTCTTTCTCACTTCTACTGACATAAATTTGTTGCATAAGATATTTTTCATTTTCTGAAATGCTATTTTGGCCTGAGCTAATCTGCTTTTTATTTCTGTGGTGCATCTTCCATCTGATGTTATTATTGTGTCCAAGTATTTGATGCGATGCACTTGTTTCAGATTTGTCCTGTTTATTTTTATGCTACATGATGGTGATTATTGTTTCTAACTTACTTCTATGAAAACGCAGGCTTTGACAATGAAAAAATACAAATTTTGTAAAGGAAAAAAAATGTGTATTCTAGAATGGACTTTTTGTAACTAATGCAATGAAATAATAAAATTCTTTAAACAAACCTTTCAAGTTGAGGTAAGCTTCTCCAAGGTTGATGACACTCTGTGCATGTTTCCAGTGAGAGTCTCCGAACACAATTCTTGCATAAGCAATGCATTTTATATATTCCTCTATTGCTTTGTCTGCCTGAAATAGAAAAATCACAAATTGTCATTAAAGTAGGTAGCTTTTGTAAAAAAAAAAAAATATAAACCATAAACTCAGCAAGGTGAAGGCATGATCAGTGACCCATAACTAATCAAGATCTCACTTCACCTCAAATTTGGGTTCCCTGGTTACAACCTAGATCAAAACAGACTGGGTAATGAAGTGATGTAGTTTCCATAGTGGAGGTGTCTCTTGTCACAGAAGACCCAGCATTGCAGCATTTCTGAGATGGACAAAATTCAACTCCAGAACAGCCTGGGAAATCAAGAAAGCCACTGTAGTCTACCACTTCACTTCCTTCTGTCTAAGAACTAATGGCTTGCATCAACCATTAATTTCATAATTGTAGAGATTTTTAAAAAGTGTATATATTCCTCTTAAACTTCTTCCTATAACCCCTGGGGTTGGTGGGGCGCCACTGACAGACTTCGTAACTTTCTTCATTTTTCTTTATCTTCCTGTCATATTTTTAGACTCTGCAAAGTCAAAGCCTGTCCAATCTTTAATGTTATCTTCCCATCTCTTTCTCTGCCTACCTCTCCTTCTTGCTCCTTTCACAGTTCCTTACAGAATGGTCTTTGCCAGGCCAGACAATCAAGATATGTGGCCAGATCATTTCATTTTTCGCTTCCTTACAGTAGTCAAAAGATCATACTGGTTGTATCCTTTCGTGAACGAACTAAGTAAGAGATACCCAAAACCTTACGATAACATTCATGATACGATCTAAGTAAGAGATGTCCAAAACCTTATGATAACATTCATGATACGATCTAAGTAAGAGATGCCCAAAACCTTACGATAACATTCATGATACGATCTAAGTAAGAGATGCCCAAAACCTTACGATAACATTCATGATACGATCTAAGTAAGAGATGCCCAAAACCTTACGATAACATTCATGATACGATCTAAGTAAGAGATGCCCAAAACCTTACGATAACATTCATGATACGATCTAAGTAAGAGATGCCCAAAACCTTACGATAACATTCATGATAAATCTAAGTAAGAGATGCCCAAAACCTTACGATAACATTCATGATACGATCTAAGTAAGACATGCCCAAACCCTTACGATAACATTTCATTTCCATAGTCTGTATTTACTTCTGCAGCTCTGCTGTAAGGGTTCATGTTTTACTAATGTATAGAAAGACTGAAATAAAAAGGGTGCACATCAATCTGATTTCAGAGCCAAGAGTGATGTTCTTATCTTTTCTAATAGGTTTCAGTCTTGCATAAGATTGGATAACACTATTTTAAATTTAGTTAAACAGTTTCTATCTCTATGTTGTTGTTGTTTGGGTATACCAGCTTTGTATCTCTAGAGAAGTGCCAAGAAACTGAATTTTGCATGAATGTCACTTTTTCCTCTTTTTCACAACAGTAGCCAGGTCTATTTACTATGTGCTTAGGTGTTCACCACCATACAGGCAGATATTCTCCAGCTTTAAAGACACTCTAGTTTTTTTATAGTAAAGAGTTTTGACATTTTGGGTAAATTTTTTCCTATCAATTTTCCCTTGTGGGAAGTTAGTGGTGATTTTTGGCCTACTCTTTATTTCCAACTGCTAACGGTACAGAGAGTAGAGAATACACACTGGACCTCCTGTTTTGTTATGCTATCTAAGAGGGCTAGACATCGGATCTCACTACCAAGAAAACAGGGATCCAACTCTCACAGCCTGTGGTAGGAATTGAACCCAGAACTCCTTGTCCAAAAGCTGGTATCATACTTCTAGACCACTCAGACCCCCTCTATCTCCATGGTCTTGATCTTTACATGGTTAATATCAACTCTCTCTACATCAGATTTCATATATTTCTGTTTAATCAACAAAAAATGTAAATAAAAGTAACAAAAGGTCCATTACCTTTCCATTGTTTGCAAGTTTGTGGGCAGCTGCCTCAGATCGCATCAGTTTCTGATCTGGTGGAGTCATGTCTATCTTTTGTCTACCATTAACAGATTTGTACCGAGGTGAAGGTCTCTGTCTTGTAGATGTGACTACTGCATCATCTTCATTATCATCCTCATTATTTTGATGATTATTATTTATTTCATCCTGATCTGAACTAAAAATGATAAAATATGTTAAAGGATAATATAACAAATCAACAAATGATTCACTAGGTAGACATTTTCACAATAAAAAAAACAATACATTTTCTATTTGAAATGTGAACCACATTCTACTTTCACTATTTCTTGTTACTGCTTAAAGTCTGACGACTTTTTTATTTCCTAAAACATGTACAAACAACAAAGAAATTGATGACCTTATACATTGGATGACATCTAGAAGGGCAACAGCAAAATCCTTAACCTTGCATGATCCATTCTTTAATGGGTACCTGATTTTTTTCTGGGAAAGTAAAGCGGCGCGGGCGTAATACTGACCTCATTACCCCAAAAATCATGTGCTGTCAAGGTCTGTAAAATTTATGGTCACTAACACCATATTACCTATACGCCACTTGGCGTGATGGGGGTACTTTACTTTTTTTTTTTTTTTGCATGATCCATTCTTTAAAGATACACAAAGTCCAGCATATTCTTTGTATCTCTTCAGATAAAAGCTGTATTCATGTAAATTCAAGGATTTGTAAAAGTTTGCACATTTTTGTTACATACATTTATAGTCTATCTCATTGCTACAAAGATTCCATATAAATGTATCTTCTTTAGTCTTTGCTATATCCAGGCTCACATAAAATTACAGTTGCTTGTTTTTCATATTTTTTCCCCAGATTAATGATGATTCTTCATCATTCTTCTTCTGTCATTCAGTCTTTCCTATCAAAGAGTTTGCAAAGCTTTCTTTCTTTTATGTGGATTGTGAGACAAGATAATTCCTTGTTTTGTATAAAAAGTATGAAATTATATAAAGCAACAAATAAGTAAATATCTTTTTAAAAAAAAGACTTACTCGAGATCTTGATGGTTTGATACTTCCCATGCTCTTCTCAGTCGTGACTGTCGATTCTGTGAGATCTCTACAACTGGGATAACGGGAACAATTAAATCATCTTCACCATGAACTTCCTCATCCACCGTTTCCGAGGCCATGCATAAACATTAAAATGTGGGTGACTGCAATAGTTCTGCATATTTTAAAAAATGTAAATCATTATATGTAGATAATTAATTTTGCTTTTGAAAAGGACACGGCTATAAGTGAAACCTACATTATGGTCTAGAGACTTTCCATAGAAATAAAATATTACTATACATGAATTAAAAACACAAAATGACAGTAATTAGAAAGAATTAAAAATTAGAATTCTGCATGGAAGAACCAAATACAGTCTACAATCTAGGATTGTGGCCACATATAATAGGATTGTGGCCTTGTATAATTGGATTGTGCTCATACCTAACAGAATTGTGACCATACATAATAGGAATGTAGCAATAAATAAGATCATATTTTTTGTTATGGCAAATGAACTGAAAGTCTCTGGTGGGTGAAATTACAAGCTGATGCAATAAGTAGAAGGAGCTTGCAAGTGGGAACAAAGTTTCTGCAATAGGTAGCTATGCACAGATCTTACATGTCTTAACATTGATGTCTTTTGAAGCTATTGTAATAGGTTCTATAGTTTTTTTTATGTTTAAAAACCACTCAGTTTGGACAACTACATATTAACAATATGCTTAAAGAAGTCATCATCTTCTTCTTTCCTTCCTCATTTGCCTTTCAGCATCGAGGGGAGATATAATTTGCGGTCTTTTGCTCTTCTGTTTGCCTCTGCTGCTGTTATGTTTCCTAGTGCTTCTAATATTCCATCGATCCATCTTTTTCGTGGTCAACCCTTGGGTCTGGTGTTCTCACAACGTTTGTTGAAGGCTCGTTGTGTAGTGTTTTGTTCCTTCTGCCTTGTCACGTGGCCAAACCATTTTATCTGTTGTTTCCTTAAATATTCTATGGCGGGGGCTATTCCTAGCTTTTTTCTCAGTTCTTCATTTCTGGTCTTATCTCTGAGACTGTTTCCTGTCATTCGTCTAACATATTTCATCTCTGTAGAGGTTATTTTTCTTATTGTTCTTGCATCTAGGGTCCAGGTCTGGCATTGGTAGCACAACGTTGGGATGAAGATTGTATTGTATAGTGCTCGTTTTGCCTCTAAAATTATTTCCTTGTTGGACAATAGTGGTGATAACTGTCCGATGATTTGACAAGCTTTGTTGCATCTTGATTCTATCTCTGCTGTTTGAGAATTATCGTTTGTCATTAGACTTCCTAGGTATTTGAATTCCTCTACTTGTTTTAGTTGTCTGCCTTCTATAGTTATGTTGATGTTCTGTTTATTTTTGGTGACATTCATGACTTCTGTTTTGTTGATTTTCATGTTGTATTTTGTGCCTAAGATGTTGAGTTTGTTTAAGTGTTCTTGTAGGTCTTCTATTGTTTCATGTATTAGTGCCTGATCGTCTGCAAATAGAAGCTCGTTGATCTCCTCTGTCTCTGATGGGTTGGCTAGCTCGCATATATGGTCCATGTATGTAATAAACAGTAGGGGGGATAGTACGCACCCCTGTCTTACACCTGATCTAACTTCGAAGTGGTCTGTGTAGCCTGCTGCTGTTCTGACCCTGCAGCTGCTGTTGATGTAGAGGCTTTTAATAAGGTTGGTTTTTTCCTGGTCAATGAAGGCTATGTATAAGTTTTGATTGTGTTCTGTCGTTTTTTCTGCAAGCTGTTTTAGTGTGAATAGTGCGTCAGTATATCCTCTGTTTTTTCAGAACCCCATTTGAGAATCGCTTAACTGTAGTTCTATTATTAGTCTCAGCTTTTTATCCAAGATTTTGGCGTATAGCTTTCCTACATGGCTGAGAAGAGATATACCTCTATATTGATTGCAGTCTCTTTTGCTATCTTTCTTTTTCCATATTGGTATGATGATTGCCTGTTGCCAGTCTTCTGGGGCTTGTTGTTGGTGCCATGCTGCATTAAATTCTGTGCAGCCATTACTTTCCTGTTTCTCCTGCTGCTACTATTATTTCTATTGGTATGTTATCTATCCCCAGTGCTTTATTTCTTGGTGCATATTTGATTACTGCTTCGATTTCCTCTTTCATGATGTTGGGTTCAGTATTTGTGAGTTCTGACGTGGTTTTTGTTGTCTTATTGGTAGTTGGTATGTTTAACAGGTCTTCAAAATATTCTTTCCATCTCTATTGCATACATTGGTTATTTGATATTGGCTGTCCGTCCTTGTCATTTATCAGCTCAGTAGGATCATGGTTTTCTTTTCTCGCTCTTGTGGCTTTTACTGCTTTGTAGAAATCTCTTGTGGCTGTCTTGAAGTCCCTGCTCATGTTTTGTCCGAATTCTGTCCAATTCTTTTGCTTAGCTTCTTTGATCAAAATTTTAACTCTTTTTCGAACTGAGGCATATTTTTCATATTTTTCTTGGTTCTTGTTCTCCCTCCAATTTTTAAACAGTTTCTTCATTTCTTTGATTGCTTCTCTGATTGTTTCGTTCCACCATGGGGTGCTCTTTTTCCCTTCTCTTGTTCTTAGCTTCATTCCACAAACTGTTTTAGAGATGTTGGTTACTGTTTCCTTAAATTATTTCCACTCTTCTTCTACTGTGCATACTTCGTTAGGGAGTTTCTTGAATTCCTCTGTTAGTTTTTCTTATAGGGTTTTCCTTGTTTCTTGAACTTGTAATTGTTTTATTTTGATTGTCTGTTCTTTTCACTTCTTTTGTTTGTTTTCGTATATTCTCTTTGTTTTTGGCTGTCTTAGTGTGATCATAACCATCTTGTGATCTGTCTCATCTGTAATATTTGGGATTGCTCTGCTGTCGGTTACTCTTTTCTTGTTCTGTTTTCTTGTTAGTATAAAATCTATCTGGCATCTGCATGTTGTGTCATTCCATTTGTACCAGGTGTATACTTGCGACTCTCTGTGTTTGAAGAATGTGTTGGTGATAAATAAATCATTTTGATTGCATAGATCCAGCAGTCTGCTTCCATTTTCGTTTATTTCAGCCGTTTTATCGCCAAAGGGTCCTAAGATATCACTGTTCTCACTGTTGCGTTTCCCAAGCCTTCCACTGAAATCTCCCATCACTAATATGTCGTCGCTTTCGTCAATCTTATTAATTATTTCATTCAATGTGTCGTAGAATTCTTCGCTGTCTCTTTCATTGTTGTTGCATGGGGCATAGATTTGAATGTAATTTGTTTTTCGATCATCTTCTAGTAGTTTAATTGTGATAATTCTTTCTGAATGGTATTTTATTTCTAAAATGTTCTGTGCGTGTTCTGGGTCGATGATAAAACCTATTCCATGTGTTGCTCTTTCTGTGTTGTCGACTCCTGAGAATATATTCGTGTAGTTCATGTGTGTTTTCTTTATATGTTGTCCTTTAACTCTGGTGTCCGCTAATCCTAGTATTTTAATTTTCCTTTTTGTCATTTCTTCTATAAGTTCGACTTCTTTATTTTTTTATCCCGCATATATTTATCGTTGCTACTTTAATCTCCATCTTCTGAGTATTTCTCTGAGCATAAAACATTTATCCCTTACCGACCTTAAGGACTTAACTTACAAAAAACACACGTTGGGGGTTTAGTCCGACTGATGTTTCCCCCCATGTGTTTGATCGCTAAGGTCTCACATGCGATCTTATGCATAGAAAGATTTAAATGTGCTGCAACAAGTTATTGGTAAATTATTGGAGAAACTTTCAAGCCAAAGATGGCACATGGAGCAGATAGTCAAAACTCTCCATGTCCAATTATCTCTGCTGTTATTCATAAAACTTTGCACAGGACCTGCAGTGAGTCTTATTGTACTTATTTTGAGTGATCCTCTCAATATCTGCAAGAGATCTGATGCCTGCTGCTGTGGTGATCTATCTTTTCTTAGTGTTTCTCAAGGTAGTACACAGTGCCGGGTAGTGCCACCAACAATCTCTCTCACTATAAACAAAGTCAATACAAATTCAACCAGATGCATACACATACAGTGTCACACACAACTAAGCAGAAGGCATGGCATAGAGGTGTGAACAAAAAATAGTCATCTCGTGACACAGTGACATTAATTTTTTTTTACAGGTTAATTTCAGCATTCTTGTATCTCTATGTTTTATTGTTACTATATAATCAATCAAAAGGTATGTAGCCCCTACAATTAATTACACAATGTTACTGTAGTAAAGTAACAGTAATCACACAGTCCACACAGTTGAGTTTGGTAAAGTATTATTAGTTTCAGCACTTTTTATTCGGTGGTTCTCTAATAATTTAATGAATGATTGTCATTATTATTGTAGAGAAAAGAGAGACAATGTATGAGAGGGTATAAAAAAAGTCCTAAACTAAACAAAAAAACTCAATATTGAAACAAACTGACTCAGACCAAAATCTGTCTTAAGTTAAAGTTAAGTTAAGTTAATACCCCGATAGTGTAAATTAAATACCCTCCCAACCCTAAAAAAAATAATTATTTATTTATTAAATTTTAATAATTGTTATTATAATATATATATAAATATTATATTTAATATAAAGTATTTGAAAACCATTCATTGTATGTAGTTTTGTTGCGACACCAACTACGGCGAGATCACTCGTCTCTCATAAATAATGTATGTGCTTAAACTAGGAAATTACCTCGTATAAACAATTTCACTACATTTGACTATTTGTGATTTACTATCACACTCTCACTGCTGAACCGACCATCACCTAGGAAGCCATTTGTAAACAAGCTACGTTTGACAGGCCCTTACAAACAGGAACTATTTAGCTATTCTGCAGAGAACTAAAAAATATGGAAGACTTCGTACATTTAAAGTCTCTCTTCTCTTAATTAATTATTTTTAATTTGTCTTAAATATATCCTAATATGTATTAATTTGATTGTTTATTATTTTGCTAGCGGTTTTGTTTTAAAAACTCTTAATAAAAAAAAAAAGTAAAGTACCCCCGTCCCGCCAAGTGGCGTATAGGGAGTATGGTGTTAGTGACCATAAATTTTACAGACCTTCGGCACATGATTTTTGGGGTAATGTGGTCGGTATTACGCCCGTGCCGCTTTACTTTCCCAGAAAAAATCCGGTACCCATTAAAGGCTGGGTGAACCCGAAAGCCATCGGTTGGGATCGAACCCTACCTCTTGTCCTTTGTAGTCCAGTTCACTAACCACTGAGCTATCGCGGCTCCCAAAAAATCTTAATGGATTATTCAAATTAATGGAGGGAACTTCAATTCTGTTGGTTAATACGAACACTCACTGCTCATTACACTAAATAGTGTAGGCACTAGCAATTCTCACTGTCAGTGCGCTGACAAATTGACAGGCTAGAGAAAATACAGAATGAAGCTATGCGCATTATCTTGGGGTGTACAAGGGACACTCCCTGTGTAGCAATAGGGTATCTTTTTGACTTTCCAGCCATGCATGACAGAGTCAAGATCTGGAGGACACAGGCATATCTGAAGATACGTGCAGATAATGAGTATCCATTGCAACAAGAGCTCAACACATGGAAAGGTGTCAGGCCAAAAGGAGGTAAATCATGAAAGCTTCCGAGCAGAAGATATCATCAAACAGGTCCGTGGCGTAACCAGTATCAATACTGGCGCCGAGGAGTGGATACCGTTGCCTACGTCAATCGGGGGGCATATTCTCGTGTATTATCACACTAGACGGTAAATGTAGGGAATAGAACTCAGTCGTGGTCAATGCGGAGGTCAACGGTCTCATCTGGGATAACACCGATGAGAAATATGCAGTTATTTATACAGACGGCTCCGTAATACGACACCAAAGGAGTGCATGGACATTTACAGCACGCTCGGGAGGCAGAATAATCAAAGAATACAGTGGTGCATACGTTATGACGAGTAGCATGACGATAATGTGATGACAGTGACCACGGCATTCATCTGGTTAGAGTCACAAGATTACACCCATGCCTGCATACTAAGTGATTCGATGAGCATGATAAGAAAAATGGAGGCGGGCTTTGTACACAGGCAATGGATAGCCATTGCAGAAGTCAAAATACGTAGCGTCACCTTTGTCTACGTCCCTGGACATGCGGGAGTATGGGGAAATGAAAGAGCGGACAGGATGGCTTGCTGCTCTGTCTTTGTATATATGAGTTTTCCTCAGTCTACTATATCCAATACAGTCTTGAAGTATGTGTTCAGCAGTCTGGGGCGCCTGTCCACATATACAAATGGCTGTTGTGCTAATCTTGAATTTTGTGTACATGTGACCGTGGAATTGATTGTGCTACGTTCTGAGACGTATAATGATAACTTGTTCCTATCTATTCATATTATGAAAGGCTTCTTGATTTGGGGCTTGTGGTCTTATGATTGATTTGATTATCTGTTTCTTCTGATGGTATGTAACTGGTACATCTGGTTGTGTGCCTGGTGCACCTTCCTTTGCCAGCTGATCTGCTCTCTCGCTTCCTGGTATTCCAGTGAGATGGAATCCACAGCAGGGCGACTTTGTGGTGCTTGCAGAGTTCAGTCAATAAGATCTGGAGATGTGATAATTTTCTGGATTGTAGCGCCTGCAGTGCTGTGAGAAACATTACAGACTATGAGCTAAGATTACTGTTCAGCAGTTTTCTATTGCCAACTTTATTGCTTGGACTTCTGCATCGTAATTATGACAATATTTCCCTGCTATTTTATTCATATCCGTAGTATTATTTGGGTACTCTATGTATGCCCATGTTCCTCCATTCTTTACTGTATTCTGTGCTGACCCATCTGTGTACACACGAACCTATAAATCGTGTGGGTATTCTTCAGCCAAGAAACTGAGAGTGATTGTTTTATTCTGTAGACTATTCAAAGTATAGTTTAAAAAAAAAAAAAAGCATCTTGTATGCAAGTCTATAAAAGGACGTTGCAATCACAAGTCATTTCAGACTGCTGCCACAACGAAGAGGACACCGATGTGCTGGGTTAAAGCTAAAACATAAAAGTATACCACGCTGGTTAAAGCCGTAGATTCGAACAGAATTGTTTCGTAGAGTAAGTGTAGTTATTATGTGCCGAGTGTATATTGTAAGTTTTATAGTCAATGCAGCAGGAGGTCGACGCCTGGGAGTCATGACCCAGGTGGGCCCACCTCCCTTAAAGTGTTAAGAAGCCAAAGAACCGAAGTACTTGCTCGACGGGGGTCATTTTTTGATGATCAGATTGCATGCTGCTCCGTATAAAGAGTTTCCTATTACTGATTATTCTGTTGATTGCGCTTCCTATGCGACATAAGATGGTGTCTTTTCGCCGGTTCGTTGGCAAGGAAGTGTGATTTCATTTATGTGTGCTTCTAAATTAAGTAAATAAAAAGTTCACGGTGTATCCACGTGCCGAAGAACTGATTGACTGGGGTTGGCCAGTCTATAACGTAGAAACGGGTTCTGGACCGTGCGACCGAGTGAGTGCACGTGCGTCAAGACCATCTCCAACAATCGACTTTCAGCGACAAAATCAACAATAACAAGAAATATTCAGATGAAGCCTAAATGACAACATCGAAGAAGAAAAACCAGAAAAGGAAAACGTGCTGGAATGTGTAAACGGTCGAAGTGCGAGAGGCTAGGACTAAAGTATGCGTGCCTTACATACTGGAACTGTGCTTCCATAAATCAAGGACTGCCCATTCTTGATAAGCTACTGTGCGGCGCCGATATAATGATTTTGCAAGATACGCTTCTTGGTAATAGAACAGTTAGTGCCCCTAGATATCAATGTTTCTACAATAGACGACACCTTGGACAGGCCATCCTTGTGCGAAACAACATGGTGGCAGCTGAGGTTGATATGTCTGCGTGGGACAATTAAGAATTGCAGCTACATGCCGTTATGGTGCAGACTCCCAGTTCCTTTCGTCTTGTAAATGTGTATGCCTGTAATGAGAAGGTGGATACACAACAATAGCAGAATCTCTTTGCGTTTGAGGAGGAGAACGTTATTTTCTCCGAAGACTTTAATGTTAGAACCAACATGTGAGGTAACGTCATAACCAACAAGCAGTGAGAAGATCAAGAGAACGCACTGGTGTCGGTCGATTTAGTGTGCTTCAATGATGGAAGAACACTGTGGGCAAGCTAATGGAGAAATAAGTTGCCCGTGTAATCATCTGTCATCTTGAACAGATACACGCATTCTCACCCACACTCGAAGGTTATAGATATAACAAAGAGACATGGCTCAATGCGGCAGTCTTCGCCTGTGACGTGTTCGAAGGCTTCCACAGACGAGAGGAGACATGTGCTGCTGCTATAGAGCTGGAGTATGCATACAAGAGAGTACCATTTGAATACCTCACGCACATGCTCCTCAAATTGGGGATGCACCCCTTCCTCATTAGATGAATAGCTGCTGCACTGTTTCAGAGGAAGGTGATTATGGTTATGGAAGGCACCGGTATCACTACAAACGAATTGAAATTTATATTTGCTCAATCGCTCGTGCCAGTGGAATCATCCTAATTACTATCTCAACTCCCAAACAAAGAAAGGTAGCTGTAGTCCCCATCATAGCAGTCTCAGTACACGCCAAAAGACATAAGGCGAAACCGCACAGAAAGTGAACACAACCGTCATACGATATTATCATTCATCGTGAACAATCGGAATATCGAAACACGATTAAAACACACGAAACGCACAGCTCACGGTGTGCACAGAGCACTTAACTCAGTAGTTCCTGCAACAAGCCGGACTTGGAATGAGGAAACTGCGACAAAGCACACTTTTCAGACACAATCTTGAATAGTTCCTGCCGCCTATCCACCATATTGACCGGAAGTTCACGTCCTCCTGAAAATAATGATCGTCATATTTTTTAAAGTATAGCGCTTGATGATGTTAAGACATCGTTTTTTACTCCAAATTCGAACATATGAACCACACTTAGTCATCGAATTATCCCCGTTAAACAACAGACCGTTAGATCTCCCTGCAGTGTGAATTTGTGAAAGTGATACTCCGATGTGGCAGTTGGTCATCCGAGCCAACATTAATTTATCCAGGGCTGCCACAAGGCTCACCATTGTCACCAGTTCTATTTAATGTGTACACAATAACGATCACGGAATAACAGCTGGGTGGGTAGGGAAGAACTATGACTTTTGCTAAAGACATTTGGTATGTGGACAGGGAAGAGCGAGAGACGTGAAATCGCTTCCACAATGCAAGACGAACTCGATCGCATCTCTTCCTGGTGTGGGGTATCAGGTGCATTGGTTAATCCTAATAAAGCATCAGTTTTATGGTTCTCCCTTAACAATCATATCGTTAACACGGAAACACCGGTGGTACGAATGGGAGTTGATGAGGTAACCAGGGACAGGTTGATGTCGTACCTCGGAGTTAAGTTTGATCGCATCCTGTATTTTCGGGACTACGTCTACCATGTGATACCAAAATCCCGCAAAGGATTAGCCGCCTCGAAGGTCATGGCAGCTGCCAAAACCGAGCAGAGGCTACTTACTCTTCTGTTTCAGGGACTAGTTCTCTCACCAATCGAGTACGTGCTGGCAATTTTTACTGTCAGTAGGACGCAAATTGACAAGCTTGAGAAAATACAGAATGAAGTCATGCGCATTATCTTGGGGTGTGCAAGGGACACTCCCTGTGTAGCAATGAGTTATCTTCATGACTTTCCAACCATGGATGACAGAATCAAGATCTGGAGGGCACGATCATACCTAAAGATAAGTGCAGATAAAGAGCATCCATTGCACCAGGAGCTCAACACATGGAAAGGTGTCAGGCTAAAAAGAGACAAATCATGGGTGGGCCGAGCAGAAGATGTCATCAAACAGGTCTGTTTTTGTACTCTTTAATTGTTGGAGAATTCCATCTTCTTTAACATACATGACTGCCTTTTCATTACCCAGAACAGACAATATGTACTTAATCTATTAGATGGGGGAACCTAAACCACTTGTGACCTGTGGTAGCAATAGTTGTGGCCCTTCACCTGACCAAACCAAGGTCTTGCCCTTGACTTCCTAGTAGCCTCTCCCAGAATCAACCTAAATCAAAACAGGCTGGGTAACAGAGACAAGAATCGTCATATTCTCCATACATTGGTGTAAGGACATTTACTGATATAGTGCACCTGAACAGAGACAAGAATTGTCATGTTCTCCATACATTGGTGTAAGGACATTTACTGATATAGTGCACCTGAACAGAGACAAGAATTGTCATGTTCTCCATACATTGGTGTAAGGACATTTACTGATATAGTGGACCTGAACAGAGAATACTGAAAGAAAAGAAAAGAAAAAAATAACATTTCTAGAGTAAGTAAAGTACCCCCGTCACGCCAAGTGGCGTATAGGGAAATATGGTGTTAGTGACCATAAATTTTACAGACCTTCGGCACATGATTTTTGGGGTAATGTGGTCGATATTACACCCGTACCGCTTTACTTTCCCAGAAAAAAACTGGTACCCATTTAAGGCTGGGTGAACTCGGAAGCCGTCGGTTGGGATCGAACCCTACTTCTTATCCTTTGTAGTCCAGTTCACTAACCACTGAGCTATCGCAGTTCCCAACATTTCTAGAGGTGGTGAAAAATCCTTGATCATCTATGACTGACGGAGACTACCACTGTTGCTGCTGTTTCCACTACCGGTACCACCACCGCTACTACTACTACTACTACTATTGCAGTACCTCTTACCTCTAGGCAGAACCAGTTCCAACTTCTCCAGTAAAAGCCAGGAATTCAAGAAAGCCATTAAAACACGCCACATATTATCTTGGGCACAAAAGCTTGCACTCGTATCAATTCATGACATTAAGTTAAGTCAATGTATACTGAGTGATTCGATGAGCATGATAAAAAAAGTGGAGGCGGGCTCTGTACACATGCAATGGGTAGAGTCGTTTCAGAAATCAAAAATACGTAAGGTCACCTTTGTCTATGTCCCTGGACATGCGGGAGTGCGGGGAAATGAAAGAGCGGACAGGTTGGCTAGCTGCGCTGTCGTTGAGGACGGGCAACCAATGGATCGGGCAGACATCATCAATGCCCTCCGAGATATGGGAAGAGCACAGGACTTCGACAAACACAGATCCATGTCACTTCTTCGGATGATAGAAATGGGAGTTAAGGTGGGCACAGCCAGAAATGAGAAACTTAGTGGCCGTGTAAGAAGACTTATCAACCAACATAGAACTGGAGTCGTCAGTCGCTGGACACTGAGGGAATTGCTGAGGAGGGGATCTGAGCACCTATGGACATGTTCGGAGTGCAATGATGATGACCCGCAAATAACTCAATAACAATAAATCCATTGATTGCTGTCTTTCCACAGAATTGGGTGGGCTAGTCTTTTCAGGAAATTTAATAAGGGAGTTAGCCCTTATTTGTGTTATTCTTTAAAACCATTATTAACTCTTTCCGTACGTTTTGCTGCACTGTGTGCCATGCCGATTTTGGTCACATATGTTTTGTCACATAGTGTATCACTCTCAATTTCTGATTAGTGTAAACCGTCATCAAACCATATTCTATCATCATCATCATCATGTACCGTACCGGTTGGCGTTCATGTCCTTCCACAATCTTCTATCCACAGTGCATCATATGAGTTCTGTTGTTGACTGTTTTCCATGTCATGACACCAAACTATCCAGTATTTTCTCTCTTTGTCGTCCGCAATCTCTCTTTCCTTTTATTTTGCCAGTTGTAACCAAGTATTCCAACTTTCCTCTTCTCATGATGTGCCCAAAAAATGTTGATTGCTTCTTTCTGATGTTTTTTAAGAGCTCCCTTTTTGTGTTGGCCTCTTTGAGAACTTTCTCATTACCATATTCTATATGTACATAATATACATAATATACTAGTATTGGTGAAATCTAATTCCTTGTTCAATTATCTAAAAATTCATATATAATATATATGTTAGAAATATATATTTGTGTAAATTGATTCTTAAAACCATGAAAAATTTTGTCTCTGAAATCTTTTCTGTTGCATTGATAAAAGGTTTCCATATGGAAAGTTAACGATAGAGCAAACTGTGATGCAAGTAACTGATGGACAATACCATAAGCAAGCACATAGTGATGATCCAAACCTCTAAAGATAGAAACCTATGGTGAATGTAGCTATTTGAAAAAAAATAAGATAAGACACTTTAAGACATTTGGGAATATAGTATTTTTATGTATATTTTATAAATGGTGTATTGGTATCATGGCAGACATCCCCACTTACAAAGAACAATTAGGTATCTATTTATGGATGAGTGAACCTAGAAGCTGTTATGCTTATCTCTACCAGTCCAGTTCACTAACCAGAAGCTCAAAATATGATCATGACATTAACACATTGACTGATGGACTTTTGTTACATAAATAAGATGTATATGTGACAAAGATAACTGTAACATAAACACTGTTTTATGACAAACTCTACAATGACATTAACAGCCAAACTCTACAACGACATTAACAGCCAAACTCTACAATGACATTAACAGTAAAACTCTATAATGACATTAACAGCCAAACTCTACAATGACATTAACAGCCAAACTCTACAATGACATTAACAATCAAACTCTACAATGACACTATCAGTCAAATGCTACAATGACATTAACAGCCAAACTCTACAATGACATTAACAGCCAAACTCTACAATGACATTAACAGCCAAACTCTACAATGACATTAACAGCCAAACTCGCCAATGACATTAACAGTCAAACTCTACAATGACATTAACAGCCAAACTCTACAATGACATTAACAGCCAAACTCTACAATGACATTAACAGCCAAAGACGGTCTCACTCTATTCTGAAAAGCATTTTCATATTAACGTCAAGAAATGTATACGTTTAAAATAAATAACCAGATCTATATGATGGTACATAATTATAAGTAGACAGGAACATATAGTGCTGTTATTTTGTGAATATGTAAAATTTAGTCAAAAAGAAAAATAACGTTTGAAGAAAATTAATAAAAATACAGCTATATGACAACAGACACACTTAATAAAACAAACAAAATATGGTTTAGAATAAAGAACTTTATAATTTAAGTTTCTAGACGTTCAATTTCATTAGAGAACAGTCCTCAGCCTGGAGGCCAATCCATCTGACGACCCCCTAATACGTGGACATGTATGTGTTGAACTTCCTGACCTCCATCAGGTCCATCATTTATGACCACACGGTAACCTTCAGTGAGGTTTTTCTCTCTGGCAACTTTGCTGGCCACAAAAATAAGGTGTCCTATTAGCTGCAGACAAAGGGAAAGAATATTATTACTTTGATAAGCTTTAGAATAAAGACAGTGACTTTTAGTGACTTTTTATAGTGACTTCTTTTAAAATTCTGAGTTAAACTACAGGGATAATATCAGCCACAAAATGTAGGGGCAATAACAGCAAATGTAAGGACAATTCCAGCAAATGTAAGGACAATACCAGCAAATGTAAGGACAATACCAGCAAATATAAGGACAAAACCAGCAAATGTAAGGACAATACCAGCAAATGTAAGGACAATTTCAGCAAATGTAAGGACAATACCAGCAAATGTAAGGACAATACCAGCAAATATAAGGACAATACCAGCAAATGTAAGGACAATACTAACAAATGTAAGGACAATACCAATAAATGTAGGGACATTACCAGTAAATGTAGGGACAATACCAGCAAATGTAAGGACAATACCATCAAATGTGGGGACAAAACCTGCAAATGTAGGAGCAATACCATTAAATGTAGGGACAATATCAGTAAATGTAGAGACAATACCAGTAAATGTAGAGACAATACTAGTAAATGTAGGGACAATACCAGTAAATGTAGAGACAATACCAGTAAATGTAGAGACAATACCTGTAAATGTAGAGACAATACCAGTAAATGTAGGGACAATACCAGCAAATGTAGAGACAATACCAGTAAATGTAGAGACAATACCAGTAAATGTAGAGACAATACCAGTAAATGTAGGGACAATACCAGCAAATGTAGAGACAATACCAGTAAATGTTACAGACAATACCAGTAAATGTAGAGACAATATCAGTAAATGTAAGGATAATACCAGTAAATGTAAAAATAATACCAGTAAATGTGTCAATACCAGCAAATGTTGAGACAATACCTGTAAATATAGGGATAATACTAGCAAAGGTAAAAGTAAAGTATGAGACTTGAACCGGCGTCTTAGCACGCGAGTTTGCACCCATATGTGCTCGGCCGCCTATCCAGAAATGTTAGGAGATTTATGTATAATGTCACCTCAAGCATCGAAACTCAGATGTGAGGCGACATTCCTCACCTTCCCAGGGTAATACCCTGGTACCCATTTCTGCTAACGGCTGGGTCGACCGTGGGGATATTTTTAATTTTTTTTCCAACCACGAGTACAATTCACACTGCTCCCAGCGGGAATCGAACATGGGTTGTCCGAACGTCGGTAATCCAGTCGGGTGGTTTTCCCAACTAGGCTACCGACGCCCCCATTGATGGAATAATACTAGCAAAGGTAGGGACAATACCATCAAATGTAGAGACAATATCATCAAATGTAGAGAATACCAGCAAATGTAAGGACAATACCAGCAAATGTAGAGACAAAACCTGTAAATATAGGGATAATATTAGAAAATGTAAGGACAATACCTGCAAATGTAGAGATAAAACTTGTAAATATAGGGATAATATTAGTAAATGTAAGGACAATACCAGCAAATGTAGAGGCAATACCTGTAAATATAGGGATAATATTAATAAATGTAAGGGCAATACCAGCAAATGTGGAAACAATACCATCAAATGGAAGAACAATACCAGCAAATTTAGGGACAATACCAGTAATTATACCAAACATCAAAGATGGGCATTTGATCAAAATCTTCTGCTGCTGTGGTAGACATCAATCTTAACATATTCCTTACCAAGGGGTTTAACACATTGTAGTACTGATTTTTTTTTTTTTTTGGTTGCAAATTCTGTAAAATTTAAAATGATAACAGCAAGAAAATAAATTAAAATCGATCTAAATCACACAGGTTATTCTAATAATTTGCTCATGATGTCAGAAAAGAGGTTAAATAAGAGAATTACAAGGTTTTAGTGGAAACAGCTGAGGAAACATCCATAAATTAAAAGCCACAAAAACTGGCTCCATAGTTCAGACGCTAGAGCCAGTGTAGTCTATGATGTCAGCCTCATGACAGGAAGGACCCAGGTTCAAAGTCAACCAGAAGCGGTGGTTGATTTTACAAAAATAGGAACAATTAATCCGTGATCTCTTTATGACATCTTTTGGGTAGTAAGGTCCGATATCTAACCCTCTCACATAACAGCCATAAACTGTGTGGACTCACGCACGTTAATGAACCCGTGGCAGTTAAAAATCAAAAAGAGTAGGTCATAAATATGGCAGCTGTCCAGACAAAATTATCTGCAGAAACCTATTCACAACATGGATCCCAGGCTGTGCTACGGAGTTTATGCACGTGGACCAGGATTCTCCTTTGATTTTCTTGAGGTGGATATCAGAGCACCTGTGGATTTGTCCGGTCTACAGTGATGAGGATCCTAACAACAATACGGAAAGTTGAAAGTGTTAATAAGTTGAATATTGGTCAGTTCAAAGTTAGTGATAATTCCGTACAGCTTATTCTAGCATAGCGCTGGCTAGTTGTGTTATGTTTTGGTATTTATGTCTGATTACATGGCCAGACCATTTTATTTGTTATTCTTTATGTATTCTATCGCCGGAATTATTCCTAGATTTTTTTCTCAGTTCTTCATTTGTTATCTTATCTCTCAGGCTACTTCCTGTTATTTGTCTAACACATTTCAACTCAATAGTGATTATTTTTCTTACTGTTTTTAAGTCTAGAATCCAGATCTGCCAGTGGTAGCACAACGGTGGGGGGACGAAGATTGTATAGTAGAGTGCCCGTTTGCCTCTAGTTATTTCCATGTTTGGCAATAGCTGTGATAGTTGTCCGATGATTTGACAAGCTCTGTTCCATCTTCAGTCTATTTCTGCTGTTTGTAAATTGTCATTTGTCACTAGATTCCTAGATATTCAGAATCCTCCAATTATTTTAATTGTCTGCTGTATATCATCACTGGAACTGCTTCTTTTAAAAATATTAATTTGAAGAATGAGTTAAATGAGACTCAAGTTATTGTCACTCACAGATGCTCCAAAATCTCTAGAATTTTAACTAACAGGCCACAGTGAGGCTTAAACAAACAGCCGCTGTGTGATATATGAGTCAGTAACTGCAGTCCTGGAATGGCTTTCTAGTGTAACATTTAGCTGGATAATCATCATGTTGCAGGCAGCTTTTATTCTCCAGCTTCACATAGACTCTGTGGCAAACCCTACAAATTGGATAAATACTGTTTTAATTATCTCATATCATTCTCAGTCCTTGTTTTGAAAGGTTCAAAATGAATGACTGCGGCTTAAGAGGAAAAGATTATACATAGGTCTTGATTCTTCAAAGACTGATATATGCAACTTCTGCCCTGGACATGAAAAGGAATTTGTAGTAATGAGAGCAATTATTCAAAGAAATAATGAATGACCTTTGGCATCTGAGCAGATGGTCTACAGCAGGCAATCAGTAAATGTCAGAAGATCTTTTCGCCAAGCTGACATTTCCTTTTGCCTAGAATGCCTGGTATTAAGTTATGGAGCGCTGTGCCTACGTCGACTGACTCATCACTTTTTAGCTCTCTCTTCACTTCCTCTTATGCCCCTTCTTGTGTAGAGGGATATACAAAGTCTTACTAGCTGTCTGTGGCGTTCTCAACATTCTTCTGTAAAGCCCATAATTTATGTGCCACCCAAAGATTTTCTTGTCTGTTGTCCAATCACAATCTCGGATTGTGTATCCTGGACAAAGTTGACAATACATTCATTCAAGGTTCCTGCTGCAAAGAAATGGATATCATCAATTTTCTCCTAACTCTCAATCTTATGTGCTGTACCACTAATTATCTTTTCCCACGCCATCAAACCACCCAGCATATTTTCCCAAAGCTTCAAACCACCCAGCATATTTTCCCATGCCAACAAACCACCCAATATCTTTTCCCATGCCAACAAACCACCCAACATCTTTTCCCATAATATCAAACCACCCAACATCTTTTCCCATGCCATCAAACCACCCAGCATCTTTTCCCACGCCAACAAACCACCCAGCATCTTTTCCCATTCCATCAAACCACCCAGCATCTTTTCCCACGCCAACAAACCACCCAACATCTTTTCCCATGCCAACAAACCACCCAACATCTTTTCCCACGCCAACAAACCACCCAGCATCTTTTCCCATTCCATCAAACCACCCAGCATCTTTTCCCACGCCAACAAACCATCCAACATCTTTTCCCACACCAACAAACCACCCAGCATCTTTTCCCATTTCATCAAACCACCCAGCATCTTTTCCCATGCCAACAAACCACCCAACATCTTTTCCCACGCCAACAAACCATCCAACATCTTTTCCCACACCAACAAACCACCCAGCATCTTTTCCCATTCCATCAAACCACCCAGCATCTTTTCCCATGCCAACGAACCACCCAACATCTTTTCCCATGCCATTCAACCACACAACATCTTTTCCCATACCAACAAACCACCCAGCATCTTTTCCCTTTGTCTACGTCTATCCCTCTCACCTTCTATTTTGTCTGTCGTTGCATTTTTCAACCTACCACTTCTCCATTCATACCACACAAATCCAGATTGCCTTTCCTAATTTATTTAAATTATTATATTTTATTTTGTCTTCCTCTTCTCCCCTTGTCTCTTTTCTATCTATTGTCCTTTCGAGGCGAAGACGGCACATAGGGCAGAACCACAATCTCAAAAACAGAAACCTTGCGTGCCAAAATGGCACATATTGCGGAGATCACTGCTTCTAAAACCTATGGCTCTGTTTCCATAACAATACTTTTTACAATGACAGCTTGTCAAGCCATCGATCAACCTCCTTAGTCGCCTCTTACGACATGCCTGGGTCACAGTGTCACTATTCTTTACTTCCCTCATAATGAAGTCCGGTAACACATGGTAAAACACTTTTACTATGTGGAATATGCCATCTGGATGCTAACTAGCTACTTCACTTGTTATTTTCTAGATCGTTGCCAAATGTTCACATATTAAAAGTTCCTAAAATGATTAATATCTGTCTGTTTGATAACGTCTTCAATTTGTGTGGTCTCACTATCGATTGTATCAAATCTTTTTCTGTTAAGTGTACCTCTGTTTCTATATTTTGCGAATCCCTTAACAATTAACAATGAAACTTTACAAAAATTTCCAAATTGTATCTAGGCAGCAAAATGTCCAGACATAAAGACATAACAGGAGAAATCATGAACATCATCGCACTATCATCAAATGCATTCAACAACTTGTTATCTGTTGTAATAATCTGTTCTTACCGAGATGTTTTTGCATTTACATATTTAGTTTAGTCACGAACATAAATCATCAACACTGAATGACATCTGCATGTAGGCTGCTCTTGTGTAGGTCGTACGGAGGAAGGACTAAGCGAAAAAAGGTTCTTTTAGTATCTACATAATAGATCTGTGGCTGTTCATATACCTTCTAACATTTTACTAACAAAACTACATGTCAAAAGATTTTATTTGGTGCTGTATCTCATAATTTACTGTCCATGCTTCATGACTATGAAGCAGCAATGGAAAATGAAAAAGGATATGATTACAGTTTTATGGTAATGAAGAGTGATACAAAAACAATCTAACATGGCAACAAAAAGTGCCCTCTGGATGGGGGTGCGGGGTAAGGTGACACACAACAATACACACAAAATACAAACAAAAGATACACACACAAAACACAAACACAAAATACGCACACACAATACATACCAAAAATACACATTAAAAATCATCATTATCACGTGCCATACCGGTTGGCATAGGTGATCATGTCCCTCCACAATCTTCTATCCACAGTGCATCGTATCAGTTCTGTTGTTGACTGTTTTCCATGTCATGAAACCAAGCTATCCAGTATTTTATCTCTTTGTCATCCGCAATCTCTCTTTCCTTTTATTTTGCCAGTTGTAACCAAGTATTCCAACTTTCCTCTTCTCATGATGTGCCCAAAAAATGTTAATTGTTTCTTTCTGATGTTTTTTAAGAGCTCCCTTTTTGTGTTGGCCTCTTTGAGAACTCTCTCATTGGTCTTTCTAGCTGTCCAGGGAACTTTCAACATTCTTCTGAGAAATCCCATCTCTGTGGCCTCTAATCGTTTTCTCATTTGTTTGTCTACTGTCCATGATTCGCTTCCATAGGTCAGAATTGGTTCTATATAGCATCGATGAACTCTCTTTCTCATTTCTATTGACATAGATTTGTTGCATAAGATATTTTTCATTTTCTGAAATGCTATTTTGGCCTGAGTTATTCTGCTTTTTATTTCTGTGTTGCATCTTCCATCTGATGTTATCAATGTGCCCAAGTATTTCAAATGTTGCACTTGTTTCAGATTTGTCTTGTTTATTTGTATGCTGCATGATGGTGATGATTGTTTCTTCGATATAACCATTACTTCTGTTTTCTTACTATTCAGACTGAGACCTTTCTTGTTGCTTTCTTTTACTATTATATCTATCATTTCTTGTTGCTCATTCTCTGTCTCTGCTATTAAGACTGTGTCATTCGCATATCGTAAATTATTTATGCTGTGACCGTTGACTTCATTTCCTTTTTTGTCTACTATTGATCTCATAATATGTTCACTGTTAAGTGAAAACAAATCCGGCAACAGAACACAGCCTTGTCTGGTTCCTTGTTTTATAAATTGAAATTGTCCTGTTTGGTTGTTAATTCGTATAGCTGCTGTTTGTTGACAGTACATGTTTTTTTATTATTTGCAGATCCTTGCCATCAATGTTTAATTTCTCCAGCATATTTATTATTCCCACATGCCTTACTTTGTCAAATGCTTTCGTGTAGTCTTTAAAGCACATATATAGATCTTTCTTTACCTCTATAGATCTTTCTATCAATGTTCTTAAGATGTATATTGCATTATTGCTGCCTTTTCCTTCCACAAATCCACATTGTTCCTCACTTATTTCTGGTTTTATTTTGTTCCTTACACGTCTCATGATGATTCTTAGTAATATTTTAGTCATATGGCTCATGAGACTAATAGTGTGATGGTCTTCACAATCAGTGGCGCCTGACTTCTTCGGTATGGCTACAAAAATAGATTTTAGTAGATCTTCAGGTATGTGTCCAGTGTTATATATGTCATTGAGTAGTTTTGTTATGATTTGTACTCCCAGCTCTCCTAATGCATTTATCTGTTCAATTGTTATATTGTCGGGACCTGGAGCTTTGCCTCTTTTCATGTGTTGAATTGCGTCCTCCACTTCACTCTGCATTATTGGTGGTCCTGTGTCTTCATTTGAATTGTTTAATTCTGGTCTTTTATCATCATAGAGTTGACTGATATATTCTGTCCATCTTTCCATTGTCTTCTCCTGTCCTATTATTATATTTCCTTCCTTTGATTTCACACATCCTGAAACTTTGACTTCTTTTCTTCCTGTTAATTCATTTAACTGATTGTGCATAAATTTTGAGTCTTTCTTTTGTTGTTTTTCCATTTCTTCACATTTCCGTTTTAACCATCCTTCCTTTGCTTCTTTGCTTTTGTTTTGGATCTCTTTGTGCAATATTTTGTATGTCCGTTTTTCTTTTTTAAATTAAAAATACACACATAAATTACACACAAAAATACACACAAACACAAAACACACAAAAAAATACACACAAAAATATATTTTTTAAAATGTAGTGATTATTTATCTGAGGTTTTCAAGTTTTTTTTTTCCTTCAAAATATAAAACTACAACCATACTCTTTCTGTTTTTTTTCTTGATTTTATTCTCCATATTGTCAAATGTAACTTATAATTGATTATTAATTTGATTAATTTAGGATCAACAGATCTTCTGAATTTAAAGAATTGTTTAAACAATGATACCTGTTCATCTTCGTCTTTGGCTAATGAGAGCCTTACAATGGGTTTCTTTGGCACAACAAGGAAATGCACAGGGGCCTGAGGTGCAATGTCACTGAAGGCAACACACTGTTCAATGAAATAATACAATATTTGCTCATCCCTGACCATTTTCAGTCTTTTACTTCTGAACAATTAAAACACAATACAAATATGCATATTAAATCACAACTCATGCGACTGGTAGGGACTATAACAAGAAATTGTAAGATAAAAACAGTATTCAGGACTTATCAACTCTTTATAGTAGCGTGTTCATAAGAAAAGATCAGAGTTTACGTTGAAATCAAGAGGTCATTGATACAACATAACAAATAAAAAGATCCTACAACAATGATTTATGAAACAAACTATTCTTGTATCCATGTGAATATCATAAAAACCAAATGATCTACAATTTAAGATACAAGTTAATGAAGTTAATTTTGAAGTTTTGTCAAGAGACAACTAAAATACATCCAAGTGCTCATCATCATCATCATTGAGTGCCATCTCAGCATCGAAGCTTAGCTACTATGGAGCGCCATTCCACTCTGTCTCTTGCTGTGATGGTGCAGATTGTCATAGGCTGATTTGTCCATCTTTTGATGTTACTCGTTCATGTTAGTCTTGGTCTGCCTCTGTCTCTTTTAGCTTGTATTTTCCCCTTCAGGATTACTTTTAGTAGGCTGTTGTGTCTTTTAACATGCCCCAACAATTTCATTTGTCTGGTTTGAATTGTGCTCAGTAGTTCTATTTTCATATTTAGTTGTTTTAAAACTTCATCGTTTATTTTCTTTTTTCCCATCCAATTCTACCTATTCTACTATATATCCACATTTCAAAGGCTTCAATTTTCTGTTCTGTTTTCTGGTCTAATGTCCATGTTTCTGCACCATACAGGAATATTGAGAATATGTACCATTTTGCTATTCATAGTTTTAGTCCTGGTGTTATTTTTTTGATGTTAGTATATTTTTCATGGCATTAAAATTACTTTTTGCCATACCTATTCTTTTGTTTATTTCAGTTATACATTTTCCATCACTGCTTATAGTATGTCCCAGGTAGTTGTAGCTCTGAACTGTCTCCAGATGTATTCTTTCAACTTTGATATCCACTTGTAGATTTTGAGTATTATCTTTGTTTATGATCATAGTTTTAGTCTTTTTGATATTCATATCTATTCCATATTTTTTGCTCGTCATGTTTATTATATTAAGTAATTGTTGTAGACCTTTAGGATTTTCTGCTAGTAGTACAGTATCATCAGCATATCTTAGGTTATTGATTATCTTTCCATTAATTTGTAGGCCTGGCATCTCTGTGATGTTTTTAAAGATTTGCTCCATGTGCTGCACATTTTATTTCTGTATAATAGAAATGCACTTGTTTCAGATTTGTCTTGTTTATTTTTATGCTGCATGATGGTGATGATTGTTTCTTCAATAGTCACCTAATCATCTGAACATCAGATTATTCTGAGAATGTTGATATGTCTCAGTTTTGCCAGAGCCAGCAGTATGTTCTTTCGGCTGACTCAGCAATAGCCTTCATTGCTCTTGTTTGCACTCTCCCCTTAATTATTCATCTCTCTAATAGGTCGTAGAGGGATGAGGTCATGAGTCCTCTGCCACTAGTTTCCACAGCATACACTCAGACCTGGAATCCCTGCTATCTCAGCTTGGTAGTAAGATCCTGTATTTGGCTAGTTTAAATATATGCTGCTCCTCTATCCTGGATGCGAATGGCACTGTGAGCTCTATAAAGATGATGTGAGTCATATTTGATGTGTAAAGTGCAATGTCCAGACACATTTTAAATCTCTTGGTGTAGTACTCTGGTCAACAGCTATCTCCCAGTTATTCGCTATGTCCAGGATCGTTGAATCATTGCAGTTGTTTTGCTTTGGCGTGTGTGGCCTATCCAGCTATAATAAAATAGGTGTTAGTTGTAGCTGGTCGAACTTTAGTGCTGGTCTTCATTCACGCCCCGTATACGATGGCAGCCAATTCATGAAGCACTTTGTTGTGTCACATGTACCACCCTTGGCCTAGAGCTGTCTTGTATGAAGAAAGAGGATGCGCCATCATCTGTCTTCCATTGCAGAGAGGACATCGGTTGTCATCTGTCTTCCTCCACTTCACAAGGTTGCAGGCTGATGGTAGAAGGTCGTACACAGATCTAATTATGTAGCTGAGCTGCAGCGGTGCCATATGCCACATGTCATTCTATGTTAGCGTCCTGTGAAAATTCTCATCCTATGTGGTCCATTGACTTTGCTGCACCTGTTGTGCTCCCTTTTGCACACATTTGATCGCCTCTGTGTCTCTGATATCCTGAACTACCATGTCCCTATGTTGTCACTTTGATGCTTTTGAACACCATTGGATTTCACAGTGATCCAAATCCATGCCTGTTGGTCAGCATGTAGCCCATCATTTCCTTCAATTTAAGACTTATTATACTTTCATCACCTTCTTCATTACCAAGTGTATGATTTACAAATGTTATAAGTTATATTATGCAATAAATAAGTTATATTATGCAATAAATAATTAATTATAATATAATGGTAGCAGATCTCTTGTACTACTCTGACTAAATTGATAATGCTACATTTACAGAATTTTCATAATTATTAATCATTATACAATAAACATACACAATATACATTGACCTGATAAAACTCACCATCTGATCAGGACTCAGGGTGGCCGATCTGATGACTAATGGCGACAATATTTTTTTCAGAAATGTAAATTGATTATTAAAAAAGATTCCACTAAAAGTAAGGTTAAGTCCTAATTCAGGTACATAGATTAAAGTGATCTCCCTTTAGTTGGAGTTACACGAAAACTACAATCAAACATTGGTTCTCAAATACTAAAAATAATCTCTCTATACATGTTCATCACTACCAGAATTTATTTTATTTTTGGGCCAGGTTTGGGAAACATAAGACTCTACTTTACCATTACTTTACCCTCTACAGACAGATTAGAAAACTACCAAATAAATTGTAATGTTACTCAAGGGGATGTTACTCTTCTGAACTTAAATAATTTATGAACCTTAACTAGTTAACTAGAACTTGACAAAAGTAAAACTAAACTTTGGTGGTTTTTTTTTTCAACAAGGTTTCGGGTTAGTTTGCTATTCTAAACCTAACCCAGGTGGTCTTCTAGGTAGATTTGACAGCCAAATAAATAAAGTGCAAGTGAGCAGAAATAATTTGGGACACTAAACATGTAAATTACCTTAATTAATAGCAGTCTAGTTACACTAGTTAAGCTTAAATGGACAAAATCTGGAAATATATATATATAAAATTACTATTTAATTAATTTAGTATATAATTATATAACTATAAAAATAATAAACATAGCCATTGTTTTTGGTACCATATAAATCATTCATATTGTTTAAATTTACTAATTATAAATAAAAAATAAATTATACAATTAACATACATAAACTAAACAATATGCCATGCCATGTAAACTTTATGAAAAAAACAGAACACGAAGTATCTTATACATTATTACCTGATCATCCTCGTGAAGAAAAACGGCTGGTATTTCTTTGCGAATTATTTTACCAAATATTGTACTGCCTCCAAGTTGTGCAGACTCTGCCACGTCTGTCGTCCCCGCCATGTTCAATTCCCGATAATCCCCATTTTCCGGGCAGGTCCGATCCTGTCACGGGGAAAACCGAGACCTGTTCTTTCTAGGAATTGTTAGTATCAGTGTCACGTGATAATGTTGTATTAGAATTATAACATAATTAGTCAGCAAGGTAACCTACACACGTTTCTGCAATCGGATTTTAATTATAGAATAGATCATTTTACCCTTAAGCTTGTTGTTGTTAGGATCTTCATCACTACACACCTAACAAAGCCGTAGGTGCTCCGATATCCTCCTCGAGAGTATCCGAGAAGAATCCTAGCCCACGTGCACGAACTCCGTAGCACGGTTCGGGATCTACGGAGTTGATTGGTTTATGCTGACAATTGTTTCCCGGAGAGCGGCCACATTTATAGCCTTAACCAATAAAGGCTACGTCTGAAAAGTGTTCCTTGTTGCAGTTTCCTCATATTCCAAGTCCGGCTTGTTGCAGGAGCTACCGAGTTAAGTGCTCCGTGCACACCGTGAGCTGTGTGTTTCATCCGTTTTGATCATGTTTCGATATTCCAATTGGTTTCGATGAATGCTGATATCGTATGACAGGGAACAGTTGGCTGTGTTCACTTTCTGTGCGGTTTTGCCTTATGTCTTTTGGCGTGTGCTGAGACTGCTATGATGGGGACTACAGCTACCTTTCTTTGTTTGGGAGATGAGTTAGTAATTCGGATGATTCCACTGGCACGGGCGGTTGAGCAATTATGGATTTTAATTCGTTTGCAGTGATACCGGGGCCTTCCATAACCAAATGGCTCAATGCGGCAGTCTTCGCCTATGACGTGTTCGAAGGCTTCCTCAGACGAGAGCAGACATGTGCTGCTGCTATAGATCTGGAGGATGCATACAACAGGGTACCATTTGACTACCTCAAGCACATGCTCCTCAAACTGGCGGTGCACCCCTTCCTCATTAGATGAATAGCTGCTGCACTGTTTCAGAGGAAGGTGATACTCAGATGTGGAAGTTGGTCTTCCGAGCCAACATTCATTTGTCCAACGCTACCACAAGACTCACCATTGTCACCAGTTCTATTTAACGTGTACACAATAACAATCACAGAACAACAACTGGATGGGAGGGGAAGAACTATGACTTTAGCTGATGATATTCTGGTATATCGACAGGGAAGAGACGGACGGGGAATCGCCTCCACAATGCAAGACGAACTCGATCGCATTTCTTCCTGGTGTGGGGTTTCAGGTGCCTTGGTTAATCCTAATAAAGCATCAGTTTCATGGTTCTCCCTTAACTATCATATCGTTAATATGACCACACCGGTAGTACGAATGGGAGCTGATGAGGTGACCAGGGACAAGTTGATGACATACATCGGAGTTAAGTTTGATCGCAGCCTGTGTTTTCGGGATCACGTTGACCATGTGATAACAAAATCCCGCAAAGGATTAGCCGCCTTGAAGGTCATGGCAGCTGCCAACATCGAGCAGAGGCTACTTACTCTTCTGTTCCAGGGATTAGTCTTCGCATCAATCGAGTATGCCCTGGCGATTCTTACTGTCAGTACGACTCAAATTGAACAATGTACTAGGGAGACTCCCTGTGTAGCAATGAGGTAGCAATGACTTTCCAATCATGGATGACAGAATCAAGATCTGGAGAGCACGAGCACACCTGAAGATTAGTGTAGATAAAGAGCATCTATTGCACCATGAGCATCAAACAGATCTGTGGGCTTACCAACATCAACGATGGCGAGGAGTGGATACCTGTGCCTACGTCACTCAAGTGGACATGCTCGTGTATTGTCACACTCGACAGGAAAAGTAGGGAACAGAAATCAGTCGTGATTAATGTGGAGGTCAACAGTCTCATCTGCGATAACACCGATGAGAAAGATGCAGTCATCTATACAGACGGATCTGTAATACGACACCAAAGAAGTGCATGGACATTTACAGCACGTTCGGCAGGCAGAATAGTCAAGGAAGACAGTGGTGCATACGTCATGATCACGAGTAGCATGACGATGGAGGTGATGGCAGTGACCAAGGCATTCAAATGGTTAGAGTCACAAGACTACATCCACGCATGTATACTGAGTGATTCGATGAGCATGATTAAAAAAAAGGGGGGGGGGAGGCGGACTCTGTACGTATGCAGTGGGTAGAGTCGTTGCAGAAATCAAAAATACCTAAGGTCACATTTGTTTATGTCCCTGGACAAGCGAGAGTACGGGGAAATGAAAGAGCGGGCATGTTGGCTAGCTGCGCTGTACTTGAGGACGGTCAACCAATGGATCGGGCGGACATCATCAATGACTTCCGAGATGTGAGAAGAGCACAGGACTTCGACGACCACAAATCCATGTCACTCCTTCGGATGAAAGAGATGATAGTTAAGATGAGCACAGCCAGAAATGAGAAACTTAGTGCCCGTGTAAGAAGACTTATCAACCAGCACGGAACTGGAGTCGTCAGTCGCTGGGCACTGCGGGACTTGCTAAGGAGGGTATCTAAGCACCTATGGACATGTTCAGAGTGCGATGATGATGACCCGCAAATAATTCAATAACTCAGTAACAGACAACTACGTGACCGTGCAAGATTCCAGTCAATAGTTTAACTAAAGGTAAAGGTAAAGTACGAGACTAGAACCGGCGTCTCAGCACGCGAGTTTACACCCATATGTGCTCGGCCGCCTATCCAGAAATGTTCGGAGATTTCTGTATAGTGTCATCTCAAGCATCTAATCTCAGATGCGAGGCAACATTCCTCACCTTCCCAGGGTAATACCCTGGTACCCCTTTCTGCCAACGGCTGGGTCGACCATGGGGGTATTTTTTGTTTCCAACCACGAGTACAACTCACACTGCTCCCAGCGGGAATCGAACACGGGTTGTCCGAACGTCGGTAGTCCAGTCGGATGGTTTTCCCAACTAGGCTACCGAGGCCCCCCCTAGTTTAACTAACTACACTGTAGTGGAATACATTCTTCGACTATGACTGAATCTAAGCTAAGAAGACTTTGAAGAGATTATGATTCTTCTTCTACCTTTCAGCTCCCTGTGGAGCATATGTGTTAAACAAACTCTTTACAAACCGCTCTGTATCTTATCATTCTTTTAAGATCATTCCATGTCTTCCCCATCACCTTAATCTCTACTTCCATCTGTCTTCTCCAATATTATTTTGGTCTTTCTCTTTGTATTTTTCCTTGAGGATTCCACAAAAATGGGGTTGTTGTGTAATACTCTCAGTTAGCTTCCGTAATGTGTATCCTATCCAGCGCCATCGTCTTTGCTGTATGTTTGTGACATTTTTGCACCTTATTTTTTTTTACAGTACATGATAACCAGTCCCATGCTCAACTCTCCTTAGTCGCCTCTTACGAACATGCCTGGTAGAGAACAGTGCTACAATTATTTACTCCCTTTCCGGACCCCGGCAGCGCACGGGCGATTATGATTATATAATAATTATTATAATTCATCATTTGCTTCTCTTACATTCCACGTTTCGGTTAATCATAACCTTAATGTCGTGGTCTGCTGCTCATATCTTTGATGACGTCTTTGATGGCATAAGTGCAGGAAGTGAACTCTTGGGCTTCAGATATCTTTTACATTGATATTTGATTTTGTTGGTGTTGATTTAACCCTAGGAGGTTGACACAAGCCAAGAGTACAATACGATATGGCCTTTGTCGTGTTGTGGGCGGTTTGTAGCAAACAATAATGATTATAGCTTGTTTCATAACTCGTGCCCAACTTTAAAAATCGATAGCTTTTTAACCGCTTGTTGTAAGATATTAACAATTTGCATGTAAAGTTATAATGATTAGAACCCAACAGGGAATTAATTTCATTTAAAAAAAACATTTGGTTATTATTGTTGCTTATTTGATTTATATAAATTTATAACGACCCATTGATGTAGTCAAAACTTAATGTTTACAGTATTTTAAGTTAAAAATAGCGAGTACAAATCCATACACGATAAAATTGACGCGTTTGCACGCCTTCACGTGGTTTTTTGACACAATTAGACACTTGTAAAAAACACGACAAATTGTGTGTTCCATTTCCGTTCATTCATAGGTGTAGACGTGGAACGGTAACATTTATCATGAGTCTTAAAATGAAATTCTGCAGTTTACAAAACATCGCAATAAAAATGTATGACTATTTTTGCAAAGAGGCTAAACGAGGAAGATTATTTCATTCTTTAGAAAACCCTGAGAATAGGACAAGACACATTTTGGATTTATCTAAACGGTCATTTAATCGCTGAATTCAAGCACGTGACCGTCAATGTTCCAAATATACAAAATCACAACTTCAGGTTCAGGTGTGGTTCAGGACCACACAACTATGAAAATTGGACATACAGGTATACCTTGATATTATCGTCCGTCCTCGAATTGAGAAGACAATAATTCTCCTGGTGTTTTTCCTTATTCAGTTATTTCCCCATTACGGCCACACCTTTACCTAGTGAAAATTAAACATAGACCAGCAACTACGGTAATTTCTATTATTTAGGGGTTCACAATTTACAATTTTGACAAACATCAAAGAAATTCGCCGCTTTAAGAAAACTGCAGCTGCAAGATATTTGTTAAATATACATTTAAAGGATCTTTTGCATTCTAATAACATTTGGAAAATTTCAACAGTATTTAACAAACGGTTTCTGAGCAATAGCGTTTTGAAATTGGGCAAGTGATTTGAAACGAGCTATAGTCAATAGTCTAGGCAATATATTAGTAGGGAACGAGTAAATAAATGCAGAGTTGCGGTAAAGCTGGTAGCAAGGTGCAAATAGTGGAGCATAACTTACACATCTACATGGTATGTTGGCAGCTTTACATAAAAGGAACACAACAAAATACTGACGTTTCGCCCCACATGCGACCTTCTTCAGAAAATAAGAACAACAAGAACAAACGATGGCAAACAGATAAACATTCGGACTTCCGTCTCCAAGATGGCGGATCTAGTCCACGTCCTCTAGATCGCTGCAGAAAGTTCACCCAAGGTCTGATTAATTTCGGATCTCCGTTGTACTTTTCTGCTTTAAAGTCAAAATGATGATATACTTAATACACCTGTGTCGCTAAAGCGAGGTCATAGGCTGACAACAGTCTGTTTTTGACAAATCAAGTGTTGTGAATGAGACCTTCCACCGTCTAGACTTGATATTTGCTTTACGTCACATTGGTGCTGTTCATGACCGTTGTTGGAATTCTTTGACGCAAGTTATTTCCATGTTACACATTAATGTAAGCTACTTCGTCAGCCGCAGTTTTGTCTCTTTGGGGAATTTGCTTCGTGTTTTGTTCGTCGTAGGCTGCTTACACTAGAGTAATCAGACAGAAATCTAAAGGGAGCGAGATTGTATGTTCGGCGACATTGTTGTGTGCTACGTCATCGTAATGGTTCCATAAATCGGCCGTGCGCAAATCTTACGGTCTGCTGTTTGATGTGCGACGGGGATAATTTGACGACTGACTGTGTGTCTATATGTTCGGAATTGGAGTCATCAACGATGGTCTAACATCATCTAGTGCTACGACGATCATCATTTTCAAGAGGACGTGACTTACCGGTATATGGGGATTGGCGGCGAGAACAGTTAGAGGTTGTACATGAAAAGTGTTCCTTGTTGCAGTTTCCTCATATTACAAGTCACATGTCTGTGTTAGTCACCTCTATTGACTCGGGCAGATGGTGCTCGTAAACCTGGGAGGGCCGACCATCTAAGGGCAGAATCCCCCTACAGAAAAGATCATCTGCTGCCTTGCAGGAAGATTGGGTACAATCAAAGGCTAAGGAAAGCCAATCTGAACAAAATGCTGGCTGAAATCGGATGCACTGGGCCACTGGCGCAGAACACAGTGCAACGTTTTAACGGGTATTCAAGCGGAGTGGATCTAACAGGCTTAAACAGACAGCTGTCTTCGTGTGAGAGTCTGGAGTCCTACTCTGATTGAGTCCTGATCGCAGAGAGAGAGATAGATAGATAGAGAGAGAGAGAGAGAGAGAGAGAGAAATATTCCTACATCTACGATGATAGAGACAGGCAGGTCAACGACTAGTGTCTTATACTGGAAGCTGATTTACTGAACAGCTTCTCTCGTGACTGAATCTGAACATTTTGGATAGACAGATCTGACCGCAGAATGAACAATATGCTTAAGTGGTGTCTGACCTCATCTCCTTTCTACTGCTCCTTTTGTCTTCTGAATTTGACATCAACGCTTCACCGAATGTTATTGCGCAGTTTTTATTTTTGTTCTCAATGTGCAACGATCTGATGCCAGACTTTCCCAGTTTCATTCGCTGATAGATAATTCACTCAAGGAAGCCTTGCAAACATCCTTATACTGTAACTCTGGATTGCCCTTTGGTCTCTTACCGTCCCTAAATTCATCATATAATAATTGGGCATTTCTATATCAGTAGAATTCGCGCATCCGATGCGACCCAAGATGTTTGTGTCTTTCTTGTTTCCGGTTTGTTGGCAGCAAAGTGTAATTTCATTGATGTGTGTTTGTGAATGAAGAAAATAAAAAGCTCACGGTGTATCCACGATCGAAGAGCTGATTGACTGGGGTTGGCCAGTCTATAACATGGAAACAGGTTCTGGACCGTGCGACTGAGTGAGTGTACCATCCACAGCATCGACTTTCAGCAACAAAATCAACAACAACGATAAGAAGTATTCAGATGAAGACGAAACAACAACATTGAAGAAGGAAAGCAAGAAAAGGCAATCGTTCCGGAATGTGTACGAAACGTTTGAAGTGCGAGAAGCTAGGCATAAAGTATGTGCGCCTTACATACTGTAGCTGTGCTTTCATAAATCAACAACGTCCCATTCTTGTTAAGCTACTGTGCGGCGCGGATTTCATAATTTTGCAAAAAACACTTTTTGGTGATAGGACAGTTAGTGCCCCTGAATTTCACTGTTTCTAAAATAGATATTACCTTGGACAGGCCATCCTTGTGTGAAACAACATGGTGGCAGCTGAGGTTGATATGTCTGCGTGGGACAGTTGAGAATTGCAGCTACATGCCGTTATGGTGCAGACTCCCAGTTCCTTTCGTCGTTGTAAATGTGTATTCTTGTAATGAGAAGGTGGATACACAACAATGGCAGAATCTCTTCGCGTTTTGAGGAGGAGAACATTATTTTCTGCGGAGACTTTAATGCTAGAGGCAACAAGTTGGGTAATGTCATGACCAACAAGCAGGGAGAAGTCCTAGAGAACGCATTGGTGTCCGCCGATTTAGTGTGCTTCAGTAATGGAAGGGCAACCAGAATGGCCACTCAAACAGGAGACCCTGATAGTGTCATAGACCTGGCACTGGTGTCTTCCCACTTTCGCACGGGTTAGTAAGTGGAGTGTACTGTGATTCCACAGAAGTTATCACTATCCATATGTCATCCTGTTTGAGAAAGGCAGGAATAGAGTCCAGAAAAGCGAGCTCCACACATTCCACTATGAGAACACGGACCTGGACGTCATTAGCAAAATGGGACAAAGGAAACAGGGCGCCCCTCGCAGGAGACAGGAGAGATGGATGCAGCCGTCCTCGTGAAACGTAGAAGTCGAGGAAGCTTGGCGTAACAAGAGACAAACGGTCAAGACATGGCAGAAAACCAGAATGAATAGAAGATCACAACCTGAGCTCTTGAAGCGTCTGACAGAAGTCGGCCATAAAATGATGCACTTTAAACTATGTGCTAAGCAGACTAAGGATGCCAAGTGGGATGATTTCTGCCAAAAAAAGTGTGCTCAGAAAAATCTCTAGCCATTTTTGGCGCCTTCATCAGAGCATGAATGGCACAACTCGACACAGAGGCATACCAGACTTCATGAGCACGGGCCAGATATGGCACAAATCTGATGAAAGCAAAGGTAAGACCCTGCTTGCCCGCTACATTGAGCTGACTGACCAAAGAAATGAGGCTGTAAGAATGAGGATACTGGAGTCACTTTCAGAATTGTGTGAGGATGTAGTGCTGGGAGAAGGTCTCACGATCACAACTGATGCTATTCGCACAACATTTAAAAGGTCACACAACACAGCTCCTGGTCCAGATGGTGTTCAGTACCACAACGTAGGCAATTTAGCTGACGACGACTTGAAAAAAAACAAACTGGCCAAAGAGTTTAATGTCAGCATTCACAGTTTAATGTCAGCATTCACAGTTTAATGTCAGCATTCACAGTTTAATGTCAGCATTCACAGTTTAATGTCAGCATTCACAGTTTAATGCCAGCATTCACAGTTTAATGTCAGCATTCACAGTTTAATGTCAGCATTCACAGTTTAATGCCAGCATTCATAGTTTAATGCCAGCATTCATAGTTTTATGCCAGCATTCACAGTTTAATGCCAGCATTCACAGTTTAATGCCAGCATTCACAGTTTAATGTCAGCATTCACAGTTTAATGCCAGCATTCATAGTTTAATGCCAGCATTCACAGTTTAATGTCAGCATTCACAGTTTAATGTCAGCATTCACAGTTTAATGCCAGCGTTCACAGTTTCATGCCAGCATTCAAATTAAGGCAGAATGACTACACGGCTATTTGCTACAGCTACCGAAGCCAACCAATGACCATTCTCAGGTTAGTGCCAACAAAATCATCGTTATGCAGAACACTGGGTGCAATATACTGGAGGAAATAGTTGCCAGTGTACTCACCTGTCACCTTGAACACATACGCGCATTCCCATCCATACTCGGAGATTACAAGGTTCACCATTGTCACCAGTTCTATCTAACGTGTGCACAATAATTCAATTAAAAACAAACTCAGGCAGGAAATGTAGGGAACAGAAGTTAGTCGTGGTCAATGCGGACGTGAACGGTCTCATCTGGGATAATACCGATGAGGAAGATGCAGTAATCTATACAGACGGATCTATAATACTACACTAAAGGAGTGCATGGGCATTTACAGCACGCTCAGCAGGCAGAATAGTCAAAGAAGACAGTGGTGCATACGTCATGACACCGAGTAGCATGACGATGGAGGTGGTGGCAGTGATCAAGGCATTCATCTGGCTAGAGTCACAAGACTACACCCATGCTTGCATACTAAGTGATTCGATGAGCATGACAAAAAAAGTGGAGGCGGGTCCGCACGTAGGCAACAGGTAGAGTCATTGCACAAGAAAGAAAATATGTAGGGTTACCTTTATCTACGTCCCTGGACATGCGGGAGTTATGAAGAAGACTTATCAACCAACACAGAACTGGAGTCGTCAGTCGCTGGACACTACGAGACTTGCTGAGGAGGGGATCTGAGCATCTATGGACATGTTCGGAGTGCAATGATGTTGACCCGCTAATAACTTAACATCTGTTAAAAATCTGCTTTCTGTGTAATAAATCCAACTACCATTGGATGCCGCAATGACTGATAACCTGTCTTCGGGGTTCAAGGAGTACTGAGAAATAGATGATTGACAATAATACGTAAATCCTGCAACGGCGCGGGCAAACAACTTATAGTGCGAATCATCATCAAGTACCGGGCCTGCTGGCGTAGGTGATCATAAAGTAAAAGTAAAGTACCCCCGTCACGCCAAGTGGCGTACAGGGAAATATGGTGTTAGTGACCCTATATTTTACAGACCTTCAGCACTTGTTTTTTGACGTAATGTGGTCAGTATTACGCCCGTGCTGCTTTACTTTCCCAGAAAAAAAATCCGGTACCCATTTAAGGCTGGGTGAACCCGGAAGCCGTTGGTTGGGATCGAACCCTACCCCTTGTTCGTGGTAGTCCAGTTCACTAACCACTGAGGCTCCCTTGTAGGTGATCATGTCTCTCTACAATTCTCAATCTCGACAGTTATTTATCATTTCTGTTGTTGACCTTCTGCCAAGCAATTCTCTTAAGCTGTCTGGTATTTTTTCTCTTTCTTTTCCTTCCCTCAATTTTCCCAGTTGTTACAATATATTTCAGTTGTTCTCTTCTCACTACATGACCAAGAAATGATGATTGTTTCTTCCTAATATTGGAAATTAGCTCTCTTTTTGCTTTGGCCTCTTTCAGAACGTTTTCATTACTCTTCTTAGCTGTCCATGGTATTCTCAACATTCTTCTGTAAAACCACATTTCTACAGACTCCAGTGATTTTCTTGTTTGTTGTCCTATTGTCCATGATTCACATCCATATGTTAGACTGACTCTACATAACATTTAAGAAGTCTTGTTCTTGCTTCGATTGTCAAAAATGGATTGCACAGTATCTTCCTCATTTCTTGGAAAGCTGCTTTTGCCTGAGAAATTCTGCATATCACCTTTAGTGCGAATACTTGATGCAAAATATAGCAAAATAATAACTTTTCTCAGAACCTAACATCATATGTTGTTAAGATCTGTCTGTCTGTCTGCTTGTCTGTCTGCCTGTTTGTCTGTCTGTCTGCCTGCTTGTCTGTCTGTCTGCCTGTTTGTCTGTCTGCCTGCCTGCCTGCCTGCCTGTCTGTCTGTCTGTCTGTTCGAAGTGCAATGATGATGACCCGCAAATAACCCAATAACTCGTTGAGGAAGGGACCCGGAGTACCTATGGGGTTGTTCGATGTGCAGTGAGGATTATATGTTGACCAACCAACACACCGTCATAGTAACTAATTAACTTGTATAACCATATCATGGATATCAGTTATTCATTTCAATCACGGACTAACATTGTTGGCTACTAAATATCTAGATTTATTCAGAGGAATACTGAGTACGATTGTGGTAATGATATGCAACAACTACGTCTAAGAGATGAGAGTTGAAGATGGGCACAGCTAGTAACGAGAAACTTAGTGGGCATGTAAGAAGACTTATCAACCTAAAAATAAAAATCTAAATTATGGATTTTAATTCCTTGCAGTGATACCGAGGCCTTCTTAAACCATAACCATTATCAGCCAACACAGAACTGGAGTCGTCAGTCGCTGGACACCGCGAGAACTTGTTGAGGAGTGGATCCGAGCACCTATGGACATGTTCGGAGTGCAAAGGTGATGACCCTCAAATAACTCAACTACGTCCACTTATACATTTTTACGGGTTCTGTCACTGGTGAATAATGTTAAACTCACGGTGTTTATGTAATTAAACTTTCTAATCGTCTTACTTATTCGTGAATATAGAATATAACATAAACCTCGTTCATCACTTTTATTTTTCATTTTTATTATTATTATTATTTTTTGTGGGGGGGGGGGGGGGGATCTCAATGCCCTGTTTTTGTCTCATTAAAATATTGACAAAGACATCACCGCAATGCCCAATAACGATACGCAGTACAATATTAAAATAGGTAAACGAATTTAAATATCTTGGAGCGATGTTAACCCCAAATGGTTGTTGTACAACAAAATTGATTTGCAGAATAGCTCAGACAATAGCAGCTTTCCAAAAAATGAGGAAGATACTGTGCAATCCATTTTTGACAATAGAGATAAGAAAAGAGTTCTTAAATGTTATGTAGAGCCAGCCTTAACATATGGATGTGAATCACGGACAATAGGACAACAGTCAAGAAAATCACTGGAGGCTGTAGAAATGTGGTTTTACAGAGGAATGTTGAGAATACCATGGACAGCTAAGAAGAGTAATGAAAACGTTCGAAAGAGGCCAAAGCAAAGAGAGAGCTCATATCCAATATTAGAATGAAACAATCATCATCTTTGGCCACGTAATAAGAAGGGAACAGCTGGAATATATTGTGAGAACTCGGAAATTTTAAAGGAGGAAAGATTCCTGACAGTTTTAAGAGAATGGTTTGGCAGAAGGTCAACAACAGAAATGATAAATAACTGTCGAGATCGAAATTTGTGGAGAGACATGATCACCTACGCCAACAGGTATGGTACTTGATGATGATGATGATGAAAATATTGACATTAGTGTAAATTTGTGAATAAAAGCCCTTGTCACGCTCATGACCCCCGTCGTCATATATTAGTCGTCATTGCGTGGGCGTCACTTAATGCACAGTTCTTCCACTTCAACGTGCAAGAAGCATCCAAACACTCACTTGATAGCTGAAGTCACTTGTGTTAGGTCGAAAGGCTTAGATACAACATCTTGCTATAAACAACAACAACACCGCGCAACTACGCCCAGTTGACGTCATTTTAAGGATGGACTCTGAAGAGGAGTAGTCGTTGGATGAACACAATAGCAGAATATGACTTTGTTTACTATATAACTGGTAATATCCACATTTCACATTGTACGCGAGTATTTCGGCTGAAGGAGCAAAGGCATACAAGTGTAACGTTGTTGTAAAGCTGATTAAAAAGGATGAAATGAAAAAAAAATGAAAAAGTTATATTGTTAAAGCTTTACGTAGATGACAGACAACACACAAGCACAACTCTGCAGCTCAGGAGGCCTTTAGGTTGTACAGTGAACAACACACACATACACACACGCGCGCATGCAGACACACACACACACAACTCTGCAGCTCAGTAGGCCTTTAGGTTGTACAGTGAACAACACACACATACACACACGCGCGCATGCAGACACACACACACACAACTCTGTAGCTCAGTAGGCCTTTAGGTTGTACAGTGAACAACACACACACGCACACACCACACACACGCACACGCACACACACCACACACACACACCACACACAAACACACACACACGCACGCACATACGCACAAATACACGCACGCACACTCACCACATTTATCTAAGTGAATCTTAATAAAAAAAAAAAAAGAGAGAGAGAGACTCAATCAACTTGAGGTCACTGCGCATGCTACAAAGAAGTTTCTTTTCATACATTTTAAATAGAGACCTGACAGCGCCAGATCTGAATTTGTCGGCGAATCATAGCTGATGGTTTGTGCCAGGATCGATCAAGTGAGTAGAGACCGAGAAGGAGTGCAACTCAAAAATGACATTGGATGTTATGAGGCGAAAGAAGCAAATATCACAGCTCTACTACAAACACAACTCATACACGTCCACTTAACGTCATTTTAAGAGCGGATGACGAACAGGTGTATTATGATAATTATCGGGTGACTGTAAGCAAGCAAGCATTTGTTCTAAATATTTTCTTTTTCATATATTTCATTATGAAAGCGCTAATTTATTCATTGAGTGCCGTCTCCGCATCGAAGGCTGGCTACCATGGAGCGCCATTCCGCTCTGTCTCTTGCTTTGATGGTGCAGATCGTCATAGGCTAATTTGTCCATTTTTGATGTTTCGTCAATATTAGTCTTGGTCTGCCTCTGCCACTTTTACCTTGTATTTTCACTTCCAATGTTACTTTTAGTAGGCTGCTGCGTCTTTTAACATGCCCCAAAAATCTCATTTGTCTTGCTTGTATTGTGTTTAGTAGTTCTCTTTTCATTTTTAGTTGTTTTAAGATTTTATCGTTTGTTGTTTTTTTGTTCTTTCTACCCAGTTAAGCTAAAGCGCTATGTTGTTTTATTTTATTCACTTATATATTTTTTGTGCGTGAGTCGTCCACTGTTCCAACTGAAGATCCAACAAAACAGCAACGTTATTTTAATTGTGACCTTCACCTACATAAACCTGTTTATCATACTACTTTTCAATTCATCTCAGCGGCGAGGCCCGGCTTGAAACGTCCGTTACTCATCGACGGAAAAAAAACATGAATACGAAGTAGAAGTTAGCTGCCTGTGCGGCGAGGGACCCCTGTGCACACGGCTGCCAAGGAAAAATGGATTAACACGCAAAATTCAGTTCCTAGTCTCTGGGGACTTCGTCAGAGTTGAAAGCTGGCGAACGCAACAACAACAACAACAACAACAACAACAACAACAACAACAACAACAACAACAACAACAACAACAACAATCCTCATTTGAGGTGATACAACTTCAACTTCGTGTGTTGATGCCCTTTGATAATAAAACTTGCATATTAACTCTCTCCATACGGAAGCTTTTTATCGACTCAACGGAAGAGATTTCAGAGACAAAATTTGTCATTGTTTTAAGAATCAATTTACATATTTATATTTATCTAACATGTAACATATTATATGTACATTTTTAGATAATTGAACAAGGAATTAGATTTCACCAATACCACGATGATACAAGACATGTAAAAAATTATGGTTAGATAACGGTTTACACTAATTAAATTGAGAGTGACGCATTATGCGGCGAAACGTACGGAATGAGTTAATCTTCTTCTTCTTCTACCTTTTAGCTCCCTGTGGAGCATAGGTCTTCAACAAATACTTTCCAAGTCGTTCTGTTTTTTGCCATTGTTTTAAGATCATTCCATGTCTTCCCCATCATCTTCATCTCTGCTTCTATCTGTTTACTCCAATATTATTTTGGTCTTCCTCTTTGTATTTTCCCCTGGGGATTCCAAATAAGGGCTTATTGTATAATACTCTCAGTTGGCTTCCGTAGTGTGTGTCCTATCCAACGCCATCATCTTCGCTGTATCTCTTTATCCACTGGAAAGAGTTAATATTGGTTATTTGGTTATGGAAGGCCTCGGTATCGCTGCAAACGAATTAAAATCCATAATTGCTCAACCGCCCATGCCAGTGGAATCATCCGAATTACTAACTCATCTCCCAAACAAAGAAAGATAACTGTAGTCCCCATCGTAGCAGTCTCAGCACACGTCAAAAGACATAAGGCGAAACCGCACAGAAAGTGAACACAGCCAACTGCTCCCTGTCATACGATATCATCATTCATCGAAAACAATCGGAATATCGAAACATGATCAAAACGGATGAGACACACAGCTCACGGTGTGCACAGAGCACTTAACTCAGTAGCTCCTGCAACAAGCCGGACTTGGAATATGAGGAAACTGCAACAAGGAACACTTTTCAGACATAGCCTTCAATGGTTCCTGCCGATTATCCACCATATACCATGGAAGTTCACGTCCTCCCGAAAATGATGATCGTCATATTGATTGACGATCTTCATTCATAAAATGTATAGTGCTTGATGTAAAGAGTTAATAGCTGGTCAGCAATCTTTTTTTTTTTATTTGCAATTTCCTTCCTCCTTTAGCCATTATATCAGCATTGTTCTCTCTCTCTCTCTCTCTCTCTCTTTCTCTCTCTCTCTCTCTCTCTCTCTCTCTCTCTCTCTCTCTTTTAAATAACCTCACACAGATTTCGTAATGAAATATTACTGATGAAAGTTCAGTGTTTGATTTTAACTTTTGTTCCCCAGACCACTTATCATGCAACATATCCCATCTGACGGACTTACAGTCTGTTATAAGTTATCGTTTGTCTAAAACATATTACCACTGTTTCCTTCCAAGATATTATTTATCTTTGTATTTATCTATTTTTTTTTTAAATTCTATTTTTTTTTTAATTAGCCTTTTCTCCACTTTCTAGCGGTCTGCTGGGTAGTACGAAGAAATGGAGAGGAAGAATATTTGTAAAGGTGGGAGATTAAATATCGCATGCCCCAGTGCAGTCACTTCACAATGTACAGGTCACAGTTTTTTAATCCCCCTTCTGATAAGAAAAAAAAAAGTTCATGCTATTTTATGACCACGGGTCAGACTTGCTTGAAGAACGAATCATTTTTATTCCTAAATACACACACACATATACATATGATTTGCGACCAAACAAGACGACACAAAGCGTACGAGACCCTGACCGATTTATCAGCGAAGATTTATTAACCATTCGAATTGTTATCAGTTATTTTTTTTCTTATCTTCCATATTTTTTTGGTATAAAGTAAAGTACAAGTAAAGAGTTCCGTCACGCCAAGTAGCGTATAGGGAATATGGTGTTAGTGACCATAATTTTACAGAACTTTGGCACATGATTTTTGGGGTAATGTGGTCGGTATTACGCCCGTGCCGCTTTACTTTCCGCTCAAAATAAATCCGGTACCCGTCGATCAGGATCGAACCCGACCTCTTGTCCATTGTAATCCATTTCACTAACCACTGAGCTATCCCAGCTCCCTATTGTTGTTGTATCTCTCTCTCTCTCTCTCTCTCTCTCTCTCTCTCTCTCTCTCTGCGATCAAGACTCAATCAGAGTAGGATTCCAGACTCTCTCATGAAGTCAGCTGTCTGTTTAAGCGAATCGATTGCCCCATATCGTTTTTCTTCCAGGGAGGTGGGCGTGGACCACATTGCTCTTCTCAGGTCTGTGTACTGGGGGTAATCCCGTAGAACATGTTTTGTAGTCATATTGTCCAGTGTACAGTGGCTTAGGCTGTTTGTAGCTATTTTGAATTTAGTGAACATGTGATTTCTCATTCTATTATGGCAGTGCGTAGGCGAAGTTCAGCGTTAAGAACACACCTCCACCTCCAATTCTGGTGGCATTTGTAGTAGAGCCATCTGTGTATATGTGGGACCAAGAGTCCTGTGGGTAGGTATTGTGTATGTGTTTTTCTGCTACGTGTTTTCTTTCTGTGTCTGATTGGGTGCCTTTTTTCATGATTCCTGTTATATTTTCCTTAAGTTCTGGTATTTTATGCTTTCCATGAGGAGACATATCAGATAGGCCCAAGGGTTTCGATATTGTTTGGGAAAGTACCTGGTCTCCAGTAGTTAGTTCATTGGCAATTGCAGCGAAGTTGCTCCTCTTTAGTCGTACAATTCCGGAACCAGTTATTCTTTGTTGCATGGGTGGCTAAGGAGCCTTCTATATTTCTCCGCTTGTTGCAATACTTTAGTGGCCCGTCTGTCATCTAAGGGTTGTAAACCTGTTACTGTTTCTAGAGTCTTGATAGGTGTAGATTTCATAGCACCAGTGATGATACGGGCAGCTTGATTCTGTGTTCTGTTAATTTTGCTAAGGTGTGATTTTGGAAGCCATAGCCCAGGATGTGACTCCATACTCTGGAACTGGTCTGACTCTTCCTACGTATAGTCTTTTCAAAATATTGCTGGCTCCCCCCTAGTCCGTTCCTGCCAACCTCTTCATAATATTTGTTCGTTTTCTAGCTTTTTTCCTTGCTCTGTATATCTGATTTTTCCAAGTCATTCTGCGATTCATGGTGACGCCAAGATATGTTGGGTTTTGGTCAATAGGGAGTGTATGGTCTTTTATTTTCAAGTTTGCAGAGAGTGTGTTTCTTGATAGGCTGAAAATTGTATATGTAGCTTTTTCCCGTTGATTGGTAAGAACCAGGTGTTCGTCCATTTTTCAAGTTCACCTAGGGCATCTTGCATCCTGGGTCCAGCTACCGACATACTTTCCTCGCAAGCCCATAACGCCAGATCATCTGCGTATATTGCTGAGTGTATTCTGGGTGGAATGTCCATTACGCTGTCATTCATGAAAATTAAAAAGAGTGTTGGGGACAAGACTCCGCCTTGTGGGACACCTTGTTCGATAGAGAACTTCTTACTTAGTTGACCTTGAACTTGTACTCTGGCCGTTCTATCCTGAAGGTATTGAGAGACCCAATTGAATAAACGACCCTGGATGCCAAGTCTAAAAAGCTTGTTCTTTAAACCATCTCGTCAAACCCTATCAAAAGTCTTCTCCATGTCGACCCACACTGCCAGTGTGTGTTTCTTTTCTTGTAGAGCATCCTCTATTTCCTGTGCAATGTAGGTGACCAGGTCTTCAGTTGATCTGTGCTGACGAAAGCCACTTTGTTGTGGTACGATTTGTTGTTTTGTCTCCAAATGCCACATAAGTCTTCTGTTAACCAGCCTTTCCGTGAGTTTACTCAGGCAGCTCAGTAGGCTAATTGGTCTATAGCTACTTGGGTCTAGTGGGTCTTTTCCATGCTTGAGGATGGACACCATAATAGCTTCTTTCCAGATTGCCGGCACATGACCTCTCTTCCAACTAGCATTTATTATCCTTAGAAGCTGACTCTTGGCTTTCTGTCCCAGATTTAGCAGCATTTCGTTGGAGCTTCCATCTTTACCAGGGAAACTTTTGAGCTTCAATCCTTTGCGGCAACATCTAATTCACTTGGGGTAAAGATGGTTGTCTGATGCTCTTCTGGTGCTAAAGGCATATATTTTTCATCTTGGTTTTCCCATCTTGTAGCTTTCTGTTTGTCTATTGGAATGTTTATTCTACTAATGTTTTTGTAAGTCTCTATCAGTAGATTTGCTGCCCTTTTGCCTGTGAGGATGTTCTGATTGTGTGTTAATGATATTGGAGGTCGGCAGTTGTTTTCGTCGCTCAGAGCTTTCGCAAGTTTCCATAGTTTATGGCCATTTTTGTCTAGATTAAGGCTCTCTGTTTTGTCTATCCAGCTTTGTCTTGTTGATATCATGACCTCACGTCTGTATTTGGCCGAGGCTGCTTTGTAGGCAATGTTGCTCTCTGTGCTGTGTGATGTTTCAGCTAGTTCTCTGGCAGAGTCCAGTTCCTCTTCTAGTCTTTGTATTTTCTTGTTCCAGTATGGCTTGTAGTTTCTTCTTGCTCCTCTAGGAATGGATTCTTTAGCAGCTCTCAGGATTCCATTTGTTGACCGCTCTATCATATTATCGAACTTCTTTTCGTGGGTGTTGATAGGCGCAGTATATGCATCAATGAGCTTTGCAAAGTTTGCCCAATCTGCTCTCTTATAGTTCCAGCGGGGAAGAGGTATTTGCAACTCCTGTTTGTGATCAAGAGCCACTGAAAGTTTGACTGGTCTATGGTCACTATCTCCAAGTTGGTTCAGCACTTTTATGGTTATGTTGATAGATATGTCTCCAGTTACAAATACTAGGTCGGGAGTGGAAGTTGTTTTCCATCTTCTTGAGTAGAAGGTTGGGGGGCCCTCCATAGAGTTTATGAGGAATAGGTTGTTGTCTATTTCCCATTCTTCCACTTCTTCACCTCGAACAGTGGACTCCTTATATCCCCATCTTTCAGAGTGGCTGTTAAAGTCTCCTACTACCAGACACTTTGATGGTGTTATTTCCATTGACTCCAGCTTCAGTAATTTGTCATTTGGACAGTATATATTAAATATCCTTATACTAACGGAGTTAATGTATAGGTCTGTACCAGTGATCTCTGCCTCTCCTTTTGTGACTACATCTATCAGTTTTGCTGGGATTGAATTTTTAATAAGTATAAGAATTCCATCCTTGTGACCTTCCCTGTCTTGTCTAAATGTTTTGTAGCCCCTGATCATAAATCTGTGCTGAGGATTAAGATGAGTTTCCTGGATGCAGGCAACGTCTATCTCCTCCTCTGTTAGTCTGATTATTAGAGCTTGCTTTTTGTGGTATATGCCCTCCGCATTCCAGTGTATTATGTTCAGCTGTTTCTTGAAGCCTTTCCGGTCAGCGGTAGTTTCTATCATAATTAGAGTCTGTTAGATCCAGTCTGATTGATTACTTGTTAAAACGTTGCACTGTGTTCTGCGCCAGTGGCCCAGTGCATCCGATTTCAGCCAGCATTTTATTCGGGTTTGCTTTCCTTAGCCTTTGATGTCCCCAATCTTCCAGCAAGGCAGCAGATTGTCTTTTCTGTAGGAGGATTCTGCCCTTAGATGGTCGACCCTCCCAGGCTTACGAGCACCATCTGTCCATGCTTGATGTAGTAATTAGTTGGTGATTTTGTTGTATAAAAAAAAAGTAAAGTGCTCCGTCACGCCAAATGGCGTATAGGGAATATAGTGTTAGTGACCATACATTTTACAGACCTTCAGCACATGATTTTTGGGGTAATGTGGTCGGTACTACGCCCGTGCCGCTTTACTTTCCCATAAAAAAATCCGGTACCCATTAAAGGCTGGGTGAACCCGGAAGCCGTCGGTTGGGATTGAACCCTACCTCTTGTCCTTTGTAGTTCAGTTCACTAACCACTGAGCTATTGCGGCTCCATTTTTGTCGTATAGTTACTGCTAATTTCACAACTACAGCAGGAATGATTCCATACACCTAAATTTTGAGTATACACCGCTCAAGGTTATATTTTTATTTTCTGCCACCAAAGAGTTCCACAGCCTGTATCGAAAACGAGGGACCGTCAGGTAACGGGAACTAAACTTTCGCCGTTCGTCTGCATTTTGGTGAGTATTCTACTTTATTAAAATTCAAGTAATTTTTGCTGCATGATGCACATTATTCTTTTAATGTGCTTGGATTTTATAGCTGGAAAGGAAAGTTAACGAACATTGAAAAGCTAAAATTAAACTACAGTTGTACAGGTGCCATGAATGCGCTGTGTGTGTTGTTGTTTATTCACCTTTTTTTGTTCCCTATTCCCTAGTCGAAGGAAGCCAGAGGCAGCTGCTGAGTGTTGCATTCTCTCTGTGTTTCCAATTATGGTCACAATTTTTTTCTATCGCGCATGATGTCTCCCCCCCCCCCCCCCCAATCAAATTATATTTAATGTTTACAATTTAGAAATCACGTTGATCGTAAATTTTATCAAATTAATAATTAGATTTATTTTTGTTTGTACTATAAATCTATAATTTATTTAGTTAGTAAAAGAAGTCAGAGAAGAAAGGATTTACTATTAACAATTATTCGATAATTTTATAAGCGTGAGTAGAGTAGAGAATCATAAACACAATACACAACACATTATGTGAGCCTATCTTCTTTACTAACATAAGAATAATATAATTAGAATAAAATAATTAATTTGATTCAGGTGATTATGCGTGATATACTACACCCAGTCAATGAATGATACGACATATCTTCACAAGCACCCATCACTATTTCAAATTTGATCTAGTCTTAAGTCTAGTCAGTCAGTCTAGACTTTGTCTTAAATTTGATAGATTAAACCACAAAGATGTTACATTCAATACATCACCCTTTGTGAGAGTAATTAATTTTGACGAAGTCAGCAAACTAAACTAATCTATTGGATAAGCATATATAATGCAACTTCTGTGGTGACATCATCATACCTCATCTTAATTAGTACTCTATCTGATGGCAGAAGTGATTTATGCCTTTCCCCAGCTTTCTCTCATCTCTATAATTGTTGTGTTTATAATTTATGTTTTTGATGACCTGCCAAACCATTCTCTTTAACTGTCTTGTTTCTTTCCCTTTGCTTCCCTCTACTTCTTACAACATTTTTTTTTTTGCATTTAATCACATTCCAACTGTTCTCTATTATTATATGACAAAAAATGAATGATTGCTTCCTTCTAGTAGTAAATAAGCCTTTATTTTCATTGACATCTTTTAGAATTTCCTATAGCTATCCATAATATTCTCAAAATTCATCAATTTTTCTAGTTTTGTTTGTCTGAATGTCCAGAAATAATTGTTTGCTCATCACAACACTAAAGTACTCCTTTTCTTATTTCTAGTGTCAAAAAGTAGATTGCATTATATCTTTTTAATTCTTTGGAATGCAGCCTTTGCCTGAGCGATTCTGTACCTCACTTCTGTTCTACAAATACCATCTAAAAATTGTCATTGTTTTGAAGTTTTTGAATTGGTAATCCACAGTGATACTGATATTATAACAAATACAAATTGAAAATTAAATATAGTATGTTACTGTATGTTTAGTAAAATGTCATTTGACATGAAGTGTTTGAGTTTCCTTGCAGTACTAAACCGTGACTCATGTTAAAAATGAAAGTGCAGGTATGCATGCCCCATCTTACTGCCCTACTTATTTTCAAATTCTGTAAGGAGAGCACCTATTTAATTTATATTTTGGTTTTTCTTTATGTCTCAGATTATAGTAGAATACTTTTTTGGCTGAAAAGAAATATATTTATTGTACTATTTAGTTTAATGTAGCATGTAATTAAAATCTTTGTATTTGTTGTTTATCAGTAATCACACTTGATTAAATAATACTTTAAAATCACACAACCTTTATTGTTAATTTTTTTTTTTTAATTGAACATAAACTGACTTTATTGCATTAAAATTATTATTTAGTATTCATTCAAATTATAAAGTTAATTATATAAACATGAATTTATCATGAGTAGAAATGAATAAAGACAATTTCCAGCAATAATTTATTGATTTAAGCCGTCATTGCTTTTTCTTACAATAAAGTTGTTCTTGCTTTTTATGTGAGCATTTTATTGATATGCTCTCAGTTATTTCAGTTGACTTCTATATCTGATGTTTGTGTGTACATCTTTTCTCTAATTGAAAACACTTGTATATAGATATTGAATAAACCAAACCTTTTAGTTCCATATGTTAGTTAGCATAACAATGATTATATCTATGTTGTAGCGTGTAAGAATTGTTAATTTTTGTAGTAACTACGTATTATATGTTTAACCTTTCACAATATTGTGTCATCTCAAGTCTTTAATATAAAATGCTCATATATATGTATGTATGTATATATATATATATTATATATATATATATATATATATATATATACACACACACACACACATACAGTCTCAGGTTTGTAATATTTTATCCTTTTCCGTACAAGAATATGATAGGGAGAGCAGTGTTAATTTGAATGGTATTGTAGTACAATAATTAATTGAACTGAACAAATTAACTGAAGGAGGATTAAGTGGAAAAGGATTTTTGAAAAAGCTTTTGTTATTTTACTAGAAGTTAAAGGGTTAACAGTGATGATACATCCCTGACTATATGCTAAAATTAATGTTGACGGTATTGGTAGGGAAATGAGGAACCATATTATATGCAATGACTTCATTATGTTGTAGTATTGGACCATATGTATGTGTGAAAAATCAAGTAATTGGAGACAAACATGTCCTATAGTTAGAGTCAAAGGTATATAGTGAAACACACATTTGCAGAATATAAAACAAATAACACTTTTGCATTTTAAATTACATTGTGTTTTATTTTTATAAAATGAAACTTAACATTTATTTTAATTTGCTTAAAAACCTAATGTTAAACGCTGTATCAGATCATTTGCTTGAAGTTACAGATGAAAACAGAATTAATGAGAAAGTAAATAGCATAGTTTTTATACAAAATTTGTGTGGAAAATTCTCTGAATGATTTAACCAATCACAAAAGTAACATCCTAGAACTGGTTAGGTTATTCAGCAAATGGAAATGTAGAAAATACAGGCAGACATCTGAACTGGATAGATATATAATGGCCTACAGAAGCTAAATATGGATCCAGGTCAACAAAAGAGAATAAAATGGGAACTAGATATGTAACAGATAAGCTGGGAATGACTGCTGCACAAGCTGGACATCTCAGGACAGGTAAAGCTTCAGAGTAGCTATCCTGGAGGTCAAGTTTCAAGGGAGACAAGCAAGATGATGATGATACTGAGATGAAGTGTTCAGAATAGACATAGAACAATCATATGAACTTCCATGCATTGAACTTGGAGAATGAATGAGAGGCAGAATAAGAGCACTCTGGTGGAGAACACAGGGATGATCATTGTGGATCAGTTTTTAGACAGAATATTGTTTGTGCACAGAAAGGGAATTTTGGTGTTACCATTTAAGATGTACCAAGGTGTTTGTCAGTCACTGATTGCTTTGCTGATTTATAGTGAGGTACCGTATACCGATATATAGGTGAGTACAGTACCCCTGTCACGCCAAGTGGCGTATAGGGAAATATGGGTTAGTGACCCTATATTTTACAGACCTTCAGCACATGATTTTGGGGGTAATGTGGTCAGTTTTACGCCCGTGCTGCTTTACTTTCTCACAAAAAAATTGGTACCATTTAAGGCTGAGTGAACCTGGAAGCCGTCAGTTGGGATTGAACCCTACCCCTTGTCCTTTGTAGTCCAGTTCACTAACCACTGAGCTATAGTGGCTCCCTTTGCTGATTTATGGCCAAAGAAAATAATAAGTAGAAATGGTATGTTGACATCTTTGATAAGTAAATATAGAAGAAAGTTGAGTTACCACAGATAAATGCATTCGAATTAGCATGTGAATCATGTTTAGGGCAGGGTCTCATACTTCACACCTGTTTGTCACTGATTCATTTAGTGTTTTATTTTTTATACACACTCCTTTGTGTCTTATCTGAAATATAAACTACACATACTTCGTTTGTAATACATTCGTTTTGATTAGGAGAATCAATATTTAAAAAATTGTTTAATTGTCGTTAAAAAATTGAGTATTACATCCCCCGAAACTCTGAAACTTCCCATCTTTGGTCTTTTAGTTGCAAGGATAGTTGTACTAAAATATCATACACACATGCAACTTTAGCTAACAATTTTGACATTTTGTGCGTAGTATTACAAATTATAACATTTACTTTAAATATCACGTTTAAAGTTGAGTGGAACACACATTAAACTAGGGTTATCTGCGCTCAAAATAAAAGTACTGCAACTTTTTATAGAGTATAACTAAAATGTAACTTTTATACTAAAACAAGCAGCTGTGTCTTGTTCTTCCTCATTCACTTAGTTTATATTTACACTCTTTATCTTTCTGCTGTTTTACATACCTTCTATAAGAAGAAAAGCAATTCAGATAACATTAATTGCATTGAGATAAAGAAATCTGTGTTACACATAAGTATATATGTGAAACCATTATCTTAAGTTTGGCATATATTGGGCGTTCAAATGGGCTGTGTTTTAGTTTTGGAAGAATTAGTGAGATGTGAGACACATTGACAATAACAATAGATGTGAGTCATTCTTCTTCTTAATTATTTGCTCTCATAGAAGCATGTCAACCTCTCAAATGGAATTTGCTGTTTGTATTAGATTTATATCTCTGTGTGTGCATGTCTGTGTTAGTCACCTCTAGTGACTCGGGCAGATAGTGCTCGTAAACCTGGGAGGGTAGACCATCTAAGGGCAGAATCCCCTACAGAAAAGACAATCTGCTGCCTTGCAGGAAGATTGGGGACAATCAAAGGCTAAGGAAAGCAAACCTGAAAAAATGCTGGCTGAAATCGGATGCACTGGGCCACTGGCGCAGAACACAGTGCAACGTATTAACGGGTGTTCAGTCAGAGTGGATCTGGCGGACTCTAAATGTGGCGTTCTGTCTGTGGGGGCGATCAACACAGTTAACCTGACAGTTGACTTCATGTGGGAGTCTGGAATCCTACTCTGACTGAGTCCTGATCGCAGAGAGAGAGAGAGAGAGTATTAGATTTCACTTTTCATTGTTTAGTTTTGATGTGTAAATTGTAAAATGGAAAGAGATGAAGCGAATTGGATGAATTGATAGAAACTTTGTGTGTTAATTTCACTTGCTGTTTACTGAGTCAGCAATGTATTATACTTGACATTGTTATTTGTAACTTCCTCCTTGTTTTTGTTATTAATAAATTCTTCCTTGCTCTGTTATTTATAATTTATTTCTTGTTTCTTTATTCATCACTGGTTGTTGAAGAAATCAGTAATCATCTTAAGGAACAACCAAATACAATCTGATGTAATACATTTATATATCTCCATTTTGAAGTTATTTAAGTTGTTGTTGGTCACTGGTGCTTGTAAATATATTTCAGACTATCTTGATTCATCATCACAGAGTAATTGCCAATTTGTGGTATAATTGGTATATTTTGACTTTCTTAAATCAGAAAGTTGCTAAAGTAATTGTTAGTTTATAGTAGTATAATTGGTATATTTTCGACTTTCTTAACTCAAAAAGCTATTAAAGTAATTGTCAATTCATAGTAGTATATTTGTTATATTTTCGACTTTCTTAAATCATACAATTGTTAAAGTAATTGTCAATTTTCATAGTAGTATAATTGATATATTTTCGACTTTCCTAAATCATAAAATTGTTACAGTAATTGTCAATTTCATAGTAGTATAATTGATAAATTTTAGACTTTCTTAACTCAGAAAGCTATTAAAGTAATTTTTTTAGTGTCAGCTTCAGAGCTAAAAATTGCTAATAATTCATATGTGACTGCATGTGTCAGGATCAGTGAAACAGAATTGACAAGATCCTACTTCACCTCTTCGTGGTGTCTCTGGACTAACAAGGCAGGCCAGGTGAGTGGGGATCGAGAGAGAAGGCAACCCAGAGCTAAAAGATGTCACGCTGAAGTTGGATACGTAGGGTTCAGACATGCAAAATATCACTGCTTTGCTGCACAACGCATCTACGCCCACTTAACATCGTTTTAATAACAAAGTGGACTATTATTTTCTTTGGTACACATGCCGAAGATGAGTGTGTTGGGCCTAAAGATGCAAATATCGCAGCCTTGTTTTAAATTAGCGACACAATGCGTCCAAACTCTCTTGATGGGTGAATGCTAAGAAGAAAGAAGATTCCTCTAGTTGTCATCAGGTGACAGTAAGAAACAAATGAAAGAAGACAGTCTTAAGTGAAAAAATTATTAAGTTAATTGACAGTTCATGGTATACCTAATATACTTTAGACTTTCATCATCATGTGCCGTACCGGTTGGTGTAGGCGATCATGTTCTTCCACAATCTTCTTCTATCTACTGTACATCATATCAATTCTGTTGTTGACTGTTTTCTATGCCATGACACCAAGCTACCCAGTATTTTCCCTTTTTGTCGTCCGCGGTCTCTCTTTCCCATATTTTGCCAGTCGTTACCAAATATTCAGCTTCCTCTTCTCATAATATGCCAGAAAAAATTTTTGATTATTTCTTTCTTATGTTTCTTAGGAGCTCCCTTTTTGTGTTGGCCTCTTTGAGAATATCCTCATTTGGTCTTTTTAGCTGTCCAGGCAACTTTCAACATTCTTCTTTGCAGACTTTAGACCAATCTTAAAGCAGAGTGTTGTTAAAGTAATTGTTAATTGCTGTATATAAATTAGACAATCTGGAATCATAACATTCATCTAAGTAATTGCCATTTTGTGATATACATTATATATTTTAGACTAATCAGAAAGTTATTGAAGTAATTGCAATTATATTTTGTGATATAAATTCTATAGTTTAGATGAATAATTGTCAGTTTCTAATTAATGAGAAAATGAAGAACCTTCTGTTATCATAATATATATATATATATATGCCTAATATGCCCTCTTTTTTTTTGGGGGGGGGATATAAATCAGATGCCAAAATACCAAGCAGGTTTATTCTCAGTTTCATTGGGTGTAATCAGTTGACTACGAGCACGTTGTATGGAATGTTGAATATTGTATAAAAAATTCTACATTTATTAAGTTATATAAAAATGTGTGCAGGAATATTCAAAGCTTGTCGTAATAATTGACTTGAAACTAAAGGCACTATATTAATTCATTTAATAGCTAAATCTCTTCCTATTTGAGCAGTTTCTTGCAGTTTTTTTTCAGTAGGTAACAAGTATTTTAATTCTTTGTGTTAAAATAATAAGTTATGCAATATTTCTTATATTCTCTGTAGTTCTACCCTACTTTGTGCCATACTATATTACTGATTGTAATTAGTTTTGTCTTTAGTCTTGTGATAAAAGTACACTGATTTCATTGTCCTTTGAGTTTCCATGATTCCCTTCTTGTGAGCACAGAGTCATGAGCTTCATCTGTGGATTCTCTGCTCATCAATCAGACATTAGACCATCACGTCACTGGACACTGCTCATCAATCAGACATTAGACCATCACGTTTCACTGGACACTGCTCATCAATCAGACATTAGACCATCACGTCACTGGACACTGCTCATCAATCAGACATTAGACAATCACGTCACTGGACACTGCTCATCAATCAGACATTAGACCATCACGTCACTGGACACTGCTCATCAATCAGACATTAGACCATCACGTCACTGGACTCTTCTCATCAATCAGACGCCATCATGTCACTGGACTCTTCTCATCAATCAGACATTAGACCATCACGTTTCACTGGACACTGCTCATCAATCAGACATTAGACAATCACGTCACTGGACACTGCTCATCAATCAGACATTAGACAATCACGTCACTGGACACTGCTCATCAATCAGACATTAGACCATCACGTCACTGGACACTGCTCATCAATCATACATTAGACAATCACGTCACTGGACACTGCTCATCAATCAGACATTAGACCATCACATCACTGGACACTGCTCATCAATCAGACATTAGACCATCATGTCACTGGACTCTTCTCATCAATCAGACGCCATCACGTCACTGGACTCTTCTCATCAATCAGACGCCATCACGACACTGGACTCTTCTCATCAATCAGATGCCATCATGTCACTGGACTCTTCTCATCAATCAGACGCCATCACGTCACTGGACTCTTCTCATCAATCAGACACCATCATGTCACTGGACTGTTCATCAATCAGACACCATCATGTCACTGGACACTGCTCATCAATCAGACACCATCACGTCACTGGACTGTTCATCAATCAGACACCATCACGTCACTAGACTGTTCATCAATCAGACACCATCACGTCACTAGACACTGCTCATCAATCAGACACCATCACGTCACTAGACTGTTCATCAATCAGACACCATCATGTCACTGGACACTGCTCATCAATCAGACACCATCACATCACTGGACTCTTCTCATCAATCAGATATTAGACCATCACGTCACTGGACATGATACAAGTTAACTACAATACTCTTCTTCAAGATGCTGTAGCAAGTGCCAGGTTGGCTCTGGCACTTTTCCCGCCATTCAACGCCTGATAGTTGTGCTGAACATTTCTATTACTCTAGGCACATCAACTTTGGGGTTGTCATGCCATTGATTTCAACCACATGAAATGTGTGTCCACATATGCGAGCTACAGTTCTAAGTTAGTTTTCAACAACAGAGAGTGCTTACATATTAATTAACAACACAAATTGCTCAGATGTGTTACTGTTAAAGGCTCTAAAACATGGCTCTAGAGTCACTCAACTGTTGAGCTATACCGATGTAGCGAACACAGTTTACTCAGTTATTAAAGTGAACACACACACCGGTAATTGCCTTGTTTAGCAAATTGCATTGTTTGACTTGCCTCATTTGTTGTAATGGTCACATCTCGGCGAACCCAGTCACTTGTTTTTAAATCCAGACTCACGTTCTTGACGTATTGTAATTCCTCGTTAATTATAGCTTGTTTCATAAGTCGTGCCCAACTTTAAAAATCAATATCTTTTAAACCGCTTTTTTGTATTTTTTCAAAATTTGCATGTATAGTTATAATGATTAGAACCCAACAGGGAATTAATTTCATTAAAAACAAACATTTGGTTATTATTATTGCTTATTTGATTTATAAAATTTATAACGACCCATTGATGTAGTCAAAACTTAGTGTTTACAGTATTTAAGTTAAAAATAGCGATTACAAATCTATACACGCTCAAATTTACGATTTTTCACGCTTTCCGCGTGAGTTCTCTGACACAATTAGACACTTGTAGTAAACACGAGGCATTGTGTGTTCCATTTCCGTTAATTCAGCGGCGTAACGTGGAACAATAACATTTATCATGAGTCTTAAAATGAAATTCTGCAGTTTACAAAACATCGCAATAAAAATGTATGACTATTTTTGCAAAGAAGCTAAACGAGGAAGATTATTTCATTCTTTAGAAAACCCAGAGAATAGGACAAGACACATTTTGGATTTATCTAAACGGTCATTTAATCGCTGGATTCAAGCACGTGACCGTCAATGTTCCAAATATACAAAATCACAAGGAAGAGCAAAAATGTTGGATAATTTCGACAGTGAACTTATTAGAAGTGAAATTCGCAAAATGTTGGGTATGAATGAAACTGTTACAATAAGAAAATTAAAAGTATCGCTGAAAAAGAACAACAGTATTGAAATATCAAAGTCTACATTATGGAGGAATGTGAGAGCTGCAGGCTTTACATTCAGAAAGTATTCCAATGGACGAAACATCATCTGTGAGAAGCCACATATAGTAGTCATGAGAAGCAAGTACTTACGTGAAGTAAAAGAGGTGCGCAAGCAAGGTTATGATATTGTGTACTTGAATGAAACATGGATCAATGCTCACCACACTAACCAAAGGGAATGGCAGTCATCAGATGGAAAGATTAAGAGATTAATACCTAGCAGCAAAGGACAGCGCTTGATAATTGCTCATGCAGGTAGTCGACAACATGGACTAATACAGAATGCAGAGCTCATTTTCTTTCAAAATCCATAGACAATCGGGATTATCACTCTGAGATGAATGGTCACATATTTAGACATTGGATTGAAAATTCTGTTCTCCCAGCACTAGATCGACCATCTTGCCTAATAATGGACAATGCAGCGTACCACAACATTGTTGCACTTGAAGATAAAGTCCCGACGTCATCCAGTACAAAAGATGCTATTAAGATATGGCTCACAAAGGAGCACATACAATTTAATAACATGTACTTAAAACCTGAATTACTATCTCTAGTAAAGCAAAAAACAGAGGACAAAGATTTTTCAAATAGATAAGATTATCCAAGAGCACGGTCATATAAGTTTGAGGCTGCCACCTTACCATGCTCATTTAAATCCAATAGAACTAATCTAGGCAAAATTAAAAGGACAAGTGGCAGATGAAAATACAACATTCAAAATATGCGATGTAAAGACTCTTGTTAATTTCGCTTTATTAAATATAGACAAAGATTATTGGGCTAAATGTGAAGACCACGTCTTAAAACAGGAAGAGGAATATTGGAAAAATGATGGTTTGTGGAATGTTCAACCCCAAACAGTTATTAATCTTTTAGACTCGTCTGATTCAGAATGAAAGTATATAGCCCCCACAATGTTGGCCCCTATATTACCTTAAATTATTTCAACAAACGGTCCTTTTCAGGACCACACAACTATGAAAATTGGACATACAGGTATACCTTGATATTATTATCGTCCGTCCTCGAACTGAGCAGACAATAATTCTCCTGGTGTTTTGTTTTATCCAGTTATTTCTCCATTACGGCCACGCCTTTACCTAGTGAAAATTAATCGTAGACCAGCAACTACGGTAATTTCTATTCTTTAGGGATTTACAATTTTGACAAACATCAAAGAAATATCGCCGCTTTAAGAAAACTGCAGCTGCAAGATATTTGTTAAATATACATTTAAAGGGTCTTTTGCATTCTAATAACATTTGGAAAATTTCAAAAGTATTTAACAAACGGTTAGAGAGTAATAGCGTTTTGAAGTTGGGCATACGTTTTGAAACGAGCTATAACATATATATATATATATTATATATATATATATATATATATATATATATATATATATTATATATATATATATATATATAGCGAGCAGTCATGATTTGTCAGCAGTTTGATAGTATATTAGTGTCTTATGCTGTTTTGCTGAGGAACTTCTCGTTAATGAATCTGCCAATATCGGATGGACAGATCAGACAGCAGAATAACAAGATGCGTTTGTGATGCCTGGTCGTTTTTTATTTTTAAAAAAATGTTTTCTCCATTTGCTAGGACTTGACGCCAGCCAGTTTCTGTCGCGGATAGATACTTCTCCAAATGTTCCCATATTTGTATGCCACGTTAATATTATTTTCATTTTGTCTTCTAAATTGCTTTGCTCTAGGACTCGTTTTAATGACGAGTAGCATTTACATAAAGTTTAAAATGGATGACAAACATTACCGTTTTAGGACCTGTACTATAGTGGGACTACACTGATGATTAGATATTTCACAATTTGCTAAGGGGAATTTCTGAGCAGAATACTAGTTTGGGAGTTAAAAGAGTAAAATAGTGTTATACTGTTCATGCAGGCTCCAGGGCTGAGAACGAATGGCGACTTATAGCTGACTGCTTGTGTTCGGATTAGAATGCTTGAACTATCTAGTTTGGCGTAGCGACTATTTATCCACGGATTCCCTAGCTATAGTTTCACGGGTCTGGCTAAGCCAGTAGGTATCTAGACAAAAATACCCTGCTGATGACGGATATGTTGGACTAAAGCACAAATATCGCAGGTTAATGCAAACCACAACGCTTCTACGTCTGCTTATCGTCGTTTTAAGGATGAAAGACGATGATTGAACGCAGCAGAAGACTGCTGGCAAATATGCTTTTGTATTATGTCCTTGTTCTGACTTTTTTGTTTCTTTGTTTGTTTGTTGCATTAAGAGAAAACGGGTGCATCCACTTGTTTGTTCAGCGTTGTAAATTCGCCGTCTCACATACTTTAAACAAGGAACACATTCTAATTAATGTTCAGTGAATCTTGCTTGTGCGAATGCTCATTAGATATAAGAAAAAGAAAGAAAAACCACCCCAAGCCTTCTTAGCGTAGAGGGAATCTGGTGATAGCGCCGCTTCTATTTTTTTTTCCACCTGATGCGCGTTTTGGATGAAGTGACCAGCACTACGCCAGTTCTGCCTTTCTTTCACAGTAAAAGAAAATCAGGTACCCACTTAAAGCTTGGTAAACGTAGAGCTGCCGATTGAGCTTAAAAACGCCATCTCCTTAACAACACGATTACCCAGTGCCTTGTCTAGTAAAACACACACAGTATTGATCCAGCTCTGATGACCTTGTAGTGTTGTGGACTGTCTGATTTCAATACATAAATGTCATGAATATTTCAACCAATTGTTTTTGTTGTTGCACATGTCCGTGGACATTATTGTGATTCAACTGCAGCCTGGTCAGTGAGGAGACCACAGCTATCGGGATGTGACAACTTCATAATTTATTTAGTGCCTTAAGGCACTTCATTGTATTTTTATACCAGTGGTTTTCATCTTGTGTTCGCCTACCCTGAGATACATTTTAATCTTTAACTCTGTATCACACGGCTGTCATGACGTAATTCTGGGTATTTACTTTAGCTCTTGAAAGTAATTAAAAAAAAAATATCATCAGTATAGAGAAAACACCGGCAATAAATTATATGATTTAAATAATTATAATTATCACGATCAATCAGTATCTTGCAGAGAGATTGAACTTTCACAAGCAACGGTTTTGGGGGGGGGGGTAGACTTAAAAACGATAATTAATGAAATGACACGTTTTACACACAAAGATTCGCAGCAGGAGGTGATCTGATCAGCCCGTCAGGCAAGTGTTTCGGCCCAAAATGAGTCTCATTGACCATGTTCTCTGACAGTGTTCCATGTTCTCTCCCTAACTTGAACTACAAGACTGTGCTACTCTCAGAGAACAAAGATATGCCCACAGTAGCAGTCATGCTTAACAAACTATGAGGGTTCGATAAAGACCTCAAACGCATTGTCCTGTTCGCGACCCTTGCATACCTAGACGCAAATCAAAAGTTAATGGCAACTTTTTTCCTGGATGATAATAAAGAAGTAATCAACATCATCATCTTGTGCCATACCGGTTGGCAAAGGTCATGTCCTTCCACAATCTTTATCCACAGTGCATCGTATCAGTTCTATTGCTGTCTGTTTTCCATGTCATGACACCAAGCTATCTAGTATTTTCTTAATCTCTCTTTCCTTGTAATTTGTCAGTTGTAACCAAGTATTCCAACTTTCCTATTCTCATGATGAAATGAAAAGACGATTAGAGGCCACAGAGATGGGATTTCCCAGAAGAATGTTGAAAGTTCCCTGGACAGCTAAGAAGACAATGAGGACATTCTCAAAAGAGGCCAACACCAAAAGGGAACTCCGAAAAAAAAAACATCACAAAGAAACAATCAACATTTTTCGGGCACATCATGAGAAGAGGAAAGTTGGCATACTAGGTTACAACTGGCAAAATAAAAGGGAAGAGAAATCGCGGACGACAAAGAGAGAAAATACTGGATAGCTTGGTGTCATGGTATGGAAAACATCCAACAACAGAACTGATACGATGCATTGTAGATAGAAGATTGTGGAGGACATGATCGCCTACGCCAACTGGTATGGCACATGATGATGATGATTCTCATGATGTGCCCGAAAAATGTTGATTGTTTCTTTCTGATGTTTTTAGGAGCTCCCTTTTTGTGTTGACCTCTTTGAGAATTTCCTCATTGGTCTTTTTAGCTGTCCATGGAACTTTCAACATTCTTCTGAGAAATCCCATCTCTGTGGCCTCTAATCGTCTTTTCATTTAACGAGATACTATAGGTCGTTTCAAAATATTTTGAAGGTGTTTAAAATTCCATATCTCTGCAACCAATGATTGATAATGCTGAAATTTTGCATATGGTCTTGTGATTTTTGGTCCCAAGAAGTACATTCATTTCCTCACCAACAAATGTATAGTTTTAAATATTCTTTATTTGAAGTATACAAATTTAAGGCATTTTGGTCAAACCATATATTGGAGGAATTACCGCTTCATATGAGTGAGCACCCACGGACTTGTCATCTTGAACGTAATGCGCGCCAATTTCCCTGTTTTAAGCACTAAAAAACACATAAAATGCGTCATAGTTATAATTTTATATCCGGTGCATCCCATTTCCTGTCGTTTTGTTGTGATTTATGTGCAACGGCGTATCCTAATTATTGGGTAATTTCGTTAAATTTGTGATCTGTTAGTCAATGGGTATAAAAGTAAAGTTCCTTACATTGCAATCAGTGGCAATAAAGGTGTATAAATATTTTTTGCATAGAAGCTAAGCGTGGAAAAACTGTATCGAAGCATCTCAAAGCCAGAAAAGAGAACTATTCACGCATTGGGTATAAGCAAACGCTTTTTCAAACAAGTGCTTAAAGCTAACGGAGTGTCCAGTTCAATCAAGACTAGGACGCTAGGAAGAAAGAAAGTAGTAGATAGTTTTGACAAGGAAGTGATTAGAAGAGCAATTTGTAAAATGTTCGATTCCAAAGAAACTGTGACTTTAAGAAATTGAAAATTCGACTGAGAGCAGAAAATGACATTGTTGTGTCGAAAACAACATTTATGGAGAACTGTTAGAAGCATCGGTTTTACGTTTAGAAAGTAGGATAGTGGTAGAAATGTCATCTGCGAGAAGCTGCACTTAGTTTCTATGAGGAGTAAATATTTACGTGAAGTACGGGAAATGCGTAACCAAGGTTATGATATTGTATTTCTAGATGAATCTTGGATAAATTCTCACCACACAAGTGCAAAGGAATGGCAGTTATCAGATGGAAGTATTAAAAGATGTGTACCCACTGGAAAAGGACAGCGTATTATAATGGCACATGCAGGCAGCCGAAAAGAAGGGTTGGTGAAAAATGCAGAACTTATATTCACCTCTAATTATACTGACAACAGGGACTATCACACCGAGATGAATGGCCATATATTTAGAGAGTGGATTGAAAATACTCTTCTTCCAATTCTAGACAGACCATCCTGTCTGGTAATGGACAACGCGTCGTACCACAACGCTGTGGCAGAAGAAGACAAAATTCCTACATCTACCAGTACAAAAGATGTTATAAAGATTTGGCTAAGAAAGGAAGGAATTCCATTTAACGAGGGATTTTGAAACCTGAATTACTGTCACTTGTTAAGAAATCGCAAAAGACCAAAGTATTCCAATAAACAAAATCATTCAACAGCATGGTCATACGTGCTTGAGACTGCCCCCTTATCATCCACAATTAAACCCCATTGAACTCGTTTGGGCAAAAATTAAAGGGCAGGTGGCAGCTGAGAATACAAGTTTTAAACTATGCGATATAAAAGGACTGACATATGCTGCTCTATCACAGATTGACAAAGATTTTTGGTGCAAATGTGAAGATCATGTCTTAAAAGAAGAAAATGACTATTGGAAAAAAGATGGACTATCGTTCGTTCAGCCCAGATTAGTAATCAATATGTTAGACTCCTCTGATTCAGAATAAATGAAATAATAATGGACGTTTTTATATGTCCGCATGATCAATCTTTAGCTAAAGTTGATAACGTTTTGAAAATGTAAAGATTCTTGATATGTGTACTGCAGGCATGCAAAGAAACTAAATCACTTTCATATGTCTTGTTTACGTAAAATAATGAAAGTCACATGGAAAGACATAAAACGAACAATGTAGCTCTTTACAGTGAAGAGGATCCCGTGCTTACATCGGACTCTTTAGTCACATGCGTACCATAAACAATAACTTTGCTTGATATGTCATGCTCGTTATCGCTCGCAACGGATAATTAATTTTTTTAAAATGTATTCTTTGTTGTATATTGTTTAAATAGTTTTCATTAAGGGAACTGTTTATACGCTGATTGTTTTAGTGACCGTCTGTAAAGGCTATAACATTGACATTCTCATAGTATTTTAAAGAAAGTAAACAATAGAAAGTAAACAGTTGATAAACGCCTCCAACTTTCAAGTTGTGTAGAGACGCCTATGTCGAGAAGCTGATTTCCATTAATGTACGGTAAATTATTTTCTCCAGGAGCAAAAAGATCCGTAAATTCACTGAGATCAAAGGAAAGTGCTGCTTCATGATGAAGCATACTTCCTACATCCTTAAATTTTGTGAAATCGGTGGGACCTTGGAAAAACAAGGCCAGATGCAAAAAATCAAGTTTGTAAGTGCAGGGAAAGAGGAGATATTCATGTTAATCGTGAACATTTAGATTTGAAACGACCAAAATACT
>JAVIAB010000126.1:57132258-57522899 GCA_032433765.1 Megaustenia siamemsis
TTGTTGGAATTCTTTGACGCAAGTTATTTCCATGTTACACATTAATGTAAGCTACTTCGTCAGCCGCAGTTTTTTCTCTTTGGGGAATTTGCTTCGTGTTTTGTTCGTCGTAGGCTGCTTACACTAGAGTAATCAGACAGAAATCTAAAGGGAGCGAGATTGTATGTTCGGCGACATTGTTGTGTGCTACGTCATCGTAATGGTTCCATAAATCGGCCGTGCGCAAATCTTACGGTCTGCTGTTTGATGTGCGACGGGGATAATTTGACGACTGACTGTGTGTCTATATGTTCGGAATTGGAGTCATCAACGATGGTCTAACATCATCTAGTGCTACGACGATCATCATTTTCAAGAGGACTGACTTACCGGTAATATGGGATTGGCGGCGAGAACAGTTGAGGTTGTACATGAAAAGTGTTCCTTGTTGCAGTTTCCTCATATTACAAGTCACATGTCTGTGTTAGTCACCTCTATTGACTCGGGCAGATGGTGCTCGTAAACCTGGGAGGGCCGACCATCTAGGGCAGAATCCCCCTACAGAAAAGATCATCTGCTGCCTTGCAGGAAGATTGGGTACAATCAAAGGCTAAGGAAAGCCAATCTGAACAAAATGCTGGCTGAAATCGGATGCACTGGGCCACTGGCGCAGAACACAGTGCAACGTTTTAACGGGTATTCAAGCGGAGTGGATCTAACAGGCTTAAACAGACAGCTGTCTTCGTGTGAGAGTCTGGAGTCCTACTCTGATTGAGTCCTGATCGCAGAGAGAGAGATAGATAGATAGAGAGAGAGAGAGAGAGAGAGAGAGAAATATTCCTACATCTACGATGATAGAGACAGGCAGGTCACGACTAGTGTCTTATACTGGAAGCTGATTTACTGAACAGCTTCTCTCGTGACTGAATCTGAACATTTTGGATAGACAGATCTGACCGCAGAATGAACAAATATGCTTAAGTGGTGTCTGACCTCATCTCCTTTCTACTGCTCCTTTTGTCTTCTGAATTTGACATCAACGCTTCACCGAATGTTATTGCGCAGTTTTTATTTTTGTTCTCAATGTGCAACGATCTGATGCCAGACTTTCCCAGTTTCATTCGCTGATAGATAATTCACTCAAGGAAGCCTTGCAAACATCCTTATACTGTAACTCTGGATTGCCCTTTGGTCTCTTACCGTCCCTAAATTCATCATATAATAATTGGGCATTTCTATATCAGTAGAATTCGCGCATCCGATGCGACCCAAGATGTTTGTGTCTTTCTTGTTTCCGGTTTGTTGGCAGCAAAGTGTAATTTCATTGATGTGTGTTTGTGAATGAAGAAAATAAAAAGCTCACGGTGTATCCACGATCGAAGAGCTGATTGACTGGGGTTGGCCAGTCTATAACATGGAAACAGGTTCTGGACCGTGCGACTGAGTGAGTGTACCATCCACAGCATCGACTTTCAGCAACAAATCAACAACAACGATAAGAAGTATTCAGATGAAGACGAAACAACAACATTGAAGAAGGAAAGCAAGAAAAGGCAATCGTTCCGGAATGTGTACGAAACGTTTGAAGTGCGAGAAGCTAGGCATAAAGTATGTGCGCCTTACATACTGTAGCTGTGCTTTCATAAATCAACAACGTCCATTCTTGTTAAGCTACTGTGCGGCGCGGATTTCATAATTTTGCAAAAAACACTTTTTGGTGATAGGACAGTTAGTGCCCCTGAATTTCACTGTTTCTAAATAGATATTACCTTGGACAGGCCATCCTTGTGTGAAACACATGGTGGCAGCTGAGGTTGATATGTCTGCGTGGGACAGTTGAGAATTGCAGCTACATGCCGTTATGGTGCAGACTCCCAGTTCCTTTCGTCGTTGTAAATGTGTATTCTTGTAATGAGAAGGTGGATACACAACAATGGCAGAATCTCTTCGCGTTTTTTAGGAGGAGAACATTATTTTCTGCGGAGACTTTAATGCTAGAGGCAACAAGTTGGGTAATGTCATGACCAACAAGCAGGGAGAAGTCCTAGAGAACGCATTGGTGTCCGCCGATTTAGTGTGCTTCAGTAATGGAAGGGCAACCAGAATGGCCACTCAAACAGGAGACCCTGATAGTGTCATAGACCTGGCACTGGTGTCTTCCCACTTTCGCACGGGTTAGTAAGTGGAGTGTACTGTGATTCCACAGAAGTTATCACTATCCATATGTCATCCTGTTTGAGAAAGGCAGGAATAGAGTCCAGAAAGCGAGCTCCACACATTCCACTATGAGAACACGGACCTGGACGTCATTAGCAAAATGGGACAAAGAAACAGGGCGCCCCTCGCAGGAGACAGGAGAGATGGATGCAGCCGTCCTCGTGAAACGTAGAAGTCGAGGAAGCTTGGCGTAACAAGAGACAAACGGTCAAGACATGGCAGAAAACCAGAATGAATAGAAGATCACAACCTGAGCTCTTGAAGCGTCTGACAGAAGTCGGCCATAAAATGATGCACTTTAAACTATGTGCTAAGCAGACTAAGGATGCCAAGTGGGATGATTTCTGCCAAAAAAAGTGTGCTCAGAAAAATCTCTAGCCATTTTTGGCGCCTTCATCAGAGCATGAATGGCACAACTCGACACAGAGGCATACCAGACTTCATGAGCACGGGCCAGATATGGACACAATCTGATGAAAGCAAAGGTAAGACCCTGCTTGCCCGCTACAATTGAGCTGACTGACCAAAGAAATGAGGCTGTAAGAATGAGGATACTGGAGTCACTTTCAGAATTGTGTGAGGATGTAGTGCTGGGAGAAGGTCTCACGATCACAACTGATGCTATTCGCACAACATTTAAAAGGTCACACAACACAGCTCCTGGTCCAGATGGTGTTCAGTACCACAACGTAGGCAATTTAGCTGACGACGACTTGAAAAAAACAAACTGGCCAAAGAGTTTAATGTCAGCATTCACAGTTTAATGTCAGCATTCACAGTTTAATGTCAGCATTCACAGTTTAATGTCAGCATTCACAGTTTATGTCAGCATTCACAGTTTAATGCCAGCATTCACAGTTTAATGTCAGCATTCACAGTTTAATGTCAGCATTCACAGTTTAATGCCAGCATTCATAGTTTAATGCCAGCATTCATAGTTTTATGCCAGCATTCACAGTTTAATGCCAGCATTCACAGTTTAATGCCAGCATTCACAGTTTAATGTCAGCATTCACAGTTTAATGCCAGCATTCATAGTTTAATGCCAGCATTCACAGTTTAATGTCAGCATTCACAGTTTAATGTCAGCATTCACAGTTTAATGCCAGCGTTCACAGTTTCATGCCAGCATTCAAATTAAGGCAGAATGACTACACGGCTATTTGCTACAGCTACCGAAGCCAACCAATGACCATTCTCAGGTTAGTGCCAACAAAATCATCGTTATGCAGAACACTGGGTGCAATATACTGGAGGAAATAGTTGCCAGTGTACTCACCTGTCACCTTGAACACATACGCGCATTCCCATCCATACTCGGAGATTACAAGGTTCACCATTGTCACCAGTTCTATCTAACGTGTGCACAATAATTCAATTAAAAACAAACTCAGGCAGGAAATGTAGGGAACAGAAGTTAGTCGTGGTCAATGCGGACGTGAACGGTCTCATCTGGGATAATACCGATGAGGAAGATGCAGTAATCTATACAGACGGATCTATAATACTACACTAAAGGAGTGCATGGGCATTTACAGCACGCTCAGCAGGCAGAATAGTCAAAGAAGACAGTGGTGCATACGTCATGACACCGAGTAGCATGACGATGGAGGTGGTGGCAGTGATCAAGGCATTCATCTGGCTAGAGTCACAAGACTACACCCATGCTTGCATACTAAGTGATTCGATGAGCATGACAAAAAAAAGTGGAGGCGGGTCCGCACGTAGGCACAGGTAGAGTCATTGCACAAGAAAGAAAATATGTAGGGTTACCTTTATCTACGTCCCTGGACATGCGGGAGTTATGAAGAAGACTTATCAACCAACACAGAACTGGAGTCGTCAGTCGCTGGACACTACGAACTTGCTGAGGAGGGGATCTGAGCATCTATGGACATGTTCGGAGTGCAATGATGTTGACCCGCTAATAACTTAACATCTGTTAAAAATCTGCTTTCTGTGTAATAAATCCAACTACCATTGGATGCCGCAATGACTGATAACCTGTCTTCGGGGTTCAAGGAGTACTGAGAAATAGATGATTGACAATAATACGTAAATCCTGCAACGGCGCGGGCAAACAACTTATAGTGCGAATCATCATCAAGTACCGGGCCTGCTGGCGTAGGTGATCATAAAGTAAAAGTAAAGTACCCCCGTCACGCCAAGTGGCGTACAGGGAAATATGGTGTTAGTGACCCTATATTTTACAGACCTTCAGCACTTGTTTTTGACGTAATGTGGTCAGTATTACGCCCGTGCTGCTTTACTTTCCCAGAAAAAAAATCCGGTACCCATTTAAGGCTGGGTGAACCCGGAAGCCGTTGGTTGGGATCGAACCCTACCCCTTGTTCGTGGTAGTCCAGTTCACTAACCACTGAGGCTCCCTTGTAGGTGATCATGTCTCTCTACAATTCTCAATCTCGACAGTTATTTATCATTTCTGTTGTTGACCTTCTGCCAAGCAATTCTCTTAAGCTGTCTGGTATTTTTTCTCTTTCTTTTCCTTCCCTCAATTTTCCAGTTGTTACAATATATTTCAGTTGTTCTCTTCTCACTACATGACCAAGAAATGATGATTGTTTCTTCCTAATATTGGAAATTAGCTCTCTTTTTGGCTTGGCCTCTTTCAGAACGTTTTCATTACTCTTCTTAGCTGTCCATGGTATTCTCAACATTCTTCTGTAAAACCAACATTTATTTCTACAGACTCCAGTGATTTTCTTGTTTGTTGTCCTATTGTCCATGATTCACATCCATATGTTAGACTGACTCTACATAACATTTAAGAAGTCTTGTTCTTGCTTCGATTGTCAAAAATGGATTGCACAGTATCTTCCTCATTTCTTGGAAAGCTGCTTTTGCCTGAGAAATTCTGCATATCACCTTTAGTGCGAATACTTGATGCAAAATATAGCAAAATAATAACTTTTCTCAGAACCTAACATCATATGTTGTTAAGATCTGTCTGTCTGTCTGCTTGTCTGTCTGCCTGTTTGTCTGTCTGTCTGCCTGCTTGTCTGTCTGTCTGCCTGTTTGTCTGTCTGCCTGCCTGCCTGCCTGCCTGTCTGTCTGTCTGTCTGTTCGAAGTGCAATGATGATGACCCGCAAATAACCCAATAACTCGTTGAGGAAGGGACCCGGAGTACCTATGGGGTTGTTCGATGTGCAGTGAGGATTATATGTTGACCAACCAACACACCGTCATAGTAACTAATTAACTTGTATAACCATATCATGGATATCAGTTATTCATTTCAATCACGGACTAACATTGTTGGCTACTAAATATCTAGATTTATTCAGAGGAATACTGAGTACGATTGTGGTAATGATATGCAACAACTACGTCTAAGAGATGAGAGTTGAAGATGGGCACAGCTAGTAACGAGAACTTAGTGGGCATGTAAGAAGACTTATCAACCTAAAAATAAAAATCTAAAATTATGGATTTTAATTCCTTGCAGTGATACCGAGGCCTTCTTAAACCATAACCATTATCAGCCAACACAGAACTGGAGTCGTCAGTCGCTGGACACCGCGAGAACTTGTTGAGGAGTGGATCCGAGCACCTATGGACATGTTCGGAGTGCAAAGGTGATGACCCTCAAATAACTCAACTACGTCCACTTATACATTTTTACGGGTTCTGTCACTGGTGAATAATGTTAAACTCACGGTGTTTATGTAATTAAACTTTCTAATCGTCTTACTTATTCGTGAATATAGAATATAACATAAACCTCGTTCATCACTTTTATTTTTCATTTTTATTATTATTATTATTTTTTGTGGGGGGGGGGGGGGGGGATCTCAATGCCCTGTTTTTGTCTCATTAAAATATTGACAAAGACATCACCGCAATGCCCAATAACGATACGCAGTACAATATTAAAATAGGTAAACGAATTTAAATATCTTGGAGCGATGTTAACCCCAAATGGTTGTTGTACAACAAAATTGATTTGCAGAATAGCTCAGACAATAGCAGCTTTCCAAAAAATGAGGAAGATACTGTGCAATCCATTTTTGACAATAGAGATAAGAAAAGAGTTCTTAAATGTTATGTAGAGCCAGCCTTAACATATGGATGTGAATCACGGACAATAGGACAACAGTCAAGAAAATCACTGGAGGCTGTAGAAATGTGGTTTTACAGAGGAATGTTGAGAATACCATGGACAGCTAAGAAGAGTAATGAAAACGTTCGAAAGAGGCCAAAGCAAAGAGAGAGCTCATATCCAATATTAGAATGAAACAATCATCATCTTTGGCCACGTAATAAGAAGGGAACAGCTGGAATATATTGTGAGAACTCGGAAATTTTAAAGGAGGAAAGATTCCTGAGTTTTAAGAGAATGGTTTGGCAGAGGGTCAACAACAGAAATGATAAATAACTGTCGAGATCGAAATTTGTGGAGAGACATGATCACCTACGCCAACAGGTATGGTACTTGATGATGATGATGATGAAATATTGACATTAGTGTAAATTTGTGAATAAAAGCCCTTGTCACGCTCATGACCCCCGTCGTCATATATTAGTCGTCATTGCGTGGGCGTCACTTAATGCACAGTTCTTCCACTTCAACGTGCAAGAAGCATCCAAAACTCACTTGATAGCTGAAGTCACTTGTGTTAGGTCGAAAGGCTTAGATACAACATCTTGCTATAAACAACAACAACACCGCGCAACTACGCCCAGTTGACGTCATTTTAAGGATGGACTCTGAAGAGGAGTAGTCGTTGGATGAACACAATAGCAGAATATGACTTTGTTTACTATATAACTGGTAATATCCACATTTCACATTGTACGCGAGTATTTCGGCTGAAGGAGCAAAGGCATACAAGTGTAACGTTGTTGTAAAGCTGATTAAAAAGATGAAATGAAAAAAAAATGAAAAAGTTATATTGTTAAAGCTTTACGTAGATGACAGACAACACACAAGCACAACTCTCTGCAGCTCAGGAGGCCTTTAGGTTGTACAGTGAACAACACACACATACACACACGCGCGCGCATGCAGACACACACACACACAACTCTGCAGCTCAGTAGGCCTTTAGGTTGTACAGTGAACAACACACACATACACACACACGCGCGCATGCAGACACACACACACCAACTCTGTAGCTCAGTAGCCTTTAGGTTGTACAGTGAACAACACACACACACGCACACACCACACACACGCACACGCACACACACCACACACACACACACACACAAACACACACACACGCACGCACATACGCACAAATACACGCACGCACACTCACCACATTTATCTAAGTGAATCTTAATAAAAAAAAAAAAGAGAGAGAGAGACTCAATCAACTTGAGGTCACTGCGCATGCTACAAAGAAGTTTCTTTTCATACATTTTAAATAGAGACCTGACAGCGCCAGATCTGAATTTGTCGGCGAATCATAGCTGATGGTTTGTGCCAGGATCGATCAAGTGAGTAGAGACCGAGAAGGAGTGCAACTCAAAAATGACATTGGATGTTATGAGGCGAAAGAAGCAAATATCACAGCTCTACTACAAACACAACTCATACACGTCCCTTAACGTCATTTTAAGAGCGGATGACGAACAGGTGTATTATGATAATTATCGGGTGACTGTAAGCAAGCAAGCATTTGTTCTAAATATTTTCTTTTTCATATATTTCATTATGAAAGCGCTAATTTATTCATTGAGTGCCGTCTCCGCATCGAAGGCTGGCTACCATGGAGCGCCATTCCGCTCTGTCTCTTGCTTTGATGGTGCAGATCGTCATAGGCTAATTTGTCCATTTTTGATGTTTCGTCAATATTAGTCTTGGTCTGCCTCTGCCACTTTTACCTTGTATTTTCACTTCCAATGTTACTTTTAGTAGGCTGCTGCGTCTTTTAACATGCCCCAAAAATCTCATTTGTCTTGCTTGTATTGTGTTTAGTAGTTCTCTTTTCATTTTTAGTTGTTTTAAGATTTTATCGTTTGTTGTTTTTTTGTTCTTTCTACCCAGTTAAGCTAAAGCGCTATGTTGTTTTATTTTATTCACTTATATATTTTTTTGTGCGTGAGTCGTCCACTGTTCCAACTGAAGATCCAACAAACAGCAACGTTATTTAATTGTGACCTTCACCTACATAAACCTGTTTATCATACTACTTTTCAATTCATCTCAGCGGCGAGGCCCGGCTTGAAACGTCCGTTACTCATCGACGGAAAAAAAACATGAATACGAAGTAGAAGTTAGCTGCCTGTGCGGCGAGGGACCCCTGTGCACACGGCTGCCAAGGAAAAATGGATTAACACGCAAAATTCAGTTCCTAGTCTCTGGGGACTTCGTCAGAGTTGAAAGCTGGCGAACGCAACAACAACAACAACAACAACAACAACAACAACAACAACAACAACAACAACAACAACAACAACAATCCTCATTTGAGGTGATACAACTTCAACTTCGTGTGTTGATGCCCTTTGATAATAAAACTTGCATATTAACTCTCTCCATACGGAAGCTTTTTATCGACTCAACGGAAGAGATTTCAGAGACAAAATTTGTCATTGTTTTAAGAATCAATTTACATATTTATATTTATCTAACATGTAACATATTATATGTACATTTTTAGATAATTGAACAAGGAATTAGATTTCACCAATACCACGATGATACAAGACATGTAAAAAATTATGGTTAGATAACGGTTTACACTAATTAAATTGAGAGTGACGCATTATGCGGCGAAACGTACGGAATGAGTTAATCTTCTTCTTCTTCTACCTTTTAGCTCCCTGTGGAGCATAGGTCTTCAACAAATACTTTCCAAGTCGTTCTGTTTTTTTGCCATTGTTTTAAGATCATTCCATGTCTTCCCCATCATCTTCATCTCTGCTTCTATCTGTTTACTCCAATATTATTTTGGTCTTCCTCTTTGTATTTTCCCCTGGGGATTCCAAATAAGGGCTTATTGTATAATACTCTCAGTTGGCTTCCGTAGTGTGTGTCCTATCCAACGCCATCATCTTCGCTGTATCTCTTTATCCACTGGAAAGAGTTAATATTGGTTATTTGGTTATGGAAGGCCTCGGTATCGCTGCAAACGAATTAAAATCCATAATTGCTCAACCGCCCATGCCAGTGGAATCATCCGAATTACTAACTCATCTCCCAAACAAAGAAAGATAACTGTAGTCCCCATCGTAGCAGTCTCAGCACACGTCAAAAGACATAAGGCGAAACCGCACAGAAAGTGAACACAGCCAACTGCTCCCTGTCATACGATATCATCATTCATCGAAAACAATCGGAATATCGAAACATGATCAAAACGGATGAGACACACAGCTCACGGTGTGCACAGAGCACTTAACTCAGTAGCTCCTGCAACAAGCCGGACTTGGAATATGAGGAAACTGCAACAAGGAACACTTTTCAGACATAGCCTTCAATGGTTTCCTGCCGATTATCCACCATATACCATGGAAGTTCACGTCCTCCCGAAAATGATGATCGTCATATTGATTGACGATCTTCATTCATAAAATGTATAGTGCTTGATGTAAAGAGTTAATAGCTGGTCAGCAATCTTTTTTTTTTTATTTGCAATTTCTTTCCTTCCTCCTTTAGCCATTATATCAGCATTGTTCTCTCTCTCTCTCTCTCTCTCTCTTTCTCTCTCTCTCTCTCTCTCTCTCTCTCTCTCTCTCTCTCTCTTTTAAATAACCTCACACAGATTTCGTAATGAAATATTACTGATGAAAGTTCAGTGTTTGATTTTAACTTTTGTTCCCCAGACCACTTATCATGCAACATATCCCATCTGACGGACTTACAGTCTGTTATAAGTTATCGTTTGTCTAAAACATATTACCACTGTTTCCTTCCAAGATATTATTTATCTTTGTATTTATCTATTTTTTTTTTAAATTCTATTTTTTTTTTAATTAGCCTTTTTCTCCACTTTCTAGCGGTCTGCTGGGTAGTACGAAGAAATGGAGAGGAAGAATATTTGTAAAGGTGGGAGATTAAATATCGCATGCCCCAGTGCAGTCACTTCACAATGTACAGGTCACAGTTTTTTAATCCCCCTTCTGATAAGAAAAAAAAAGTTCATGCTATTTTATGACCACGGGTCAGACTTGCTTGAAGAACGAATCATTTTTATTCCTAAATACACACACACATATACATATGATTTGCGACCAAACAAGACGACACAAAGCGTACGAGACCCTGACCGATTTATCAGCGAAGATTTATTAACCATTCGAATTGTTATCAGTTATTTTTTTTCTTATCTTCCATATTTTTTTGGTATAAAGTAAAGTACAAGTAAAGAGTTCCGTCACGCCAAGTAGCGTATAGGGAATATGGTGTTAGTGACCATAATTTTACAGAACTTTGGCACATGATTTTTGGGTAATGTGGTCGGTATTACGCCCGTGCCGCTTTACTTTCCGCTCAAAATAAATCCGGTACCCGTCGATCAGGATCGAACCCGACCTCTTGTCCATTGTAATCCATTTCACTAACCACTGAGCTATCCCAGCTCCCTATTGTTGTTGTATCTCTCTCTCTCTCTCTCTCTCTCTCTCTCTCTCTCTCTCTCTCTGCGATCAAGACTCAATCAGAGTAGGATTCCAGACTCTCTCATGAAGTCAGCTGTCTGTTTAAGCGAATCGATTGCCCCATATCGTTTTTCTTCCAGGGAGGTGGGCGTGGACCACATTGCTCTTCTCAGGTCTGTGTACTGGGGGTAATCCCGTAGAACATGTTTTGTAGTCATATTGTCCAGTGTACAGTGGCTTAGGCTGTTTGTAGCTATTTTGAATTTAGTGAACATGTGATTTCTCATTCTATTATGGCAGTGCGTAGGCGAAGTTCAGCGTTAAGAACACACCTCCACCTCCAATTCTGGTGGCATTTGTAGTAGAGCCATCTGTGTATATGTGGGACCAAGAGTCCTGTGGGTAGGTATTGTGTATGTGTTTTTCTGCTACGTGTTTTTCTTCTGTGTCTGATTGGGTGCCTTTTTTCATGATTCCTGTTTATTTTCCTTAAGTTCTGGTATTTTATGCTTTCCATGAGGAGACATATCAGATAGGCCCAAGGGTTTCGATATTGTTTGGGAAAGTACCTGGTCTCCAGTAGTTAGTTCATTGGCAATTGCAGCGAAGTTGCTCCTCTTTAGTCGTACAATTCCGGAACCAGTTATTCTTTGTTGCATGGGTGGCTAAGGAGCCTTCTATATTTCTCCGCTTGTTGCAATACTTTAGTGGCCCGTCTGTCATCTAAGGGTTGTAAACCTGTTACTGTTTCTAGAGTCTTGATAGGTGTAGATTTCATAGCACCAGTGATGATACGGGCAGCTTGATTCTGTGTTCTGTTAATTTTGCTAAGGTGTGATTTTGGAAGCCATAGCCCAGGATGTGACTCCATACTCTGGAACTGGTCTGACTCTTCCTACGTATAGTCTTTTTCAAAATATTGCTGGCTCCCCCCTAGTCCGTTCCTGCCAACCTCTTCATAATATTTGTTTCGTTTTCTAGCTTTTTTCCTTGCTCTGTATATCTGATTTTTCCAAGTCATTCTGCGATTCATGGTGACGCCAAGATATGTTGGGTTTTGGTCAATAGGGAGTGTATGGTCTTTTATTTTCAAGTTTGCAGAGAGTGTGTTTCTTGATAGGCTGAAAATTGTATATGTAGCTTTTTCCCGTTGATTGGTAAGAACCAGGTGTTCGTCCATTTTTCAAGTTCACCTAGGGCATCTTGCATCCTGGGTCCAGCTACCGACATACTTTCCTCGCAAGCCCATAACGCCAGATCATCTGCGTATATTGCTGAGTGTATTCTGGGTGGAATGTCCATTACGCTGTCATTCATGAAAATAAAAAGAGTGTTGGGGACAAGACTCCGCCTTGTGGGACACCTTGTTCGATAGAGAACTTCTTACTTAGTTGACCTTGAACTTGTACTCTGGCCGTTCTATCCTGAAGGTATTGAGAGACCCAATTGAATAAACGACCCTGGATGCCAAGTCTAAAAAGCTTGTTCTTTAAACCATCTCGTCAAACCCTATCAAAAGTCTTCTCCATGTCGACCCACACTGCCAGTGTGTGTTTCTTTTCTTGTAGAGCATCCTCTATTTCCTGTGCAATGTAGGTGACCAGGTCTTCAGTTGATCTGTGCTGACGAAAGCCACTTTGTTGTGGTACGATTTGTTGTTTTGTCTCCAAATGCCACATAAGTCTTCTGTTAACCAGCCTTTCCGTGAGTTTACTCAGGCAGCTCAGTAGGCTAATTGGTCTATAGCTACTTGGGTCTAGTGGGTCTTTTCCATGCTTGAGGATGGACACCATAATAGCTTCTTTCCAGATTGCCGGCACATGACCTCTCTTCCAACTAGCATTTATTATCCTTAGAAGCTGACTCTTGGCTTTCTGTCCCAGATTTAGCAGCATTTCGTTGGAGCTTCCATCTTTACCAGGGAAACTTTTGAGCTTCAATCCTTTGCGGCAACATCTAATTCACTTGGGGTAAAGATGGTTGTCTGATGCTCTTCTGGTGCTAAAGGCATATATTTTTCATCTTGGTTTTCCCATCTTGTAGCTTTCTGTTTGTCTATTGGAATGTTTATTCTACTAATGTTTTTGTAAGTCTCTATCAGTAGATTTGCTGCCCTTTTGCCTGTGAGGATGTTCTGATTGTGTGTTAATGATATTGGAGGTCGGCAGTTGTTTTCGTCGCTCAGAGCTTTCGCAAGTTTCCATAGTTTATGGCCATTTTTGTCTAGATTAAGGCTCTCTGTTTTGTCTATCCAGCTTTGTCTTGTTGATATCATGACCTCACGTCTGTATTTGGCCGAGGCTGCTTTGTAGGCAATGTTGCTCTCTGTGCTGTGTGATGTTTCAGCTAGTTCTCTGGCAGAGTCCAGTTCCTCTTCTAGTCTTTGTATTTTCTTGTTCCAGTATGGCTTGTAGTTTCTTCTTGCTCCTCTAGGAATGGATTCTTTAGCAGCTCTCAGGATTCCATTTGTTGACCGCTCTATCATATTATCGAACTTCTTTTCGTGGGTGTTGATAGGCGCAGTATATGCATCAATGAGCTTTGCAAAGTTTGCCCAATCTGCTCTCTTATAGTTCCAGCGGGGAAGAGGTATTTGCAACTCCTGTTTGTGATCAAGAGCCACTGAAAGTTTGACTGGTCTATGGTCACTATCTCCAAGTTGGTTCAGCACTTTTATGGTTATGTTGATAGATATGTCTCCAGTTACAAATACTAGGTCGGGAGTGGAAGTTGTTTTCCATCTTCTTGAGTAGAAGGTTGGGGGGCCCTCCATAGAGTTTATGAGGAATAGGTTGTTGTCTATTTCCCATTCTTCCACTTCTTCACCTCGAACAGTGGACTCCTTATATCCCCATCTTTCAGAGTGGCTGTTAAAGTCTCCTACTACCAGACACTTTGATGGTGTTATTTCCATTGACTCCAGCTTCAGTAATTTGTCATTTGGACAGTATATATTAAATATCCTTATACTAACGGAGTTAATGTATAGGTCTGTACCAGTGATCTCTGCCTCTCCTTTTGTGACTACATCTATCAGTTTTGCTGGGATTGAATTTTTAATAAGTATAAGAATTCCATCCTTGTGACCTTCCCTGTCTTGTCTAAATGTTTTGTAGCCCCTGATCATAAATCTGTGCTGAGGATTAAGATGAGTTTCCTGGATGCAGGCAACGTCTATCTCCTCCTCTGTTAGTCTGATTATTAGAGCTTGCTTTTTGTGGTATATGCCCTCCGCATTCCAGTGTATTATGTTCAGCTGTTTCTTGAAGCCTTTCCGGTCAGCGGTAGTTTCTATCATAATTAGAGTCTGTTAGATCCAGTCTGATTGATTACTTGTTAAAACGTTGCACTGTGTTCTGCGCCAGTGGCCCAGTGCATCCGATTTCAGCCAGCATTTTATTCGGGTTTGCTTTCCTTAGCCTTTGATTGTCCCCAATCTTCCAGCAAGGCAGCAGATTGTCTTTTCTGTAGGAGGATTCTGCCCTTAGATGGTCGACCCTCCCAGGCTTACGAGCACCATCTGTCCATGCTTGATGTAGTAATTAGTTGGTGATTTTGTTGTATAAAAAAAAAAAGTAAAGTGCTCCGTCACGCCAAATGGCGTATAGGGAATATAGTGTTAGTGACCATACATTTTACAGACCTTCAGCACATGATTTTTGGGGTAATGTGGTCGGTACTACGCCCGTGCCGCTTTACTTTCCCATAAAAAAATCCGGTACCCATTAAAGGCTGGGTGAACCCGGAAGCCGTCGGTTGGGATTGAACCCTACCTCTTGTCCTTTGTAGTTCAGTTCACTAACCACTGAGCTATTGCGGCTCCATTTTTGTCGTATAGTTACTGCTAATTTCACAACTACAGCAGGAATGATTCCATACACCTAAATTTTGAGTATACACCGCTCAAGGTTATATTTTTATTTTCTGCCACCAAAGAGTTCCACAGCCTGTATCGAAAACGAGGGACCGTCAGGTAACGGGAACTAAACTTTCGCCGTTCGTCTGCATTTTGGTGAGTATTCTACTTTATTAAAATTCAAGTAATTTTTGCTGCATGATGCACATTATTCTTTTAATGTGCTTGGATTTTATAGCTGGAAAGGAAAGTTAACGAACATTGAAAAGCTAAAATTAAACTACAGTTGTACAGGTGCCATGAATGCGCTGTGTGTGTTGTTGTTTATTCACCTTTTTTTGTTCCCTATTCCCTAGTCGAAGGAAGCCAGAGGCAGCTGCTGAGTGTTGCATTCTCTCTGTGTTTCCAATTATGGTCACAATTTTTTTCTATCGCGCATGATGTCTCCCCCCCCCCCCCCCCCAATCAAATTATATTTAATGTTTACAATTTAGAAATCACGTTGATCGTAAATTTTATCAAATTAATAATTAGATTTATTTTTGTTTGTACTATAAATCTATAATTTATTTAGTTAGTAAAAGAAGTCAGAGAAGAAAGGATTTACTATTAACAATTATTCGATAATTTTATAAGCGTGAGTAGAGTAGAGAATCATAAACACAATACACAACACATTATGTGAGCCTATCTTCTTTACTAACATAAGAATAATATAATTAGAATAAAATAATTAATTTGATTCAGGTGATTATGCGTGATATACTACACCCAGTCAATGAATGATACGACATATCTTCACAAGCACCCATCACTATTTCAAATTTGATCTAGTCTTAAGTCTAGTCAGTCAGTCTAGACTTTGTCTTAAATTTGATAGATTAAACCACAAAGATGTTACATTCAATACATCACCCTTTGTGAGAGTAATTAATTTTGACGAAGTCAGCAAACTAAACTAATCTATTGGATAAGCATATATAATGCAACTTCTGTGGTGACATCATCATACCTCATCTTAATTAGTACTCTATCTGATGGCAGAAGTGATTTATGCCTTTCCCCAGCTTTCTCTCAATCTCTATAATTGTTGTGTTTATAATTTATGTTTTTGATGACCTGCCAAACCATTCTCTTAAACTGTCTTGTTTCTTTCCCTTTGCTTCCCTCTACTTCTTACAACATTTTTTTTTTTGCATTTAATCACATTCCAACTGTTCTCTATTATTATATGACAAAAAATGAATGATTGCTTCCTTCTAGTAGTAAATAAGCCTTTATTTCATTGACATCTTTTAGAATTTCCTATAGCTATCCATAATATTCTCAAAATTCATCAATTTTTCTAGTTTTGTTTGTCTGAATGTCCAGAAATAATTGTTTGCTCATCACAACACTAAAGTACTCCTTTTCTTATTTCTAGTGTCAAAAAGTAGATTGCATTATATCTTTTTAATTCTTTGGAATGCAGCCTTTGCCTGAGCGATTCTGTACCTCACTTCTGTTCTACAAATACCATCTAAAAATTGTCATTGTTTTGAAGTTTTTGAATTGGTAATCCACAGTGATACTGATATTATAACAAATACAAATTGAAAATTAAAATATAGTATGTTACTGTATGTTTAGTAAAATGTCATTTGACATGAAGTGTTTGAGTTTCCTTGCAGTACTAAACCGTGACTCATGTTAAAAATGAAAGTGCAGGTATGCATGCCCCATCTTACTGCCCTACTTATTTTCAAATTCTGTAAGGAGAGCACCTATTTAATTTATATTTTGGTTTTTCTTTATGTCTCAGATTATAGTAGAATACTTTTTTTGGCTGAAAAGAAATATATTTATTGTACTATTTAGTTTAATGTAGCATGTAATTAAAATCTTTGTATTTGTTGTTTATCAGTAATCACACTTGATTAAATAATACTTTAAAATCACACAACCTTTATTGTTAATTTTTTTTTTTTAATTGAACATAAACTGACTTTATTGCATTAAAATTATTATTTAGTATTCATTCAAATTATAAAGTTAATTATATAAACATGAATTTATCATGAGTAGAAATGAATAAAGACAATTTCCAGCAATAATTTATTGATTTAAGCCGTCATTGCTTTTTCTTACAATAAAGTTGTTCTTGCTTTTTATGTGAGCATTTTATTGATATGCTCTCAGTTATTTCAGTTGACTTCTATATCTGATGTTTGTGTGTACATTCTTTTCTCTAATTGAAAACACTTGTATATAGATATTGAATAAACCAAACCTTTTAGTTCCATATGTTAGTTAGCATAACAATGATTATATCTATGTTGTAGCGTGTAAGAATTGTTAATTTTGTAGTAACTACGTATTATATGTTTAACCTTTCACAATATTGTGTCATCTCAAGTCTTTAATATAAAATGCTCATATATATGTATGTATGTATATATATATATATATATATATATATATATATATATATATATATACACACACACACACACATACAGTCTCAGGTTTGTAATATTTTATCCTTTTCCGTACAAGAATATGATAGGGAGAGCAGTGTTAATTTGAATGGTATTGTAGTACAATAATTAATTGAACTGAACAAATTAACTGAAGGAGGATTAAGTGGAAAAGGATTTTTTGAAAAAGCTTTTGTTATTTTACTAGAAGTTAAAGGGTTAACAGTGATGATACATCCCTGACTATATGCTAAAATTAATGTTGACGGTATTGGTAGGGAAATGAGGAACCATATTATATGCAATGACTTCATTATTGTTGTAGTATTGGACCATATGTATGTGTGAAAAATCAAGTAATTGGAGACAAACATGTCCTATAGTTAGAGTCAAAGGTATATAGTGAAACACACATTTGCAGAATATAAAACAAATAACACTTTTGCATTTTAAATTACATTGTGTTTTATTTTTATAAAATGAAACTTAACATTTATTTTAATTTGCTTAAAACCTAATGTTAAACGCTGTATCAGATCATTTGCTTGAAGTTACAGATGAAAACAGAATTAATGAGAAAGTAAATAGCATAGTTTTTATACAAAATTTGTGTGGAAAATTCTCTGAATGATTTAACCAATCACAAAAGTAACATCCTAGAACTGGTTAGGTTATTCAGCAAATGGAAATGTAGAAAATACAGGCAGACATCTGAACTGGATAGATATATAATGGCCTACAGAAGCTAAATATGGATCCAGGTCAACAAAAGAGAATAAAATGGGAACTAGATATGTAACAGATAAGCTGGGAATGACTGCTGCACAAGCTGGACATCTCAGGACAGGTAAAGCTTCAGAGTAGCTATCCTGGAGGTCAAGTTTCAAGGGAGACAAGCAAGATGATGATGATACTGAGATGAAGTGTTCAGAATAGACATAGAACAATCATATGAACTTCCATGCATTGAACTTGGAGAATGAATGAGAGGCAGAATAAGAGCACTCTGGTGGAGAACACAGGGATGATCATTGTGGATCAGTTTTTAGACAGAATATTGTTTGTGCACAGAAAGGGAATTTTGGTGTTACCATTTAAGATGTACCAAGGTGTTTGTCAGTCACTGATTGCTTTGCTGATTTATAGTGAGGTACCGTATACCGATATATAGGTGAGTACAGTACCCCTGTCACGCCAAGTGGCGTATAGGGAAATATGGTGTTAGTGACCCTATATTTTACAGACCTTCAGCACATGATTTTGGGGGTAATGTGGTCAGTTTTACGCCCGTGCTGCTTTACTTTCTCACAAAAAATTTGGTACCCATTTAAGGCTGAGTGAACCTGGAAGCCGTCAGTTGGGATTGAACCCTACCCCTTGTCCTTTGTAGTCCAGTTCACTAACCACTGAGCTATAGTGGCTCCCTTTGCTGATTTATGGCCAAAGAAAATAATAAGTAGAAATGGTATGTTGACATCTTTGATAAGTAAATATAGAAGAAAGTTTGAGTTACCACAGATAAATGCATTCGAATTAGCATGTGAATCATGTTTAGGGCAGGGTCTCATACTTCACACCTGTTTGTCACTGATTCATTTAGTGTTTTTATTTTTTATACACACTCCTTTGTGTCTTATCTGAAATATAAACTACACATACTTCGTTTGTAATACATTCGTTTTGATTAGGAGAATCAATATTTAAAAAATTGTTTAATTGTCGTTAAAAAAATTGAGTATTACATCCCCCGAAACTCTGAAACTTCCCATCTTTGGTCTTTTAGTTGCAAGGATAGTTGTACTAAAATATCATACACACATGCAACTTTAGCTAACAATTTTGACATTTTGTGCGTAGTATTACAAATTTATACATTTACTTTAAATATCACGTTTAAAGTTGAGTGGAACACACATTAAACTAGGGTTATCTGCGCTCAAAATAAAAGTACTGCAACTTTTTATAGAGTATAACTAAAATGTAACTTTTATACTAAAACAAGCAGCTGTGTCTTGTTCTTCCTCATTCACTTAGTTTATATTTACACTTTCTTTATCTTTCTGCTGTTTTACATACCTTCTATAAGAAGAAAAGCAATTCAGATAACATTAATTGCATTGAGATAAAGAAATCTGTGTTACACATAAGTATATATGTGAAACCATTATCTTAAGTTTGGCATATATTGGGCGTTCAAATGGGCTGTGTTTTAGTTTTGGAAGAATTAGTGAGATGTGAGACACATTGACAATAACAATAGATGTGAGTCATTCTTCTTCTTAATTATTTGCTCTCATAGAAGCATGTCAACCTCTCAAATGGAATTTGCTGTTTGTATTAGATTTATATCTCTGTGTGTGCATGTCTGTGTTAGTCACCTCTAGTGACTCGGGCAGATAGTGCTCGTAAACCTGGGAGGGTAGACCATCTAAGGGCAGAATCCCCCTACAGAAAAGACAATCTGCTGCCTTGCAGGAAGATTGGGGACAATCAAAGGCTAAGGAAAGCAACCCTGAAAAAATGCTGGCTGAAATCGGATGCACTGGGCCACTGGCGCAGAACACAGTGCAACGTATTAACGGGTGTTCAGTCAGAGTGGATCTGGCGGACTCTAAATGTGGCGTTCTGTCTGTGGGGGCGATCAACACAGTTAACCTGACAGTTGACTTCATGTGGGAGTCTGGAATCCTACTCTGACTGAGTCCTGATCGCAGAGAGAGAGAGAGAGAGTATTAGATTTCACTTTTCATTGTTTAGTTTTGATGTGTAAATTGTAAAATGGAAAGAGATGAAGCGAATTGGATGAATTGATAGAAACTTTGTGTGTTAATTTCACTTGCTGTTTACTGAGTCAGCAATGTATTATACTTGACATTGTTATTTGTAACTTCCTCCTTGTTTTTGTTATTTAATAAATTCTTCCTTGCTCTGTTATTTATAATTTATTTCTTGTTTCTTTATTCATCACTGGTTGTTGAAGAAATCAGTAATCATCTTAAGGAACAACCAAATACAATCTGATGTAATACATTTATATATCTCCATTTTGAAGTTATTTAAGTTGTTGTTGGTCACTGGTGCTTGTAAATATATTTCAGACTATCTTGATTCATCATCACAGAGTAATTGCCAATTTGTGGTATAATTGGTATATTTTTGACTTTCTTAAATCAGAAAGTTGCTAAAGTAATTGTTAGTTTATAGTAGTATAATTGGTATATTTTCGACTTTCTTAACTCAAAAAGCTATTAAAGTAATTGTCAATTCATAGTAGTATATTTGTTATATTTTCGACTTTCTTAAATCATACAATTGTTAAAGTAATTGTCAATTTTCATAGTAGTATAATTGATATATTTTCGACTTTCCTAAATCATAAAATTGTTACAGTAATTGTCAATTTTCATAGTAGTATAATTGATAAATTTTAGACTTTCTTAACTCAGAAAGCTATTAAAGTAATTTTTTTAGTGTCAGCTTCAGAGCTAAAAATTGCTAATAATTCATATGTGACTGCATGTGTCAGGATCAGTGAAACAGAATTGACAAGATCCTACTTCACCTCTTCGTGGTGTCTCTGGACTAACAAGGCAGGCCAGGTGAGTGGGGATCGAGAGAGAAGGCAACCCAGAGCTAAAAGATGTCACGCTGAAGTTGGATACGTAGGGTTCAGACATGCAAAATATCACTGCTTTGCTGCACAACGCATCTACGCCCACTTAACATCGTTTTAATAACAAAGTGGACTATTATTTTCTTTGGTACACATGCCGAAGATGAGTGTGTTGGGCCTAAAGATGCAAATATCGCAGCCTTGTTTTAAATTAGCGACACAATGCGTCCAAACTCTCTTGATGGGTGAATGCTAAGAAGAAAGAAGATTCCTCTAGTTGTCATCAGGTGACAGTAAGAAACAAATGAAAGAAGACAGTCTTAAGTGAAAAATTATTAAGTTAATTGACAGTTCATGGTATACCTAATATACTTTAGACTTTCATCATCATGTGCCGTACCGGTTGGTGTAGGCGATCATGTTCTTCCACAATCTTCTTCTATCTACTGTACATCATATCAATTCTGTTGTTGACTGTTTTCTATGCCATGACACCAAGCTACCCAGTATTTTCCCTTTTTGTCGTCCGCGGTCTCTCTTTCCACATATTTTGCCAGTCGTTACCAAATATTCCAGCTTCCTCTTCTCATAATATGCCAGAAAAAATTTTTTGATTATTTCTTTCTTATGTTTCTTAGGAGCTCCCTTTTTGTGTTGGCCTCTTTGAGAATATCCTCATTTGGTCTTTTTAGCTGTCCAGGCAACTTTCAACATTCTTCTTTGCAGACTTTAGACCAATCTTAAAGCAGAGTGTTGTTAAAGTAATTGTTAATTGCTGTATATAAATTAGACAATCTGGAATCATAACATTCATCTAAGTAATTGCCATTTTGTGATATACATTATATATTTTAGACTAATCAGAAAGTTATTGAAGTAATTGCAATTATATTTTGTGATATAAATTCTATAGTTTAGATGAATAATTGTCAGTTTCTAATTAATGAGAAAATGAAGAACCTTCTGTTATCATATATATATATATATATATATGCCTAATATGCCCTCTTTTTTTTTGGGGGGGGGGATATAAATCAGATGCCAAAATACCAAGCAGGTTTATTCTCAGTTTCATTGGGTGTAATCAGTTGACTACGAGCACGTTGTATGGAATGTTGAATATTGTATAAAAAATTCTACATTTATTAAGTTATATAAAAATGTGTGCAGGAATATTCAAAGCTTGTCGTAATAATTGACTTGAAACTAAAGGCACTATATTAATTCATTTAATAGCTAAATCTCTTCCTATTTGAGCAGTTTCTTGCAGTTTTTTTTCAGTAGGTAACAAGTATTTTAATTCTTTGTGTTAAAATAATAAGTTATGCAATATTTCTTATATTCTCTGTAGTTCTACCCTACTTTGTGCCATACTATATTACTGATTGTAATTAGTTTTGTCTTTAGTCTTGTGATAAAAGTACACTGATTTCATTGTCCTTTGAGTTTCCATGATTCCCTTCTTGTGAGCACAGAGTCATGAGCTTCATCTGTGGATTCTCTGCTCATCAATCAGACATTAGACCATCACGTCACTGGACACTGCTCATCAATCAGACATTAGACCATCACGTTTCACTGGACACTGCTCATCAATCAGACATTAGACCATCACGTCACTGGACACTGCTCATCAATCAGACATTAGACAATCACGTCACTGGACACTGCTCATCAATCAGACATTAGACCATCACGTCACTGGACACTGCTCATCAATCAGACATTAGACCATCACGTCACTGGACTCTTCTCATCAATCAGACGCCATCATGTCACTGGACTCTTCTCATCAATCAGACATTAGACCATCACGTTTCACTGGACACTGCTCATCAATCAGACATTAGACAATCACGTCACTGGACACTGCTCATCAATCAGACATTAGACAATCACGTCACTGGACACTGCTCATCAATCAGACATTAGACCATCACGTCACTGGACACTGCTCATCAATCATACATTAGACAATCACGTCACTGGACACTGCTCATCAATCAGACATTAGACCATCACATCACTGGACACTGCTCATCAATCAGACATTAGACCATCATGTCACTGGACTCTTCTCATCAATCAGACGCCATCACGTCACTGGACTCTTCTCATCAATCAGACGCCATCACGACACTGGACTCTTCTCATCAATCAGATGCCATCATGTCACTGGACTCTTCTCATCAATCAGACGCCATCACGTCACTGGACTCTTCTCATCAATCAGACACCATCATGTCACTGGACTGTTCATCAATCAGACACCATCATGTCACTGGACACTGCTCATCAATCAGACACCATCACGTCACTGGACTGTTCATCAATCAGACACCATCACGTCACTAGACTGTTCATCAATCAGACACCATCACGTCACTAGACACTGCTCATCAATCAGACACCATCACGTCACTAGACTGTTCATCAATCAGACACCATCATGTCACTGGACACTGCTCATCAATCAGACACCATCACATCACTGGACTCTTCTCATCAATCAGATATTAGACCATCACGTCACTGGACATGATACAAGTTAACTACAATACTCTTCTTCAAGATGCTGTAGCAAGTGCCAGGTTGGCTCTGGCACTTTTCCCGCCATTCAACGCCTGATAGTTGTGCTGAACATTTCTATTACTCTAGGCACATCAACTTTGGGGTTGTCATGCCATTGATTTCAACCACATGAAATGTGTGTCCACATATGCGAGCTACAGTTCTAAGTTAGTTTTCAACAACAGAGAGTGCTTACATATTAATTAACAACACAAATTGCTCAGATGTGTTACTGTTAAAGGCTCTAAAACATGGCTCTAGAGTCACTCAACTGTTGAGCTATACCGATGTAGCGAACACAGTTTACTCAGTTATTAAAGTGAACACACACACCGGTAATTGCCTTGTTTAGCAAATTGCATTGTTTGACTTGCCTCATTTGTTGTAATGGTCACATCTCGGCGAACCCAGTCACTTGTTTTTAAATCCAGACTCACGTTCTTGACGTATTGTAATTCCTCGTTAATTATAGCTTGTTTCATAAGTCGTGCCCAACTTTAAAAATCAATATCTTTTAAACCGCTTTTTGTATTTTTTTCAAAATTTGCATGTATAGTTATAATGATTAGAACCCAACAGGGAATTAATTTCATTAAAACAAACATTTGGTTATTATTATTGCTTATTTGATTTATATAAATTTATAACGACCCATTGATGTAGTCAAAACTTAGTGTTTACAGTATTTAAGTTAAAAATAGCGATTACAAATCTATACACGCTCAAATTTACGATTTTTCACGCTTTCCGCGTGAGTTCTCTGACACAATTAGACACTTGTAGTAAACACGAGGCATTGTGTGTTCCATTTCCGTTAATTCAGCGGCGTAACGTGGAACAATAACATTTATCATGAGTCTTAAAATGAAATTCTGCAGTTTACAAAACATCGCAATAAAAATGTATGACTATTTTTGCAAAGAAGCTAAACGAGGAAGATTATTTCATTCTTTAGAAAACCCAGAGAATAGGACAAGACACATTTTGGATTTATCTAAACGGTCATTTAATCGCTGGATTCAAGCACGTGACCGTCAATGTTCCAAATATACAAAATCACAAGGAAGAGCAAAAATGTTGGATAATTTCGACAGTGAACTTATTAGAAGTGAAATTCGCAAAATGTTGGGTATGAATGAAACTGTTACAATAAGAAAATTAAAAGTATCGCTGAAAAAGAACAACAGTATTGAAATATCAAAGTCTACATTATGGAGGAATGTGAGAGCTGCAGGCTTTACATTCAGAAAGTATTCCAATGGACGAAACATCATCTGTGAGAAGCCACATATAGTAGTCATGAGAAGCAAGTACTTACGTGAAGTAAAAGAGGTGCGCAAGCAAGGTTATGATATTGTGTACTTGAATGAAACATGGATCAATGCTCACCACACTAACCAAAGGGAATGGCAGTCATCAGATGGAAAGATTAAGAGATTAATACCTAGCAGCAAAGGACAGCGCTTGATAATTGCTCATGCAGGTAGTCGACAACATGGACTAATACAGAATGCAGAGCTCATTTTTCTTTCAAAATCCATAGACAATCGGGATTATCACTCTGAGATGAATGGTCACATATTTAGACATTGGATTGAAAATTCTGTTCTCCCAGCACTAGATCGACCATCTTGCCTAATAATGGACAATGCAGCGTACCACAACATTGTTGCACTTGAAGATAAAGTCCCGACGTCATCCAGTACAAAAGATGCTATTAAGATATGGCTCACAAAGGAGCACATACAATTTAATAACATGTACTTAAAACCTGAATTACTATCTCTAGTAAAGCAAAAACAGAGGACAAAGATTTTTCAAATAGATAAGATTATCCAAGAGCACGGTCATATAAGTTTGAGGCTGCCACCTTACCATGCTCATTTAAATCCAATAGAACTAATCTAGGCAAATTAAAAGGACAAGTGGCAGATGAAAATACAACATTCAAAATATGCGATGTAAAGACTCTTGTTAATTTCGCTTTATTAAATATAGACAAAGATTATTGGGCTAAATGTGAAGACCACGTCTTAAAACAGGAAGAGGAATATTGGAAAAATGATGGTTTGTGGAATGTTCAACCCCAAACAGTTATTAATCTTTTAGACTCGTCTGATTCAGAATGAAAGTATATAGCCCCCACAATGTTGGCCCCTATATTACCTTAAATTATTTCAACAAACGGTCCTTTTCAGGACCACACAACTATGAAAATTGGACATACAGGTATACCTTGATATTATTATCGTCCGTCCTCGAACTGAGCAGACAATAATTCTCCTGGTGTTTTGTTTTATCCAGTTATTTCTCCATTACGGCCACGCCTTTACCTAGTGAAAATTAATCGTAGACCAGCAACTACGGTAATTTCTATTCTTTAGGGATTTACAATTTTGACAAACATCAAAGAAATATCGCCGCTTTAAGAAAACTGCAGCTGCAAGATATTTGTTAAATATACATTTAAAGGGTCTTTTGCATTCTAATAACATTTGGAAAATTTCAAAAGTATTTAACAAACGGTTAGAGAGTAATAGCGTTTTGAAGTTGGGCATACGTTTTGAAACGAGCTATAACATATATATATATATATATATATATATATATATATATATATATATATATATATATATATATATATAGCGAGCAGTCATGATTTGTCAGCAGTTTGATAGTATATTAGTGTCTTATGCTGTTTTGCTGAGGAACTTCTCGTTAATGAATCTGCCAATATCGGATGGACAGATCAGACAGCAGAATAACAAGATGCGTTTGTGATGCCTGGTCGTTTTTTATTTTTAAAAAAATGTTTTCTCCATTTGCTAGGACTTGACGCCAGCCAGTTTCTGTCGCGGATAGATACTTCTCCAAATGTTCCCATATTTGTATGCCACGTTAATATTATTTTCATTTTGTCTTCTAAATTGCTTTGCTCTAGGACTCGTTTTAATGACGAGTAGCATTTACATAAAGTTTAAAATGGATGACAAACATTACCGTTTTAGGACCTGTACTATAGTGGACTACACTGATGATTAGATATTTCACAATTTGCTAAGGGGAATTTCTGAGCAGAATACTAGTTTGGGAGTTAAAAGAGTAAAATAGTGTTATACTGTTCATGCAGGCTCCAGGGCTGAGAACGAATGGCGACTTATAGCTGACTGCTTGTGTTCGGATTAGAATGCTTGAACTATCTAGGTTTGGCGTAGCGACTATTTATCCACGGATTCCCTAGCTATAGTTTCACGGGTCTGGCTAAGCCAGTAGGTATCTAGACAAAAATACCCTGCTGATGACGGATATGTTGGACTAAAGCACAAATATCGCAGGTTAATGCAAACCACAACGCTTCTACGTCTGCTTATCGTCGTTTTAAGGATGAAAGACGATGATTGAACGCAGCAGAAGACTGCTGGCAAATATGCTTTTGTATTATGTCCTTGTTCTGACTTTTTTGTTTCTTTGTTTGTTTGTTGCATTAAGAGAAAACGGGTGCATCCACTTGTTTGTTCAGCGTTGTAAATTCGCCGTCTCACATACTTTAAACAAGGAACACATTCTAATTAATGTTCAGTGAATCTTGCTTGTGCGAATGCTCATTAGATATAAGAAAAGAAAGAAAAACCACCCCAAGCCTTCTTAGCGTAGAGGGAATCTGGTGATAGCGCCGCTTCTATTTTTTTTTCCACCTGATGCGCGTTTTGGATGAAGTGACCAGCACTACGCCAGTTCTGCCTTTCTTTCACAGTAAAAGAAAATCAGGTACCCACTTAAAGCTTGGTAAACGTAGAGCTGCCGATTGAGCTTAAAAACGCCATCTCCTTAACAACACGATTACCCAGTGCCTTGTCTAGTAAAACACACACAGTATTGATCCAGCTCTGATGACCTTGTAGTGTTGTGGACTGTCTGATTTCAATACATAAATGTCATGAATATTTCAACCAATTGTTTTTGTTGTTGCACATGTCCGTGGACATTATTGTGATTCAACTGCAGCCTGGTCAGTGAGGAGACCACAGCTATCGGGATGTGACAACTTCATAATTTATTTAGTGCCTTAAGGCACTTCATTGTATTTTTATACCAGTGGTTTTCATCTTGTGTTCGCCTACCCTGAGATACATTTTAATCTTTAACTCTGTATCACACGGCTGTCATGACGTAATTCTGGGTATTTACTTTAGCTCTTGAAAGTAATTAAAAAAAAATATCATCAGTATAGAGAAAACACCGGCAATAAATTATATGATTTAAATAATTATAATTATCACGATCAATCAGTATCTTGCAGAGAGATTGAACTTTCACAAGCAACGGTTTTGGGGGGGGGGGGTAGACTTAAAAACGATAATTTAATGAAATGACACGTTTTACACACAAAGATTCGCAGCAGGAGGTGATCTGATCAGCCCGTCAGGCAAGTGTTTCGGCCCAAAATGAGTCTCATTGACCATGTTCTCTGACAGTGTTCCATGTTCTCTCCCTAACTTGAACTACAAGACTGTGCTACTCTCAGAGAACAAAGATATGCCCACAGTAGCAGTCATGCTTAACAAACTATGAGGGTTCGATAAAGACCTCAAACGCATTGTCCTGTTCGCGACCCTTGCATACCTAGACGCAAATCAAAAGTTAATGGCACAACTTTTTTTCCTGGATGATAATAAAGAAGTAATCAACATCATCATCTTGTGCCATACCGGTTGGCAAAGGTCATGTCCTTCCACAATCTTTTATCCACAGTGCATCGTATCAGTTCTATTGCTGTCTGTTTTCCATGTCATGACACCAAGCTATCTAGTATTTTCTTAATCTCTCTTTCCTTGTAATTTGTCAGTTGTAACCAAGTATTCCAACTTTCCTATTCTCATGATGAAATGAAAAGACGATTAGAGGCCACAGAGATGGGATTTCCCAGAAGAATGTTGAAAGTTCCCTGGACAGCTAAGAAGACCAATGAGGACATTCTCAAAAGAGGCCAACACCAAAAGGGAACTCCGAAAAAAAAACATCACAAAGAAACAATCAACATTTTTCGGGCACATCATGAGAAGAGGAAAGTTGGCATACTAGGTTACAACTGGCAAAATAAAAGGGAAGAGAAATCGCGGACGACAAAGAGAGAAAATACTGGATAGCTTGGTGTCATGGTATGGAAAACATCCAACAACAGAACTGATACGATGCATTGTAGATAGAAGATTGTGGAAGGACATGATCGCCTACGCCAACTGGTATGGCACATGATGATGATGATTCTCATGATGTGCCCGAAAAATGTTGATTGTTTCTTTCTGATGTTTTTAGGAGCTCCCTTTTTGTGTTGACCTCTTTGAGAATTTCCTCATTGGTCTTTTTAGCTGTCCATGGAACTTTCAACATTCTTCTGAGAAATCCCATCTCTGTGGCCTCTAATCGTCTTTTCATTTAACGAGATACTATAGGTCGTTTCAAAATATTTTGAAGGTGTTTAAAATTCCATATCTCTGCAACCAATTGATTGATAATGCTGAAATTTTGCATATGGTCTTGTGATTTTTTGGTCCCAAGAAGTACATTCATTTCCTCACCAACAAATGTATAGTTTTAAATATTCTTTATTTGAAGTATACAAATTTAAGGCATTTTGGTCAAACCATATATTTGGAGGAATTACCGCTTCATATGAGTGAGCACCCACGGACTTGTCATCTTGAACGTAATGCGCGCCAATTTCCCTGTTTTAAGCACTAAAAAACACATAAAATGCGTCATAGTTATAATTTTATATCCGGTGCATCCCATTTCCTGTCGTTTTGTTGTGATTTATGTGCAACGGCGTATCCTAATTATTGGGTAATTTCGTTAAATTTGTGATCTGTTAGTCAATGGGTATAAAAGTAAAGTTCCTTACATTGCAATCAGTGGCAATAAAGGTGTATAAATATTTTTTGCATAGAAGCTAAGCGTGGAAAACTGTATCGAAGCATCTCAAAGCCAGAAAAGAGAACTATTCACGCATTGGGTATAAGCAAACGCTTTTTCAAACAAGTGCTTAAAGCTAACGGAGTGTCCAGTTCAATCAAGACTAGGACGCTAGGAAGAAAGAAAGTAGTAGATAGTTTTGACAAGGAAGTGATTAGAAGAGCAATTTGTAAAATGTTCGATTCCAAAGAAACTGTGACTTTAAGAAAATTGAAAATTCGACTGAGAGCAGAAAATGACATTGTTGTGTCGAAAACAACATTATGGAGAACTGTTAGAAGCATCGGTTTTACGTTTAGAAAGTAGGATAGTGGTAGAAATGTCATCTGCGAGAAGCTGCACTTAGTTTCTATGAGGAGTAAATATTTACGTGAAGTACGGGAAATGCGTAACCAAGGTTATGATATTGTATTTCTAGATGAATCTTGGATAAATTCTCACCACACAAGTGCAAAGGAATGGCAGTTATCAGATGGAAGTATTAAAAGATGTGTACCCACTGGAAAAGGACAGCGTATTATAATGGCACATGCAGGCAGCCGAAAAGAAGGGTTGGTGAAAAATGCAGAACTTATATTCACCTCTAATTATACTGACAACAGGGACTATCACACCGAGATGAATGGCCATATATTTAGAGAGTGGATTGAAAATACTCTTCTTCCAATTCTAGACAGACCATCCTGTCTGGTAATGGACAACGCGTCGTACCACAACGCTGTGGCAGAAGAAGACAAAATTCCTACATCTACCAGTACAAAAGATGTTATAAAGATTTGGCTAAGAAAGGAAGGAATTCCATTTAACGAGGGATTTTTGAAACCTGAATTACTGTCACTTGTTAAGAAATCGCAAAAGACCAAAGTATTCCAAATAAACAAAATCATTCAACAGCATGGTCATACGTGCTTGAGACTGCCCCCTTATCATCCACAATTAAACCCCATTGAACTCGTTTGGGCAAAAATTAAAGGGCAGGTGGCAGCTGAGAATACAAGTTTTAAACTATGCGATATAAAAGGACTGACATATGCTGCTCTATCACAGATTGACAAAGATTTTTGGTGCAAATGTGAAGATCATGTCTTAAAAGAAGAAAATGACTATTGGAAAAAAGATGGACTATCGTTCGTTCAGCCCAGATTAGTAATCAATATGTTAGACTCCTCTGATTCAGAATAAATGAAATAATAATGGACGTTTTTATATGTCCGCATGATCAATCTTTAGCTAAAGTTGATAACGTTTTGAAAATGTAAAGATTCTTGATATGTGTACTGCAGGCATGCAAAGAAACTAAATCACTTTCATATGTCTTGTTTACGTAAAATAATGAAAGTCACATGGAAAGACATAAAACGAACAATGTAGCTCTTTACAGTGAAGAGGATCCCGTGCTTACATCGGACTCTTTAGTCACATGCGTACCCATAAACAATAACTTTGCTTGATATGTCATGCTCGTTATCGCTCGCAACGGATAATTAATTTTTTAAAATGTATTCTTTGTTGTATATTGTTTAAATAGTTTTCATTAAGGGAACTGTTTATACGCTGATTTGTTTTAGACCGTCTGTAAAGGCTATAACATTGACATTCTCATAGTATTTTAAAGAAAGTAAACAATAGAAAGTAAACAGTTGATAAACGCCTCCAACTTTCAAGTTGTGTAGAGACGCCTATGTCGAGAAGCTGATTTCCATTAATGTACGGTAAATTATTTTCTCCAGGAGCAAAAAGATCCGTAAATTCACTGAGATCAAAGGAAAGTGCTGCTTCATGATGAAGCATACTTCCTACATCATTAAATTTTGTGAAATCGGTGGGACCTTGGAAAAACAAGGCCAGATGCAAAAAATCAAGTTTGTAAGTGCAGGGAAAGAGGAGATATTTCATGTTAATCGTGAACATTTAGATTTGAAACGACCAATACTAAATCGTATTTACAATTAAGAGAAATGCCGTCTTAGTGAAGAATTCTAAGAATACCAAAAGTAGCGAAAAGGGGATGTTCTGAAATAGGCAAAATGAAAGTGCATTGCCAATATCAGGAGGAAACAATCGTCATTGTTGGTTGTGTAATGAGAAGTTAACAGTTGGACTATATCGTATACGCGGACTAATCAAGGGAGAGGAAGAAGGGTGTCATGCGGCTCATGGGAGTGGTATGATATGAGGTCAATCGCTGAATTGATAGATAATTCTAGATGTATAAAGTTGTGGAGAGACGTGATTGCCTACGCCAGCAGTAATGAATAATTAATCAGAAAATTTATGTCGTTCAACCGGAAATTTGCCATCTTCTTCTTTCTTTTTGGGGCTCACTCGTTAAATGGCGTCGATGCGTTGTGTAGTTAGTACTTTATGGCAAGGGATGGTATTTGCGCCATTCAACCCAAACCAAATGTCCTCGGCATGTATTTGAGCCCATGCTTCTTCTATTCTATCAGTTGTTTTAGCTCATTGTGCTATCTGGATAATCCTGTTAGATCTTGTTCCCATATTTCTATTTTTTTGTGTTGACGAGGTAGTGCTACATTCCCCTTCTCACAAAATGATCAAATAGCTGTTATCGACTTTCCCCTATGCTATTTATGATGATGTTGGGCCATACTGGCGTTTTTTGTTTGAGAATATCTTCATTAGCCTCTTGCATACATCATGTCAGGTTTTTTTTTTTTAATTTTAGGGTTTTTTGTTTAAAACGGACTTGTAGTAAATTTTATGTAGAGAAAACAGAACATGAGTGCATCTCTCTGCAATAAAAACACAATTGATTAAAGTACATTTACATAACATAAAAAAAAAAAAGAATATTAGTAGAATTGCGAAAATGGCTGTCCTTTTACGTGTATTGACCATTACAATGGTATCAAATGTACATTTAAAATGTAGGTTCCACTACAAAAAAAAAGGCTTTTGCTATCTAATATAACTTAGAACATAGGTTGATCGAACTATGCCTCACAATGGAGGCAATCTATCTATCTATCTATTGACCTTTCGAGCCGTAGCCGGCCCATAGGGCGTAGACCAAGATACTCCTTCTCTTATCAGAATATTCTGTTCCAGCAGTTTTCAATTCTTTTAAAGATATTTTATCAAATCTCGCCATTTGTCTCTGTTCTGTGCAGGCAGCTCTATCTCATTGAGGGAGCCGAATCCTGCTGCTCTTGCCTCTCTCATCAATGTTCTTCTCAGTGTCTCTCTGGGTCTTCCTCTTTTTCTCCTACCTGTTGTTTCCCACATGAGGGCTTGCTTTGCTATTCAGTTATTATCTCTTCTCATCTCATTTCCATCGTCTTTTCTTTATTGCTGAAGATATTTGTGGTTGATTAACCGTTAGACAACCGAAAGATAACGGAGTCGCTGACAGCCCTCACTCCGTTGCTGTGAGCCGTCTTGCCTACGCGTATACTAAAATCATAAATTGTATAAAATAACATACTCACTTGTGAATGTTCAAACTTAAAATATGAGTTGACGTGCGTCGTTGGTTGTATCCTATATGTAACGTTTAGTCAGTGTTGGACATCATTGTCAAGGAGAGGCGTTCAATCATCGTGCTGCTTGTTTACTTATCAACGGCGATATTCTTTATTTTCATTCGCTTTTACACATCCACATTGATGATTCTGATGAAAAAGATTGTCATTATTTCCGTGTCCCTAACATCTGCAATTAAAGAGAAGTTGGAAAATGAGCCATGTCTCGCTTCTAATGTGGCGTATATGGGATATCGTGTTAGCGCCAATATTTCTTTTATTTACGGTTGTTATATGTTATTCTATACGCTTGCGAAACGTGGGCACTTACATCAGAACTACAGAAGAAAATATGAGCTGTGGAGATAAAATATTATCATAAGATTTGTTGCATCTCTTGCTTAGATCGTATCACAAATGAAACAGTTCGCAAACTGATACAGCAAGCAATCGCGGTATGATCTTTGGCTATTGTGAAGAAACACAAAATGAAATGGTTTGGCTAAACATCTCGATCATCGGACCAAGCAAAGACCATTCTGTAAGGAACTGTAAAATGTACGAGATGATCAGGTCGGCAGAGAAAGGGATATAAAGATAACAACAAAGAATGGAAACGCCTCGACTTTGCATGCAGAGTCCCAAGGAATGACTGAAGATAACGAGTAATTGAGAAGGTTGACGATGTCTGTCAGTGGCGGCACGACGACCATCAGGGTTAGGGGATGAAGAGAGAGAAGATATTTTTGAGTAACTTGACCAGCACTACGACAGTGCCATCATTTTCCATATTAAAAATGACTGATACCGATGTAAGTCCGATTGAATCTAGAAGCCGTCGATAACGATCGATCCCGACCGTCGCTTGTCTTCAACATACCACTTCACTTACGCATGGCTTGTCATATACATTTCACCGTCTACCTTACGATCAGCATCACTACCAGTTAAAGTCCTCAAGTCATCAGTTAGTGACCCTAGTCATATACTATATTTTACAGCTTCACCCGGAGTATCTATCCAGTCCATGTACCCTTATCCGGTTAGGGTAGTTGGCCGATTACGATGTCCGTTTAACAATATCGATTGACTACCCACAGTACATTGTATTAATTATCTTGACTGTTTTACGTGCAGTGATACCAAGCTATCCATTATCTTGTCTCTTTGTCGTTCGCGATCTCTCTTTCCCTCTATTTTACCAGTCGTAACCAAGTGTTCCAAATTACCTCTTTCACCATGTGCCCGAAAAATGTTGATTGTTTCTTTCTGATGTTTCTTATGAGCTCCCATTTTTGTGTTTATCTTGTTTGAGAATTACCTCGTCGATCTTTTTAGCTGTCCATAGAACTCTCAACATTCGTCTTACTGATCATATCTCAGACAAATTACCGACTCTGTTCTAGGTCACAACAATAAGCGATTTTGGCAATAAAGCGAATCACGTTTGTCTTTTTGTTACGTCATGCGTGTAAGAGTTAATTTTTTGTACATTATACTTACTGCAGACAAAACAGTGTGTGAGGACATTAAGTCTTAAAGAATATTTCGTCTAGTTTGATCTCCCATCCAGGCCACTACATCCTTCTTTATATCACCAATAATGTTGGTTTATTTTTCTCCAACTTCTTACTCATGTCTTCACTGGAGTGGTGCTTGTGACTCTTCCATGAGGTTCCGCTGTACTAGGTCTTTTATATCTACAGACTATATCATTGAGGGTTAACTTTTGGCTTAAAATGAGAGATGCGGTACTTATCCTTTCATTTGAAAACTTTGAGACTATTACCCTCGGAGCTTATAATGGGACAAAAGGAAGCGTCAAGAGGGTAAATACGCAGCGAGCTACAGGAACTTATAACGCACATTCGTTTACGAAACCTGTTTAGAATGACTAACATCCTCGTTTTTGTCGACTATCAATTCTTGAAATTAGTAATCGGTATTGCATACCAGAGCTAACAATGATATATTTTGCCTGTCTTTTTTAATATATATATATATATTAGCAATCGAAACACATTTAGTCTACTACAAACTGCGAATGTTACAAAGAACCAACTTTCACACAGGCCTTTAATATAATAATTTAATAAGCGAGATAACATTTCAACCAGACTCCTGCACTCGCTCTCGGATAATGGCCCTCAATCGGTCATCGTAAATTGCTGCATTTCCAGCCGTAATTCCCGTCCATTTCCTCCAATTTTAGACGTTATCAGAGCAGCCTAGCGGTGTTTAGTCACAATTTTCCCCCCATGAAATAATTGCGAATTTAGCAATGCAAAAGGTGCCAGTCTTTTCATGTGTCCACAGAGTCAGTCACCCTGGAAAATGTCACGGTTCCCGTGCAGTGACATTTTCAAAACCGAAGCGGGCGAAATGCCGAAAACGCTCGGATGTAAATGTCGAAGTTTCATACAGTGCCCCTGTGGGAAATAAATAATGTTAACGGCCATATTAGTAATTTGCATTGTATTTGAGAGGGATGTGTGAGTCGTGCTTTACTGTGTGTCCATGGAGTTAGTGATGTTTCAGAAATAAAGCGAGGATTGCAGGAACAATAGTAGACTGTACTGTTAAGAGTGGATTGAGGAGGGAAACAGGGATCGACTTAGACGGAGTGCGAGGAAGAGGATGTGAAGGAAATAGTCTTTCTTGCTTCTCTTTATGGGGGTCACCCAACGAATATCAGTCTTCATCACCCACTCTCAAAGATGCTCTAATTTGTCCTGGATGCGTTGTGTTGTGGTATACAACTGTGCTATTTGCGTCATTTGTCCAACGCATTCACTTAAACACGGCATTTTTTAGTACCCGGATGTACCTCTTCGATTTCTACTCGTTTGGTCATATTTATTTGTCTGTTTGAAGAGATACCGCCCATAGGCAGAGTAGGGTCTTGTTCAGCTGTTATTTCCCGCCGATACTGACGCAAATAATCACTTTGAGTCACAAACCACATGATGCTGTGGAGGCGTCTTGGCCACCAGCACTTTGAAACATAACAGCAGTAGAGGCCAACGGAAGAGCAAAAGAATGTAAATTATATCTCCCCTCCACGCTGAAAGGTAAATAAGGAAAGAAAGAAGTAGAACAACAACAGAGTGGCTGTCTTCTTTCACTCCCTCGTGACTTTACTTTTCTGGCTATTAACTCCTATGTATAGTTTTTTTGTGGGGGGTGGGGGGACGTCTGTTATATGAGAACACCCATACTAGGGGCTTCCATAATTAACACCTTATGCTGAGATAACTCTTGGCGTCACCGATTACATGTGATATTTAACAATCGTGCCCTTGGATAAGTAGTAGATAGCTATGGTTCTCTTACACATTCAGTAACTGCTGACCACATATGCAATATCCGCACATCGTGAATCTCGATACCTTTTGTCCAAAGAGAGAAATCAAGAACAACAATCTAACCATGTAACATATATCAAGTTTTGCTATTTTATAAAATTGGGTAAATTCTTGATTTTTTAAAAATCGTGACTAAGAAATAATAATGTGGCCTTTACAAATACGAGTAAATGGCACTGGAAGCACATATTTCATAAAGTGGATGTCAAGGAAGAAAGTTTCCTAAATAGCACGAATGGAAGATTTGTGCGGCATAGCCCTAAAAGAGAGTATTAGAGAATAGAATAAAGAGCTGAGATGCAGAATGGCTCAGTCAAAAGCTGCTTTCCAAAAAATGAGGAAGATACTGTGCAATCCATTTTTGACAATAGAAACAAGATAAATAATTCTTAAATGTTATGTAGAGCCAGTCTTAACATGTGGATCCGAATCATGGACAAGAGGACGACAGACAAGAAAATGACTGGAGTCTGTAGAAATGTGGTTTTACAGAAGAATGTTGAAAGTACTATAGACAGCTAAGAAGAATAATGAAGATGTTCTCAGAGAGGTCAAAGCAAAAAGAGAGATAATTTCCAATATTAGGAAGAGACAATCATCATTTTTTGGCCATGTAATGAGAAGAGAACAACTGGAATATATTGTAACAACTGGAAAAATTGAGAGAGGGAAGCAAATAGAAAAAAATAACAGACAGCTTAAGAGAATGGCTTGGCAGAAGGTCAACAACAGAAATGATAAATAGCTGCCGAGATCGAAAGTTGTGGAGAGACATGATCACCTACGCCAGTAGGCCCGGTACTTGATGATGATGAGTGAATAGCACGAAAGAATATTTTAGAATACTGCAAAAGTAAAAATATTAGAAAATAGCACACGTGTACACAATTTATATTAATGAATAGTACAAAAGGAAAACTATTAGAGTATAGCGCAAAAAAAAAGTATTAGAGAATATAACGTAAATAAAATTGTTAGAGAAACGAACCAGGAAGTAATAATATTAGAGAACAGCACGCAAGTAAGAATACAAGAGAATAGTAACAACATAAATAATATTACAGAATAGTTTGAAAGAAGTGAATTGGCATAAATGCAATAAAGAAAGAATATGAATAAAATGTATGTAATTTGTTTAAAACAAGAAAAGAAAACCACTTTCGCAGCAAAATTGTCAGCCCACCGCTCATTGTTTGAAAACCGCTGCTATAGATGATTCGAGTCATTAGGGATTTGAGTGGGTTACTGCCCTGAATATGCAAATGTCCACGCCAACGAAAGAGCTGAAAGGGCCATTTCGAAGTCACAGTAAGTGGGGCATTAATTTATGATAGACACTGGAGTCGTTTTGGAATCAATCACCCTTTGAGGAGTACACGGCAGAAGATTGATCCTGCTTCTGAAGACCGGAAGAGTATGTATACATTCGTTTCACGTGTCTGGAGTGAAGGTTGGAATTTTTGGAGGGTTGTATTGTGCAGCAGCAAATTCTGCTTCGTCTTGGACCGTGCACATATTGTAAAGGTAGTCCGATAGCAATTCCCTTGTTTAAGAGTAAAGTACGAGGCTTGAATCGGGCTTTAGCACGCGAGTTTTTACCCATATGTGCTCGGCCACCTATCCAGAAGTGTTCGGAGACTTCTGGATAGTGTCGTTTCAAGCATCGAAATTCACGGAGCGAGGCGGCATTCCTCACCTTCCCATAATACTACCCTGATGTCCATTTCTGCCAGCGGCTGAATCGATCACGGAGTTATTTTTTTGTTTTGTTCATCGAGTACAACTCTCACTCTTCCAAAGTCGAACACGGGATGTCCGAACGTCAGTAGCCCAGTTTTTTTAGTTGGCTGATTGGCAATGTTTCCTGGCGTTTGGCTTTCCGTGGCAAGGCGCTGTGCCACTGAGTTCGAACCTGCTCCGGTCCATATATTGTTTTTTTTTTTTTTCCCTGTTGTTGATTATTTGTCATTTTTGTGTGTTCGAGTGCTGTAAACATACCTCTTCCTCTGAATTGATTCGCTGCTTATCGCCTCGCAAGTTTCCCTCTATATTAATATTCATTTATTATTATTTCTTTCTCTCTAGCCCAGTCGGGTGGCTTTCCCAACTAGGCTACCGAGGCCCCAAGGCTCCATTGAGTAATAAAGTGTTTATGACTTCATTGTATTCAGTTTCATGAGGTGATTAGGGAGCCGCGATTGCTCAGTGGTTAGCGAACTGGACTACAAAGGACAAGAGGTTGGGTTCGATCCCAACCGACGGCTTCCTGGTTCACCCAGCCTTAATGGGTACCGGATTTTATTCTGGAAAAGTGAATCGGCACGGGCGTAATACTGACCACGTTACCCCAAAAATCATGTGCCGAAGGTCTGTAAAAATTATGGTCACTAAAACCATATTCCCTATACACCATGTGGCTCTTCACTTTCCTTGTTATACTCTATTATTGATTGAGTATTGCCAAGAGTGGGTGTGAGTGCATTGCTGTGGAGTCGATTGTGTCAATCAGTGACATATGGTAATCATCATTATAACCATTGTTGTCAAGTTGTGTGTTTCTTTACATGGAGCTCTCGATGCGATCAATTATTGAGTGATATCGATTTACCTCATGCCGCATCTTTCATTAAAAAAAAAAATAGCACTGCTTGGGATATTTGTCGGGCTCATTTCACGTGCAGACCAGCCTGCCACCGTTTGCACGACTCGAACATTGATAACCGAGGCGGCGTCGATCTCATTTAGGATTCTTGTTTAGTTGGGCTGACATTTTCTTTGTCACGATGTTTGTGGGTATACAGCTCATAGAATATTGACAACGAAAGCATTAGAAGGCATGTCCTGACATTTGTAGCTGGGATGTCTATGGGTGTTCATCTCGTTCTGTTCTGAGCTAAGAAAAGGACATTTTCCGTCCATCGATGATGAACGTAATGTTTCCTTAGAATGGATTCGAAGATGAGGGATGTGGCTATTGTAATCCATAAAGTGCCAGCTGCGTTAAGGATACGGTAGATGATGACGGATGAGGCTATTGTAATCCATAAAGTGTCAGCTGCGTTAATGATACGGTAGTTGATGACGCTGTGGTTTGTACATGAATTGAGCATCAGAGTGGCAGAGTTGTCCACTGTCAACCCTCCCCACTCATCGTACACCATTGCTTTCTCTAGAGGTAAAACATAATCAAAGTGCTGGGTCAGGGAAAGCAATGGATGCTCAGAGCTTGCTTGCGTCTCGCGGTGCCTCTTCCGCTTCACAACTCACTTCTAGAAACGCATTTATGTCCCTTGAATTTGTTAAGTAAAAAAAAAAAAAAAAGTATCCTCACTGTCCATGGGATCTAGGCTTCACGTGCTTCGATAGACATGTCCTGATTTTACTAGGAACATCGACTGTTGGTGTTGTGTCCAGTAGAATATATCTTTTTAGCAAGATCTGTATTTCTTGTAACATGTCCGTTCCATCTTCATTTTTGTTCTTGTTATTTCCGTTGACAGAATGTCTGTAACCGTTCCAGTGGACCGATGAATGTTGCCGCCCACTTCCTCATTAGTGATATGATCTATAATATGCGCTAGATGTCTCTGTGTCACCTCAATTCCAGAGCAAATTATTCTTCTTTCAAGATCAACAATGAATGCCAATGTTTTAAATGCCTATAGAAATATAGATGACACTACTGTTTTTAATTATCTTATCTGTATTCTTAGGGAATTATTTTTTGCTTTCAATGTGTGGTTACACAGGAAACAGTCTGAGAGATAAGATCAGAAATGAAGAACTGAGAAAAAAGCTAGGAATAGCCCCCGCCATATAAAGAAACAACAGATAAAATGGTTTGGCCACGTGACAGGCAGAAAGATCAAAACACAATACAACGATTCTTCAACAAACGTTGTGAGAATACCAGACCCAATGGTCGACCACAAAAAAGATGGATAGATGGAATATTAGAAGCTTTAGGAAACATAACAGCAGCAGAAACGAACAGAAGAGCAAAAGATCACAAATTATATCTCCTCTCGACGCTGAAAGGCAAACGAAGGAAAGAAGAAGAAGAATATGTGGTTTATTCTTGTCATGGCTATTACTGCCTGTGCAAATCTGTCTGATACTTCTGCTTTTGGAGCCTTCATTGCTAACAATGAAGCCCAGCTATTTAAGGCAAGTGAGAGAGAAAAGAGGATATAGATAATAAATGTGACTATATATGTATTGTCCAAATAAGGAGAGTAGAGCTAAAAGCGCGTTAAACTTCACTAAAAAAAACCTGGCATGTTATATTGAAAACGTCAAATAAATTTTCCTGCTCCTCCCTTGGACATAAAAATCGTATAACGTGACCTTTTAGAAAATTGTCCCGACATTAACTGGCAAAGTCGCCGTCCGAGTGATAACTGACTTTAGAGGCGTCATCAGCTGTCAGGCGCCGCCCGCCGTCACTTGCTGTCGTTACCACCTCAATCATGTGACATTCTCCATCACCTTTTGCGAGTGACTGTATTGGCACTAAGCACTCGGAACAAGTGCTCAAGTATGACACATTAATATCGACCTTTTACTGCAGATACACTTCCCCTATGTTGTCAGGGTCCACTAGAGGAACCCATAATTGTAGTACTGGTAACCTACCGCTCTTGTTGTAGGAAGTGACTCAGGAGGATTTTGAGCGTAATGCCGTCTAACCATTCCCGTAGAATAGGTCTTCAACTAATACTTATCGAGCCGTCCTTCCTTAGCCATTCTCTTAAGGTACCTCCGTGTCTTCTCCAAGTGAATCTTGACCTGCCCCTTTGTCTCTTTCCCTGAAGATTAGACAAATGTCTGTTGTATAATGCTCTCAGTTGCATTTCCATTGGGTATGCCCTATTTAGCGCCGTCTTCTATGTCTCACCTCGTCTTGTCAGGTACTTTCCCATAGTTCTATGTTAGTGATTTTCACAATTGAATGTACATGTGGAAATGGAATCCGGGAAAGGGAAGGGGGAGACTGGTTGGTCTCGAGGCAAGACGCCGGCCCTGAGACAGAGAGGTTGTGGGTTCAAATCCCAGCTACACTGGTTGTGATTTGTTATGATTTCTCTCTGCGGCAACCACCCCTGGTCTCAGCAGCGAGGCCCGGCTTGAAACGTCAATTACTCATGGACGGAAAAAAAATATGAGTACCTCCGAAGACGGAGTTATCTGCCTGTGCGGCGAGGGACCCCTGTGTACCAGGGAAAAACGGATTAACACGCAAAATTCAGTTCCTAGTCTTCGGTTCCCATGGACTTCATCAGAAAGGGGGGAGGGGTGTAGAAATCCAGAACCTAGAGCACACCCTCCCGCAGTGTCAAGTCCTCAAAGAATCACTTCTCCGATTTTGGTGAGATGTGTAGTTGATGCCGCCCACGATTTATTACGAGCTTAATCCTTTCGACTAAACAATGTATCCTCGCTGTTTTCGTGGCGCTATGCCATGGGGTACGGGTTCGATCCTGCTTCGGACCGTATATTGTGTTTTTTTTTTTCTGTTGTTGATTATTTTTTATTTTTTCCGAGTATTGTACAGTGGTTAGTGAACTGGACTACAAAGGACAAGGGGTAGGGTTCGATCCCAACCGACGGCTTCCGGGTTCACCCAGCCTTAAATGGGTACCGGATTTATTTCTGGAAAGTGAAGCAGCACGGGCGTAATACCGACCACATTACCCCAAAAATCACGTGCCGGAGGTCCTGTAAAATTTATTGTCACTAACACCATATTTCCCTATACGCCACTTGGCGTGACGGAGGTACTTTACTTTTTTTTTTTTTTTTTTTAAAGATGGAGTGTGTCAGCCGTTGTTTAGACATGGGAACACTTGCAAACACTAAAGTCAGTGCGGCAGACTCATCGCCACGTCATAGTGTACTTCATATTCACGCCATGGTAATAGTAAGGACAACAAGTCAAACTTGTATGATTAAATTGCATGAACCCAGCAATAGAAAGGAAACTAAATTTGTTTTGTAATGAGCTATTTCCCTGAAAAGCTAATTTTCCGAACATGATAAATTACATAGCTTTATGATGAAGGTATCGGATAAATCAAGTCTTACTATGGCAAATCTGCTGCTTGTTAATTTTGAAGAGGTTTTATGTAACTCGATATCTGGGTAGAGCTTACAGTAGCAACAGAGGAAGGATCGTGGATAGAAGTCAGGCTGAGCTGTCTTAGAAGCCAGTATTTGCCTCTGTTTTCTTGTACGTAGATCTTATCGAGAAAGTAAACGTTTGGATTAGAGTCACGTGAGAGATGGTTGCAGAACGTACGGTGTTTGGGTAGTGTTAGAATTGCGAATTTGAGTGGTAAGATGTTTGATGGCCTGTGTGCTAAAACAAAAGAAAAAGAGAGGCTGGAGAGAAATGTTCTGTTACAACTTCTCAAGTTAACGCTATCTTGATATTAACGCGTGGGGGTTGGGGGGGGGGGGGGAGAATCGGATGTCGGGTTTGATTAGAGAAAAGAGTAGATGTTAAAGGTTGATTTGAAGTGGAAGTTGTTCTAGTTGGGGGAGATGTCGGGTTTGATTAGAGAAAAGAGTAGATGTTAGAGGTTGATTTGGAGTGGAAGTTGTTCTAATTGGGGGAGATGTCGTGTTTGATTAGAGAAAAGAGTAGATGTTAGAGGTTGATTTGGAGTGGAAGTTGTTCTAATTGGGGGAGATGTCGTGTTTGATTAGAGAAAAGAGTAGATGTTAGAGGTTGATTTGGAGTGGAAGTTGTTCTGGTCGGGGTATGGGAAAAACAGGAGAAATGTTCGTGTCATTATCACGTGTCATGTTTTGTTACCACGGCAACCAGTTCCCTCTAAAATCATTAGTATTTTACGCGGTTTAATCAGTGGCGTTAACTCGTTCTCCTCTCGACTGCGGTTTTGGTAGAGGGCAGAAAGATATTTTTCCCCCGTCAAGAAAACGAGTTTTGCCTAGTTCTTATTGTTCAACGACGTTTCTGGGTTATATTAACAGCTCTTGTGAAAATACTTGTCGTTATCAAGTGAATAAAGAGACAGTGACTAGAGCATGAAACAATAATGTTTTCATCTGTGTGAGATTTCAATGAATTCGTTATCTTACAATTACAAATTAATGAAATTACTCGGTTACATTTGAACGAGTTTACTCTTTTACACCAATCGGTTAGAATTGGATGTATTTTCTCTTCTCTTTGTGAAAATTGAATGACTTTACTCTGTGAGAATGAGTGGATTTATTGTATCATATTTAGAGTGATTTGCTCTTTTAAAATGAATGAAATTACTCTATGAGATGTGATTGAATTTGCATTCACACTTGAATAATGGATTGTGTTGTGGACTCAATGAAAATAAGCGGTCAGATCTGAACGATTTTATTCTGTGCAGTTTGAATGAAGACTAATAATGAAATTTATAATATTCAACTCAAACGTATTATCAACCTTATCTATGCATGTGAAAGCTGAAAATCAACACAAGCGATTGAGAGAAAACTAAACGTCCTTGAAGACAATTGCCTAAGAAGAATACTCTGTTTACAATGGAATGAATTCAAGACTAATATAGAGATAAGAGAATTAAATGGCCATGCAACCAACGGTTTTATCTACTTTAAGGAATATAATATGGACATATGTCTGACATGTGTTGATAAGAAGCAACTAAAGAATTTCAAAACAATCGCTTCTATGGGAAACATCAGGATACAGAAAAAGTGGAAGACTTGGAGAGACACTAAAAAAAAACATGTATAAGAGAAGCAAAGTTGGCAGGCATAGACTCATTAGGTAAGATCGAACATCTGACCAAGAATAGAGACGGATAGCGAAGCATACAACGCGCCTACGCTACGTTTAACGGCGCGGGGAGGATGACGATCACATGAATTTACTCTGTGAAACCTGGAAGACTTTAATCATGAACAATTTCCTCAATATCGTACATTTTATGGTGGACATTCTGCGGCCGATCAAGTAATAAGAATAAGCGCTTGAGTTGCACGTGCGATGAAGATAACGGCAAGAAGAAAGGCAGTCGGTTTTTGGTCTACAATGATATTGCGAGATTTGCAGACTTACCCCTGCTGTTATCAATGTCAATGTTTATTATCATTGAGTTTGTGGCCTGACCACAGCAGTAGCTTCATATGTACATGTGCTGTCTTTTTGTAGATTCTGTCCCTGTTTTAACCCATTCATCCTGTTTCTCTCACTGTTCGTCCACGAGTGTATCCATTTATATGTTATTATCTTTTCATTTTTGTTGTTGTTGTTGTTGCTATATTTTAGTTTGGTTGACAATTTTCCACTAACGTTCAGTGATCAAATAACACATTTTTCCTCATTAATAACCATATACCTTCAGTAGAACATTTATCTTCATTTTAAGAAATGATGTAATGGTTGTATATAAATAATTTTAACATAATGAAATGTAAAAAAAAAACCGGCTATCACGCAATACAACAAAGAAGCGGAACAGATCTGAAACAAGTTCAGCTGCAATACTTGGGCACAATAATAACACCACAGAAATAAGAAGGATAAATGGCACAGACCAAAATAGCATTTCAGAAAATGAAAAATATCTTGTACAACAAGTTTATATCAAAAGAAGGAGAAAGAGTTCATCGGTGCTAATCTGACATATGGAAACGAACCATAAACAGTAGTCAAAACATTTTTAGAGGTCTCAGGGATGAGATTTCTTAGAAGAATGCTGAGAGTTCCCTGGACAGTTATAAAGACAACTAGAAAATTCTCTGTGGTAAACAACAAATAGTAGTTCCTGAAAAAAAAACACACACACACAAACAAACGGCAGAATGAACAATCAACATTTTTACTGGCACATCATGGGAGGAAGAAAGTTGAATATTTGGTTAGAGCTAACAAAATACAGGGAGAGAGATATCGCCGACGACAAAGAGAAAAGATATTATAAAATAGCTTTGTGTCATGGCATGGAAAACAGTCAGCAATAGAATTGATACGATGCACTGTGGATTAAAAATTGTGGACGAACACGATCGCCTGCGCCAACCGGCATGGAACAGGATGATGATCCTCAGTATGAATTCTGACCCTAAAGAAAGGTCTAATTTTGGTACAAGGAAGTATCGTGAATGTGTGAACTCGGTCAAGTGAATACAAGTGTGACTTGTCAAGAGCTGACTCTGAACAATCTCATTCACATCTTCTGTTAACCCTTGCGAGCCGTCTAGTGAGCTTTGTTTGCTTATTTATTTCTGTGGACATGTATGGCCCTTTTCGTCTTGTCAGGCGGTCTAGTGGAGGCTATTGTGTATTTTTTTGAGGTTTTGTTTTTGTCGAATTAGCTCTTGTGGCTAATTCTACCAATGTTTGACAAACACACGCGGCCACAGAATGAACAAGTCAGGCCCACTGGTCCACAGGGTGTTCCATCCTTTTTCATGAGTCTTTTCTCTTCTAAGTTTTGCCTTAGCACAGTCTCAAATGATGTTATACCGTTCCTTATACATGCTCTCCATGATGTGCGATCACTTGCCAGATGTTCCCAGTCATATTCACATATGGAGAAGTCATTCAGAGATGATTTACAGATATCTCTATATTGTAGTTTAGGTCTGCCGATTTGTCTTTTCCCGTGTGTTAGTTCGCCATATACATGTAGTATTTGCCTGGGGATGCGCTTTTCTCCCATTCGCTCTGTGGACATCAGCAATTAAATATACATGTAATAGTGAATGTATGCCAGTTCCCTATGTTATATCAGAATTGCGTGTGCTATTTGTGTGTCAGGCCAACTATTGTTGTAGCAATATGTCGTCCTTAATTCTAGTATTCGCGAGTTAAATCACTTGTTTCACAATGTAGTCCTAAGCAACTGGCTTCTAGTTCCACCCAGCCATACATCACATCATGTGCATACCATTTTCTAGCAGGAGAACATTTGAAACTTGAGTCAGAGGTAATGGTATCTCACACAGCAATACAGGGGCTAAATAACTATAGGGGGATAGGATGTGTGTGTCATCCCATAGCTGCTTACGGTAGGCCTGATCGTAGAAAGAAACACATCGGAAAGCTTCCACTGACGTGACGGTTTCAGCTTCGCAGGCTGGGGTGGTAGTGACTAAAATGACGTCAGCCAGGTATCGCTCTCATAAGCGGAATAGTTATCATTTTTGGGATCGTTGCTTCGTTTATGGGTGAAGATATCCTGAATTCTGTACATTCCGCTCATTCAAAAAAAAAGGGGGGGGGGATTTTTTTTGAATCGAAGGGGTTTTAAGTTGTAACAATACTCACAGAATAGTACAGTTGTCTAGCGAAACTAAATTTGTGTACGTGATGTTTTAGTGGAGTAATGATTGTAGCTAAAACATCTAAGGTTGCCAAATCTGGGAGTTTCCAGAGAGGCAATATTACATTTGTAACCACAAAGGTTATTTTAATTAAAAGATAAAGATTCATTAAATCACGTTGGATGTATAATTGATATATGGTTTTTAATTTAATATAATTATTTTTTTTTTTTTTTTGGTGGGGGGATTCGGCAGCCCATTTGGGAAAACCACCCGACTGGGCTAATGACATTCGGACACCCGTATTCGATTTTCACTGGAAACGGTGTGAATTGTACTCGTGGTTAGAAAGAAAAAAATTACACCCGCGGTCGGCTCAACCGCTGGCAGAAATTGGTACCATGGTGTTACTCTGGGAAGGTGAGGAATACCGCCTCGCATCGTGAGTTTCGGTGCTTGAAGCGACACTATCCAGAAGTCTCCGAACTCTTCTGGATAGGAGGCCGAGCACATATGGGTGAAAACTCGCGTGCTAAGATGCCGATTCTCGTAAAGTCTCGTACTTTACCTTTATATGTGTATTTTACCTTTCGCGTATGGCACAAATCAGCAAATACAGTACCAGTGACAAACGGCTGTGATCCTTCCATTTCATCATGTATGATTCATCGCTATGTTCCTAATGGTCTGTCTCTCCTTCGTTTGCCAGGTGGTGCCCATGCTAATTAATGCTAGAGACAAATAATACTAAATGAATATTGTTATAGAGGGAAACTTCCGAGGCGATAATTCAGGGAATCATTGGAGGGAGAGGTATTTATTACACCACTCAGAGAAAAGTATCATCATCATCAAGTACCGGGCCTAGTGGCGTAGGTGATCATGTCTCTCCACAACTTTCGATCTCGGCAGTTATTTATCATTTCTGTTTTTGACCTTCTGCCAAGCCATTCTCTTAAGCTGTCTGTTGTTTTTTTCTCTTTGCTTCTCTCTATCTCTTCGTCCCTCAATTTTTCCAGTTGTTATAATATATTCAAGTTGTTCTCTTCTCATTACATGGCCAAAAATGATGATTGTTTCTTCCTAACATTGGAAATTAGTTCTCTTTTTGCTTTGACATCTCTCAGAACCTCTTCATTACTCTTCTTATCTGTCCATGGTATTCTCAACATTCTTCTGTAAAACCACATTTGTACAGACTCCAGTGATTTTATTGTCTGTTGTCCTATTGTTTATGATTCGCATCCATATGTTAAGACTGGCTCTACATAACATTTAAGAACTCTTTTTCTTGTTTCTATTGTCAAAAATGGATTGCATAGTATCTTCCTCATTTTTTGGAAAGCTGCTTTTGCCTGAGCCATTCTACATCTCACCTCTTTTGTACATCTTCCGTCTGAGGTTAACAAAGTTCCCAAATACAGTATTTAAATTCATTTACCTGTTTAATATTGTTCCACTTGTCTTTATTTTGCACTGGGGTGGTGTCTTTTTCTTTGTTATTACCATTACCTCTGTCTTTTTGCTATTAAGGCTGAGTTCTTTATTTTTGCTTTCTTTCATTATAATGTCCAACATTTCTTGTCACTCAGAGAACAGTATAGGCGCGGATGCCTGTTTAGTTCCATGCCTAGAACATGGCCTAGCCATTTCCAACGTCTTCTTTTCACTTCTTCATTGAAGTTGTTAACATGAATCGATTATAAATAAAAACATTATATTAATATAACAGATTTCGGAGACTTATATCATTGTGGATTATATGTTGTTGTTATGGATTCAACTACCCGAGAGCTGATTGGTACCTTCCGGCCAAACGCCGTGTAATGATATCTGCAGGTACTTCTGAGTTCCCTTGTAGTGCCGAACGAGGTGTTCCATTTATCATGACTTGGGGAAGGTGAGTGCATTATATCAAAATAGTATCATTGGGTGCGAGACATTTTATATAACCGGCGTTAAAAAGACCGAAATCCTAACGTACGATTACGTCATCGGGGGAGGGGGTATTGCTGATACAAATACAGTCCATCTCTACGCAGATCTAGAATTTTGTATGGGTTTCATCGTTGAAGAATAGCGGGAAGCTCAGTATATTTATGTCATTAATTATAAGGAAACAACAGATACAATAGTTTGACCATGTGACAAGGCAGAAAGATCAAAACACAACATAACGAGCCTTCAACAAACGTTGTGAGAACACCAGACCCAAGGGTCGACCATGAAAAAGATGGATCGATGGAATATTAAAAGCACTAGGAAACATAATAGCAGCAGAGGCGAACAGAAGAGCAAAAAAAAAACCGAAAAAATATATCTCCCCTCGACGCTGAAAGGCAAATGAGGAAGGAAAGAAGAAGAATTTTTAAAAATGCGATTTTTGGGCCATGTTAAAAAACACAACAGCCTACTAAAAGTAATATTGGAGAGAAAATACAAGGTAAAGGAGTGATTGGCTGACCAAGACTAACATGAGCGAGTAACATCATAAGATGGACAAGTCAGCCTATGACAACCTGCACTATCAAAGCAAGAGACAACAGAATGGCGCTCCATGGTATCCAACCTTCGTTGCAGAGATGGCTCTCGATGATGATGATGAATTTAAAAAAAAAATGCCTTCAATTTAATGTAATTAATAGGAGCAATGAAGACATACAAAAAGTTGCAAAGTGGAGTTCCGGAGTATCATCAGTGAGAATATCTAAAAGCAAACGAAGGACAAGATAGAACTAAATGCACGCAAGGAAGACGGTTAAATGTTAAAGTTTGTGTTGAATAGTTGAAAGCGGGAAGCTGAGAGCTTATGCTCATTTTAAATATTTGTGCTTCAAGATTAGTTTAGGCGCAATTGCCGAGACATCACAGATGAAGGAGGGATGGAGCTATGACATATTTCATAATAATAAAAAAATAAATAATTCGGTGTTTTATGTTACACTACATAACTATATAAAACCGCATTGGACAGATATATGTTGATTCACTGTTCTCTCTCTCTCTCCTTCTGTCTCTCTTTCAACGCTTGTGTGTGTCAGCACCACTCACCTACACCCCCCCCCCCCCAATATGTTTATGGTTTTGCTGTTAAATACATCATGCAAGTGTCGTGGGGGGGCGGAAAGGGGGGGGGGGGGGAAGGGAGACGGGACTCGGTGTTCTCTGGCCGGTGATGCCGTTCTCGCCTGCCGTGCGTTGTGCCAGTTTGGCGTGAGAATGCGACCGTCCGCTAGCGTTCGCGCTCAACAGTCAAAAAGCTAGCATTGTGTCCCACTTCCAGCGTTGTACACAAAGTCACGCTCTGCAGGCAGTGGTAGATGAGGCTATGCAGGTTCCTATAACCACTCAAACGGTCCCAGATGTTGCTAGGACAAAACCTGTTTTAACCTTCATACATTTTTAGTAGAGCGCGAACCGAAGCTAGAATTTAATATTTTGAAAGTTAAACTCTGCGTGTGCGCAGTTTCCATACAGTAACAGCAGTCTTATGTGCATATTAACACGTATCTTATGTGTGTTTATTACATTATTTATATTGTTTCATTATGTGCAATGAATACTGCATTTATCGATTCCATGCATAGAGCCAGGTGCTAACTCTTTGGTTTTTTTTTGTTTTCTAATTCGATTGACCAGTCGAAATACTGCTATGCTGGACAGTTCAATTAAATGTAGTTTTGGTCATATCTTTAGAAAACATGGTTTATTAGTTTTAAGTGGTACGCTATGAATGCTAATAAACATCCGCATTATATGATGATAAACTAAATATAACAGTGTGATGTTATTACTAGTAGTCCCGGATTTGCTTACTGAAGTCAACGCCTTTAAGTAAAGTGTTCTGTTCAGCTTGTAAATGTTAATGCTCTTGTGGGGTCAAAAAATGTGACCCAGGAGTAGTCGGTTCTTTATCTCCAGGGAGCTTTTCTGTTATTGGCAGTTTGAAATTGGCATTTAGGCGGAGTCAATGCTGTCAGCGTCCAATCATGTAACTAGGTTTTGCTTTTTGTTTTTTCTGTTGCGTTTGTTTCTTACCAACATTTTTCTCTCTTTTATATTTATCATTATTGTATTTGGAATGTGCCTCCCGCCTGAACAAATTGTTGGTGGCACAGTACACTTTTTACGTTGCTCCTGGCCAAATTCTCCAGCATAATCTTGGTTGTGGTACACATATCGCTATAACTATATCCTCCCGCAGAAGAATAAGTACAGGATAAGAGGAACGAAGGAGGCATAGATTCCGATAGATTAATAATATATTGCAGTGGACAGAGAAATAGGTCATAGATTGTGCCGTTATAACAAGAGACAGTAGAGTGACTTTCGATGGTAGCCAACCTTCGTTGCGGAGACGGCACACATTTATACTCTTTGATGATAAGTTTGTAATATTGAGCCCCAAATAAGGAGCAACGTTAACGGAAGTTTGAAATTTCCTGACAGAAAATTGCCATGTGTGGTTTTCTGGTATGGATATGTGTCTATCACATCTCATTATAGATGATGCCAAGAAAAAGGTGGGCGCCGCGATAGCTCACTGGTTAGTGAGGTGGACTACAATGGACTAGAGGTCGGGTTCGATCCTGATCGACGACTTCCGGGTTCACTCAGCCTTAAATGGGTACCGGATTTTTTTTTCTGGGAAAATAAAACGGCACGTGCGTAATATCGAACACATTACCTCAAAAAATCATGTGCCGAAGACCTATAAAAATTATGGTCAATAACACCATATTCCATATACGCCATTTGGCGTGACGGGGCTTTTAACTTTTTTACCTAGTAAAGGGTTTTTTCACTGAGCTGATGTTCTTGCCATGTATAAACTGCCGAGACTTCGCGTGCAGGATTATAGGGTGCACATATTCCAACTTAACTATTAACACATGACTTGCTTTAGTGAAAAGGGAATCCCTGGAAACTTCCAACTAACTTATAAGGCCACGATAAATATGTGCACAACTTATACATTTGTGTTTCTAGAAGCAAATGTGAAGACGAAGAATCCGAAGATGTGATGGCTGTCTCTCAGCAATGCTGTAGTTTACAACCGGTGAAGACGAAGACCACGCTGTCAGTTTGGGTTAGGGTGTAGGGAAGTCAATAAGAGCTCGGAAACGTCCTCTACCTTGAACGCACGTATGCTTGACTTGTGAGAAGTAGTGTTGCACTGGAGTTTGATCTGCGACACAATAGTTCTGGATGTCCTCGTGTATGCTTCTTTGTTTCAATTTATATGATAAACATGATCACATGCAAGGTAACATTATATTTAATTGAGTTATTTGTGGTGGTTACTTCTCCAACAAGCGACAAAATGGACGCGTTTAATATAAACATTTTTTTTTTTTTTACCCCCCGTCACGCCAAGTGGCGTATAGGGAAATATGGTGTTAGTGACCCTATATTTTACAGACCTTCAGCACATGATTTTTGGGGTAATGTGGTCGGTATTACGCCCGTGCTGCTTTTACTTTCCCAGAAAAAATCCGGTACCCATTTAAGGCTGGGTGAACCCGGAGCCGTCGGTTGGGATCGAACCCTACCCCTTGTCCGTAGTAGTCCAGTTCACTAACCACTGAGCTATCGTGGCTCCTACTAATTTTTAGGGAATTAGTAAAACCCAGGTGTCCTCGCCAGGGTACGAACCCCGGCTGTTGCCGTGGTAAGCCAACCGCCTATCGATTGCGCTAACCGGACACCCAATATAAACATTAGGCGCCGTAAAACATGCATTGTGGGAAGTTCAATAAAGATATCTACAGTAAACAATTAGAGATGATTAGCATAAGAGTAATTATCGGTGTATAACCGATCTTGATTTAGGGGACAAGAAATAAAATGGTTTATCCGTCTGTAGAGAATGTCACGTGACTTGTATACAATGCAAGTCATGCATCACGTGAGAAGTGCGCAGATCACGAGGCAAACCCTGAGTGACAAAATCATGGAAACTTATCAGCATCGAATAACAATGGCTTGAAGAGCCACACCTAGAGCTGTGTGGACATCAGCAATGATATAAGAGGAAGAAAGCTTGTAAAATACGTTTTTAATTTCCAACTTTTGAACTATTTATTAACCTGATATTTGTATTGTATATATTTAAAAAAAAATATAATTATATGTCCAGGTAGTGATATAGACAAAGGAGGAGGAACAGAGAGCGATGTTAATATATGTCCACACAAAGCAAGACGAGCTTTCAATGTCCTGGGAAATATGTGGAAATCCAAAGTCATTAGATTTAATTAAAAAAAAAATAAAAAAAAATAAACTTTAGTATTGAATCAGTTCTGTTATATGGTGACACATGGAGAACAACAAAAAGGAGAGTCACGAAGATACAGACTTTCAATAATGGAGGCTTCTGTGGGGTAAAGGGGTACATCTGGTGATAATGGCATGATAACAATGATTACCATAAAACTGTGAGACAGTACTGGACAAACACTACTAGACAACGACGATGACGCTGTATAGGACAAGCACACTGCGGAAGTTAGTTATTACAGGACAACACCCCCCCCCCCTCCCCCCCCATTCCTTTTTCTTTTTTTTGGAATCCCTAGGGGAGGAGACAAAAGAGGGGAGCCAAAATATACTTGCAGAAGACAGGTGGAAGACATGGAAGAAGAGAATGTAGAAGACATGGAACAGTCTTTAGAAAATTGCATCAAATCAGGGCGGATAGGGTTGTGTTTGTTGAGGGGGTCTCCAAGAGATGTCAAGGTAGAAGTTGTATGATGGACATAGATTCCAAGCAGTGGCGTCCCCACAACTCCTTCAGCAGCTTCTCGCTCAGAAGCATTTAATTAACAGTATACATCATCATCGAGTGTCGTGTCCGCATCGAAGTTTGGCTACCATGGAGCATCATTCCGCTCTGTCTCTTGCTTTGATGGTGCAGATTGTCATAGGCAGACTTGTTCATCTTTTGATGTTACTCGTCCTTGTTAGTCTTGGTCTGCCTCTGCCTCTTTTACCTTTAATATTCCCTTCCAATATTACTTTTTGTAGGCTGTTGTGTCTTTTAACATGCCCCACAAATTGCATTAGTTTTGTTTGGATTGTGTTTAGTAGTTCTCTTGTCATTTTTAGGTGTTTTAAGACTTCGTTTGTTTTCTTTTCCTTCCATCCAATTCTACCTATTCTTCTATATATTCACATTTCAAAGGCTTCAATTTTCTGTTCTGTTGTCTTTCTAATGTCCATGTTTCTTCGCCATACAGGAATGTTAAGAAGATATAACATTTTTCTATGAAAGAAATTAGATTAAAAATAAACCAACAAAAATGGGTAGAGTGAAACTCGTGACATGGCTAGCGAGTAGCTTGAGGGTTGGCTTCCTACCGTGCGAGACCTCTGTGGGCGTTGCCACTGTCGAGCTGTTAGTAAAACGTTGGCTACGTTAAACTGCTCAGATGTAAATAATAGAACGAAGTTGCATGTGCTCTGGGGCTGGGGAGGACATGTTTGTATTGATAACATTTAGGAACGTTGTCGGCAACTAGGTTGGAATTCAATCTTGCGAAGGAACTATTACGCTTGATTTGTTCATGCTTATATTGGAACCCGGCGCGACACGATTATGGGAACTGGTGAAAACCTCAAGTGCACCTTCCAGTTTGTGAACTTTGCAAGTTTAGATAGATATATAGGAGAAGTTGGTCGTCGAGGAGCGTCATGTACGTAAAACCCATCACCGTTTGGCTCGGACTGTGCCCATTTAGACTTCAATCTCTTGTCTGTTTCCTCTGGCGCGAAATTCCATAGCACCCGCTAGGGCCTCTTGAACAAGACATTAATTCAGCGACAAACTTCAAATGCTCAGTATTTTGTAACGCACTATAAGAGATAAGTATACATTTCCGTTCTCTTATTAGTGGTTGCCTTGCACTTTAACCCGTGTGGTCGAGTTCATTGTCTTTCAGCACGCATGCACCTTGACCTTTGGTCTGCTAGACCTTACTGTAAACTAATAATGGTTTGTTGAATTGCCTTCCCCTGGAAAGCATTTTGCTTTCCTGGAAAGCAGGTTTGTGTTCTGGGTGGTCTTGTGGTAAGACATCGGCCTATGGACAGGAAGGTCCCAGGTTCTATGCACGTCACGTGCGGTGGAAATTTTTCACTTCCGTGATTTCTTTGTGGTTTAATCCTCTCCCGGTCCCTGGGTGATGAGACCCGATGCCTAGCCCTCTCGTTAACGGCGAAAATCAGGATATCATGTGTGCAGTCGCGCACGTGAAGGAACTCTTGACAGTTAAAAGTCGAAAAGAGGAGTCATAAGAGTGGCCACTCCCCGGACAAATATTGTTAAGCAAATCTACCTATGTCGAAGACGGGTGTCCGGGCCGAAAGGTGCAGATATCGCGTCTTGTCGTAAATTAGCGACACGACGCACCTACGACAATTTAATTGTGAAGGTTTCTTCTTCTTCTTTCCTTCCTCATCTGCCTTTCAGCGTCGAGGGGAGATATAATTTGCTCTTCTGTTCGCCTCTACTGCTGTTATGTTTCCTAGTGCTTCTAATATTCCACCGACCCATCTTTTTCGTGGTCGACCCTTGGGTCTGTTGTTCTCACAACGTTTGTTGAAAGCTCGTTGTGTTGTGTTTTGTTCTTTCTGCCTTGTCACGTGGCCAAACCATTTTATCTGTTGAGAAAAACACACGTTGGGGGTTTAGCCCGGCTGATGTTTCCCCCCACGTGTGTGATCGCTAAGGTCTCACATGCGATCTTTTACGATCTAAATATAAAACTTTAGCTGGTTACATTAAAAAAAAGTACTTATCAGTTCTTATCCTCCTCCTTGGTAGAAAAACTTTACACAACTTTTTGAAAATTATATCCCGTTGGAAATAATATATTAAATCACTTGAATCACACAATCTACACTCCGAATATAAAACACCCGCCATCTTGGCCGCCTGTGAAGGTTTAAAGGGGACAATGCTAGGGTCTGTGTCAGGTCTAACTTCTCTTCCATGGATGTCTGTCAGGGCTACAGTGTTCTTCCTGCTTTGATTGTTTTCTTTCATCTCCTCGCCTTTTCGTTACCAAGATGTGCCCGCAGGGAGTAGTCTTGTGAAACTTGATCTCACGATGATGTTGTTGTTCTCGAAGTTGAGTAGCCATTGCTACTGATTTTATTTTTATTTATTTTTTTGTTGTTGGATGGGGTGAGGGGGCGAACTTGATAAATTAGCTCAGGCCAGACAATAGTAGCAATCCCGATTCAAATGGAAATAAAGAATCACACAATTAATTCATATGCAAGCTATCCACCAGATGTGGGGTAGCCAGCGAAGATATCAACAAGACTATAAATAATGCTAGAATAACTTTAGCCAATCTAGACACCATTTTGAAACCAGCCAGCACAGCGTGACACAAAAACGAGCAAATGTGAGAGCAGTGTATTTCTAGTGCTTTTGTCTGGATCTAAGTTATGGAGAACAGTGGAAACACCAGGACTGTTAGCTTTCTGTATTTGATTCAAGAATTCTCGCAGTGTTTTGCTTAAAAAAAAAAAAAAAAAAAAAAAAAAATCAGAATCCAAGAACTAATTGTCACTGGGGGCGCGATTAAGATGCAAGAATAATAAAAAAAAATAACCTCTACAGAGATGAAATGTGTTAGACGAATGACAGGAACAGTCTGAGAGATAAGATCAGAAATGAAGAACTGAGAAAAAAGCTATGAATAGCCCCCGCCATAGAATATATAAGGAATCAACAGATAAAATGGTTTGGCCACGTGACAAGGCAGAAAGATCAAAACACAACACAACGAGCCTTCAACAAACGTTGTGAGAACACCAGACCTACGGGTCGACCACGAAAAAGATGGATCGATGGAATATTAGAAGTACTAGGAAACATAACAGCAGTAGAGGTGTTTGAAAATAACTAGATATCCGCTTGTACAGTCCAGACGTAATTTATTCTCTTTTTGTGTTTCAAATATCTAGATGTCCGCTTGTTACAGTCCAGACGTAATTTATTCTCATTTTATGTTTCAAATATCTAGATATCCGCTTGTTACAGTCAAGACGTAATTTATTCTCTTTCTATGTTTCAAATATCTAGATATCCGCTTGTTACAGTCAAGACGTAATTTATTTATTTCATCATTGCAAGAAAATAAAAAAAGTGTGTTCGGAAATAAGCGTGTATTACGATATTTCTAAAGTTAATTTAAAAAAATGAATATTGAACTTAAAAACTATAACATTGAATGTAGATTATGTATATGTAACATGATGTCCACTTCGAGGAGATCAGGTGGTGGACGAGTGGATTAGACAGAAATCTGTTGTTTTCCACTTTAAAATAAACACCGATTCATATTATGGTAGAGTTAAACAATGTTTTCTATTAATGTTGAAATGTATGTATGCCTGTAATGTGGTGAAATCACTGGCAGTACAACCTGCACCCCTTAGCAACGAACGGGTCGCTCCTGGCACAGGATAGAAGCTGTGAACATATCAATTTTAGTCTAGTTTGTCTATAATTTGTTTTATATTGAAATGCAATATATTTTAGTATATAGTGTAGTATTTCGTTTGTAATCTACTCTATTCTATTGTTTGAAAATAGAATTGTGATTTTAGAACCAAAAAAAAACAATAATAGCTTGACTCTATAGATACAAAGATACTTTTGAACCTGAGGCTGTGATAGCAGAATCGGCTGTATAGATCTGGCCTAGTTGATGCTATATGAGCATATAGGCACAATAACAAGCGAGGACAATGCCCAGCGAAGGCGGTTGCTGGGTGTAATGATAATTATTTGTAGCAGCCTGTGTGAGTCGTTGACGACGATGTCTTCCAGCAGCGATAGTGGAGACATGCTCGTGATGTTGTGTGGACTCGACTGCAGTGGCTGTGAGTTAGTTGCACGTCATTTTCTATCATTATCATTACTGTGGTTGTGAGTTAGTTGCACGTCATTTTCTATCATAATCATTATTGCGAGTTAGTTGCACGTCATTTTCTGTCATAATCATTATTGTGAGTTAGTTGCACGTCATTTTCTGTCATAATCATTACTGTGAGTTAGTTGCACGTCATTTTCTATCATAATCATTACTGTGAGTTAGTTGCACGTCATTTTCTATCATAATCATTACTGTGAGTTAGTTGCACGTCATTTTCTATCATCATTATTGTGAGTTAGTTGCACGTCATTTTCTATCATAATCATTACTGTGAGTTAGTTGCACGTCATTTTCTATCATAATCATTACTGTGGTTGTTTTTATTCTGATCATCGTTACCATCGCAGTCATCACAGCCACAATCTGTATCATCACAATCATACTCCATTTTTACACACTCACGAGCTTTCTTATCATTACCGCAATCACAATTTTCCTCTCCCACACCAGTCGCTTGCTAAAGTTAACTTTTCCAAATGCTCTCTCTCTCGCAGACACTATCCCGCTCTCTCTCTCTCTCTCTCTCTTTCTTTTATCGACATATCCATTCATTAATTCAATTAGAACTCAGTTATAAATTCACATACTCTGCTCACTTTTAAAATTCAGTCCACTCAGAGATCACTCTATGATGCACTCACTCAATCCTTCATTTTCTCACTCAGGTATTTATCGGTCACTCATTTACATACTTTATTATTTAATTTACTCACCCACTCTTTAATTTACTCACCAATTATGTAAATCTGCTCACTTTGTTTAAATATGCTTATTTACTTTTCTAAATTTACTAACTTAATTAATTAATGTTTGTTTCGCCCTATAATGCACTGCAGTACCTATTCAATTATTAATTTACCTACTCGTAATTTTTTGTTACAGACACTTAAATTTACTCATATTTGTTTATTTATTTAACAGAGGCATTTTAAATTTACACACTCACTTCTGACTCCTTGGCCGTTTATTTTCCAGATGAAAAGTACCCAATAGCTTATAAACTTGAAGCTACCCTTTCACTCATCGGCCAATTCACTCGCTGAATCAAAGTGCACTCACCTACAAACCAACCATATTACTGCCCTCGTTTCCCCTTCGCAGTTTCCCCCCAAATCCTCCTAACCTCAGCGTTGTCGAATCAGCAAACACAAGATATCCTGTGTCAGATTCCCCTGTCTTATCTGACTCATTGCTTATAAAGTAGACCTCTACGAGCCGAGCCTTGGCGATACATATCCAACATGCGTTCCCCGCCCAAACCTAGCGTGAGGCGTGTTTTTCCCTATTTATTTCAGCTAGACAGAAACACCGAATGAAACAGCAGGGATACGAACTTCAGCCATCTTGGCTATATCCCTGCAAACTATTTTTCTAGTTTTCTGAGCGCATGTGGTGTACGCTCTCCGTGGGAAATGTACATTCAGATAAAGTTAGGGTTGTGCAACGTCATGGAGAAATGGACCAAACATGGTTTATTATCCTAGCTTGCGGTTATTTCAGGGAAGATGTTTTTGTTTTTTGTTTAGTTTCTCTCTGATCTCGCCCAAATTGTTCACTCACTCAACGTTCATCCTATGTTTCGTGGACTACCCAGTCCCAGGCTGCCACATTTCTGTTGTTATTGAATGACTCCTCTAATTGGCTTTGTTTCCTGATTTCACTGCTCACTTGTAGAGTCCAACAAGTCACATCAATCAGTAACATGTGTGCGCGCGCACACGCACCGGGCTTTTCATTCAGTCGTTTATCCATATTCACTGGCTTTATCTTTCACTCATTGCCCAACGTGATAATCCTGCCAAACAATAACTTCCACTCACTCACTCCCTCTTCTACCTTTTTAGCTCACAGTGGCGCATGGGTCTTCAACAAACACTTTCCAAGTCGTTCTGTTTTTTGCCATTCTTTTAAGATCATTCCATGTCTTCCCCATCATCTTCATCTCTGCTTCTATCTGTCTTCTCCAAGAATTCCTTGGTCTTCCTCTTTGCCTTTTCCTGTTGTGTAATACTCTCGGTTGGCTTCCGTAGTGTGTGTCCTATCCAGCGCCATCGTCTTCGCTGTATCTCTTTATCCACTGGTGTTTGACTGGTACATTTCCATAATTCTATGTTAGTGATTTTGTCCTGCCATTTCCATCCTTTTATCCTGCGTAAGCATCCATTAATGAAAGTCTGTATCTTCATGATTGTCAATTTTGTTGTTCTCCATGTTTCACAGCCATACAATAGAACCGCCTTAACATTTGAGTTGACAATTTTTATTTTTGTATTTAATCTAATGTCCTGGGATTTCCATGTTTCCCAGTGCAATGAAAGCTCCTCTTGCTTTTGATATCCTTATTTTGGTATCATTTTCTGTTCCTCCCTCTTTATCTGTATTACTGCCCAGATATATGTGAGATTGTACATCACTCCCTAACTCACTCCATATCGCTCACTTACTCCCTCTTGCACCTTCTCACATTCCACCTCACACGAATACACACACTTCCATACTCATTCACACACTCCCATAACACCTCCGATACTATCATCTTACCATGAAACAATACTCCCGTACTCCTCCCATTGTCACCCACACACACACACCAGCTACCTTGAAATCACACCCCCTACACCCTAATTTGTCGTGTACTTGTTTGAGCAGAGCTGGAATGTTCCTCAAGGTTCCCACGAGTGTAAGGAGTCTGTGTAACTTGAGGCTGGCGACCGAGGGCTGCGCTATACAAGCGTCACGTTTGTTGAAACCTTTACTGATAGAGCAATAGTAACAACCTTCAAGTAAATGAAAAGTGAAGTTTTGTAATGCACCCCGTCCCCTACCCCCTGGATATTTTACAAGAAGTTGTACAAGTGGTGTACAGGTTAAAAATTTTATTATCTCTCCACCTTCCACATAAAGCCGCGATAGCTCAGTGGTTAGTGAACTGGACTACAGAGGACAAAGGGGAGGGTTCGATCCCAACCGACGGCTTCCGGGTTCACCCAACCTTAAATGGGTACCGGATTTTTTCTGGGAATGTAAAGCGGGACAGCCGTAATATCGACCACATTAACCCGAAAATCATGTGTTGAAGGTCTGTAAAATTTATGGTCACTAACACCATATTCTCTATACGCCACTTCGTGTGATAGGGTTCTTTACTTTACTTACTCTAAGGCAGAATCCCCCTACAGAAAAGACAATCTGCTGCCTTGCAGGAAGATTGGGGACAATTAAAGGCTAAGGAATGCAAACCTGAATAAAATGCTGGCTGAAATCGGATGCACTGGGCCACTGGCGCAGAACACAGTGCAGCGTATTAACGGATGTTCGGTCAGAGTGGATCTGGCAGACTCTAATTGTGATGTTCTGTCTGTGGGAGCGATCAACACACTTAACCTGACAGCTGACTTCATGTGAGAGTCTGGGATCCTGCTCTGATTGAGTCCTGATCGCAGAAAGTGAGAGGGAGGGAGAGAGAGAGAGAGAGAGAGAGGAGAGAGAGAGAGAGAGAGAGAGAGAGAGAGAGAGAGAGACTTACTTCCCCATAAAACCAGACTTTACCATGAATCGAACCATCACCCAAGCTGCAACAACCAGGCTAATTGAACTCAAAAACTTAACTAAAAAAAAAATAAAAAAAATTGACCTTGATCTTGATCCTTCCCGCACCGTTAGACGTCACATGTGCTTGTAGTGTTGCTCACCACCCATCTCTGTTCTGAGAGTTCGATCTTATCTAATTAATCTGCCAACTTTGCTTCTCATATAAGTGTTCTTTTCTGTGTCTTTTGTTTTGTCTCCCTATATTTCCCCGTTAGAAGAACCTGTTTTTACGTTTTGAAAAAAAAAATCGTAGAAATAATTGTGGGATGTTGACAGAATACATTACACAGACGTGTTTATATTGCCTTTTCAAAGAAAGTAGTTACAGTAATTTAGATATCATCATCAAGTACCGGGCCTTCTGGCGTAGGTGATCATGTCTCTCCACAATTTTCTATCTCGACAGTTATTTATCATTTCTGTTGTTGACCTACTACAAAGCCATTCTCTTTTAAGCTGTCTTGTATTTTTTCTCTTTCCCTTCCTCTTATCTCTTCGTCCTCAATTTTTCCAGTTGTTACAATATATTCCAGCTGTTCTCTTATCATTACATGGCCAAAAAATGAGGATTGTTTCTTCCTGATATTGGAAATTAGCCCTCTTTTTGCTTTGGACTCTTTCAGAACGCTTTCATTACTCTTCTTTGTTGTCCACGGTTTTGTCCACATTCTTCTGTAAAACCACATTTTTACAGACTCCAGTGATTTTCTTTGTTTGTTGTCCTATTGTCCATGATTCACATCCATATGTTAAGACTGGCTCTACATAACATTTAAGAACTCTTTTTCTTGTTTCTATTGTCAAAAATGGATTGCATTGTATCTACCTCATTTTTTGGAAAGTTGCTTTTGCCTGAGCCATTCTGCATCTCACCACTTTTGTACATCTAATTTGGACATATGTAATTTGTAATTTAGACATATGTAATTTCTAATTTAGACATATGTAAATTACAACGTGGATGCAACATTACCTGGTTGTTGAGGATACGAAGTTTACTATTAGCGGGATCAACTGTAAACAATGTAAAAACAACTAGGTTCGTGGTAGCAACATTTTAAGTAGAACCACGTGTTTACAGGTACGGCTTCTTGAATCAGGTAAACAACAAACGAAGAAGATGAACTACTTCACTCATAAATGAAGTCTTCTTCTTTCACCTAATAAGATACTTATCTCATTCATTGTCTGTCGTTAAAATAACGTTAAATGGTCGTAGATGTACTGTTGTAGTTTACAGTTAGCTGCGTAGCTGCGATACTTTGCGCATTCTGTACCGACACATCCGCACCTCGTCGCGACATGTTTGGGTACTGGGTTGCCTTCCATCCGCACTCTCCCTACTCGCTTGACCAGTCTAGTCTGTTTCTAGACCGACCACGAGCAGGGGAAGTAGCTTCAAGAAGGTTGGACTCTACCAGTCATCGAAAACATAGAAAGATAAAGATGAAAGTGATTTGAACATTTAATGCGTATGAACCTCTCAGCACCAGCGTCAAGAGCTTATAACTACAACATGGAAAAACTAAGATATAGATGAGAGCCGTGATAGCTCAGTGGTTAGTGAACTGGGCTACAAAGGACAAGAGGTAGGGTTCCATCACAACTGACGGCTTCCGTGTTCACCCAGCCTTAAATGGGTACCGGATTTTTCTGGGAAAGTAAAGCGGTACGGGAGTAATACCGACCACATTACCCCAAAAATCATGTGCTGAAGGTCTGTAAAATTTATGGTCACTAACACCATATTCTCTATACACCACTTGGCGTGACGGGGGCTCTTTACTTTTACTTTTTAAGATATAGAAGTAGACCAAGGAGAAGATGGATTGAGGGAATTTACGACAAGATAAACCAATACAACATCACTGTTTACTAAGCCACAGAAAGTGCCCTTGATAGAAAACACACCATTGACTACTTAAGCCTGCAACGCCTACCGGTAAAAAGCTGAACAGGACAAAAGAAAGAAAGAAGTCAGCTATGAGTCGGTCCAGTGACCACTTTCAGCTACGCGCATTGAGATCATGAATTAATAGAGAAACGACATTTTTTTGGCGAACGATGTGCTGCGTATCCTAAGAACAAGTGACGAAAACCAGATAATAAGCATTCTTTGTCCTAAATACTTGTCGTCGTCGTCCCGGTGGTTTACTTACAAAACACAGAACACTAAAAGGGTCTCAAACTTGCCAATATATTATTTGTTCTTAAGTGGCCTTTGGGAGTACATCAGTAGTGAAACTTTCTTTACCACATATATTACCATTTCTAGTGTATGTTCGGTGGGGTGGGGGACTCAAGACAGGACCAGAGTGATAAATCTATCTATCTATTGTCATTTCGAGCCGAAGACGGCACATAGGGCAGAACCACAATATCAAAAACAGAAACCTTGCGTGCCAAAATGGCACATATTGCAGAGATCACTGCTTCTAAAATCTATGGCGCTGTTTCCATAACAATACTTTTTACAATGACAGCTTGTCAGACCATCGATCAACATCCTTAGTCGCCTCTTACGACATGCCTGGAAGGTCACAGTGTCACTTTTCTTTAACTCCCTCATAATGAGGCTCCGGTAACACACGGGATAGAGTGATAAATGCCGCGTTGTTAAAGCAGTCGCCACTGCGTGTGAGACTCAGGATTTTTATTTCATCTCTTGATAGAAAAAAAATCCTTTCTGTCAATTCTGTCTACCGCCGTGATTCGAACGTCAGCTTTTCAGCCAGTCAGCGAAAAAAAAAAGATCTGCAGATTTCAGATCAGCAGTCATCATTAGAGACAATACTAACAATAAACAAATTGTATTTAAAGTTAAATGATAATTACCCCCACACACAAAAAATTCAGGCACGACGATACAGACTTTTCGTTTCAACGAAAGTATAATTAGCCATTGGGTAAGGCAGCTCGGTGAAATGTTCACTGAGAGTTGTTATCATATATCGTCATCATCCTGCTTCCATACCGGATGTGAAATTCCCCACTTTCATCCCTTACCCCTACGCACAGTTAAACAAAGTTAATAATTATATTTCCCCATCCCTACGCACTGTTAAACAAAGTTAATAATTATATTTCCCCACCCCTACGTACAGTTAAACAAAGTTAATAATTATATTTCCCCACCCCTACGCACAGTTAAACAAAGTTAATAATTATATTTCCCCATCCCTACGCACAGTTAAACAAGTTAATAATTATATTTCCCCATCCCTACGCACTGTTAAACAAAGTTAATAATTATATTTCCCCATCCCTACGTACAGTTAAACAAAGTTAATAATTATATTTCCCCATCCCTACGTACAGTTAAACACAGTTAATAATTATATTTCCCCATCCCTACGCACAGTTAAACAAAGTTAATAATTATATTTTCCCCATCCCTACGCACAGTTAAACAAAGTTAATAATTATATTTCCCCATCCCTACGCACAGTTAAACAAAGTTAATAATTATATTTCCCCATCCCTACGCACAGTTAAACAAAGTTAATAATTATATTTTCCCCATCCCTACGCACAGTTAAACAAAGTTAATAATTATATTTCCCCATCCCTACGCACAGTTAAACAAAGTTAATAATTATATTTCCCCGTCCCTACGCACAGTTAAACAAAGTTAATAATTATATTTCCCCATCCCTACGCACAGTTAAACAAAGTTAATAATTATATTTCCCCATCCCTACGCACAGTTAAACAAAGTTAATAATTATATTTCCCCATCCCTACACACAGTTAAACAAAGTTAATATTTATAGTGAAATTCCCCACTTTCATCCCTTACCCCTACACAGTTAAACAAAGTTAATAATTATATTTCCCCATCCCTACGCACAGTTAAACAAAGTTAATAATTATATTTCCCCATCCCTACGCACAGTTAAACAAAGTTAATAATTGTATTCCCCGTCCCTACGCACAGTTAAACAAAGTTTATAATTATATTTCCCCATCCCTACGCACAGTTAAACAAAGTTAATAATTATATTTCCCCATCCCTACACACAGTTAAACAAAGTTAATATCTATAGTGAAATTCCCCACTTGCATCCCTTACCCCTACACAGTTAGACAAAGTTAATACTAAAGGGAGGTCAAAAAGTAATGCACACCAATTTTTTTCTCGGCTATTAATAAAGATAGGAATATGAAATTTTGCACACTTGGAATATGGCATGTTCCAATTATGTGTACCAAATTGCACAGCATTCGGATAGATATTACGCAATCTATGAACCGTTAAAATGGAGCTTGTCAACAATGTCCGTTACAAACAGCGAATTGTCATAGAATTTCTGGTTGCGGAAAAAGAAACTATGGCAAACATTCATAAACGACTGTGTGCAGTGTACAAATGTTCTGCAGCCGATAGGAGCACAGTTAGTCGCTGGGTTCAGAGAATTAAAGCTGCAGAAAGTGTACGAGTGGAGCTGCATGATTTACCGCGTTCTGGACGTGTTGCCTCGGCTACCAGCACAGACATGTTAAACCGGGCTGATGCCATTATTCGTAAGGATAGGCGTATCACTAGTCAGCAATTGGCATTGCAGCTTACAGTCAGCAAGGGAAGTGCAATCGCAATTTTTAAAACTCTCGGATATTCAAGATTTGCGCTCGATGGGTTCCTCGGTGCCTAACAAATGATCACAGAGTTCAAAGGAAAACATTCTGTTCTGAATTGTTGGAGCGTTTCGGTGTTGAAGGAGAAATGTTTTTGTCAAAAATTGTTACCGGTGACGAAACGTGGGCACATCATTATGAGCCTGAAACAAAAATGCAATCAATGGAATGGCATCATCCGCAGTCACCAAAAAGAAAAAAATTCAAAACATCTCCATCAGCCGGAAAGGTGATGATCACTGTCTTCTGGGACATTTATGGTGTGATTCTTGTTGATGTAATGACAAGAGGTGAGACAATCAACTCGACAGCTTACATCAATACACTGACAAAACTCAAAAATCGGTTCCACAGAGTTCGGCGTAATAAGCCATCTGCAGATTTGTTGCTTCAACATGACAATGCACGCCCTCACACAAGTCTGGCAACACGGGAAGCAATCAACAAATTTAGTTGGACTGTACTGCCCCATCCTCCTTACAGCCCTGATCTGGCTCCCTCAGATTTCCATCTGTTTGGACCACTCAAAAAATTCCTGCGTGGGACACACTTTGACAATGATGAGGATGTGATCCGTGCAGTTAAAAAATGGCTACGCGAGCAGGACAAAACTTGGTACAAACGAGGCATTCATGACCTAGTTTCGCGTTGGCGTAAGGCAATACGCTTGGACGGAGATTATGTTGAAAAATAGGTAGTGTAAAGGGGATGTTCAGCTACAATCTGTGAAAATTTCACACATTTTGCCCGAATAGTTTCCGAGAAAAAAATTGGTGTGCATTACTTTTTGACCTCCCTACGTAATTATATTTCCCCATCCCTACGCACAGTTAAACAAAGTTAATAATTATATTTCCCCATCCCTACGCACAGTTAAACAAAGTTAATAATTATATTTCCCCATCCCTACACACAGTTAAACAAAGTTAATAATTATATTTCCCCATCCCTACACAAAGTTATACAATGTTAATAATTATATTTCCCTACCTCTACGCACAGTTAAACAAAGTTAATAATTCCATTCGCCCCACCCCTACACACAGTTAAACAAAGTTAATAGTTCTATTAGCCCCACCCCTACACACAGTTATACAATGTTAATAATTATATTTCCCTACCCCTACGCACAGTTAAACAAAGTTAATAATTCGGTTGAAACATCTGAATCTATGAGATAATCGCTCACGTCGATGTGTCATTCTTAATGTGTCATGCTCATGCTGTTATTGCTGAAGTATCTCGATGATGCCTCCCCACTTAACCCTCGGGTTTCCATCGCGCTATAAAATCAGTCAATTAAAGAAGTAATTTTTTTCCCTTTTTGGCCATGAGGTAGTTTTTCTTGATGGCCAATCAGTTTATTTTACATTTAACACGTATGGTGTCGTGTGGCCTTTCTTCTATGGTTCTAGCTATGGGGTTGGTTAGTGACTGCTAAATGTTATTATTCCTTGTTGGTTAAAGGGTCTATGCAGTAACAGTAAATACGTTTCATTATTTTGTTGAATTGAAGCATTGCTTAATAAACAATGTTGCGGCTAAATATAATCGTTATTTTGTTGTTGTTGTTGTTGCATATCTCAGCGTCGATAAAATGACTAAATGCTTTCCATATTTTATTTCAAAGCGTCAATAAAGTAACAGCTAAATGTCGATCATTATTTTTGATGAAACTTGTAATTTAACAAATAAATATAAATACATAAATTACCAGTTAAATATAATTCATTATTTGTGTTTAAATTTCAGTAGCTTACGTTAATTTTAAGTTATTTTTTTTATAGTTTAAAATTGACAGAAAATAACAGCTAAATAATAATTATTTTGTAAGATTTAAAAAAAAAACCTTGATAAAATTGATTAAAATATAGAAGAGAAAGATGTTGAACTAATGATGGCGATGATGGAAATAAGTGGCCTGCATGTCGCTGACAAGGTAAGTGTATACCTAGAAGGGTCAGTGTGTCAAGTGTTTTATAATCAATTTTAATTGCAAGAAGCGAGAACGAGCATTAATGCGACTTAGAGATTTAAATGACCACTTTCGTCAACTCGACATCTCACCTGTGTCGTTATCTCTAGAACAGCTATACAGAGGTAGGACAACTTATCATGCTGTTGGTGCTTACTCGTGTACACTGAAATCTATTGTCCGATGACGGCATATCATCATCATCATCGGGTACCATTCCGGTTGGCGTAGGCGATCATGTCCTTCCACAATCTTCTATCTTCAGTGCATCGTATCAGTTCTGTTGTTGACTGTTTTCCCTGCCATTATACCAAGCTATCCAGTATTTTCTCTCTTTGTCGTCCGCGATCTCTCTTTCCTTTTATTTTGCCAATTTTAACCAAGTATTCCAACTTTCCTCTACTCATGATGTGCCCCAAAAATGTTGCTTGTTTCTTTCTGATGTTTTTTAGAAGCTCCATTTTTGTGTTGGCCTCTGAGAATTTTCGTTATTGGTCTTTTTCCAGGGAACTTTCAACATTCTTCTGAGAAATCCCATCTCTGTAGCCTCTAATCGTCTTTTCATCTGTTTGTCTACTGTCCATGATGGCATATAGGGCATACATTTTAGACTCTACCTGTCCGACGATCTTTACTACTAACAACCGCCAGACCTTGCATAGGGCCCATATTGCGTCTCTTCATGCATCCCTGTTCTTGGCCAGCCTTCCAACATCGGCAAGAGAGCTGAAGTCCGTTGTTGTTGCTTCTCGTCTCTCTAGGCCGATCTGTTTTCCTTTTGCTCGTTTCCCATTTGAGGGCTTGCTTTGTGATTCGTCTGTCATCTGTTCTCGTACGTACACTCTTAAACGTAGTGAAATCTTGAACAGACGCACGCTGTCATGGTGTACACGCAATGGACATAGCCTGTACATTGATCATAATCATGTGCCATGCTGTTTAGCGTAGGCGATCATGTCCTTCCACAATTCTCAGTACACAGTGCTTCGTATAAATTATGTTGTTGATCGTTTACATGCCTCGACACTAAGATATCTAGTTACTTATCTCTTTGTAGACCGCGATCTCTCTTTCCCTATATTTTGTCAGATGTAACCAAGTTTTCCAACTTTCCTGATCTCACGATGTGCCAGAAAAATAGAAAAAATGTCGATTGTATCTTTCTGTTTTTTTTTTTTTTTTTTAAAGAAGCTTTCTTTTTATGTTGGCCACTGAGAAAATCCTGGTTGGTCTTTTTTAGCTTTCCAGGGTACTTTCAACGTTCTTCCGAGAAATTCCGTCTCATTGGTGGACATAGTTCTTTCATTTATTTGTGTACTGTCCATGATTCTCTTCCATAGGTCAGAATTTACTTTATATAACACCGACGAGCTTTCTTTGTTACCTCTATTAACATAGACATGTCGCACAAGTTTTTCCTTTTCTGAAATGCTACTATGGCCTGTGCTATTTTGCTTATTATTTCTGTGGTGCATCTTCCGTCCGATGTTATTGTGTCCAAATATTTGAGGCTCTGCGCTTGTTTCAGATTAGTCCCGCTTATTGTATGTTCATAAAATGATACTGCAGAGAGAAGCGGGATGTGACAAATAAGTGGAGGGGGTGGATGACCAGCCAATGAGATGTCGAGCTTTGTAGACCAGTTCATGCATCTATGTTCGTATGTCAGAGAACTTTTAGCGTTAGTTTGAGCCACGTCATCCGGTAATGCAGCATGTGGTTTGTAGCTATCTGGTTACAGTATGTCCGCGTCGTCAGATGTCATCAACCTAAACAATCTTATCAGCACACTTACCCACTACGTTCTTTGTCGTGTGCTTTGGCTCTTGCTATTTCTCATTTTCTCTCTTCGCGGGTTAAAAAAAAAAAATTACATTTCGGCGCGTGTTTAACCTTCCTTCCTTCCTTCCTTCCTTCCTTCCTTCCTTCCTTCCTTCCTTCCTTCCTTCCTTCCTTCCTTCCTTCCTTCCTTCCTTCCTTCCTTCCTTCCTTCCTTCCTTCCTTCCTTCCTTCCTTCCTTCCTTCCTTCCTTCCTTCCTTCCTTCCTTCCTTCCTTCCTTCCTTCCTTCCTTCCTTCCTTCCTTCCTTCCTTCCTCCTTCCTTCCTTCCTCCCTCCCTCCCTCCCTCCCTCCCTCCCTCCCTCCCTCCCTCCCTCCCTCCCTCCCTCCCTTCCTTCCTTCCTCCCTCCCTCCCTCCCTCCCTCCCTTGTGTTCTTTCTTTTGTTATTTCTTGCCTTCACCCGATGACATATTAAAGGAATTAATTGACTTCTTCATCAACCAACTGACTTTAAAGGAGTGTTAAATGGGGGCGTAGTTGCGTTGTGTTGAGGTTTGCAGTAGAGCTGTGTTATATCTGCACCTTTCGGCCCAACACATCTGACTTTAGATTAAAATGAGATTTCAGATTTAAATTTCGGGTACCGGGTTGCTTTCCCACTTCGTTCCCTACTCACTTGGCCAGACAAGACTGGCTAGTCTGTTTCTAGCGGTACCGCGAAGAGGTAGAGTACGGTCTGGATGGTCCGCCGATCATGGCGTGAACTATCAGCTATGAGTCGCTGACAGCTTTAAACTTAAAGCTGTTAAACTACTCTGTGCATTGTTTAAAATGGATAGTACGATTTATACAATTTATGATATCGCAAATGCAAATCCTCCGTGACATTAAAATATAAATAATGGAGAGTATAGTTTCTGAAAATCGGAGAAGTGAACTTCCTGACAATGATTGCAAGACCTCAGAGATATTTTACAAACAACGAGACAAACATGCTAGCTAGGCAACGCGAGGCAATCAAATTAGCAGCTAATAAATATAGATCGACGCCCTCGACCGATGACCATGCATTGAAAATAAAATAAAATAAAGTGATAAAAAAGCCTTTGAAATGTGGGTTTTTAGAAGACTGAGATGGACAGATAGCAAATGATGAAGTTTTAAAAACAACTAAAAGGAAAAGAGAACTACTAAACACAATTCAAAAAAGACAAATGCGTTTTTTTTTAGGTCATGTTAAAAGACACAGCAGCCTACTAAAAGTAATCTTGGAAGGGAAAATGAAATGTGAAAGAGGCAGAGGCAGAACAAGACTAACATGAACGAGTAACATCGAAAGGAAGGACAAGTCCGCCTACGACAACCCGCACAATCAAAGCAAGAGACAGAGCAGAATGGCGCTCCATTTGTAAAAAGGGGGGGGGGAGGGGCGGAAGGGCTAAACTTCTATGCGGCACTCAATCATGATGATACAAATTAGACACGCCATACGCACACAAATAGTTAATGTTATCATTAGAAGATAATCGCTTCACTTGAAACAAAACGCTACAAACAAATCATTACGATACCTCAGATAATGAACAAGAGAAATGTTTAGGCAACGTTTATTACTTGCTTGCCTGCTAGAATCACTGACGCAAATGAGGCCTTTCCTGTAACCGTTTGAGACTCCTGTCCGTATGTCTGCTGTAAGTTGTCAGTCGCTAGTTTTATGTATGTATGTGTGTATGTATGCGTGACATATTTGTAGTGTGGCGAAGGAGCTGTTTCTGTAACTATTTCGGTGGCACACGGTAACACCACACTTGACAAGGCCTGGTATGTTAAACGGTTTAAAGTATTTCATTCATTAAATAGGGTAGTTAACTTGTGAAGAGCCATTCACAGCAACAAGTTTGTGTTTACAAGTGACGGTGTAGCTTATACTGTGGGTTACTTTGACTTTGTCGGCCCACTTCTGCACTCAAATTTATAGCTTTTGTTCTGTGTGTATGTGTGTTCTGTGTGAGGTAGATGGATTGGTGGATGGCGGAGAGAAAGAGAGGGAGACCAAACTTTCATCTTTTTTTCCGTACTACTACTTCTGCGTACACCTCAAGACGTCATTATTAATAAGTTTGAAGAAAGCATTCCTCAGCTCAAGGCTGGTCACGTCACCATACAGCTTGTCCCAATATGGTACCGGTGATGTTCACAAGAGCCTCCTATGTTCATCATACGTTGGGCATGATTGTAGCAGATGTTCAGCAGTCACCTTGCCTGTTCCACACTCACATTTATCAGATGTTCCTATCCCTATGTTGTTGAAAAGGTGATACCTCAAGTTGTTGTCTATTCGTAGTTGTTACTTGTTCTTTTCTGTTGAGCTGGTAGCAGACATCGCTTTTTTTCTGGTAGCCCTGGTGTTCTGTATTCCAATTGTTCATGTATTTGTTCCAAACAAACCTCTTTGATTCCTCAGAAGTTGTATTTGTATCTGGCTGGTGTAATTTACCACCTTCCTTTACCAACATGTCTGCCTCATTGTTTCCAGGAATATTGCAATCAGATGGTATCCACCGAATCACAGTTCTGCATATCTGGCAGAGCTTGTAGAGTATTTCTCTTAGATCATCAAGGTCTTCGTTTCCATGACTTTTCAGTCCTGTAACTCCTGACAGAGCGTCTGTAAGGAATACAATGATTTCTTCTTTAATCTTCTCCTTCAAGAGAGTTTCCTGCTTCAGTTTTCAGAGCTTCTGTCTCTGCGTTAAAGTTACTTCAATACTTACCTGTTGCAACAAAGATTCTTTTCTGCGTTCCATTTTTTTAAATATAAAATTCCCGCTCCTCCATTTTCTGTTGCATTGGTTGCTGATCCATCAGTGTAGACATGTGCCCATGAGGAGTTTGGGTTCTGTTTCTCTGTATATCTTAGCTTTATTCTTCTTCTCAATTCTCCATTCTGGCTGTTTTTATACAATATGTTGGGCATGCTCTCTATTAGTATGGGAAGGTGATCTTTTTGTCTACAGTGTGTGTTTATATGTATTATTGAATGGTTTAACTGTCGTCATAGAGTTGTATTGGATATGCTTTCTGCACAGCTTGTGTTCATTCCACAAAGTTTTTCCTCCTTTAGTCGACCTTTTCCAAAACTGTGTGTTCTCTGGTGCATGGGTTGATTAGTCAGTCTTCTAAATTTGTCACCTTGTTGTTGAATCATGGTATCTCTTCTATCTTCCATTGATTGCAAATGTGTGATTTTTTTCCAGTTCTATATTGGGTGTTGATCTCATACAACCATTTATAATTATCATTGTTCATTTTTTTCTGGTCTTCACAAAATTGTACTTTGCTGCAGTTATCCATGCTGCAATCACATACTTTAGGACTGGTCTCGTCCCATATTAAGTTTCTTTAGCACACTTCCATCTGCTCGCCAATTTGTGCCAGATTTTTTTTCATGGTTGCCATCCTTTGCCATGCTGCTTTCTTAGTTCTTTCTCTCTGAGTTTTCCATGCCAAACAACGGTCATATGTTTATGCCTAGATAGTTTGGGTTTTCGTCCAGATATAGAGTTTTTACCATTTAGTTTGAGTTTGTGGCGCTGAGGTCTGTTTGAGACGGAGACTACTTTGTGTGTTGTTTTTCTATCATTTATTTTAACTAGCCAGTCAAGTGCCTACTTTTCCAATGAAGAAAGGGTTTGCTGCATTCGGGTACTTACTGCCGTAATATTCGAGTACTTACTGCCGCAATATTCGGGTACTTACTGCCGTAATATTCGAGTACTTACTGCCGCAATATTCGAGTACTTACTGCCGCAATATTCGAGTACTTACTGCCGCAATATTCGGGTACTTACTGCCGTAATATTCGAGTACTTACTGCCGCAATATTCGGGTACTTACTGCCGTAATATTCGAGTACTTACTGCCGCAATATTCGAGTACTTACTGCCGCAATATTCGGGTACTTACTGCCGTAATATTCGGGTACTTACTGCCGTAATATTCGGGTACTTACTGCCGCAATATGTTCATCAGAGGTCCACAGAGCTAAGTCGTCGACAAATATAGAGTTATGAATTCTTCTTCGAGTCTTCCATTTCCTGCTTAATTCTTGAGTATACCAATGCCAGAACGGCTGTAGCTGCGAACGATGCCATGGGGATCGAGAAGGTCCTATCGGAGAAGCAGGTTTGATGTTTCTGTAAAACTTTCAGAGATCCGAGTCAAACCTCGGGCATGAGCTAAGCTTTTTTAGGTTTTATCGGACCCAAGAAGTAGATATCGTGGTTTTGTCCTTATGCAGATACTCGACGCCCGCTTAACCTTTGATGCTGAATCAGCATAAGATGATAATGACGGACCCTGTTTGAATAAGAAAAAAACAAAAAAACAGTAATCTCCGGAAGACCGCAGTTGCAATAGAAGAAGCAGCACGACGAAACCATAAGATACACCCGGGGGGGGGGGGGGAGCACGGATAGAGCAGGAACGATTCATTTAATTAGGCAGTATTTTTTTTTTACCAACGACGGAAAATTATAGAGATAGAAACCAGAAAGTAAATAATGTAAACTACTGGATACTACTAATGTAAACTACTGCATACTACTGATTTTGAAACATCATTCCAACAAAAATAAAAAATGTGATTATTCCCAGAAAGTGTTACCAATGTCAGACAATGACAGTTGACAAAATGCGAAATGAAATGTATAAGAAAAACTGTCAACAAAACTATAAGAAATACGATTCAAAGAGGAACCTTGACAAATATGGTAGGTATCATCATGTGCCATACCGGTTGGCGTAGGTGATCATGTCCTTCCACAATCTTCTATCTACAGTGCATCGAATGAGTTCTGTTGTTGGCTGTTTTCCATGCCATGACACCAAGCTATCCAGTATTTTCTCTCTTTATCGTCCGCGATCACTCTTTCCTTTTATTTTGACAGTTACTTGACTACATCGAGAAGGTGGAATATGTTCTACGATCAGATTAACATGTATTGATTGATTTTGATCGATATAACTGCACCCTGAGTTAACTAATGTGATTTCTGTACAAAGTAGCCTTTTGTTTCTCTTCCTTGTACATGTTAGTTTAGTTTCAACATATTTAGCAAGTCTTTAAACATGTTCTTTTATACAGCTTTCCATCTCTCTTATCTTTCTCATCTCTAACATATCTCTCTTATCTTTCTCCCACTTCTCATATTTCTCACTCATCTCTCACTCATATCTCTCACTAATATCTCTTTCATCTATCTCTCACTGATATCTCTCACTCATATCTCCTGTCTCATCTCTGTCTCTCTCTCTCTCTTTACTAAAATAAACAATGATCAATTTAACAACCAGGATTCGATCTATTTATCCAAAAGGTGACTTGCTTCTGAGTTTTGATATGACGGTAGATAGCCCGTAGTGTTTATTTAGCCTTTTAGTACTGGGGTCAGGCGTGTGACTGTCGTTGTTATGAAGGTTTGTTTATACAAGTTGTGCTCACTGATCTTTTGGTGTTTAAATGCTATTGGTCGGGTGTATGAAATGAATACGCGTATTTGGATTAAACGGTACATACACGCGTGCCTATTACATATGAAGCGTAACACATACCACCGTCAGCACATTATGTGTTTATGTGGAGTGTATATATAATTATTAATTCATCTGTCTTAGCGGGCGCGTTTAGCGAAACAGCAAATTAACAACTAAAAAAATGGTCGCGGTAGTATCCTTTTGTATGGCAGCGAATCATTGACAACTTGTGCAGAGCATGAGAGAAGGCTAAATGCATACGGGATGCCAGCGCTGTAATCTTGGGTATCACATCGGTGGACAAAGTGACAAACGCCGCACAGGTCTCCTGAATATCTACACGCTGCTCAAACAGCGTAGGTTACGCCGGCTTGACTACTTACACCGTATGAAAGATGGCCGCATACACAAAGATATTATTTATGGATAACTAGCAGATGGCAAAAGAACTAGGGGGAAACCACAAATTCAAATTTATAGGCGTGTGTGTGTGACGCGAAGACTGAACATAAAGCCTGCAGCCTGGGAGGAGATAGCTGCAGACCGCAATCTTTGGAAACGTATTCTTAAGTTCAAGCTTAGGCAAGAAGCGAACAGATTCATAGAAAAATAGAATACAGGACGAAAGAATAGAAGAAAGTAGCATTTCCTATGGGCGCTGTAAAATTTATTGCCAACATCACTAACGGAAGCTTATTTCTCTCTCTCTCTCTCTCTCTCTCTCTCTCTCTCTCTCTCTCTCTCTCCTATATATGTTATGTGATATTATACAGCAACGAGTACAATACTTGATAACTTCCCCTGGACACCAGGTAACCACAATTCAAAACACATGCTTAAACACGCCCGGATGACTCTCATAATGAAATAATATTTCACTGGTCAACATTAAAAAAACAAAAACAACAGTTTCTACGCTTGGCTACAGTGAGCGTCAGTGGTTTGTTCTTTCACTTGGCGATAGAGTGGACACGGGTTACATCCTTAATTTGGCGCCCTGAACTCCACCATTCTGGAAAAAAATAAAAGAAAGATTGAGCTTTTGAAGCGGAGTAGGAAATTACAGAGAGGAAGAACATATAAACTCTAAATACTGTGACCTAATACACCGTAGGACCACCTTTACCGTTACGTCACACGCTAACGTCTACACCTGTCACTGAGACTCATTCATCCCCTGTTCGCTATTTACTGTGCGTGTTTAAACAGTAACACTAGTCTCCTTCAACGACAGCAGCTGTCGGAGAACACTTCTTCCACGGCTTATGTGCTATTTTTTAAATAACTCCGTTGGGAGACCGTATTGTTCGTTTTCTCGCACACAGGATTCATTCATTTGAAAAAAAGGTGGCGTTTGTTGTGTTTGTGACGTAATACTCGCCGAATTAACGACAGTCATGTTTTTCGAATCGACTTCATAGCGACATATTTTCTGAACATGCTTTGCCTTAGATCTTCTTTCATGAGTATTATATTGCCTGGATCACTACTTAGAGGAGTGTAGAGTCTTTCTTGATCAGCTTTGAGTCGGTGATGGTTACCAGGATAATTTACTTTATAAACACTGTCAGGGGAAACGGACTGACCGGTTCGGCAATATTAGTTGCTGGACAACCAATGTATCGGGTAGATATCAACAATAGATAGAGAGGTAGGTAAAAAAAGAGAACATTGACAGAAATGCAAATACGTGGCTGTCTATACTCTGTGAACTATGAACGAATACTCGTGTTGCCATAACAGCTATATTCAGGACGAATGAGAGGATTTGTTAACCAACACCGAACTCGCACAGCACAGTTGTTGCGTTGTGCTGAGACTGCTATGATGGGGACTACAGCTATCTTTCTTTGTTTGGGAGATGTGTTAGTAATTCGGATGATTCCACTGGCACGGGCGGTTGAGCAATTATGGATTTTAATTCGTTTGCAGTGATACCGAGGCCTTCCATAACCAATAACCAGTTGTTGCGTACTGATGAACATTTTGAGAAGAAGATCTGAGCACCTATGGGTGTGTCCAGAGTGCTGTGATGATGATGATGATCCCAATTTAACATAACATAAAGTGCATTGCCGATGCCAAGCGGGAAGTACGAGATTGTACAATAGTCATCTACCATTAATATATGTTGTAATAGAAGCCTCGGTGGCTGAGTGGTTAGTGCGTCCGCTTCCTAATCAGAAGGGTCCAGGTTCAATTCCCAGCAGTGGCTGTTTTTTGTTTTTGGAGCGAAAAGGCTCCGGGGTTCACCCAACCTCTATAAATGGGTCAAATATTTAATGGGAGAATTAAAGGCGGTCTTACGTATTGCTATTACCGACCACTTAAACCCCACCCCCTCAAAAAAAAATTAATCTGCCGTGGTTATGAAAAAATATACTCTCTACTTCTACCTTTTTAGCCCTGTGAAGCATAGGTCTTCAACAAACACTTTCCAAGTCGTTCTGTTTCTTGCCATTCTTTTAAGATCATTACATATCTTCCCCATCATCTTCATCTCTGCTTCTATCTGTCTTCTCCCAGAATTCCTTGGTCTTCCTCTTTGCCTTTTCCCCCTGGGGATTCCAAAAAATGGCCTGTTGTGTAATACTCTCAGTTGGCTTCCGTAGTGTGTGTCCTATCCCGCGCCATTGAAAAATATAGTCAGTAACACTATATTTCCAAAACTCTAGCAAGGGGCGTGAAGGGAACGTTTGTTTTATTTGTAATCTTTTTGTGTTTTTAACAACGGCTTATGAAGTTAAACTGTGTCTTGTGAACAGAATATGCAGTGAAAGGCTAAATGTCAACTAAACTTTATTTAAAAAAAAATATTTGTGTCATTGAAAGCTTGTTAATTTGATCGGAGAGAAATTCAAACAGAGATGGATAGTATGAGTTTGACTTTGGATTTACTTCAAAGGCAGGGACCGTACACAATTTTGTAGTTGATCTGCAAGTCGACAGAAAACCTGTTGCTTTTAATTAAGCTATCGTGGACAAGTAAAAGAAACCAGCACAGGGGAACAACAAAGGTTAGCTCAGTACAGTACTAGAGAAAAGGCTTGTTGTTACTCTACAGGTTAAATTAAAAGTGTCAAATCTCGTGTTTCGTCGGCCCTCATTAAGTTATATATGGAAAGAACAGATATCATTGCTATGACGATGAAGTCTCAAAACAACTAAAAATTAAAGAGAAATACTAAACACAATTCAAACAAGACAAATGAGATTTTGGGGCATGTTAATAGACAGAGCAGCCTACTAAAAGTAATCTTGGAAGAGAAAATACAAGGTGGCAGAGGCAGATCAAGACTAACATGGACGAGTAACATCAAAATATGGACAGGTCAGTCCATGACAACCTGCACCATCTAAGCAAGAAACAGGAGAATAGCGTTCCATGGTAGCCAACCTTCGATGCAAAGACGGCACTCAATGATGTGATGACCGACCTACATTACAATACACCCTTTGTGTTTATTAGTTGCATGGATCTTATGTCTTTTATGTTTCCTATTACATTAGTCTTACTTTATACTATAATATTTATCCACTACACTTATACATAAAATAAAATAGAAACAGTATCATGTTTATTTGACCTACTACCACATTTGTTTTCAAGTCTTTCTAGCCAACAACTGGCTCCACATTCTTTCATCCTCATAAAAAAAAAGAAAAAAAAGTAAAGAGCCCCGCCCCGTCAAGTGGCGTATAGGGAATGTGGTGTTAGTGGCCATACATTTTACAGACCTTCGGCACATGAGTTTTGGGTAATGTGGTCGGTATTGAGCCCGTGCCGCTTTACTTTCCCAGAAAAAAAATCCGGTACCCATTTAAGGCTGGATGAACCGGGAAGCCGTCGGTTGAGATAGAACCCATCTCTTGTCCCCTGTAGTCCAGTTCTCTAACCACTGAGCTATCCCGGCTCCGATTTAATCAAACTTTTCTTTTATTCTTCCTCGTATGTCCCTTTCCTTCCCTTGTGTTATTATTTCCCTAGCTTCAAGACGATGATTTCCTGGGCCCAGATTTGTCTTCCCACCTCGATGGGTTCTCACTTTTAAACTCTCTGTTTAGTCAGCACAGCCGCATGGGTGGTTTAAACTCTCTGTTTAGTCAGCACAGCCGCATGGGTGGTTTAAACTCTCTGTTTGGTCAGGACAGCCGCATGGGTGGTTTAAACTCTCTGTTTGGTCAGGACAGCCGCATGGGTGGTTTAAACTCTCTGTTTAGTCAGGACAGCCGCATTGGTGGTTTAAACTCTCTGGTCAGGACAGCCGCATGGGTGGTTTAAATTCTGTTTAGTCAGGACAGCGCGCATAGGTGGTTTAAACTCTCTCTGTTGGTCAGGACAGCCGCATGGGTGGTTTAAACTCTCTGTTTAGTCAGGACAGCCGCATGGGTGGTTTAAACTCTCTGTTTAGTCAGGACAGCCGCATGGGTGGTTTAAACTCTCTGTTTAGTCAGGACAGCCGCATGGGTGGTTTAAACTCTCTGTTTAGTCAGGACAGCCGCATGGGTGGTTTAAACTCTCTGTTTAGTCAGGACAGCCGCATGGGTGGTTTAAACTCTATGTTTAGACAGGACAGCCGCATGGGTGGTTTAAACTCTCTGTTTGGTCTGGACAGCCGCATGGGTGGTTTAAACTCTCTGTTTAGTCAGGACAGCCGCATGGGTGGTTTAAACTCTCTGTTTGGTCTGGACAGCCGCATGGGTGGTTTAAATTCTGTTTAGTCAGGACAGCCGCATGGGTGGTTTTTAAACTCTGTTTGGTCAGGACAGCCGCATGGGTGGTTTAAACTCTCTCTTTAGTCAGGACAGCCGCATGGGTGGTATATGAGAAAAATCTATTCGAGGAAATGTTGATATAAATGATTGTTTATATATATTAAATCCTTCCAAAATGGCGTAGATATCAATTTAAAAAAAAAACAGCAGGTGTAATAAAAAAACAAACGAATCTAATCATTGACATGTTAGTGGCGTCACTCCCCTGATGTATTTCCCATTTAATATGTCAAATTAACATACACTGCGTGCGTCACTTTACTGCTATCAGTCATTATTTACATTCTAGCAATCCGGTATCAAATTGCCATCGCCCAGATCTTGAGGCAGAGACACACGCAAATCAACTCAGTCTGTTGACGTCTTTTGTCGGCTTGTTAAGTTGAACTGCATTGTTAACTTGGTGGCCAGAAACCGAGTTATCAACCCTTGTTTAGGGTACTCAAGTGGTACAAATACTTTCTTTTGGATGTCAATGAGACACCTGTCAATCATAAACTCGCGCCGACAAATTGTATTCGCTGTAATAATGCCCTTGAACTGTTGCCGGCATGCTGTCAGACTTAGTCACGATAACGCTTACCATTGGTTTGGACATAAGCATGGCACCATGCACAGCTGCGTGTTCTAAGATCAAAGTGGTATTTTAGTTCTAGCTATAGGGAGTTTCATCATCATCAAAATATCAGAACAAGCATTGATTAAGTTAGCTTCTTCTCATCATCGAAGGTTGGCTACCATGGAGCGCAATTCCGCTCTGCCTCTTGCTTTTATGCGGCAGGTCGTCATAGGCTGACTTGTCCATCTTTTGATGTTACTCGTCCATGTTAGTCTCGGTCAAACTCTGCTACTTTTACCTTGTATTTTTCATTCCAGGATTACGTTAGTAGGCTTCTATATCTTTTAACGTGCCTCAAAAGTCTCATTTGTCGTGTTTGAATTGTATTTAGTAGTTCTCTTTACGTTTTTATTTATTTAAAGACTTCATCGTTTGCTTAATGAAACTTACTTGCATTAATCCTGTGGATGACTTGAGTTTGCTTCAACATTCCACTTATTCTTAAAGTTGATATTTTAAGACAGTGTTTCTAATTTCCGACACCAATGCAGATAGTTGTAGAATTGCCCAACTAAATCAATCCTTGTACTGATATTTTAGTTGTACAATGAGCATGAGAATAAATGTTTAAAAAATGAGACACATTCCGGTGAGATATCCACGATTTAACCACAAATATTATTAACAGTTAAGATATAACTTTTTGTAAACATCTTCATACACCAAGGAAGAATTATTAACAAATCACACTTTGTAAACGAGCAAATGCGTTAAAGAACTAAAACAGCAATGATAAATAGCTGTGCATGATACATCATTTCTCAGAGAATATTAACACTGGACAGGAGCGGGACAAAGGGGGATTAAAGATAACAATTGATCAATAAAAAGCAGGGTATAACCTACTGGCATCTGCTGGAACCCACTATTTTACTTCGACGCTGACAGAAAATAGAGGCAGTAAGTTTTTTCCTGCCTCCTTCCTGTTAACTTAGAATTAAAATAAAGAAAACATCACCACTTTTGGTCCACATGCTGCTGTATTTCCACTCAATCTATCTCACAAGCTCTTTCTCGCTCACTTACGCTTATGTAGCGTGCCTTCTGGTGACTTTTCAGACGTCTTTATGGCCATTAAATTGTCTTTTATTTTTTTGTCAGAACCATAACTCTAAATAAGATATCTTGAATGATATACGTGTGCCTCAAGGGAAAAAAAGCAAAAATTGTCCACAACCATTATTTCTTGAAAGCTTCACTTCTCGAGCGACGTAGAACCGCTGCAAGCTGCCTCCCACTATCACAGTCTGAAATGTGAACTTAGAGTAACCAGATAAGACCCGAAGATTACCGTCATGTTCTTGGGTTCCTTCCCGCGTATAGCAAAAGTTCATCGCAGAAGAAGAGACAGAACTGCCAAAGAAGATGGTCTGTGACAGCAAGGAAGATTAGCATATTCTGGATTAACTCTTAGTTAATACATCGTCGATTTAATGATATTCGCATTTCTCAAAACCAAACAGTTTGCAATTATAAATCAGGAATAAAGGACAATAATTCCAAGTTGCCTGTCTAGCTCTGTAATTGTTGCCTACATGTTTCTAGTTCTCTAGCCGTGTTGCTTCTTGCCTCAGTGAGTATATTCTTCATTGATGCCTTAGTCTTGCCGTCCTCCACTCCCTTTTTCACTAATTGTACCCTCCATTATTATTCCTTCATTGCCATTAATACCTTTTATAGAATCAACTATCAAGGAGGGATCAAGTCATCATACTTCGCCTACGCACTGGCCACAATAGAATGAGGAACCACATGTTCACCAAATTCAAAATAGGTACAACCAGCTTACGCCACTGTACACTGGACAATATGACTACAAAACATGTTCTACAGGATTGCCCCAAGTACACAGACCTGAGAAAAGCAATGTGGTCCACACCCACCTCCCTGGAAGAGAAAACTATATGGGGCAATCGATTCGCTTAAACAGACAGCTGACTTCATGAGATAGTCTGGAATCATACTCTGAGTCTTGATCGCAGAGAGAGACAGAGAGAGAGAGAGAGAGAGAGAGATAGAGAGATAGAGAGATAGAGAGACAGAGAGAGAGAGAGAGAGAGAGAGAGAGAATCAACATATTTTCATTTTCTCATTTAACCAAATTCATCAGCCGCTACGTTTCGTTTTTTTTGTAGTTGATTCGTTTGTCCCCCAAAGGTATTTCGTTATATTCTTCTGTAGCATCTCATCTCAAATAATATGAGTTTTCTTTGTAGTCACCTGAATTTCTAGTAAAATTCGATGAAAGGCGTCGGCCTCGAGACAGAGAGGTTGTGGGTTCAAATCCCGGTTAGTTGGGATTTTTATTTATGATCTCTCTATCTGCGGCAACCGCCCCTGGTCTCAACAGCGAGACCTGGCTTGAAACGTCAATTACTCATAGACGGAAAAAAATATGAGTACCACCGAAGACGCAGTTGTCTGCCTGAGCGGCGAGGGACCCAAGTGCACATGACTGCCATGGAAAACGTATTAACACACACAATTCAGTTCCTAGTCTCTAGGGACTTCGTCACAGTTGAAAGCTGGCGAACGCAAAAAAAAAAAAAAAAAAAAAAAAAAAAAAGGCCATGCAAATTATGGATATGTGACTGGTTATTTTAGTACGTGGAAACATTATGATGATAATTAACAATAATAACTGTGCGTTGTTTTATTGAAATATATTTCTGTTATCTCTATTCTGTAATCGTGTATCATTTACGTTTCTGTAATCGTGTATCGTTTAATTTTCTCTTCTATAATCATATATCTGTTATCTTTACTTTTCTATAATCGTCTATCATTTAATTTTCTATAATCGTCTATCATTTAATTTTCTATAATCGTCTATCATTTAATTTTCTATTGTAATAGAGTTACACTGTCCTTTGTTATATTATATAGTGGCTAGTACTTCAATGATCACAACACACAATATGATATATAATAGACTTGCACATAAAGTCTCTCTTCAATGTTCAACTATCAATGTTTATTGGTATGGAACATTGTTCATCAACATCTTCATTTTCTTACAAACTTGTGAGTCTACTTACGACATGTAGAATATATGAACACAATGGAACACAATTCTTGGACACTTGTAAAACAACTTCTACTGATAACTTCTCTAGTGTCTTAATAATCTATTACTGACTTATGACTGTAACTTGTAGATTTCTAACTGTTCTTACTAACTCCATCAAAACTTATTACTACACTTCCAACTTAACTTTCTAACTGTTCTAAACTGCTTAACTGCTTCTTGTCTAAATGTTTCTACTCTGTCCTAACTTAACTGACTTAGTCTACATTCTACTTTCTCTTCTAAGAATCTCTGGCTTAACTTCCTTCCTGGAAAATTACCATAGTTAAAATCTGCTGGTCGCCACTATATGATACTGCTATCGTCTATTTGAGAAGCGGTAGCTTCCACCAGCTTCACTGTTACACTATAATCGTCTATCATTTAATTTTCTATAATCGTGTATCATTTACTTTGCTCTTCTATAATCATATATTAGTTATCATTCATGTTCTGTTATCGTTTTTCAGTTACTTTCCTCAGCTGTTGTATGTTTGTGAATGCATTTAAATGAACGTATTTGTACTCAACGTATTTATGTGTTATTCGTCCACTGCTATCCCTATGACTGCTTCAGTGCACTGTGGGCCAAGCCGAACCTACGCGTTATATTCACTGTTTTACAACCTGGCACTCCTTGTACTCACGTCATCATTTGCCTCATTCCGCCACGAATTCAGATATGTGCCAGGTTTTTTTTGTTTGGTTACACCCCCCCCCCCCCCCGCCCCATATCCCCAGAAAAAAAAACTGTCTATGTAATCACCAATATGTATTAGCATCATCACCATCATTATCAAGTTCCGTGCCCATGGATGTGAACTATTATATACCTTCATTTAATCGCCTCATTTATCTGGTCTGCTGTTGATCTCTTTCTCTCCCTCTCTCTCTCCCTCTCTTTTTCCCTCTCCCACTTTCTCTCTCTTTCTTCTCTCTCTCTCCCGCTTTCTCTCTCTTCCACCCTTAGCATTTCCCATGCCAGGTTATATTCTGTAATTTGACTTCTCTGTTTAAATTCCTTCTGTTTTGCTGTTGTTACATCTTTTCTTGTATGTATTATCTTCTTATGGTGTGCTCAATGACGGTCGAGTTTCTTGTTAACGCTTTCAGAAATTGTTTCTTGTTCATTGATTTCCAATCATGAGTTTTCCTTGTCGTTGATATTTTCATCAATCTTTTGCTGGACACCATTCTGTTGTAGAAGTTTTGAAAATAGAAAATAGGTAGATTGGATGGAAGAAAAGAAAACAAATGATGAAGTCTTAAAACAACTAAAAATGAAAAGAGAACTACTGAACACAATTCAACAAGGCAAATGCGATTTTTGGGCCATGTTATAAGTCACAACAGCCACTTAAAGTAATCTTGAAGGGGAAAATACAAGGTAAAAAAGCCAGAGGCAGACCAAGGACTTCATCTTATGGTTAATGAGATCGAGTGTCTAGCCCTATCGAAAGTGGACGATAAAGCAAAGATCCGTGTTCAAGCGAAAACCATTAAATAGTTGAGCATAGACAAGAGTATGTTTCCGGTTGTTTCAAAAGAGGAATTATTTTTCTCCGGCTTGGTATATAACGTTGATCATTAACAAGCGCTATCGTAAACGATGTTGTTAATGAAACGTAGACCTGATACAGCTGAGATCCTCAAGGCAATTGATAGCCATAATCTAATAATCTCCAAAAAATGTTCAACATCATTTGGAAAACAGAGAAGAGCCTCATAAATGGAAAAAGGAATCATTGTTAAGATCCCAAAAAAGGGCAATCTTAGAGATGTAACAACTGGAGAGGCGTGACACTTTTGTCAGTTGCCTCAAGTTATTCGCAAAATCATTCTAAATAGAATACAAGATTCAAAGATACAGTAATGCGTGAAGAACAGGCTGGGTTTTTAAAAGGGAGAAGCTGTATTGACCACATTTTCACTTACGACTTATATTGGAGGAACACATTGAAAAGCAAAAATACTTAACTTCATCGACTTCAAAAAAGCATTGATGTATTCATAGAGATTCTTTGTGGAAAATTCTGAAGCAATATGGTTTACCATCAAAAATCATAAATATTATCAAAGACATGTATGATGTACACATGTGCAGTTCGAACAGAGGAAGGACTGAGCGAATGTTTCCCAATAGAAATGGGGTAAACAAGGATGTATTTACGCCCTTGTTATTTGGAATTGTATGGACTTCATATGAAGAAATGCTGCACTGGTAATAAAGGCATCGAATGATACAAGGAGACCATTGGAGGACCTCGACTTTGCTGATGAATAGCTCATCAGCAGTCAGATAAAAACGATGCAGGAAAACACAAATGAACATCATCAATAGCAGCAAAATTGGGCTTGAGACAATCATGAAAAGACTAAAGTCAGAGTTATTCAACAGGTGACAAATATACATGGAAAACAAACCAGTAGAGAGATCGATCACTATCTATCTTGAAGTCACTGACGAGAAGGGGATACGAGCAAAGATTAAAATCAGATAGCTAAAGCAGCAATGTCTCAGAAGCCTGAAAAGTTGTGGAAATCAAACTACAGCACAAAACACAAAACTTAGGCTCAAATCAAATGTACTATCAACCTTACGTATGCGTGTGAAAGCTGGAAAACACAGAGATAGAAACAAAGTTGAACGATTTGAAAATAGTCAAATACTTGGTATAGCATGAACGAATTCCAAATGAGGAAATTAGAGAAATCGCCAATACACTAATATCTTCAGTAATAAGAAAAGACGATGGTCATACGTTGGACATGTGATGAGAAGAGATAATAACCGTAGCAAAGCAAGCCCTCATATGGGAAACACAGGTAAAGAAAAAGAGGAAGACCCAGGGAGACACTGAGAAGAACATTGATGGCGAGCAGCAGGAGTCGGCTCCCTCAATGAGATAGAACTGCTTGCACAGAACAGAGACAGATGGCGAGAGATTGATAAAAATCTTTAGAAAACTGCTAGAACAAAATCCATATAGGAGAAGGTGTATCTTGGTCTACGCCCTATGGGCCGGTACGGCTCGAAAGTCAATAGAATAGAATAGACAAGAGTAACCTGGATACTACATCTGAGCCACATTTCAAAAAGTGTTACCTTCATTGAAATGTGACTTTCTAATCCAGGGCTCTGGCACGTGTGTGTACGGAGTTGGTGCTCTATGCATGATTGCGTAAACAATGGATTTATTAGTGTCCCAGTATGCTGATAGTTGTCATATTTCATAAGATGATTGTCGCTTATTTTGAGTTAATGAGTGAAATAGCCACACGTAGGGGCCTTGGTAGCTTAGTTGGAAAAACCACCCGGCTGGACCACCGACGTTCGGACAACCCGTGTTCGATTCGCGCTGGGAGCATGTGAATAGTACTCGTGGTTGGAAAAAAAATTACTCCCACGGTCGACCCAGCCGTTGGCAGAAATGGGTACCAGGGTATTACCCTGGGAAGGTGAGGAATGTCGCCTCGCATCTGAGTTTCGATGCTTGAGAAGACACTATACAGAAATCTCCGAACATTTCTGGATAGACGGCCGAGCACATATGGGTATAAACTCGCGTGCTAAGACGCCGGTTCAAGTCTCGTACTTTACCTTACCTTATAGCCACACGTATTCTCTGGAATCAGAGAGTAGCAATTAATATTCTGTTCTATTCTATCCATTGAATCAGTTTAATTAAAGTCAGTAATTTCTCGTATCCGCTCCACCACTTGTCACAGTATTTCCCAAAATTGTATCAGTTAATTATGTTGAAGAATTCGTTCCACGCAAATTCAATCGACTGCACAGGCGATAATTCCAAATCTCCTTAGTCGCCTCTAACTACATGCGTGGCAGTTGCATACTTTGATGGCAGGCGCCTACTGCTTACTACTAGTTTTAAAAATGGCGAACCAGAACGAATAAAGACCTGACTGTACTTGCAAGTGGTGGTACCCATTGTCAGGGCAATCAGTCCAGTCCTGTAGAAATAATAAATAAAAGGGGACACCTCTCCCAGCCGTTCCCAAATTGCGGTGACGACTTCTGCTATGAAGGGGCTGGGTGGAGAATTGTTACTGCTCTCTGTAACTGCGGCACAAAGTATTAAGGGTCGTCAGGGTGAACAAAGAGGAGGTTTGAAGACGAATTATTCACGAGATTAATTGCACCTCGCAAGATAGATACTCTCCCCTTTGTTAGTTAAGTACAAGTAACATATGCGTGTTTGTCTGTCCTTGAGTAGTAACCAGTCCTTAGTTTCAAGATGTTTTTTTTATGAGCCAATTAAGACAATAATTATTCACAGCTGTTTCTGAATGGTATATTGTGGTTTTGCTCATTTGCACATTAAAAAAAATATTAAGTCATCTTTCTACGTCACATACACATTCTTTCGAGAGAGTTATAGCTTAAAGTCATTGAAAAGAAATAAAAATCTTTTGTTAACAATCGTATATTTAACAGCAGAAAAATATTAAATTAGTTCATCTATGAAGCGTTTTCCACATAGAGAGTAATCTACTAGAAATATTTTAACATCAGAATGAAGTAAAATAGAAAAACACATGAATTGTGTGTGTATGTGGTATGACAAATATGAAGTATTTCAATAAAAAATGTTATTTTTTTAATGGATGGATGGATAGATGGATGGATGGATGGATGCGTTCGCCTGATGACTAAAGTATTCTAGAGTATTCGTAGACTGTAGACTTCCTCTTCGTCATCCCCCCTTAAAAGGACGTTAAGTGGACGTGTTTGCGTTGTGTTGTAGTTTGCAGTGTAACACTGTGATATTTTCGCCTTTCGGCCCAACACATCCGACTTCAGCACGACTTTTTGAGTACCGGGTTGTCTTCCCTCTTCGATCCCTGCTCGCTTGGCCAGACTAGACAGGTTAGTCTGTTACTGGAGGTACCGCGGAGAGGTGGAGCAGGGTCTGGATGGTTCTGGTTCACCGATCCTGGCGCAAGCCATCAGCTATGAGTCGCTGACAACTTCCAGCTCTGGTGCTGGGAGGCGCGCCTTCGCCTCCTTATTTTTTAATGAGGGGAATGTTTAGTCCATACATCTTCTTTGCACAACTGATAACTCCATACTGCTCATATCCTCTTTTCTGCACGTTCTACAGCATGATGAATGTCCGCCACACACTAGTGAAAGCACCGATGATGGCTTCAGCCCTGGTGCACGAACTCCGTAACGTCGGTGAAGATCTTGACCCTAACCTCCGTAGCTTGTTGATTGTTTCTTCTTAATATTAGAAATGAGCCCTCTCTTTACTTTGGCCTCTTTCAGAACGTTTTCATTACTCTTTTCAGCTATCCATGGTATTCTCAACTTTCTTCTGTAAATCCACATTTCCATAGCCTCCAGTGATTTTCGTGTCTGTTGTCCCATTGTCCATAATTCACATCCATATGTTAAGACTGGCTCTACATAATATTTAAGAACTCTTTTTTTTTTTTGTTTCTATTGTCAAAAATGGATTGCATAATATTTTCCTCATTTTTTTTAAGAAAAAAAAAAACTGCCTTTGCCTGAGCCATTCTGCACATCTCATGCCGTTCGTCATCTGTATGACGAATATTATTATTTAACTTGCTTGAGGATATAAGAAAACAAACCAAATGATGATAGGACCGCAGTACCAAACAATCATATATATATATATATATATATATATATATATATATATATATATATATATATATATATATATATCGGAGGCAATCCAGGCCTACATACTGATTTAATGTTGCATTCTTGGCCCATGATAAAACGATTAAGTACGCGTTCTATTTTTTTCGCAGCTTTCTGTTACTTGCTCGTGTACAGCAACAAAACCTAAGAGTCGTGGAGGCGTAGTTCAGGAGAGTTTATGTAGAAGAATTGAGGAAATTGAGACGAAAACAAGAGTTTGGACAGTAGAAAAATAGACAAGGTGCAATTTGAGGCCCCAGTTGAGTATGAGTAAAATGTAGAGTTTTATTTTTTCCTTCGCCTGATAACTATTCGCCTTCGTCTGCCCTTAAAAGAGTGTTAAGAGTGTTACGTTGGTGCTTTGTGTGTCTAGGTTTACAGCAGCCTGGCCTACGTCTTTGCGCCCAGCACATCCGACTTCAGAACGACACTGCTCACGATATTTGCTATCCCTCACGTTCTCTGCTCTCTTGGCCAGACTGTGTTGTTTGCTTTACAAGGCCCACCAGGAGCAGGTTATGTGGGATTGTGCTCGGTTCTGATTTACTGATCCCGGCGCTCAGTCAGCTATGTGTCGCTGACCGTTTCGGTGCTGTTGAGCGTCTTGAACACAAATTATTGCTTTAGAGCATCGTCATATAGTGAGAGAGAGAAAGATAGAGAGGGTGAAGTGGTGAACAGCACTCGATTGTTTAGAGGTCGGGTTTGACTCTCCCATTTGTTGCTTTCTATTTCCTCAAGATAAACGTTTTGAGAGCACTTTGGTTTGGCAATGGTAAGAAATCACAGAAGGAAGAGTTATGTGTTAGCACTCAGAATGTGTGCTAACACATACCTCTTCCTTCTATGATTCAGAATGAGTGCTAACACATACCTCTTCCTTCTATGATTCCCTATTACCGCCTCGGAAGTTTCCCTATATAATAATATTTATTTATTATTATTTGTCTCCAATGGTAAGAAATATTGTCCGTGGAAGTTGGTCGACCTGACGTAGTGTTGACACAAATATAGTGCCAATGCCACAATCCCCATACGAAATAACAATATGGGCATCCTTAAGTTGTATGTATGCTATTTGAAGACAGATAAATATATACCGAGTTTTTTTACATTTCAGCCGCAGCACGTTCCGTTAAACCTACCGGACTTAGCAGTCTCGAGATACATATTTCTTAGAAAGTTGAAAGTAAGAATACCGTCCATTTATATTTCCACGTTAAGGTTGTTGATGACCATAATACAAATGCGAGTACGTAAAAGCTTTAGGGTGACCTTACAAATCACGACTTTATAATTTTATCATCATCATCATTATCATCATGTGCCATACCGGTTGGCGTAGGCGATCATGTCCCTCCACAATCTTCTATCCACAGTGCATCGTATCAGTTCTGTTGTTGACTGTTTTCCATGCCATGACCAAGCTATCCATTATTTTCTCTCTTTTCGCTCGCGATCTCTCTTTCCTTTTATTTTGCCAGTTGTAACCAAGTATTCCAGCTGTCCTCTTCTCATGATGTGCCCGAAAAATGTTGATTGCTTCTTTCTGGTGTTTTTAAGAGCTCCTTTTTGTGTTGGCCTCTTTGAGAACTTCCTCATTGGTCTTTTTAGCTGTCCAGGGAACTTTCAACATTCTTCTGAGAAGTCCCATCTCTGTAGCCTGTAATCGTCTTTTCATTTCTTTGTCTACTGTACATGATTCGCTTCCACAGGTCAAAATTGGTTCTATATAGCACCGATGAACTCTCTTTCTCATTTCTATTGATATAGGTTTGTTGCATAAGATATTTTTCATTTTCTGAAATGCTATTTTGGCCTGAGCTATTCTGCTTTTTATTTTATGATTTTATAGAAAGTGAGAATAGAGTTGCAGTGAACTTTCTGTGTTATTTATTTTGGATTTAATTGGACGGTATTAGAAAGATAGTGTCAGGTCGGGTAATTTTACCGGCTACTTTATGCAGTAGACAGTACAACTGTGGCTGCACTGCAAGTATGCTCGGGGGAGTAAAAGGCTAAGGGAGATTATCCTGAAGTAAAACAACCCCACTGCCTTGTTGGTGAGACTTTTTAGTCAAAGGCAGCGGAGCCAACCGTAAACAAACCGACGGAAGGCAACAGAAAACCACCGTCGTAATTTCAACAACAGAAATGATAATTAACTGTCGAGATAGAAAGTTGTTGAGAGACAAGATCGCCTACGCCAGCAGGTACGGTACTTGATGATGATGATAATGATGATGATGCTGATAATGATTAGAAAGAACCGACAGTTATTCAATATCTCGGTTCCGATAACAAACGATGAAAATATCAAGATCAGAAGGTCAACATAGATATAAAAAAAAAAAACCCATGGTAAGGAACTAATAGAGCAACAAAACTTAGGTTTTTAAGAGCCTGTATTTTTCCCATAGCAACATTTGGTTGTGAAACGTGGACAGTTGGTGTGTTGAAACATACATCAGTGCTTTTGAATGCAAGTGTTACAGAAGAATACTCTGAATACTATGGACGGGAAATAGAAGAAATGTTAGTTGTTTTGTAAGAACTTACAATTCCGGGAAACTGGTTTGTGCAAGATATCAAAGACTTGAGCTATACATGCAGGACATTTCATGCAAAACAGAGACTAGCTGTCATTGAAACTAAGTTCCAACAGGTACAAACTAGATCTTATGGGCCAATGGATTTTCCCGTCTACTATATTCAGTGCAGTCTTGGAGTATGTGTTAAAGCAGTCTGGGGCGCCTGTCCACATGTACAAGTAGTTGAGGTGCCGATATTGAATTTTGTATACATGTGACTGTGGGTTCGATTGTGTCCTGTTCTGAGGCGTATAATGATACCTTTTCCCCATCTATTCATATTATGAAAGGCTTCCCGATTCGGAGTTTGTGGTCCTTTGATTATTTGATTATCTGTTTCTTCTGATGGTATGTAACCAGTGCATCTGGTTGTGTGCTTGCTGCACCCTCTTTTGCCAGGTGACAACCTAGATGATAATGATTAGACGATATACACACATTTTTCAAAGGTAAATACTACAGCGACCAAGCAACTGTTTTATTATGCGTTGAACAATAATACACTTTTATAGACACATACATAACGGCACCCAACCAATCAGAAGATTTCTCACCTTCATGGCAGTGACTATCTTAATGTTTCCATCTATTCCTCTCGCGACATTTTCAGTTGAGGAAAAAAAAAAAACTATTTTTTTTCTGATGTTAGATTTCTTTTTATCTTTGCGTCTTTTAGTACATTCTTTTTACTTTCTTCTGTTGCCTTTACTTTATCCCACGACATTTATGTTAGTCCACATTTCCGTGACCTCCAAAGATATTCTTGTCAGTTTCCCGATTTTTCAGAAGTCATGTTAAGTTCTTCATAAAATCATATAATGTGCTGAACGTGTGTTCAGTTGTTCAGAAATCATGTTCAGTTGTTCATAAATCATGTTCAGTTGTTTAGAAATCATGTTCAGTTGTTCAGAAATCATGTTCAGTTGTTCAGAAATCATGTTCAGTTGTTCAGAAATCATGTTCAGTTGTTCAGAAATCATGTTCAGTTGTTCAGAAATCATGTTCAGTTGTTTAGAAATCATTACCTTATGTTTGTACTGATGCTATGTACTGACAATTGTAGAAGCAACATTAGATCATGGCTTCCGGGCGAAGACTCACGCCAGCAACAGGGCTGAAAGCTGTTTACTACTCATAGCTAATGGCTTATGAAAGTATGCACAGAAAGCAATCCCGAACTAATACGTGCTGATGGCGGATGCACTGAACCACAAAGTTCAAAACACCGCAGTACAATCCGTTAATAAACTAAAAAAAACATTGAACTAAGAATAAGTTTAAACATGAGTGATGGAACAACAGAGATGGATGGATGGATGGATGGATTGGTGGATGAGTTATATAGCTATATAGGTGGGTGGATGAGGTGGTTAGGTAGATAGGTGAATGGACATGTGACAGAAGGGTGGATAGATATATAAGGTATGTAGGTAAAGAAGTATATGGATGGATAGATAATGTAGTTAGGTAGATAGGTGAATAGGTAGATGGATAGATGATAGAATGATGGATGGATAAGTGTTTAGGTAGAAAGGTTTATGAATGATGGATGGATAAGTTGTTTAGGTAGAAAGGTTTATGAATGATGGATGGATAAGTTGTTTAGGTAGAAAGGTTTACGAACGATGGATGGATGGATGGATAGATGAAGAGAGATAAATGTGTGTAGATCTCTACTCTACCCGACGCAGGTGTTGTAAAATGAACGCGACCTGAATGCATGTTTCCCCCTTCACTGGTAACACACATCGTGCCTAAAAATAACTCATCGTGCGTGTTACGTGAGCTAGAATTCAGCGTGTGTGTACACCAGGGATAGACATCCGTTAAGTCGGTAAGCAAGCACTTTAAAGCCACCACGTACTCTTATTTTGTTTCATAGACGTTACCTATTCGCTCCAAACACACGGCTACTGTGTTTAGTCTATATATCGAATGTTCAACACTGCTGGTCTATATCTGACATCTTTCTGGGTTCTTTAGACAGTTACTGACTTACATAGTTACGGTGAGTTTCGTTTTCATGTATAAATAGACGTCTTATAAAGCGAACGTGTGCATATTTTGTAAGTTGAGCTTCGAGATTTCAGCGTTGGTTTTATGACCGAGTGGTTGTGTTTTAATCTCATCTCGTCACTTTCAAGTCGGCCCGGTTGAAAAAAAAAATGGGCACCTGACTCGTTGAATGTGGCAAGGTTTGTAGTAGTGTGTAAGTAATTCATATATTGTACCGTTATAAGTTGGTTTAATATTTGTGTCAACAGACTTTTTAGTTTTTTTAAGATACAATAAGCAATCAGAGTGTATGATTATCGGTAGGCTTTTGTGAAGAAGCGCAAAATGAAATGGTTTGGCCACATATCTCGATCGTCTGGCCAAGCAACTACATTTTGTAAGGGTCTGTGAAAGGATCAAGAAGTAGGCAAATAATGAGATGGGAAGATAACATCAAAGAATGGACAGACCTTCGCTTGCGGAGTCCCGAAGAATGGCTAAAGATAGAGAGAAATGGAAAAGGTTGACGAAGCCTTTCAGTGATGCCCCAACGACACCTGGGATTATTGGATAAAGAAAAAGAATACGTTACTAATCGTAGTACTACACTATTTGTGAAGAGAAACGTTATTATTTTGATGTGCATACACATGATGCTGTGGTGGTAACAAATGGAGTTGTGTTACTTCAGATACCAACAGTAGACAGCCTTTTGTATCATCGGCTAGTCAACGCACACTAACTTTCTTCATAAATAATAATAATAATAATAAATAATAATAGTACATAATAATAATAGTACATAATAATAATAATTCATAATAATAATAAATAATAATAATAATAATAAATAATAATAAAATAATAATAATAAATAATAATAAATAATAATAATAAATAATAATAAATAATAACAATAATAAAAATAATAATAAATAATAATAAATAATAATAGTACATAATAATAAGAATTCATAATAATAATAATTCATAATAATACATAATAATAAAATTGGACGTGATACAAATGATACACAGTAAGAACTTTTAACGCGTGCTAAAGAGAAGGCAGTCTCATAGCAATTGCAGAGCACCTCAGGGTCGCCTTGCAGTGGATCACATCTCTCCGTGGAATATAAAGAAATGAGAGAGCAGATCGGCTGGCACCAGCCACCAGATGCACCAGCTACTTGCCATCAGAAGAAAGTGATAATCAAATCAATCAAAAGACAACAAGCCCCAAAATCAGGATGCTTTTCATAATATGAATGAATGGGAATAAGTTGTCATTATCATCATCATGTGCCATACTGGTTGGCGTAGGCGATCATTTCCCTCCACAATCTTCTATCTATAGTGCATCGTATCAGTTCTGTTGTTGACTGTTTTCCATGCCATGACACCAAGCTATCCAGTATTTTCTCTCTTTGTCGTCCACGACCTTTCTTTCCTTTTATTTTGCCAGTTGTAACCAATTATTCCAACTTTCCTCTTCTCATGATGTGCCCGAAAAATGTTGATTGCTTCTTTCTGATGTTTTTTAAGAGCTCCCTTTTTGTGTTGGCCTATTTGAGAACTTCCTCATAGGTCGTTATTGGTTATCATTATACGCCTCAGAATTGGGCACAATCTACTACACAGTCACATTTATACAAATTCAAGATCGGCACCTCAACTACATGTACACGTGGACAGGCGCCCCAGACTGCTGAACACACACTCCACGACTGTACTGAATATAGTAGAATGAGGAAAAATATTGGCCCATAGATACAACACTACAGACAAAACTATATGTGCAACTGCAAGAGTTACAAAATACATATAAATGTATACAAGAAACGACATCACAGATATAGACAATACTTCAGGTGAACAGAAGATAGATAGATAGAATTAACGGGAGTAGATAGATAGAATTAACGGGAGTATCAGCTCCTTTCAAATACATGGTTTGACACTGGATGGAATACAAAGAAAAGGGGAAAGAGAACGAGGCTTAATGCAACACCGTTAATAGAAAATAAACAGTTACGGGCTTTACAAATACACAAGATATGTAAGAAGTGCACAAGACTTGTAAGATGTACACAGGATTTGTAAGAAGTGCATAAGATATGTTATGTAAGAAGTACACAAGATATGTAAGATGTACACAAGATTTGTAAGAAGTGCACAAGATATGTAAGAAGTACACAAGACATGTAAGATGTACACAGGATTTATAAGAAGTACACAAGATATGTAAGAAGTACACAAGATATGTAAGATGTACACAGGACATATAAGAAGTACACAGGATATGTAAGAAGTACACAAGATATGTAAGATTTACAAAAGACATATAAGAAGTACACAGGATATGAAAGAAGTACACAAGGCATGTAAAAAGTACACGAAAGATGCAAGAATTACACAGGATATGTAAGAAGTGCACAAGACATGTACGAAGTACACTGAATATGGAAGAAGTGCACAAGACATGTAAGAAGTACACATGATATGGAAGAAGTACACAAGACTTGTAAGAAGTACACAAGACATGTAAGAAGTACACAGGATATGGAAGAAGTACACAAGACTTGTAAGAAGTACACAAGGTATGGAAGAAGTACACAGGGTATGGAAGAAGTACACAAGACTTGTAAGAAGTACACAAGACATGTAAGAAGTACACATGATATGGAAGAAGTACACAAGACATGTAAGAAGTACACATGATATGGAAGAAGTACACAAGACTTGTAAGAAGTACACGTGATATGTAAGAAGTACACACGACATGTAAGAAGTACACAAGATATATAAGATGTACACAAGACATATAAGAACTACACAAGATATATAAGATGTACACAAGATATGTAAGAAGTACACATACACAAGACATGTAAGTAGTGGACGGAACAACATCCCAAATTGGGAGCAACAGTTTCACAAGTCGTTCTTTGATTGAAAGAAAAATGGGTTAGTAGTAATAGAGCCTTTTATAGAGTAGCGGGATCTCGACAGTTATTTATAATTTATGTTGTTGACCTTCTGCCAAGCCATTCTCTTAAGCTGTCTGGTATCTTTTCTCTTTGCTTACTTCTATCTCTTCGTCCCTTAATTTTCCCAGTTGGCACAATATATTCCAGCTGTTCCCTTCTCATTACATGGCCAAAAAATGATGATTGTTTCTTCCTAATATTGGTATTAGCTCTCTTTTTACTTGGCCTCTTTCTGAACGTTTACATTACTCTTCCTATAGCTATTCATGGTATTCTCAACATTCTTCTGTAAAATCACACCGACAGCCTCTAGTGATTTTCTTATCTGTTACCCTATTGTCCTTGATTCGCATCCACATGTTAAGACTGGCTCTATATAATATTTAAGAATTCTTTTTCCTGTTTCTATTGTCAGAAATGGATAGCACAGTATCTTTCACAATATCTGGCAATAATATCAATAGAAATAAGAATATTAACTTCCGGTTTGTGTAGTTCAAGTCCCGGCACACGCCGCCTGTTGTGTCACGTGGTTTTGCTTGGAAATGAACTTTCATCATTGTGACTATGTGTCACTGAAGTCTGAGCTCATCACAGACAGAAGATGCACCACAGAAATAAAAAGCAGAATAGCTTATGTCAATGTAACATTTCAGAAAATAAAAAAAACATCAGGTGCAACAAGTCTATGTCAATAGTAGTGAGAAATGGAGTTGTATACAATATGTGCTATATAGAACTAATTCTAACCTGAGAAAGCGAGTCATGGACAATAGACAAACAAATGAAAAAAAAAAAAAACGATTAGAGGCCACTGAGATGGGATTTCTCAGAAAGATGTTCTAAGTTCCCTGGACATCTAAGCAGATCAACGAGGAAATTCTCAAAGAGGCCAACACAAAAAAGGGAGCTCTTTTAAAAAAAAAAAACATCAGAATGAAAAAAAAAAATCGCCCTAACACATCATGAGAAACGGAAAATTGGAACACTTGATTACAACTGGCAAAATACAGGGAAAAAGAAATCGCGGACGACACAGAGAGAAGATACTGGATAGCTCGGTGGTCATGGCATGAAAAACAATCAACAGAATTGATACAGCGCACTGTGGAGAGAAGATTGTTGAAGGATAATGATCGCCTACGCCAAACCGGTATGGCGTGTGATGATGTGTGCGTAACTTCCGCGTTTATTTCTATTTTAATAAACATAATATGAATCACAGCAAACACATTCATCTATTGTTTTACTGAGGGCTGAAAGGGAAATCCCGGAATCACCCAAAACTTGTGACATCTTCAGCTATGCGAGCTATAGACGGCCGACGTCATATTACCGACAACTGTCCGTGCTCGTAATTCAGAAAACGACACACATTTTCGGCGAATCCTGTCAGTACACGGGCCTTATTAATACTATAGTTGGCTGTGGCTGCAACTGAAGGAACATGCCGAGCTAGACAAATAGACTATTATATCAACGGATTTAGTTGACAAGTCTCGGGGTATCTTGTAATGGTAAGGATTGAAATCCTCATAAAGGAAAACAAATTTCTTACAAGTCTCAATCTGTCTTCCTGTGAGTCGACAGTCCCATCTTCATTCATTCATTCATTCATTCATTCATTCATGATCCATACCGACAACCCTCGATTTTGTTGGCTATGTCACATTTAAATCGTTCAACTTTTCCCGTGCCACGCAGTCAACCCATTCAACATCTTTTCATTTTATTTTTCTTCTTATTCATCCTTTCAACTCCCCGTGGAGCATAGGTCTTCAAAAAACACTTTCCAAGCCCCTTTTTTGTGTGCCTTTCTTTTAAGATCGTCCGGTGATTTCCCCGTCCTCTTCGTCTCTGTTTCACCTGTCTTCTCCAAGTATATTTTGGCCTTACACTTTGTGCCCTTCCTGGTAGACTAAATGTGATTTGGCGAGCCGGACTCCTTGCGACTTTCTCCAGATTGCGACATACATTTCTTGGACAGGGAGCCCTTATCCTTTTCTCGGTGATGGATTTACTTTTTCCCTTTCTTTATCTCGTCCATGTTTCTAAAGTTTTTGTGGCATATATTTTTTTTCTTTTTTTTTGTACAATAGCCAATCCCAAGGCTCCTTGGTCGCCTTTTACAAACATGCCTGGTAGGGAGCAGCGCTACAATTTTGAACTCTCCGTTCGGGCCCCTGGCAGCGAATGTGCGATTTGTACACTTTGTCTACCTCTATCTCTTCTGTATTTTGTTGTTGTTGTTGCTAAGTATTAAAACCGGTCACATCTCCACACATGCCCCGCAAACTTGAAATGCCTTTTGTTAATTTGTTGTAGAATTTTCCTCTATTTATTTGTTTATTTTAGTACCCACATACTGGATTTTTGTAGCTGCCCATGGCAACGTTTTCATGCTTCTAAAAACCACGTTTAAAAACTGATTCTTCATTGCATCTCTAATACTGTCCATGATTGGCAACCATAAAGTAGCACTTCTTTGTTAAGTTTCTATTTAATATCTTAAAACCAGTTTGTACTTGCTATTTATCGTCGCTGTTAAAAAAAAAAGACAAAAATCAATGACACTGCGTTGTGTGTTTTAGTTTCTATCTTAACCTTCCTTGGCTGTTGTCAATTTTTGTTATATCCTTATATCTTCAACATTTGTTCATGTCTGCTATGTACACCCTCTTTGCCGGTTAATAGTAAACATACATTCATTTTCACTGTTTACTGACTGTTTCTGAGTATTCCCCCCCCCCTTTTCCAATCTCAATACCATTTGTTTGTATTTATTTTCATTATCCTTATCTGATTTCAAAGTTATTTCCTTATCTGTTATTATTATTATTTTCACTGTCCTTATATCTTTTATGTTATTTTCACTATCCTAATCTGTTTCTAATGTTATTGTCCTTATGTGATATTGATGCTACTTTTCATTATCCTTATCTGTTTTTAATGTTATCTTAATGTTCATATTTTCTCGTCGTTTCTGTTAATCACAGTCGTTTATATTTTTATTATAACATTATAGTCGCATATATGGAGAACGGGTGAGGAAATGGTTACCTTGTCGCCCTCCAAATCGAGAAATCGCGGGATCGAATCTTGATATTGGTCAACAAGTTTGTTCCCTCCCCTCCCCCCATATCCGGTGTGAAATAACAACTCTGACCTCATGTTGAAGGTATTAGACATGCTACCTTTATTTTCCTGCCATATAGTGCCCAGCAGATCTCCAGAAATGAGATACAAGCCCAATGGAAAGGTAAAAACAGATATATACAAAAATTCACCTCTTTCTTGTTCTTCCGGTGATTTGCGGTCTCCTAACGACAGCCCTTGTAAACTATCGTTTATAGCCATTCCTTTCTGATATCCTGAGCTGATGTCACTGTATCGAAGGCTGGGTGCAGATTTCATTGATAATTGTCTGTTGCATTTCGATACATCCAACGTTTATGTTTTATATAACGTCTATACATTATGGCTATATGTCTATGCTTGGTTACAACTGGCAAATTAGAAGGAAAGAGAGATCACGGACGACAAAGAGAGAAAATACTGAATAGCTTGGTGTCATGGCATGGAAAAGAGTCAACAACAGAACTGATACGATGCACTTTAGATAGAAGATTGTGGTAGGACATGACCGCCTACGCCAACCGGTATGGCACGTGATGATGCTTTATAACCATGGTTATTATTTCAGTCTGACATTGTTTCGATTGCTCTCCCGAGAACACAGGGCGATCTCAGCATATGTATCTTCTTTTTCTTCTTTCCTTCCTCATCTGCCTTTCAGCGTCGAGGGGAGATATAATTTGCGGTCATTTGCTCTTCTGTTCGCCTCTGCTGCTGTTTCCTAGTGCTTCTAATATTCCATCGATCCATCTTTTTCGTGGTCGACCCTTGGGTCTGGTGTTCTTACAACATTTGTTGAAGGCTCATTGTGTTGTGTTTTGTTCTTTCTGCCTTGTCACGCGGCCGAACCATTTTATCTGTTGTTTCCTTATATATTCTATGGCTGGGGCTATTCCTAGCTTTTTTCTCAGTTCTTCATTTCTGATCTTATCTCTCAGACTGTTTCCTGTCATTCGTCTAACACATTTCATCTCTGTAGAGGTTATTTTTCTTATTGTTCTTGCATTATGTATAATGGTAGGAATTTTGTTTTTCTTTTGTAATTTGGCTCTGGCAGTGGAGATAAAGGTAGCTGAAACCCTCTTCAAACGAGTAGCAGAGAAGCCTAATATCATCCAGTGAACTATAGGGAGACTAAGGCTATGATACGAAACATATGCAGAACAATTAGGAAACAAAAGCTGCAAGCAGATGCCACGCAGGATCCCATACACCTGCTTCCAAAGCACCATCATTTTATTTCTCAGAAAAGTCCACATTTGACTTCTGTTAATTACCGTTACCGTCTGGATACATATCACACTGACGAATGCCACTGAGGAAGAGGTGCACAGACCTGGAAACATCGTCTTCAGTCATGCAACAGCTTCGCTGAACTTCGACGTCAAACATGACCCAAAGACATACAACAAATGTTGGGACACTATGACGACTGGAGGGAACTACGCGCTTTTGACCTGGCGACTAGGGAAAGATGTAGCGTGTCCAAACACTTCTCGAATGCGGAGAGAGAGAGAGAGAGAGGGAGAGAGAGAGAGGGAGAGAGAGAGAGAGGGTAGGGAGATAGATGCTGACTGCAGCATACAACATAATCTTTACTATTTTCAACTGCTAAGGATTATTTGAAGTGTCCAATTTAAACACGGGGTTTCTGTTATCATTGACCTCCGTTAGAACTAGTAATCGAGCTTTAATGCGGTTTGAATCGTTCTAGACGTAGAGCGAATACGTTACCTTGAACACAACAACGACACCACATTCATTCAAATAAAACGTGTTTTATCTATCTCTTACGTTAAGGAAACATTGAGCTGTCTTGTAATACACTGCTCCGCGGAGCCAGTATCTCCCAACGCACGTCACGATTGCCAAACGCTCTCTTCCAACCAGCAGAACAACTGAGAAAGTCATGCGCTTGCATATGAAAGGTCGTGTACTTTCAAGAACAATCCGCTCACAACTGGAAAGGAAGTCACACCAAATCCATCCCTTGAGCCCTTCCTTCCGTATTTATAGTATTATCTTCCGGTTTCCCTAATCGTATATAGTAAAGGGAAACTACTCGGCCAGCGAAACATCGTTTATATAAGGAAACGATAAGAGATGAGTTCCGAAAGCTCTCTGTAGAGGCGTGTTCGTTTCTGATTCTCTTGTGATAGCCCTTTAACTCCGTTATTATATTCCTGGTTTGAACAGAGTTATCTATCTTCAAATTGTGAATTACATCAATTTCTCAGAGTTCACGTTTCTATGTGAATTTTGGTTCCCAATTAAAATATATCAAAGTTTGAATTAAATGAGAGAATGATGCACAATATGGAAATAGTTGTAATGTAGTGCAGTACTATTCAAACATAATGTTTTATGTTCGTCATAAAAAGGGTTGGTTTGGAGTGAAGGAGTTTAAATATTTTGTCTTGTATGTGTCTTCTTCTTCTTTCCTCATCTGCCTTTCAGCGTCGAGGGGAGATAAAATTTACGGTCTTTTGCTCTTCTGTTCGCCACCGCTGCTGTTATGTTTCCTAGTGCTTCTAATATTCCATCGACCCATCTTTTTCGTGGTCAACCCTTGGGTCTGTTGTTCTCACAACGTTTATTGAAGGCTCGTTGTGTTGTGTTTTGTTCTTTCTGCCTTGTCACGTGGCCAAACCATTTTATCTGTTGTTTCCTTATATATTCTATGGAGGGGGCTATTCCTAGCTTTTTTCTCAGTTCTTCATTTCTGATCTTATCTCTCAGACAGTTTCCTGTCATTCGTCTATCACATTTCATCTCTGTAGAGGTTATTTGTTACTTGTATGTGTTGAAACACAAGATATGTTGCATGTTTCTGTATGTCTTCTTCCAATGATGTTGATAATCTTCCCCCACATCTTTCTCTCTTTATCTATGAAATACACATTTTCACAATTTCCTTTTTTTTTTTTAGGTTACTTATTTTAAAGGCCCCCATCTCTCTCTCTCTCTAAACTATTTTTCTTCGAATTTTCAGCATCCTATTTCCGTATCTTTCACACTTATATAAAGGCGCCCCCACCCCTCTTTTCTATTTCACTCTGTCTCTCTGAAATATGATTCTCTAACATCTCTCCGTCACAGTTTCCTCATCTTTCTCACTTATTTTATAATAGATGTTTAATCCCCCTTAGACTACACGTTTCAGGGTGCCGTACATAAAGAGCAATGGAGGCTATAGAGTTATACCACGTCAGCAATACTGGCTGCTGTATGTCCAGCCGTTACCCATTACCCAGCGACACTTATTTAAGTTCAAGATAACTGCAGTAGGATTATAACCGAGAACAAAATATGACTTTCTTATACTCTCATTCTTGCGTGGCTCACAATCATGGACATTACATAAGAATATATAAAAGACTCTTGAGATCTTGAAAATGTGGATTTATAGAATATAATAAAATGGGTGAACAGATAAGAAAGCTAGCAATGGACTTTTGAAACAGCTGAAAGTGAAGAAATGATTAGGTAAACAATTCTAACGAGGCAGGTTAATTATGTTTGCACACGAAGTGGAGCAATACGGAAAGTCACACTGGAAGAGAAAATAGCCACACTGGAAGTAGGCAGAGGCAGACACAGTCTGATAAAATAGACTGACAGCATCAACAGATGAACACGAAAACCTATGACAGCTATACCATCAAGGCAAAAGATAATATTGAAACGGCACTTATCCACCTTTCGATGCTGAGACGGCACACGATGATGATGATTTGCAGTAGGAGATCTGGAGTGTTCTATTGGGTAAAGAATTGACGTAGGTTTCACATAATGAAATACGTATGCAGTTGTAACATATTTCTTTTGATATGTAAACCATTCTTTCACTGGTATTGTCGTAGTGGAACCTGCTATTGGCTGAGTCGTGTACACACACCTTCAGCGTTACACATGTTGGTTCTTTTCACTGGTTTGTTGGTTTGTCGTTCCAACATGTCGATCTGCCTATCTATTATTTGTCTGTATAGGCACATCTGTTTGTATAGGTACATCTGTTTGTATTGGCACATCTGTCTATACTGGCACATCTGTCTATATTGGCACATGTGTCTATATTGACATATCTGTCTATATTGGCACATCTGTCTATATTGACATATCTGTCTATATTGGCGCATCTGTCTATATTGACATATCTGTCTATATTGGCACATCTGTCTATATCATCACTATTGTCTATATTGACACATCTTTCAATCCATCAGCCGTTTAGGTACGTTTCTGTATATTCATCTGTTCGTCTGCTCACGCAGCCGACTTAACTCGTACTGAAGTTTGACCTTGCTAACGCCAACCGACACTGAAAAAGCATAATGGCTGCATGTTACTCTGTTTTTGCAGAGTAACTTAGTCGCTTAAACCGTTTCGGTTGCTTTATTTGTTTTAAACGTGTGTTTTGAGGAAACCGGAGCAAAGAAGTGACTATGGACTCTCTTTTCGATGAAAATCATTTGGAATCGTCGCTGCCACACAGTTGTCGACCTTGTAAACATAATTGGTCAACGCGCTTTGTCAGGAGCTGTGAGTGGAGCGGAAATAGAGAATTCTTGGCTGCATGGATGCTGATTCCATGAAAAAAAATATTTCAGGCCGTTCCCACCTTCAGCCTGACATTCTCTTTGTCTGTCTATTTGTGCATATTGAGAAGCCTCTTCGTCCGTTTCTATACATATTAATCTATACATCTCTATATTATGGTTAGTCGAAGGCCCCGGTATCAACGCAAACGAATTAAAATCCATAATTGTCCAACCGCCCGTGCCAGTGGAATCATCCGAATTAAAATTCTTCTCATTGAAGGATCCAAACAAAGAAAGGCAGCTGCAGTCCCCATCATAGCAGCTACAACACACGCCAAACGACATAAGGCCAAGCAGAACTGAAAGTGAACGCAGCTGAACTGTCCTTCGTCAAACGATATCACCATTCATCGTAAGCAATCGAAATATCCAAACACGATCCGGATGAAAAACACAACAAAGTTTGCACAGAGCACTAAACTCGGTAGCTCCGACAGCAAGCCGGATTTGAAATATTAGGAAATTGCAACAATGAATACTTTTCGGACAGAGCGTCAACGGTTCCTGCCGCCTATCCGCTATATTGATATAAAGTCCTTTCTGTATTGATCGCTGTATCTATTTAAATACCTATACAGCAAATAAAGGAATCTTCTCACGCAATTGTACGCAAGAGCATGCATGCTCTGATGGTAACAGTTAATATCATTCTATAATGTTAATTAATAATTATGAATGGCATACATTTTAATATGTGCATGCATATATATGTGTGTGTATATATATGCGCGTGGACCAATACGAGCTTGTACTTCTGTGTAGTTTTATTCCTTTGTATTGACCCCTGTCAACGGCCTGTTGTAGCTTCTATGTGAAGTATTGATCATTATCACAACGTGGTATCGGTCCCTAGCCAGGCGTATGTTCCTGTCCCCGAGTGATATGTACGTAGACAGTTAGTTCAATCACATGGACCAGAACGCCTCTTGATGGGGATTGGGAGAATAGGAATAATAGGCTTGCATAGATTATAGAGTCTTGTTTAAAAGATTAGCTTTTAGGTAGGGCAGGGTGCTTCGGTGCATTTATCCGTGTTTGTGGCGTTCATTGGCGTTAATATGAGGATCAGGTCTGTCATTCTTCTTTAGTGGCATCGAATCTGACTTAGGAAGTCAATGTGAATCCAAACTATCATCTTCATACTTCATCATCATATACCGTGCCTGCTGGCGTAGGTGATCATGTCTCTCCACAACTTTCGATCTCGACAGTTATTTATCATTTCTGTCGTTGACCTTCTGCCCAGCCATTCTCTAAAGCTGTCTGGTATCTTTTCTCTTTGTTTCCCTCTATCTCTTCGTCCCTCAATTTTCCATTTGTTACAATATATTCCAGTTGTTCTCTTCTCATTACATGGCCAAAAAATGATGATTGTTTCTTCCTAATATTTGGTATTAGCTCTCTTTTTGCTTTGACATCTTCCAGAACATCTTCATTACTCTTCTTATCTATCCATGGTACTCTCAACATTCTTCTGTAAACCCACATTTCTACAGACACCAGTGATTTTCTGTACTTCTTTGTACTCGTTGTAGCTGTCCGTATTGTCACTGTTGTTATGTAAAGGGACATTTCTGTGGCCCCCAATATGGTTAGTTATTGTGTGTAGTTTACACAGCGACAATAAGCAGTGGCGTGCATTGATCTGGGAAGTGTGCAAAAATTCACACGGCGATAACATTTGGGTCGACTTGACTAACAAAAGAAAACAACATCGTCTTAGATATCGATACACTCGTTGATACAACATGGTTGTTTTCAATATTCTCGCATAGATAATGTGACTGTTTTGTGAACCGTCACGTGTTTAATTTCACAGTGTAAGTTTTATAACTGTTAAACATTTTGTTATAATTTTCTTTTTAATTAATTAATTTTTTTTTTTTGCGTTCGCCAGCTTTCACCTCTAACGAAGTCCCTAGAGACTATGAACTGCATTTTGCGTGTTAATCCGTTTTTACCTGGCAGCCGTGTGCACAGGGGTCCCTCGCCGCACAGGCAGATAACTCCGTCTTCGGAGGTACTCATATTTTTTTCTGTCTATGAGTAATTGACGTTTCAAGCCGGGCCTCGCTGCTGAGACCAGGGGTGGTTGCCGCATAAAGAAATCATAAATAAAAATCCCAACTGGTACAGACGGGATTTGAACCCACAACCTCTCTCTTTCTCGAGGCCGGCGCTTTCTTTGAGACCAACCAGTCCCCCACACATCAGGTTATAAAGTGATGGTTTGTAAATGCTGTGTTGGGGTGTGGGTGGTCTAGAAATAAGACACCGTTTTCTGGACAATAAGATTCCGGGTTCTTAAACTACCACAAGTGGTGGGTTCTTCTCTCTTCCAATCTGTGGTCTCTACGTGGCTTTATCCTGGTCTCTGGGTAGTGAGATCCGACGTCTAACCCTCTTGGATAACGACGACAAAAGGAGGCAGTTGGACGTCGAACAGAGTAGGCCAATAGTTCAACTGATAGGAAAATTATTCAAAACTCTCGACGAGAGATAACTGAGAATAAGCTACCTCTGAAGTTGGAGAATATCTGCCTTTTTGGCGAGGGACACCTGAGCAAACGATTGTTTTGTGAAATATAGCAAAAACTGATGATCACGCAAAATTGATCCCATCAGGACTTCGCGGGAGATATAAAGCGAAACAACAAATGATGTGTTGCAGTTGTGCAGTGAAGGTTTTAAGTATAGTTGTAGATTTAGTTTGTGAACGAAGGTGTTAAGTACTATCTCAGATTTAGTTATTGAACGAAGGTGTTAAGTACTATCTCAGATTTAGTTATTGAACGAAGGTGTTAAGTACTATCTCAGATTTAGTTATTGAACGAAGGTGTTAAGTACTATCTCAGATTTAGTTATTGAACGAAGGTGTTAAGTACTATCTCAGATTTAGTTATTGAACGAAGGTGTTAAATACTGTCTCAGAATTAATTGTTGAACGAAGGTGTTACTGCCTCTGATTTAGTTGGTAAATGAAAGTGTTAAATGCTGTCTCTGATTTAGTTGGTAAATGAAGGTGTTAAATGCTGTCTCTGATTTAGTTGGTAAATGAAGGTGTTAAATACTGTCTCAGATTTAGTTGTTTAATGAAGGTATACTATCTTAGATTTAGTTGTTGAATGAAGGTATACTATCTTAGATTTAGTTGTTGAATGAAGGTATACTGTCTCAGATTTAGTTGTTTAATGAAGGTATACTGTCTTAGATTTAGTTGTTGAATGAAGGTATACTGTCTCAGATTTAGTTGTTTAATGAAGGTATACTGTCTCAGATTTAGTTGTTGAATGAAGGTATACTGTCTTAGATTTAGTTGTTGAATGAAGGTATACTGTCTCAGATTTAGTTGTTGAATGATGTTACTGTCTCGGATTTAATTGCAAAAGGAAGGCTGTAAATATACGTCCTGCCAACCTTCAGGATTTGAATGAGCAACTAATACTCTTCTATATTACATATTTTATTTGTTTTGCTTGTCCTCCGTGAAGAAAATTTCTCACTAACATAGACATTGACTATTATAGTGTTAAGTTTTATGCGTCAGGTCAGATAATTTTACTTGCCATTGTATACAGTTTAGTTACATTTTAGCTCAGGCTAAAAGAACATTTCAGAAAATGAAAAATATCTTATGCAACAAATCTATGTCAATAGAAATGAGAAAGAGAGTTCATCGGTGCTATATAGAACCAATTCTGACCTACGGAAGCAAATCATGGACAGTAGACAAACAAATGAAAAGACGATTAGAGGCCACAGAGATGGGATTTCTCAGAAGAATGTTGAAAGTTCCCTGGACAGCTAAAAAGACCAATGAGGAAGTTCTCAAAGAGGCCAACACAAAAAGGCAGCTCCTAAAAAACATCAGGAAGAAACAATCAACATTTTTCGGGCACATCATGAGAAGAGGAAACTTGGAATACTTGGTTACAACTGGAAAAATAAAAGGAAAGAGAGACCGCGGACGACAAAGAGAGAAAATACTGGATAGCTTGGTGTTATGGCATGGAAAGCAGTCAACAACAGAACTGATACGATGCACTGTAGATATAAGATTGTGGAAGGACATGGTCGCCTACGCCAACCGGTATGGTACATGATGATGATTGTATACAGTATACAGTAGACTGTACAACTTGCGGCTGCCCTGCTACCTTGCAGGTATGCTCGCGAGAATGAAAGGCTAAGGGAGGGTAACCTGAAGTAAAACAACCCACCACCTTGTGAGTGAGACTTTTTAGTCACAGGCTAGCGGAGTCAACCGTAAACAAACCGACGGAAGGCAACAGAAAACCACCGTCGTAACTTATTTGTATAGTTATGGCTTGCTACAATTTTAGAATTTACGACAACGTTATAATGACTGTGGAGAAACATGATCACCAAGCCAGCAGGCATGTTACTTTATGATGAAGCTTGTTAAGTTATTTAACAGGACTGTTATACTAGCTGCTACCCCCATCTCTCCAGTTGAACGTCTCTTTGCTGCACGTTCGCTTAGCACAACATTACAAATAATAATAATTTAAAAAATAAAATATGAGAGAAACTTCAACCCAACTTCTCTCGTTTGGAGAAAATTTAATTTTCGCTTTTCACATTTTCTTTCGTATGTTTTTTAAAATTAAAAATACGTTAAAATGAGCATCTTCTTTTTCTTTTTTTTTTCTTCTTGTTTTTTTTTTCTTATTTTTGTAATCAGCAGGTAAAATTGTACTGTCCACCTTGCGGTCCATTGCGTCCGTCTTCAGGGCGTCATTGTTCGGGACTGCTTCCCTGATATTTTGATTTGTACTTGTGTAAACGCCAGTTGTTTATATAAGGAAAAGTACTACCAGAATAATGACTCCTTCGTACCCATTTTGTGTTAGTTTTCCTTGTTTTATGTAGTGACTGCCGGGACTTCCTTCCTTCCTTCCTTCCTTCCTTCCTTCCTTCCTTCCTTCCTTCCTTCCTTCCTTCCTTCCTTCCTTCCTTCCTTCCTTCCTTCCTTCCTTCCTTCCTTCCTTCCTTCCTTCCTTCCTTCCTTCCTTCCTTCCTTCCTTCCTTCCTTCCTTCCTTCCTTCCTTCCTTCCTTCCTTCCTTCCTTCCTTCCTTCCTTCCTTCCTTCCTTCCTTCCTTCCTTCCTTCCTTCCTTCCTTCTTCCCTCCCTCCCTCCCTCCCTCCCTCCCCCTCCCTTCCTTCCTTCCTTCCTTCCTTCCTTCCTTCCTTCCTTCCTTCCTTCCTTCCTTCCTTCCTTCCTTCCTTCCTTCCTTCCTTCCTTCCTCCCTTCCTCTCTTCCTCCCTCTCTCCCTCCCTCCCTCCCTTCCTCCCTCCCTCCCTTCCTTCTTTCCTTCCCTCCTTCCCTCCCTCCCTCCCTGTGCCGTGTCTCAGATAGGACAATGCGTAATGTTATAGTTTTCGCTAGTTGTGTAGCTTACGTTGTTGTCCATGTCTGATTTGCTTAATGTCTCTTTGATTCCATCTGCCCATCTCTTTCTTTGTCTCCCTTTTCCTCTGTAGCTGGATGTTTTCGTGTGATACGCTCGAGTTGTTTGATGGTTGAATGACCAAACCAATTTATTCTTTGCTGTTCAGTATAGACGATAAATGTAATAGCAGGCTACGTATATTTAATACTACACTGATATCTATCTATTATCCTTTCGAGCCGAAGACACATAGCACATAGGGCAGAACCACAATCTCAAAAACAGAAACCGTGCGTACCAAAATGGCACATGTTGCAGAGATCACTACCCTAAAATCTATGGCGCTGTTTCCATAACAATACTTTTTACAATGACAGCTTGTCAGACCATCGATCAATCTCCTTAGTCGCCTCTTAGGACATTCCTGGAAGGTCACATTGTCAATATTCATTACCTCCCTCATAATGAGGCCCCGGTAACACATGGGAGACACTGATATAGTTGCTATGTACTGTATTTATGTTTACATTGTAGACATATTTCCTTTTTAATTATTTTTGTTTCTGTGTTTGAAGTGTCGAGTCTTAAATATCTTACAAACTTTGCTTTTGAAATCCGTAGGGCACCATTTTTGGACTGCACCTTTGGCTTCAGCTGCCCGTATTCCGCCCGTATGTGTTGGAAGCTCACACTGACGTATTTCCTGTGTATTTGTGCATACAATTTTATTTTTATCCGTGGCTTTTCTTTAGCTGACCTCAGACCCAAACATGAAGAAAAAAGAAAACCCCAATCTTATCTCAGCCTCTAATTTTAGACTGAGCATTCCCCCGTGACCCATTTATGAGTAAGAAGTGCCCGTATGTTTTTTCTTTCTTTCTATAAATACTACAGAACCGCTTCTTGGGAAATACCGTGGGCGATCTAAGGTAGAAGATACATGGAAGCAGTAAATGTGCCCTGTTGAGAGGGAAGCTTCTAAACAGAGATGAGAGCACTAACATGCACACTACGTGTCGACTGCAGTGAGTGGGCTACTTTTCCCAGTCCCTCCAGAAATGAGATAATACCGGTTTACCGTATTATCCAAACTATTATCGTCATCATTATCGGAAGTCACTTAATATATTACAATAAATGAGATGGTACCTCATTACCCAAACCATCATCATCATCTTCACCATTCATCATCGTCATCATCATCATCATCATCATCATAATCATCAGTTCCTAACTATATTTACAGAAGTTAGATACTAAGAATCATCATAGTGTACCATACTGGTTGGCGTAGGCGATCATGTCCTTCCACAATCTTCTATCTACATTGCATTGTATTGGTTCTGTTGTTGACTGGTTTCCATGCCATGACACCAAGCTATCCAGTATTTTCTCTCTTTGTCGTCCGCGATCTTTCTTTAATTTTATCTTGCCAGTTGTAATCAAGTATTCAACTTTCCTCTTCTCGTGATGTGCCAAAAAAATGTTGATTGTTTCTTTCTGATGTTTTTTAGGAGTTCCATTTTTGTGTTGACCTCTTTGAGAATTAGTGCTTTAGCATGATTATTCTATGCAATATAAGAAGGTAGTTTGCCATTCATTTCCTTCTAGTGAGATAATACCGTATTATATTATTATCATCATTATGGTTATCATCGTAAATCTCCAGAAATGAGATAAAACCATATTATGTTGTTGTATGTTGTTATTGATTTTGCTGGCATTCCCCTCGGCAGGTCATATTCATAAATAAACTATTTACACTGGCAATGACGGAATGCTGACCTCATTGGACAAAAATGTGCCAGTGGTTAGAAAGAACATTTGGCGCTCACACAATAGTTACTACATTCTAGGATTGACCGGATCTTTCTTTCTTTCTTTCTTTCTTTCTTTCTTTCTTTCTTTCTTTCTTTCTTTCTTTCTTTCTTTCTTTCTTTCTTTCTTTCTTTCTTTCTTTCTTTCTTTCTTTCTTTCTTTCTTTCTTTCTTTCTTTCTTTGTGGTCAGGGTCCCGTAGCCACATAGGGGATAACCGTAAGTTATAAATATATAGAATAACTAAGGAACTAACAAGCGATAACGTTTAAACATGATTGTGCTTAGACATTTACATTCAGAACATAGACATTTACATTCAGAACATAGACATTTACATTCAGAACATAGACATTTACATTCAGAACATAGATATTTACATTCAGAACTAAAAAGATGCAATGGATTCAAGTAAATACGTCGCAGATGACATTACAAAACGAGCATGCAGAACTTTTTCCATTGGGACATAGCAAAAGCTAAAAAAGGTCGGAACGTTCAATCAATTTCTAAATTCTTGACTTGTATTTTCTCTTATACGATATGATTAATATAAATGTTATTTATGTTAAGATTATCATCACACATTTCCGGATGAACTCATAGGGGCCCCGATTTTTTTGCCGAATTATCGAGCAATTCTGAGGAAAACTCTGACTCAAGTGCACGAGCTCCGTACCATGGCCTGAGATCCATTGGTATTTTTGTGCAGACAATTGTTCCAAGGCAGCGACCATTTTTTAAAACTAACTTCTTGATTTCCAACTGCCATGGGTTTTTTAACGTGCGTACAGTGCACACGGAGTTTCCTGTAATATATGTACCCTTTAAGAAAACTTCAATTTTTCTGTTTTTCTCTTACCCGTGATACTCTGATATGTAACTATGAGGGTACCTTAAAAAATAATGGGAGTCACTGCTGCAATAGATAGCCTTCACATTCAAGTTGGATGTGACGTAGTAAAACTTTGATTATTTTTTAATTAAAACAATTATATAAGAAAACAAGTGTTTATTGCATGTAGGACCCTGTAGGACTCAACCAATCTGATGCTATTGTTACATTTGATGATTACACTGGAAACCTCTCGCTTCTATATTAGTAACATTGGTTTAATTCTTTCCCTCCCCAGTACATTTCGCTCACGCAATCTTCGTTTTCTGGAGGGAGCCACAATTTCGGGTAAGTTCCTGCTTGTTTTCTGTCTGTGATCGTAGTTTTTATTAAACCGCACTTAGATGGGGCTCAGTGGGCGTTAATGGCTTCGTCCTGCGCTGTTTGTGGTTTGGAGTCAGATGAGTGAGTCAGACCGTCATGAGCATCATGAACTGGGAAACATTTGTTGTATAATTTGTAAACGAGTTTGAATTTAGTCCATCAGTTGAGGTCTCTGTATATTTTGTAAGCAATGAGTTTGAAGTTTGTCCACCAGTTGAGGTATCTGTATATTTCGTAAGCAATGAGTTTGAAGTTAGTCCATCAGTTGTGGTCTCTGTATATTTTGTAAATAACGAGTTTGAAGTTAGTCCACCAGTTGAGGTCTCTGTATTTTTTGTAAACAATGAGTTTGAAGTTAGTCCATCAGTTGTGGTCTCTGTATATTTTGTAAATAACGAGTTTGAAGTTAGTCCACCAGTTGAGGTCTCTGCATATTTTGTAAACAATGAGTTTGAAGTTAGTCCATAAGTTGAGGTCTCTGCATATTTTGTAAACAATGAGTTTGAAGTTAGTCCACCAGTTCAGTTCTCTGTTTTAATTAATAAAATAAAGTAGACAATTCTGGTCATATCAGTTTGTTCCTGAGGTTGGTTGGAGCCACTACAAATCAAATGTTATGGCTTCTAGCAGAAGGGAAATAAAAAAAAAAGGGGGGGGGGTGTTACTACATAATCTGTTCTATTGGGTTCACCACTCGCGTAATAAGTCTTCTTAATATATATATCTAAACTCAAGTAAACAAAAGAATAGGAATGGTTAAAAGTCATTTTAATGCCATGAAAAAGTATACACATATCAAAACACATAACAGCAGGGCTGAAACTAAGAATAACAAAATGTTATATCTATTCAACATTCCTGTATGGTGCAGAAACATGGACATTAGACAAGAAAACAGAGCGGAAAATTGAAGCCTTTGTGAATTTATAGAAGAATAGGTAAAATTGGATGGAAAGAAACGAAAACAAGTGATGGTCTTAAATCAAGTAAAAATGAAAAGAGAAAAACTAAACACAATTTAGACAAGACAAATGCTATTTTTGGGGCATGTCAAAAGACACAACAGCCTACTAAAAGTAATCTTGGAAGGGAAAATACAAGGTAAAAGAGGCAGAGGCAGACCAAGACTAATGTGGACGAGTAGCATCAAAAGATGGACAAGTCAGCCTATGACAACCTGTACCATCAAAGCAAGAGACAGAGCGGAATGGTGCACAATAGTAGCCAACCTTCTATGCGGAGACGGCACTCAATGATGATGAGTAAGTTAATAAAAAAGTAGAGTCCCGTCACGCCAAATGGCGTATAGGGAATATAGTGTTAGTGACCATACATTTTACAGACCTTCAGCACATGATTTTTAGGGTAATGTGGTCGGTATTACGCCCGTGCCGCTTTGCTTTCCAAGAAAAAAATCCGGTACCCATTTAAGGCTGGGTGAACCCGGATGTCGTCGGTTGGGATCGAACCCTACCTTTTGTCCTTTGTAGTCCAGTTCACTAACCACTGAGCTATTGCGGCTCCCAATGATGATGAGTAGTTTATGTTAATTAACTTCCCACAGCATTGATGACGCCTGTTCTCGTTGCTTGCAATTTCCGGCATTTTTGATTGGGGGAATCCCCGGTATGTCTATTTTTTGTCTCTGTAATAAATTATACAAGCTCAACTGGATGACATATTTGTAGAGGTGCTTGTTTCATATCCGGTTGATTGTAAATGTTGATACTATTCTCGTTATGATTTATAGCGCGTTTCAGGGGCGAGAACTTCTGTATTTTTCCTCAATTAACGAGCTGATGGTTGCATTCCCTTTGTGTCTTATACTTTTCGTTTCTTAGCATATCATCATCATTATGTGCCGTCTACGCAACGAAGGTTGGCTACCATGGAACGCCATTTTGCTCTATCTCTTGCTTTGATGGTGCAGGTTGTCATCGGTTGATTTGTCCATTTTGATGTTACTTGTCCATGTTAATCTTGGTCTGCCTCTGCCTCTTTTACCTTGTATTTTCCCCTCCAGGATCACTTTCAGTAGGCTGTTGTGTCTTTTAACATGGCCTAAGAATCGCATTTGTCTTGTTCTAATTGTGTTCAGAAGTTCTCTTTTCATTTTTAGTTGTTTTAAGACTTTGTCATTTGTTTTCTTTTCATTCCATCCAATTCTACCTTAGCATATACAGCACCGTTTATCTTATGTAACTGCATCGATTTATCTGCCACATCGTGGCATAGCTATGTTAATTTCTTACATATAACCAGACCGATTTATCTCATATAACCAGACCGATTTATCTCATATAACCATGCCGATTTATCTCATATAACCATGCCGATTTATCTCATATAACCGGACCGATTTATCTCATATAACCACACTGACTTATCTCATATAACCAGACCGATTTACCTCATAACCAGAGCGATTTATCTCATATAACCACACTAATTTATCTCAAATAAGCACTTATCTCAAATGAGTACACTTTTTATCTGTCTTATTCATTTTTAATTTGGTGCTGTCTTCGCATCGAAGGTTGGCTACCATGGATCGCCATTCCGCTCTGTTTCTTGCTTTGATGATGCAAGTTATCATAGGCTGACTTGTCCATCTTTTGATGTTGCTCCTCCATATTAGTCTTATTCTGCCTTTGCCTCTTTTACCTTGTATTTTCCCTTCTAAGATTATTTTTCTTTACTTATTATCTGTCTTATAATGTAAGCCTGTGTCATATAAACACACCATTTATTTCTAAGGTAACTTCCGTCTTAATAATACAAGTAATAATAATAATAGTAATAATAGTAATAATAATAATAATAGTAGTAGTTATAATAATAATAATAGTAATAATAATAATAGTAGTAATAATAATAATAATAATAATAATAGTAGTAGTAGTAGTAATAATAATAATAATAGTAGTAGTAGTAGTAATAATAATAATAATAATAATAATAGTAATAATAATAGTAATAATAATACAAATAATAATAATAATAGTAGTAGTAATAATAATAATAATAATACAAATAAGAATAATAATAATAGTAGTAGTAGTAATAATAATAATAATAATAATAATAATAATAGTAATAATAATAATAATAGTAATAATAATAGTAATAATAATAATAATACAAATAATAATAATAATAATAGTAGTAGTAATAATAATAATAATACAAATAATAATAATAATAATAGTAGTAGTAATAATAATAATACAAATAATAATAATAATACAAATAATAATAATAATACAAATAATAATAATAATAATAATAATAATAATAAATAATAATACAAATAATAATAATAAATAATAATAATACTAATAATCATCATCATCATCATGGACGGCTTCGGTATCCTAGTTGGGACAACCAGCTACCGATGTTCGGACAACCTGCGTTTGATTCCCACTTGAAGCAGTGTGGGTTGTACTCGTGATTGGAGCAAAATACCCCCACGATCAACCCAACCGCGGCAGAAACTGGTACCTGGGTAGTATGCTGGGAAGGTAAGCAATGGCGCCTCGTTCGTGAGTTACGATGCTTGAGGTGACACCAGACAGGAGTCTCACTTTTAGATAGGCGGCCGAGCATATAAAATTAAAAAATATGATGGGTTAAAAATATGAGTGCTAAGACGCCTATTTTAGTCTCCTATCTTTACCTTTCACCATCATCATCTTTTTCGTCTTCTTCTTCGTTCTGCCGGAGAACAGTTCTCTTCAAATCCGCCCATAGAAATGCTCTTAAATGTGCTTATTTGGTTTGTGACGTAGATAAAGCCTTTCGGTCCAACTGCAGCACGACTTTTTTGGATAAAGTGTTATGGATTTCTTCTTCGATCCCTACTGATTTGGCAAGACTGTTTCCAATCCCACCACATCACTCTAGGCAGTCTCATTGGTGTTCTTTCTTTTCGAACAGATGCTGCGAAGTAGGTATCCTGATAGCTCCTATAACTCGCTGATTATACACAATTATTATAAATTATCTCAGTCTTTCTATTCCACTATTACCTGGCCTGACTTCTGATTTCTGGAATATCATAGCTGCATCTTCTTCAATAAATGCAGCACTCTAAAAGAATGGATTAATATATTTTAAAAAGTTATAAAGGGTAATTACTATGCCTTTCTTCTCAAGTTCGAATATTCTTAACCCCAGTACCATGGAAGCGTGTCTGTCAGCAATTTCATTGCGGTGGATTTCTGTCTGTGCTTACAATGCCGTGGATTTCTGTCTGTGCTTACAATGCCGTGGATTTCTGTCTGTGCTTACAATGCCGTGGATTTCTGTCTGTGCTTACATTGCCGTGGATTTCTGTCTGTGCTTACAATGCCGTGGATTTCTGTCTGTGCTTACAATGCCGTGGATTTCTGTCTGTGCTTACAATGCCGTGGATTTCTGTCTGTGCTTACAATGCCGTGGATTTCTGTCTGTGCTTACAATGCCGTGGATTTCTGTCTGTGCTTACAATGCCGTGGATTTCTGTCTGTGCTTACTTTGCCGTGGATTTCTGTCTGTGCTTACATTGCCGTGGATTTCTGTCTGTGCTTACATTGCTGTGGATTTCTGTCTGTGCTTACAATGCCGTGGATTTCTGTCTGTGCTTACAATGCCGTGGATCTCTGTCTGTGCTTACATTGCCGTAGATTTCTGTCTGTGCTTACAATGCCGTGGATTTCTGTCTGTGCTTACAATGCCGTGGATTTCTGTCTGTGCTTACATTGCCGTGGATTTCTGTCTGTGCTTACATTGCCGTGGATTTCTGTCTGTGCTTTTATTGCTGTTTTTATGTCTGTCAGCTCTTTCATTTGCTGTGGACATCTGTCTGTCTGTCTTTTCATGGCTATGAACTTCAGTCTATCAGATTTTTCCTGCCGTAGACTTCTGCTGTCTGTCTGTTCTTCCATTGCTGCGGACATTTGCTGTATGTCTGTTATTTCACTGCTGTGGACTTCTGTGCTTTCAATGCCATGAATTTCTGTCTGTCTGTTCTTTTAATGCCATGGACTTCTGTCTGTCTGTTCTTTCAATGCCTTGGACTTCTGTCTGTCTGTTCTTTGATTGCCGTGGACTTCTGTTTGTCTGTTCTTTCATTGCCGTGGACTCCTGAGTGTCGTTGATTTATACAATCTCTCGAAGGTCTCAGACCTCCGGATATTATTTGATCCGTTCACGCGAAGCTACCGTTTACGTCTGAGTGTCGGACTCGAGAGCTACTTTCAAGAAATGCATCTGGGGAATCCCAGAACAGCAGCTACTGCTTTATCTTTCATTAAATATGCGTATGACAAATACGTTAGACATTGTTATATGTGAAGTAAAGGCGGCCTGGCGTGATGCCGACTACATTACTCAAATTTGTGTCATGGGAAAAAGTGACCCCCTTACACAAAGAAAGGCGTGGATGGAAGCAGAAAAAAATGAACTACGCTAGAAATAAATTGAGGAGAGCCAAAAATGTCAGCTCGCAATGTTAGTGAACGACGGAAGACGTCCACGATACATCGGTCATTCGCATGAAGAATAATACATGCAACGAGATATCATAGGAAATTGTGTACATTTCAATGAACACGTAATAAAGGTTAACACAAGATATAAGAGACACTTTAAGATGCATAAAGAGCGTATGGAATACATCTTATAAAGTTCCACAAGACATGTTAAAGTGAAATGAAATATATTTGCTTGTCGTATTAAGGGAAATTCGCGTGTATATTCGCACCTTTTTAAAAGGGGGACAGAAATCTAACGAGAACCTTCTTTAATGTCCTTATTGTTGAATGAAAGCTGCCCATGCTTGATTATTTTCTGCTTTTTGTTGATAACGCTGAGAGAAAAAAGGTAGACCATATATAGACTCTCAAAGTGTCGTTGTCTGGCAAATCACTTCGTGATTAATGAGCTACGCTGGGCTTTCATCAATTTGTAGACATAGAAACAACAGATAAAATGGTTTGGCAACGTAACAAGGCAGAAAGATCAAAACACAACGAGCCTTCAACAAACGTTGTGAGAATACCGGACCCAATGGTCGACCACGAAAAAGATGGATGGATGGAATAATAGAAGCACTAGGAAACATAACAGCAGCAGAGGCGAACGGAAGAGCAAAGATCGCAAATTATATCTCCCCTCGACGCTGAAAGGCAAACGAGGAAGGAAAGAAGAAGAAGAAGTAGACATATCGGAACCCGTCTCCTCTATACTATGAGAACCGCTCAACGCAGTATTGTGTAAAGGATATGGAGTATTCATAATGGCCTAGTTCTTTGTTGTGTTCAAAACGAGATCGTTTGCTTCTCAAAATCCATGAAAATGTGCGCTGGCTTGCCTTCTATGCCCACATGCTGGCAAAATCCATATGGGCTATGCAGACTATCATATACCAAACGATATTCACAATATCGATCTGAATTTGGAATATTTCAGTCAAGGGAGGTAAGAGAATTCTCTAAGGGGAGTTAAATATTCAATGCTTGTATCAGTTATCGCGAGAAGGGGGTTTCCTTTATGCGGAAGCTCGTCACGGACCTAAATCTTATTATTGGTTCTGCTTGTAGTTTTATTTTCATCGGCAATGAATACTTTCCTTTAACTGTTCGTGTGTGGAAGAAGCTGAATGATTATATGTTAATGTGTTAGCATTTCGGTATCAGCATGTGGCTATTTTCATTCAGTACCTGGGATGCCATTTACTAGTAAATTTAATTGAATTATTCATTAGTTTGTTTGTTTTTTCATTCATAAAAAAAAAATATTTCACTAGTTTCTTTCTTTCTCTCTTTCTTTCCTCTTTCTTTCTTTCTTTCTTTCTTTCTTTCTTTCTTTCTTTCTTTCTTTCTTTCTTTCTTTCTTTCTTTCTTTCTTTCTTTCTTTCTTTCTGTTATGAACAGTCTATGTATAAAATGTGTCACTAAATTATCTAAATGACTAAATAAGGCGCTAATTTATTCTTCTTTCCCATTTTTTTACATGCGGATGAATCATTGTCTAATTTATTGATTCATAAAAAAAAAAATCAATTCGCGTCATAATCCCATCTCACTCAGTATCTTCATTAAGCGCTAACCCATTCATGTTTTTTCTTCAAAACTACACACGTTCATTCACTGATTCTTCTGTGGGTGATGTCCTCATTTATTCGTGAAACTAATCTTCACTGCGTCACTGCATGCAGGACGTTCCTATATCTGCTAGACCCCAGTCAGCCAGAAAATGTTCATGCTGTTTTGAGCAAGTTGTGTTCATTAATCTTTTAAACAACATCTCGTTGATTCATTAAAAAGCTTTTCGTTGATTCATTAATCCATTAAACAGCCTCTCGTTGATTCATTAATCCACTAAACAGCCTCTCGTTGATTCATTAATCCATTAAACAGCCTCTCGTTGATTCATTAATTCATTAAACAGCCTTTCGTTGATTCATTAATTCATTAAACAGCCTCTCGTTGATTCATTAAACAACATCCCATTGATTCTTTAATCCATTAACAACCTCATTGATTCATTAAACAAGTTCTCATTGATTTAATGATTGATTACACAACCTCTCATTGATTCATTAAACAAGTCTCATTGATTCAATGATTGATTAAACAACCTCTCATTGATTCATTAAACAAGTTCTCATTGATTCAATGATTGATTAAACAACCTCTCATTGATTCATTAAACAAGTTCTCATTGATTCAATGATTGATAAACAACCTCTCATTGATTCATTAAACAAGTTCTCATTGATTCAATGATTGATTAAACAACCTCTCATTGATTCGTTAAACAACTTTTCATTGATTTATTAATCCATTAAACAACATCACATTGATTCATTGATCCATTAAACAGCCTCTCATTGATTCATTAATCCATTCCTACATTGATTCACCATTCAGGAACCACTAGCAGGCAACACACTAATCGTTACTCAGCCCACCTGTAGACAGTTCACCGCTTCCAACAGCTGTCACCGACCCATGACTTGTTGGCCGCATTTTTCTATGACAGGATAACAGTTCCCGGGTTTGGGGGGTAATGGGGAAACACATTATGGGAAAAACCAATCGATCAATGGGAGCCGTTAGGTTTTGGAATGTCATTCATATCTTGTAAAAAAACAAACCTCTACTCTTCTCGCATCTCTCTCTCTCTCTCTCTCTCTCTCTCTCTCTCTCTCTCATATATATATATATATATATATATTATATATATATATCACTCTAAATCTTATTCTCTCTCTTTATATCCCTCATCCTCTCTCACAATGATTCTCTCTTTAAAAAGTCAATTTTTCCTCCTTTTGCGTTATCTCTCATACTTCTTTCACTGTTCCTTCCAAGTCCTCTCTCCTCCCCCCCCCCCACATCTGTTTCTTCCTTTCCCGTCATCGTTTTCTTTTTTTCACTTGCCTCACTCACTCACTCACTCACTCACTCACTCACTCACTCACTCACTCACTCACGATAAGTTAATGGAACAAATGTGACGTCAGGTTGAGTTTATAGATAAGTGGACGATGTGAATGCGTTTTATGAACAAGCGCCCCTCTCTTTAAGTTTATGGACAATGGACGCTTTGGATGCGGTTTATGAACAAGCGCCCCTCTCTTTAAGTTTATGGACAATGGACGATTTGGATGCGGTTTATGATAAGCGCCCCTCTCTTTAAGTTATGGACAATGGACGGTTTGGATGCGGTTTATGAACAAGCGCCCCTCTCTTTAAGTTTATGGACAATGGACGATTTGGATGCGGTTTATGATTAAGCGCCCCTCTCTTTAAGTTTATGGACAATGGACGGTTTGGATGCGGTTTATGAACAAGCGCCCCTCTCTTTGAGTTTATGGACAATGGACGATGTGGATGCGGCGATATAGCGGAAAGAGCGAGGATGAGTTTGTGGTATCAATTCTACGATGTGAATGACATTTTATATCAGACATGAACAAGTAACGCAGCAACAACGAATATTAGTAACCGATTTTAATGAATGTCCTCGCCGCTGTCGCCTTTAATTTGGGTGCCCGCATCGTGTAATGCTCTCACTAAATTGTGTACAAGCTGTCGACGCGTCTGTCCCAGATGGTAATGTTCGAGACTTGCGAGAGGCTCGTTTGGAGGCAATTATTTGATGCTATTTTTTTTCTCTCTCCTTAGTTTGTTTAACTTTTACATTGGCCGTTATTGATCCGCTCCATTTGTTTGGCGTTTTAACAATCGTCGCAATGTCTGGGACGGTTTGAACTTTCTCTTCCATGATTTATCACACATTTTTTTAAAGCGGCTTTTATTAACATTTGTAATATGAGATATTAATGTTATTAGTAAGTAAAGTAAAGTACCCCCCGTCACGCCGAGTGGCGTATAGGGAAATATGGTGTTAGTGACCCTATATTTTACAGACCTTCAGCACATGATTTTTGGGGTAATGTGGTCGGTATTACGCCCGTGCTGCTTTTACTTTCCCAGAAAAAATCCGGTACCCATTTAAGGCTGGGTGAACCGGAGCCGTCGGTTGGGATCAAACCCTACCCTTGTCCGTAGTAGTCCAGTTCACTAACCACTGAGCTATCGCGGCTCCTACTAATTTTTAGGAATTAGTAAAACCCAGGTGTCCTCGCCAGGTACGAACCCCGGCTGTTGCCGTGGTAAGCCAACCGCCTATCGATTGCGCTAACCGGACACCATATTAATGTTATTAATTTATGTAATTTTTCTATCCGAATTATCCGTGCAATTAGTTTTATTGCAGTCGAGAATTCCCAATTTCTACTTCATGTCACAGCATATACCAAAGCACGTTGACGACATTGACCAATTTATATGGACGAAGTCGACTCCGTGCATGCCCTAATCGTCTGCACAGGTGGCGATTGCACAAGTCGTCCATTAAAAAGAGAGTGGGCGGTGTTTTCCTCTGCACATTCAAAAGAAACAAAACAACCTAAACGGTTTAGTTGAATACGTTAGTCTCTGCAAATGTACATGGCGACGTGTACAGACATTGTGTTTTGTCGATTTTGCCGTTTGCAAGGTAGAACTCTTGCAAGTCACAGTCATCTACGTAGGCAAGAGTTTCAAATATCACAGTAATGAGAGCACTTACTCTCGCTCCCCTTGCCAGTTCACTCAAATAAATAAATAAAAAATACCAATGGCTATGAATAAAATATAAAAAAAAACAGTTATAGAAACTGCACTTTCGAAAGATCTGGGTCAACATGGACGTTATTTTTCCGGAAGTCAAATTGTGTGACTAATGCATTTTAAATAGCAATGTTCAGAAAAAAATAACTATATGTTGCATTGTTTTTATGTAGCCAATGATTGTTGTTATTCATACAGTGTATCTGAGTAATGGTCACTGCCAACAGACCTGCTAGGTCCGCGTAGGCACACCCTTAAATATAGCAGCAGGAGAGGCCACAGAAGAGCAAAATATCGGAAATTAGATCTCCCCCTCGATTCTGAAAAGCAAATGAGGAAGGAAGAATAGGAAAAGAAGAAAAAAGCTACACTTTGAAATAAAACCATGCGAGTAAGAACCGCATCCCACGCTGCACAGGAAAGACACCCAGGAAAACAAACCAGTACTGCCTAACAGTTACCATCCGGGAAAGGTAAGGCTATGGGAGAGCACCCAGACAGAAACCACGGGCAGGGTGGGCCTAACAGCCCTGGACGGCATCCACCCTAAGAGAGGAAAACTCCTACTGTCAAACCTAGATCCAGCTTGCCGAAGACGGAGTGTGCCAGCCACGGCGCAGGTTTAAGGGAAACAAATCATGACACACGCATATACGAGTAATATGACCAGCTCATCGTGTGTCTTAATGTTTTCCTTAGCCCTCCATCATGAAACAGGACAAGAGTCAAGTTCGCATGATCACAAGACTTGAACGCTGAAGAAAAAGAAATCAAGCTATTTATAACATTTATTGGTTGGTCGTTAGTTAACAAGTTTATATTTCAGTGCTCGGTAGTGAGAGCGTTTCATATACAAGTAAAAAAAAAAGTAGAGAGCCCTTGTCACGCCAAGTGGTGTATAGGGATTATGGTGTCAGTGACCATACATTTTACAGACATTCAGCACATGATTTTTGGTGTAATGTGGTCAGTATTACACCCGTACCGTTTTACTTTCCCAGAAAAAAAAAATCCGGTACCCATTTAAGGCTGGGTTAACTGGAAGCCGTCGGTTGGGATCGAACCCTACCTCCTGTCCTTTGTATTCCAGTTCACTAACCACTGAGCTATCGCGGCTCCCGTTTCATATATGGTAAAGAATTATTACTTCTCTTTGTTATAGTTGAAATCACGATACTTCCTGTAAATACATAGTTGCTCAGTTTCTTGCAGCAGATGATTCATGTTTGTACACACGGATGGTTGCAGTAGCTCACAGGGTATGCGCTCACCGAAATCTCCATCGCAGGTTGTGCTTCCTACTTGTTCAGCGTTGAAGTTCTGGTTGTTTGTTGTCTCAGATCGTCGTCCTTACTGATAGCCAACATATATTCGTTGAGGGAATCTCAAGTCATCGTCCTCACTGATAGCCAACATATATTCGTTGAGGAATCTCAAGTCGTCGTACAGAGCCCGCCTCCAATTGTTTTAGCAGAAAGAATATTCCCTTATAAAGGTATTTGTGTTCAAATCAATTGAGTACAACTGGTATCTGAATTGATATTTTGTAGAGAATTGAACTCCAGTTAGTCCAAAACTTGCTTGGTTGCTACGTTCTTTGAAGAGATGTTTTCACTAGTAATATTAAAGATACTAACGCGGGACTGGGTTGTCTGGAGTTAAGACGTCGGTGATTGCTGTGTTCACTTTCTGTGCGGTTTTGCCTCATGTCTTTTGGCGTGTGCTGAGACTGCTATAATGGGGACTACAGCAACCTCTCTTTGTTTGGAAGATGAGATAGTAATTCGGATGATTCCACTGGCACGGGCGGTTGAGCAATTATGGATTTTAATTCGTTTGCAGTGATACCGGGGTCTTCAGTAACCATAATCATAACCATAACCATAATCATAACCATAAGACGTCGATCTCTGGACCGGAAGGTCGAGGATCCTCGGTTCGATTCCCACCACAGACGGGGAACATTTGTCAAAAATCGAGTTCGTGGTTTCTTCGTGGTAGTACCCTCCCCTGATCTCTGGATAGTGAGATTCGATGTCTAGCCCTCACGGACAGCGTGAAAAACAGGAACATTCTTTGGAAATCGGAAAAAGTAGGCCAAAAATGACCATTTCCGGGCACAAGTGGTAGGAAAAAATATGCCCAAAAGCGTCACAACTTTCGATGATAGCAAAAATGAGACTATCTCTGAAGTCGGAAACTATCTGCCTGCTTGGCGAGGGACACCTGGAGCACACGGCCGTCGATGTGCAAAATATGAAAAAGTAATATTCAGGCACCGTCCAGTCCATCAGGACTTCGCTAATTAAAAAGCTGGCGTACGCAAAACAAAGATAGATACTGATGGGACCAAGACATAGGGCCGCAATCAGACCATATCCAGTTGAGGCAGGGACATATAGTACGACAACGAGAAACATCCAGAATTGTACTCCAAGTACTTCTGCCAATCTTCGTTTGTCTCTCAGCGTTGAGGGAAGAAATAATATGCGGTGATTTGCTCTTCTGTTGGCCTTTCTTGCTGATAGGTTTCCTAATGTTTCTAATATTCCATCAACTCATCGTTTTCGTGCTCGCCCTTATGTTTAGTATTCTTTATCTCGATGTGCTGTTCCGATCAAAAAAAAAAAAAAAATATTCGAATGGTCAAACTGCTGATGCCGTCCGATGTTTAAGTCTGTCTTTGTAACACAAATAACTGTTATTGTCATCTCCTCACGTGTTCAGTTGTACACACTTGTTTATTACACTTAAACACGCATGGCGCACACGCTCGGTACACGCCCACGAGTTCGGCATTTCACCGTAGCCGACGCCCTGCCAGATCACTGAACTGCGTGGTCTTCTTACTCAAGTCAGTGTGACCTGTGAGTTGATGCCACAACAGCCAGGAACATTGTAACCTAGACAGTGGAGTCGAATGATTTTTTTCTGTAGGATTAGGGATATGTGAAATGATACATTTTATATGAATAAGAAGAAATGATAGATTTAGTTTGAATAAGTAGAAATAATTGATGAATAAGAGCTGAAAGAAATGATATAGAACTAGTAGGAATAAGAAATTGGTGGAGAACGAATCGAAAGAAATGATAGAAGGAGTAGATGTCTGAGGAAAAGTTAGACAGAATAGGACCTGAAACGGATGGTAGAACTAGTAGGAATATGAAGAAATTGGTGGGGAAGGAGTCGAAGAAATGATAGAAGATGTCTGAGGGAAAGGCAGACAGAATAGGAGTTGGAAAGGATGGAATAACTAGTAGGAATAATACATTGGTGGGAAGTAGTCGAAAGATATGATAGAAGGAATAGGTATCTGGGGAAAAAGTAAAAAAGAATATGAATAGGAAGAAATGATAGAGTAGGAGTTGTGGGAAATAATAAGTAGATTAGGAATACGAAGAAATAGTAGATTTTGTAGGAATACAAAGAAATATAGATTGATATGAGTCAAAAGGAACGATAGAAGTAAGGACATGAAGAGATTATTGAAAGAGTATGAGTCGGAAGAAATGATATATCTAATAGGAATTAAGAAAAAAATGATCGATGGATATGAGTTGGAAGAAATATTAGGTGGGCATTTTGGAAGAAATAATATGTGAAGCAGAATTGGGTAGAAATATAGAATGGTAGAAGTGGAAAAACAATATATGGAGTCAGAGTAATGTGAAAGTACATGCCACGTAGGATTTGGGAGTAATTTTAGGTGGAGTAGAAACTGGAAGGATTTGTAAGTGGATTAAGTTTAGGAAGAAGTGATACGTAGAATAGGGGCAGAAAGAAATTGTACTTGGAGTAGGAAGAAATGATGCGTGGGGAAGATGTAGGAAGAAATGATGCGTGGAGAAGATGTAGGAAGAAATGATGCGTGGAGAAGATGTAGGAAGAAATGATGCGTGGAGAAGATGTAGGAAGAAATTATATGTGGAGAAGTAGGAAGAAATGATGCGCGGAGAAGATGTAGGAAGAAATGATGCGTGGAGAAGATGTAGGAAGAAATGATATGTGGAGAAGTAGGAAGAAATGATGCGTGGAGAAGATGTAGGAAGAAATGATGCGTGGAGAAGATGTAGGAAGAAATGATGCGTGGAGAAGATGTAGGAAGAAATGATGCGTGGGGAAGATGTAGGAAGAAATGATATGTGGAGAAGTAGGAATAAATTATACGTGGAGTATGAAAAGAAGGGGAGCCGCGATAGCTCAGTGGTTAGTGAACTGGACTACAAAGGACAAGGGTAGGGTTCGATCCCAGCCGACGGCTGCCGGGTTCACCCAGTCTTAAATGGGTACCGGATTTTGTTATGGAAAGTAAAGCAACACGGACGTAATACCGACCATATTACCCAAAAATCATGTGCTGAAGGTCTGTAAAATATAGGGTCACTAACACCATATTTCCCTATACGCCACTTGGCGTGACGGGGGTACTTTACTTTACTACAATGAAAAGAAGGAAATAATGCATGGAGAAGTTGTAGGAAGAAATGATATGTGGAGTAGGAAAAGAAATAAATGATGCATGGAGAAAATGTAGGAAGAAATTATACTTGGAGTAAGAGTAGAAAGAAATTATACGTGGAGTATGATTAAGAAGAACGTATACGTGAAGTATGAATGGAGAGAAATGATAGGTGGAGAGAATATAGGAAGATATGATAGGTGGAGTAAAGAGTAGAAAGAAATTGTATGTATAGTAATGATATAAGGATATCTGAGATGAGGTAGAGTTATCATGAATAAATTAGGAAAGCTAAAGGACAATAAATGAAACCGCTAGAAAACAAAGAGAATATAAAAGCTCTAATTTAAGAGAAAATAATGTGAAACAAATCCAAGACCAAGTTTATGGTTGGCTGCTTTCCGAGTGTACCAGAGCTGACAGAGATCATGCTTTACATAAATGAGGGGGGCTTGGAAACATGTTAACCAGTCAGGTCAAAAGAGTACTGATCGAATGGGAAGACAACTCCGGTGCACAAAAATACCTTGCTGAAGTCGGATGTGTTGGTCGAAAGAGTCTGATAATTACACAGATACCACGATATTAACACATGCACACCATGTTGACGTTAGGCCGTTGAAAGGGAGTAATCGACAAGTGAGCGCAGAAATGAGAGCAATTTGACACAGATTAATAGGATGAGCTTCAAGCTGAGACAACCTCGTAGTTATTGCTTCTAGCACTCGTTGAAAGAGTTCATGATCAGAAACAAAAGAAAAGAAAATGACCCTATGATAAACAAGCATAGGCAAGTTCTGTATTTTTAGATTTCAACAAACGGTTTTTTTTTTTTAAATATACGAGCGTAACTTTTTTTCTCCTTTTGTAAACACCACACTTGTAAATATCAAAGTGAGTGGAATGAGATGTGTGAAGATTTCAGCGTGCAGCGTTCCTCCAGGTCAAATGCGACCTGTGTGGCCAGGTTGGCTGCCTCATAGGTTTTGCCTTTTTCTAGGCTCTATACGACACTTTCAGCTTCAGACTGTCTCTTCTAGGCTATATTAAACAGCAACCGCCATTAGAGAGAATTGTAGCGCAAACATTGTTCTTTCATTCAGATTAATTCAGGTTATAGAGCAAGACGCTTGGCCTTCTCGCTTGAGACGCACTTCCGGTTCTTGGCTATTTGTAAAACTCATAATTGTTGGTTCTGCGTAGCTAATGGTCATTGCTTTGTCGTCCATCGGTGTGTCCAGTTGAGGGAGTTCTGTTGTCGTTCACTTTGAGTATATCTCAAATATAAATCCATCTCTTATTCTTTGTCAAGCCTGAGACATATATTTGTTTCGTCTCATTGGTTGTCTGTAATGCATTTTAATTGAATATTGTAAATGCTATAAATAAAGTCAAGAAAGGAGAAGAATGGGAGGAGACGCGTAAATTTTGAGTAACATTTATAAGTAAGAAAATGAGTAGTATATCTAACATTATCGGCAGCAATTCTGAGCAACGTTTAGAAGTAACAAAGTGATAGTATTATCTAACATTATCAGCGGCCAATTCTGAGTAACGTTTAGAAGTAACAAAGTGATAGTATTATCTAACATTATCAGCGGCCAATTCTGAGTAACGTTTAGAAGTAACAAAGTGGTAGTATTATCTAACATTATCAGCGGCCAATTCTGAGTAACGTTTAGAAGTAACAAAGTGGTAGTATACCTAACACGTATATCAGCGGCGAATTCTCAGTAACATCTGGAAGTAACAAAGTCAGTAGTATATGTAACATGTCTATCAGTGGCCAATTCTCAATAACATCTGGAAGTAACAAAGCCAGTAGTATATGTAACATGTCTATCAGTGGCCAATTCTCAATAACATCTGGAAGTAACAAAGTCAGTAGTATATTAAACATTTCTACCAGTGGCCAATTCTCAATAACATCTGGAAGTAACAAAGTCAGTAGTATATGTAACATGTCTATCAGTGGCCAATTCTCAATAACATCTGGAAGTAACAAAGTCGGTAGTATATTAAACATTTCTACCAGTGGCCAATTCTCAATAACATCTGGAAGTAACAAAGTCAGTAGTATAATGTAACATGTCTATCAGTGGCCAATTCTCAATAACATCTGGAAGTAACAAAGTCAGTAGTATATTAAACATTTCTACCAGTGGCCAATTCTCAATAACATCTGGAAGTAACAAAGTCAGTAGTTATGTATCATGTCTATCAGGGGACAATTGTCAGTAAAATCTAGAAGTAACAAAGTCAGTAGTATATATAACACATAGTACATCTAACATTGTCTATCAGCAAACAACGTCATTCACACAAGCACTACCATCTAGATGCAACAACTAAACAGAAACATAAGGAAGATGATAGCTCAAACACGGCGCATATTGCAACCCCGCAACTTGTTCTTTTGAGAAGAATGCTCAGTTGTTTCCCCGACGCTGTAAGACACAAAGACATAGAACAGAATAAAGTAAACTAGAACGCTGAGCAAACAGATTTTCACCGATTGCACCTGTTTTCTGGCGACACTAATAGTAATGTCTGAAAGTGTCGACATTAGTCAGTGGTCTTACACAAGGTCCACCAGTGGAAGCTGTTCTGTGCTCTCTCATTGCTGGTGAAATAAACACATACATGAGGTAGATAAATGAGTGCTTTCATTCTGTGTGCATTTCGTGTTGGGTAAATGCAATAGGGGGTTGGAACCAGGGAGTCCAAACTTTGCCGCTCTAGGTAGGCACGGTTATCGGTGAAGACTGTATTGTCATCATTCAAGACTATATTATCATCACCATTCAAGACTATATTATCATCACCATTCAAGACTATATTATCATCACCATTGAAGACTATATTATCATCACCATTCAAGACTATATTATCATCACCATTCAAGACTATATTATCATCACCATTCAAGACTATATTATCAACACCATTCAAGACTATATTATCATCATTCAAGACTATATTATCATCAAAATTCAAGACTATATTATCATCACCATTCAAGACTATATTATCATCATCCAAGATAATATTTTCCTAATTCAAGGTCATATAATCGTCATTTAAAATTATGTTATCTTCATTCTAGACTGTATTATCATCATTCATGACTGTACTATCATCGTTTAAGACTATATTATCAGCATTCAAGACTATTATCATAAATCATGACTGTACCTTCATCGTTTATGACTATATTATCATCATTCAAGACTATATTATCATCATTCAAGACTATTATCATCATTCATGACTGTTCTATCATCGTTTAAGACTGTATTATAATCATTCAAGACTATTATCATCATGCATGACTGTACTGTCATCATTCAAGACTGTATTATAATCATTCAAGACTATATTATCATCATTCAAGATAATATTTTCCTAATTCAAGATCATATAATCGTCATTTAAAATGATATTATCGTCATTCTGAACAATATTGTTATAATATAAGACAATATTGGTATAATACAAGATCGTAATATAATCTTTTAAGGTAATATTCTTTCAAAACCATGTCATCATTTAAGCTTATATTAGCACCATTCAAGATAATCTTATCACTCAAGACCTTGTTATTATCACTCAAGATAATCTTATCATCACTCAAGACCATGTTATTAACACTCAAGACCATGTTATCATCACTCAAGACCATGTTATTATCACTCAAGATAATCTTATCATCACGCAAGACCATGTTATTAACACTCAAGACCATGTTATCATCACTCAAAACCATGTTATCATCACTCAAGACCATGTTATTATCACTCAAGACCATGCTATCATAATTCTCTGTAAGAGTTGGTTCTGATGATGATAAAAAAGTAAAGTACCATCGTCTCGCCAAGTGGCGTATAGGGAAATATGGTGTTAGTAACCCCATAGTTTACAGACCTTCATCACATGATTTGTGAGGTAATGTGGTCGGTATTACGCCCGTGCTGCTTTACTTTCCCAGAAAAAAATGCTGTACCCATTTAAGGCTGGGTGAACCCGGAAACCGTCGATTGGAATCGAACCCTACCCCTTGTCCTTTGTAGTCCAGTTCACTAACCACTGAGCTATCGCGGCTCCCTTCTGATGATGATAGGTAAGAATAATACCTGCTCCTGATGTGGTGACTAGCCTCGAATTGGCAGTTGAAACTAATGCACCTAAAGCCTGAAGCCTGTTCTGTTGTGATTAGTTCTGATTATTGTTGTCTCTTTCGAAAGGTTTCATTTAAAACGCTCGCACGCGCGCACTCATTTAGGATCAGGGTGTCCCTTTTGTTTTCATTTTTACCGACGCTACCCTGATTAGTCTCGTAGAACCTATGGGAAGTTGACCCAAAGCATAGCTTTGGTAATCGTCAGCTACTCAGTCTACCAAACAGCATCAAGATAAGGAAGGACACTTGTAATGGCATATCGCACGTATTTACATATCTTATACAGAAAAAAAAAAAGAAAAAGAAAAAAAAAGGGAGCCGCGATAGCTCAGTGGTTAGTGAACTGGACTACAAAGGACAAGGGGTAGGGTTCGATCCCAACCGACGGCTTCCAGGTTCACCCAGCCTTAAATGGGTACCGGATTTTTTTCTGGGAAAGTAAAACAGCACGGGCGTAATACCGACCACATTACCCCAAAAATCATGTGCTGAAGGTCTGTAAAATATAGGGTCACTAACACCATATTTCTCTATACGCCACTTGGCGTGACGGGGGTACTTTACTTTTTTATACAGAAAAAAAGCACTGATTTGTTATATGATGTCACAGTAGTGTGAAGTCATATATGAGGTCACTGTAACTAAGTTGCAATATTTGGAGTTACCGTTGCCGTTCTTTGCTATTATTTGCGAAGAATGCTTTTGCTGTTGATTCGACTATTTGTGTCCGTCGCATAGGGAATCCCCGATTTTTATACCGCGAAACTGGCTCGAAAATATAGCACACCTGAAACAAGAAACAATTATAAGATTGAGCCGCTATTGTTTGTTGATAGCTTTATGGAATCTTTCGATTGTTTATACTTATCGTATTCACAGGGAACAAGAAAAAGAGTTCTTAAATGTTATGTAGAGCCAGTCTTAACATATAGATGTGAATCATGGACAATAGGACAACAGACAAGAAAATCACTGTAGTCTGTAGAAATGTGGTTTTACAGAAGAATGTTGAGAATACCATGGACAGCTAAGAAGAGCAATTAACACTTTCTGAAAGAGGCCAAAGCAAAAAGAACTAATTTCCAATATTAGGAAGAAACAGTCATCATTTTTTGGCCATGTAATGAGAAGAGAACAACTGGAATATATTGTAACAACTGGAAAAATTGAGGGACGAAGAGATAGAGGGAAGCAAAGAGAAAATATGCAAGACATTTAAAAGAATGGCTTGGCAGAAAGTCAACAACAGAAATGATAAATAACTGTCTTGATCGAAAGTTGTGGAGAGGCATGATCACCTACGCCAGCAGGCCCGGTACTTGATATTGATGATTCACAGGGAAACAGGGCAACAGAAACACTAGGTATTGACAATCTAGGGGGTCCTGTGAACTATCTTCCTACCCCAGGATGAAATTTGCACCCACAACACCGTCTCGCAACTTCAGGTCACTGCGGTGCTGCCTCTACCCACGTGACGACCATCCATGTGTTTTTTTCCTCCGAGCCGCGGAGTCAAGCAAGAATCACACGGGCCCATTCCCCGCCACCTACTGACTACTATCACATGCTTTGCTCTTTCACGGGTATCATATGTAGGCCATTTGTACTGACAGAGGATCGTCACGTCCTGTGCCATTTGTGTCTGTGCGATATATCACAGGCCTGTTGGGGGATAGGGCATGATGGTCTTCTCATCCAGCTGAAAGATTCGAACCTCTGCGTGTACCTTTTGGGGGTTTCAAAGCGGTTTATCAGTTGCAAACTCCACCCCGATCACCGGGGGTTCCTATTAAGGTAGTTTTAAAACATACGAAAAGGACACTCACTCAAGAGAGAGGATGAGTGGATGAGGACCACTGCGTGTACCTCGCTTCGATGGGCTCTGGCCCTGCATCTATAGAGGCTGACCTACTGAGTTGGCAGTGTTCCCTAGCATTTGGTTTCTCGAGGCAAGGCGCTCTGCCAAGGAGTACGGTTCCATCCTGCTTCGGACCATATATTGTTCTTTGTTTTTTTTTTTCTGTTGTTGATTATTTGTCATTTTTTTCCGAGTGCTGTAAACATAACCCCTTCCTCTGAAATGATTCGCTGATTATCGCCTCGAAGTTTCCCTCTATAATAATATTCATTTATTATTATTATTTGTCTCCAGTTATACCGCCGGGAGATCTCGATCGCACCCAAGACCAACATTGCGCCAACAGGGGAGACCACGTGTAGGTGTGGTCCTGGGCACATTAGTGCTGTGGTATCGAATCGGGGACTACCAGAATCACAGAGACGATCCTATCGTTCAGCAACCAACCACATCACCTGGTGAATGGAAAGCTATGAACGCTTCTTTCATCTGTTGGTGGCGTCAAGAGCAAAACACCCCCACCCCACAGCACTAAGTACAATGAGACGAGGGGCAACATCAGCGGGCCTCAGCGTCCTTGTCGATGTTAAGTCGCTTGCCCACGAATAGGGACGTATTGCGAGATACAGTACGGGTTCTGTGCAGCTTAATAGAGAAAAAGGTCGTCGGACATCGATAGTTTAGAATCTCTGTACTGTGTGCCATCTTCGGCCTGAAGTGACAAATAGCGAATTATATGTTCATATGAAATATGAAGCGTTGTGAGGAACTTGTATCTTGACCTAAGTGTGTTGTATTGGCATTTCTTTTTCTGTATCGCTGTCGGATTTTTCCACTATTGTTGTAGGTCTATCTAAATTCGTCTTCTTTGTGCATTGAGGTCACACCACGGGCTGTTATAGACAAGCAGTGATGGCTAATTTGACACCAATAACTTAAATTATCTGCAAAAAATATTTAGTTTCTGTCTCTCTCTCTTCTCTTCCCCCCCCCCCCCCCCCCCCCGAATCTCACTTCTCAGACATGTTTAGAGTCGCAACATAGTTGAGAAATGTCATGATACAAATTCGTTTGGGAATCTCTGATTTAACGAACACGTAACTTGTTACAGGTCATGTCAGTGAACTCTTAAGCTAGCTCGGCTCACAGAAAAGTCCCTGGTGAGGTCTGTTACCGGCTCGTAAACTGATACTGAGATCTCACAGATATACATCCCGGCCCTCGAGCTGACACCCTCGACAACGGGCTCGGTGTATTGTATCTAGCGTAGAGCAAACGCGACACGGAAAAAGTTCTATTTTCAGATTGGTCTACTCGAGACAGCTGCTCACTTGTTCGGCCCGGGAGACTGCGGCGTGAGTGTGGTTATGTGGCGAGGGGACGTTTATGAGGCGGCCATGATTACAACTACAGCTAGCACGCTCAAGCTGCTCTCAGTTTTCCTGAGTGACTCAAAACGTGTGCACGTTCAGTTTACGCTTGTGACGTTCTCACACCAGGGGGGTACATTTTTTGGTTAAACAATGGCTATAACGTGCAATGTGCTTTTCATCGCCGTGACACGTGATTTGTACGACCAGAATATATCGCCTCAGTGTGCCGTCGTTACGTCACTTGCTTACATGTGTAAGTAGTAATTTACATAGTATGTCGTGCCTTGGGATGCTAATGAATACCATTAACAATTCGCATTTTAGTAGTTTTACTACTTTACTTTTTCCGGTAGGAAATTTACTTGCCAGGCGTTGTACTGACCAAATCACCAATAAGTATGTCAGTAGTCATTGGGTGTTAATGTGGTCAACAACACCATATTACCAGTATGCATAATGCGTGGTATCCATATGTTACTTATTGGTGCTACTTCGCATGACCTATGACCGTCACCGATCTTTCTTCTCTGTCTCACGCGACTTCTTTTATTCTTGATCATTTCTGTTGTCCCTACTTTGTTTTTTTGTTGTTGTGTATTTTTTTGTTTGTTTGTTTTGTTTAGTATATATCTAAATGTTTGTTTTGTTTAGTATATATCTAAATGTTTGTTTTGTTTAGTATATATCTAATGAACAATGTTAATTTAATTTGGTAGATGTACAACTGAGGTGAGCATGGCCGAATTTAGGCCCAGGCTAAATAAACTACAGCCTAGGGCCTCACAATCCAGGGAGCTCACATTTGTTTATATGATAATCTATGAGAGAGACAGCCTGGTGTTACTTTTTTGTAACAGAGGCCTCACATTTTATTTTAGCTTAGCCAACTTACTGCCTCAAAGTTTATTTTAGCTTAGCCAACTTACTGCCTCAAAGTTTATTTTAGCTTAGCCAACTTACTGCCTCAAAGTTTATTTTAGCTTAGCCAACTTACTGCCTCAAAGTTTATTTTAGCTTAGCCAACTTACTACCTCAAGTTTATTTTAGCTTAGCCAACTTACTGCCTCAAAGTTTATTTTAGCTTAGCCAACTTACTGCCTCAAGTTTATTTTAGCTTAGCCAACTTAGAGCCTCAAAGTTTATTTTAGCTTAGCCAACTTAGGGCCTCAACGTTTATTTTAGCTTAGCCAACTTACTGCCTCAAAGTTTATTTTAGCTTAGCCAACTTACTGCCTCAAAGTTTATTTTAGCTTAGCCAACATAGCGCCTCAACGTGTATTTTAGCTTAGCCAACATAGGGCTTCAACGTTTATTTTAGCTTAGCCACTTACTGCCTCAAAGTTTATTTTAGCTTAGCCAACTTACTGCCTCAAAGTTTATTTTAGCTTAGCCAACATAGGGCCTCAACGTTTATTTTAGCTTAGCCAACATAGGGCTTCAACGTTTATTTTAGCTTAGCCAACTTACTGCCTCAACGTTTATTTAGCTTAGCAACATAGGGCCTCAACGTTTATTTTAGCTTAGCCAACTTACTGCCTCAAAGTTTATTTTAGCTTAGCCAACTTACTGCCTCAAAGTTTATTTTAGCTTAGCCAACTTACTGCCTCAAAGTTTTATTTTAGCTTAGCCAACTTACTGCCTCAAAGTTTATTTTAGCTTAGCCAACTACTGCCTCAAAGTTTATTTTAGCTTAGCCAACTTACTGCCTCAAAGTTTATTTTAGCTTAGCCAACTTACTGCCTCAAAGTTTATTTTAGCTTAGCAATAGGGCTCAACGTTTATTTTAGCTTAGCCAACATAGGGCTTCAACGTTTATTTTAGCTTAGCCAACTTACTGCCTCAAAGTTTATTTAGCTTAGCCAAATTACTGCCTCAAAGTTTATTTTAGCTTAGCCAACATAGGGCCTCAACGTTTATTTTAGCTTAGCCAACATAGGGCCTCAACGTTTATTTTAGCTTAGCCAACTTACTGCCTTAAGTTTATTTTAGCTTAGCCAACATAGGGCCTCAACGTTTATTTTAGCTTAGCCAACATAGGGCCTCAACGTTTATTTTAGCTTAGCACAGTTTAAGACCTCGCCAAGTCTATAACCTGGCCCTGGATGTGAGGTACACAATAGCTTTCAGACAAAGACGCTCTGCATCTCCCCTCGACGCCAACGGCTTAGGAGGAAGGATAGAAAAAGAAGAAGAATGCTTAGCTTTCTCTGTTGCTTTTGAGCCTGAGGCAGGGTAGAGAGCGGCAGTCGTTAGTGAACAGACCACAATAGTTTGGGTTCGATCCCGACGATTGTTTTACACGGGTTGTTGTTTATTTTAGGAAAGAGACGAATGGCCCTGACGTTGTGCTGACCAGCCTACTACAAATATGCCGATGACAGAAATATATGGACGCTAACACCTTTTTTTTTGTTTCTATACGCCACGCTCGTGTCTTCACATATGTTTTCTTCAGTGAATGTATGCAATTGTACCTCTCCTAAAAATAGAGGAAGGAACTTGAGGGGTATATTTCGGTGCCGTACCAATCGTATTTAACTCTTGGGAGCTAAGGTTCGAGAAGGGAGGTCGGAATTCAGAAAACGTCCTAGTTTGTCTTGTTTCTCTTTATGTAGAGCTGCTTCATATCCTTTCATGTTTATTTTATACGCGTCAAGAACAACATTCCGTGGTCAACGGCAGATAATCTCATGGTCATCACCATCATGTGCCATATCAGTTGGCGTAGGCGATCATGTCCTTCCACAATTCTCTATCCACAGTGTATCGCATCAGTTCTGTTGTTGTTTTCCGTGGCATGATACCAAGCTATCCAAAAACGTTTCTCTTTGTCGTCCCCGATCTCTGTTTCCTTGTATTTTGCCAGTGTTCCAACTTTCATCTTCTCATGATGTGCCAAAAAAAAAAAAAAATGTTAATTGTTTCTTTCTGATGTTTCTTAGGAGCTCCCTTTTTTGTGTTGGCCTCCTAGAATTTCCTTCCTTAATCTTTTTAGCTGTTCAGGGAACTTTCAACATTCTTTTGTAAAATCCCATCTCTTCTGTCCTCTAATCGTATTTTCATTACATACCATTTATTAGACAAATTTAGATCGAGTTTTTGAACAGCTACTTTAAGTGACATGAATCTAAACTAAAAAGTATTTGTTATAAAAAAAAAGCCTATGAATTATTGTGGTGAAAAAATGTGTACTGTTTATTGAATTTAAACTGGTCAGATGGTTGCTGTCTCCGTAATGAAAGTCCTCACCCCACCCACTAACCACTAATGAATATTAGACATTCATCTTAAAAAGTTAGTTTGAAAATGTAAACCACTGTTGTGTCTCATCATGCCATCATCTCCTGTCTCCAGTATGCCACCATCTCCTGTCTCATCATACCACCATCTCCTGTCTCATCATACCATATCTCCTGTCTCATCATGCCACCATCTCCTGTCTCATCATACCACCATCTCCTGTCTCATCATGCCACCATCCCCTGTCTCCAGTATGCCACCATCTCCTGTCTCATCTTACCACCATCTCCTGTCTCATCATATCACCATCTCCTGTCTCATCATCCCACCATCTCCTGTCTCATCATACTACCATCTCCTGTCTCATAAAACAACAATCTCCTGTCTCATCATACCATCATCTCCAGTCTCATCATAACACCATCTCCTGTCTCATCATACCACCATCCCCTGTCTCATCATACCACCATCTCCTGTCTCATCATACCACCATCTCATATCTCATATGATCACCATCTCATTTCTCATCATGCCACAATCTCCTGTCTCAGTATGCCACCATCTCCTGTCTCAGTATGCCACCATTTCCTATCTCATCATAACACCATCTCCTGTCTCACCATGCCACAATTTCCTGTCTCAATCTACCACCATCTCATATCTCATCTGATCACCATCTCATTTCTCATCATGCCACTGTCTCCTGTCTCATCACGCCACCATTTCATGTCTCATCATACCAATATATCCCATATAGCTCAGTATGCCACCATCTCCTGTCTCATCACGCCACCATTTCATGTCTCATCATGCCACCATTTCATGTCTCATCATACCAATATATCCCGTATAGCTCAGTATGACACCACCTCCTGTTTCAGTATGCAACCATCTCCTGTCTCATCACGCCACCATTTCATGTCTCATCACGCCACCATTTCATGTCTCATCATACCAATATATCCCGTATAGCTCCTAATGACACCACCTCCTGTTTCAGTATGCCACCGTCTCCTGTCTCATCACGCCACCATCTCATACCTCATCATGCCACTGTCTCCTGTCTCATCACGCCACCATTTCATGTCTCATCATACCAATATATCCCGTATAGCTCAGTATGACACCACCTCCTGTTTCAGTATGCCACCGTCTCCTGTCTCATCACGCCACCATCTCATATCTCATCATACCTGTATGACCTACCTTGCATCATTGAGGGTGACAGGGCTTAGGACATTTTGTTAGATCATAGTCTGTGTGGAATGCCATTTCCTCTGCTCTGAAATAAATAGTTATTCGAAAAACATAATGAAATAACTATACAAAAGGTATAATAAAATAGTTATACGAGAAGTATATGTTAAATAGTTGCATGAGAGGTGTATTAAAATAGTTAAACGAGAGGTGTTTGTTATATGGTTGTACGAAAGTTGTACGTTTAAATATTATCACGAGACGTGTTTTTTTATGTGTTGTCTCAAAATATATATTAGCCAAACAGGCGGACGCTTAGAAGGCAGAATCTGCGAACACTTATATAACATCACACATGATTCTGGCACTCCTATCTCCTCCCATTTTAAATCGCCGGGCCATAGTAACTTTGATGACTTCCGTGTTACTGGCATCATCTCTTGCTACTCTGATGGCTTCCGTGTTACTGGCATTCATCTCTTTTTTTTACTCTGATGACTTCCGTGTTACTGGCATCATCTCTTGTACTCTGATGACTTCCGTGTTATTGGCATCATCTCTTGCTACTCTGATGACTTCCGTGTTACTGGCATTCATCTCTTGCTACTCTGATGACTTCCGTGTTACTGGCATCATCTCTTGCTACTCTGATGACTTCCGTGTTACTGGCATCATCTCTTGCTACTCTGATGACTTCCGTGTTACTGGCATCATCTCTTGCTACTCTGATGACTTCCGTGTTACTGGCATCATCTCTTGCTACTCTGATGACTTCCGTGTTACTGGCACCATACCTTGGAGTGTCTAACACTCCCCATCACTGGCTCCTTACTGGCATTCATCTCTTGCTACTCTGATGACTTCCGTGTTACTGGCATTCATCCCTTGCTACTCTGATGACTTCCGTGTTACTGGCATCATCTCTTGCTACTCTGATACCCAATGTATGTTCACGTTGGAGAACCAACTCATAGTCCCTTTTGAAACTCTCCGACCGAGAGGTTTCAACTCTTTTCACTCTTTTTTTTTTTTTAAATCAATGGTCTCCTCTCCATTTCTTCCTTGCGTCCTATCTCTCGTCCTCCGTGCGTTCTTTTTATCACTTCTTTTGCTCTTCTTCCCCCTTGTTTTCCCCCTTTCCTCCTCTCTCTTTTACTTTTTTTCTAGTTTTCTTCGGCCACCGTCTTTCGTTTTCCCGCCATTTTGTTAGATCTATGTTGTGTTTTCTGGCTTGTATTTGTGCATTTAATTTAAGTTTGTTATACTTGATGAATCCTTTTGCCTAAACGTTGTAGTATGTCTTGTCTTTCTGTTAATTTAGCTGCTCCATTCGATTTTATGTTTATTTTATATGTTCTCAGCAGCTATACTCGCGGCCCCTCATAATATGTAATAATTTATGTATTTGATATTTGTGCTTATCTCTTTTTATGTGTGTACTCAAATAGTTATGCCATATTAATTCACATATATTTTCTGCTTGGCGTAGCATGTTTCTGAATAATGTGGGTTGCTTTACGCCTGTGCCGTTTTTTTTCATGAGACACAATCCAATACCCATATAAGGTTGGGTGAACCCAGATTGAAACATGACCTCTTGTTTTTGATAGACAAGTTCAGTTCTTGAAACACTCTTCTACCGCGGCTGTCTCACAGGTTAGTGCTTTCTCCAAGTTTACCTGATCCTAGTTTAGTGTTTTCACGTGCACCCAAACACACAAACCACGACTCCTTGTTGTACAAGAAGTGGAAGCCAGTCATAGTCTGAGAAATGTTCCATCAGTTTATGTTGAAGATGACCTGTTCGTACTGTATTCCTTCCTTCCTTAAACTTGATATGTTAATAAAGTTATGTTATGTTAGAATCATATCAACGCACTCCTGGCACGTCCGTGGGTGCTGCGATCTTCTTTATGAAACGCCGAGAAGGGAGAACCCTGACCCTTGTGCACGAACACCGTTCAACGTCCTGGCTAGATTTCCTTAACAACTTTTATCCCCCGACAGAGGCCATTATGGCATACTCTTTTCGACTTTTAACTGCAAATAGTTCTTTAACGAGCGAATAATTCACAGGGGGCCTGGTTTTTGCCGTTATCCGAGAGGGCTAAACATCGAATCTCACTACCCAAAGACAGGGGGCGAGATATGCCACGAAGAAACGCAGGAATTTGAAACAAAACCCATGGCCTGTTGTGAAGTAGTTGCACTAAATGAAGCATTCAGATGTTGAACGTCGTGTAGAGACTGCTGTGTGTAATAGAGGAGCAAGAGGAAGTTGGCAAGGGCATATTGTTTGTAATAAACTAAACTTCAGATTCAGATACAAAGATATCTGCAATGCATCCCAGAAAATAATAAACTTTATTGAAAAACTGGGAAAATATTGCAGATGATTAGCACATGGAGAAGCTATATATGATGCGGTATAAAAAATATGGGGGGGGGGGGGAATCAAAGTTAGGGGGGGGGGGGGGGAGTCGTAAGATAAAAGAGGTGAAACACCTCGACGTAAAAATGTCTTGCTGATTCAACAGCAGGACCTGCCATTCAAATATCGGCAAAACTATCCGTAAGAGATGCTCTTTGACAAAACAGCGGCAGGCAGTTGCTGTTAAAAAGAAGATGGGCCTGTTTCCAGCGGTTTATAAATTCGCAAAAGACCATATCGCTGAAACCATACACAGATTTGAATTTCCTAGCTTAATTTAGTTATATCACCATGTGGTCGCATGTACCTTGCAGAACGTTTGCATTCACCACAGCTCGTCTGAAAGAATCTCTGCCTGTAGCCAGATCTCCCATTTTTTCTGTTGTAATTTTCAAGGCCTCCTTGATTTTTTTAAACCACCCTCTTCTTGGTCTGCCCTGACGCGTCGCCCAGGAATCATGCCTTCCTTTATTGTTCTTTACAGTTCGCTGTCTCTTTTTATCGTCACGTTAAGGGCGGATGTCGGAAAAAAGTAGTCGGACGAGCGCAGAAGGTTAAAGTTCAAGTTGTCATCATCATCATCATCATCATCATCATCATCATCATCATCATCATCATCATCATCATCATCATCATTTCTCTCGTTATACAGGATTTGGTGGGGTGTTTTCTCCCCTTCTCTCCGGCGTCTAGGTAGCTTGAGGATCTTACCCTGCCTACTTATGTTGTTGCAAGGTATCATTAATAAATTAATATCACCGCGCCAGTTTTTCCTTGCTTTCCCCTCGTGGTCTATATCCATTTATAAACGTGAATGGCACAGTATTTTCATACATTCAGTAAAGATAGCCAAACTATTGTCATTGCTGCCTCTGTTAACGGTGTTCACATTGTTACAATTTCACCTGCTACATCTTCTATTTAGCAGAATCATTTGACACGTTATATAAAGTAAAGAACCCCCGTAACACCAAGTGGCGTATAGGGAATATGGTGTTAGTGACCATACATTGTACAGACCTTCAGCACATGATTTTTGGGGTAATGTGGTCGGTATTACGCCCGTGCATGCCGCTTTACTTTCCAGAAAAAAAAATTGGTACCAAATAAAGGCTGGGTGAACGGAAGCCGTCGGTTGGGATCGAACACGACCTGTTGTCCTTTGTAGCCCAGTTCACTAACCACTGAACTATCGCGGCTCCATATATATATATATATATATATATATATATATATATATATATATATATATATATATATATATATATGTGTATATATACATATATATTAACGTGCACGGTATTTAAAATACCATTGATAAACCACAGATAACATTTATTATATACACAAGCGTCTCTTGATTCTCTTTCCCGTTTCCCACTTTTCCATGTTAAGCCTCTGTAATCATTCCCCCTTTTTATCTCTCTAATCTCTGATGTGACGTCCACTCCCACGGCCTAACAGATCTTACCACCATGCTGCAGTATACTCATTACATGTTCTGCTATATGGCCAGCTTTTTTTTTGTTCATGGAATCTGACCAGCAATGCATGTGTGTCTTAGTAATTAACTTGCATACGATCTTTGTGGTTGAGAATGAATAAGAGTTGTGCTGTATAGGACAGGAAATATAACAGGTTGAGAATGAATAAGAACTGTGCTGTACAGGACAGGAATATAACAGGTTGAGAATGAATAAGAACTGTGCTGTACATGACAGGAAATATAACAGGTTGAGAATGAATAAGAACTGTGCTGTACAGGACAGGAAATATAACAGGTTGAGAATGAATAAGAACTGTGCTGTACATGACAGGAAATATAACAGGTTGAGAATGAATAAGAACTGTGCTGTACATGACAGGAAATATAACAGGTTGAGAATGAATAAGAACTGTGCTGTACAGGACAGGAAATATAACAGGTTGAGAATGAATAAGAACTGTGCTGTACATGACAGGAAATATAACAGGTTGAGAATGAATAAGAACTGTGCTGTATAGGACAAGAAATATAACAGGTTGAGATTGAATAAGAACTGTGCTGTATAGGACAAGAAATATAACAGGTTGAGAATGAATAAGAACTGTGCTGTATAGGACAGGAAATATAACAGGTTGAGATTGAATAAGAACTGTGCTGTACAGGACAGGAAATATAACAGGTTGAGAATGAATAAGAACTGTACTGTATAGGACAGGAAATATAACAGGTTGAGAATGAATAAGAACTGTGCTGTATAGGACAGGAATATAACAGGTTGAGAATGAATAAGAACTGTACTGTATAGGACAGGAAATATAACAGGTTGAGAATGAATAAGAACTGTGCTGTACAGGACAGGAATATAACAGGTTGAGAATGAATAAGAACTGTGCTGTATAGGACAGGAAACATAACAGGTTGAGAATGAATAAGAACTGTGCTGTACATGACAGGAAATATAACAGGTTGAGAATGAATAAGAAATGTGCTGTACATGACAGGAAACAACAGAAAGCTGTACTGTTTTATTATGATTTAAACTCATCGCAGTTTCACAGTGGCGCAGGACGTAACGATCGTTACAGTTGCATAGGATGTTAACGCAGCAAGCAGGCAGTTGATGACGGGAAGTAGTTAAAGTGAATCCTGTCTTGGCTACAGTATCTTGTATCACAGAGTAGCCGTCAACTGATGTCAGACGTTGATGTAGCTGCCATTTATCTCACTCGAGACCTCAATTGATCATTTCTTCTTAGTGTTCATCTGTTAAATGGACGTGGATGCATTGTGTCGCTAGTTTAGTGCAAGCCGCAATATCTGCGCTTTTCGACCCGACACATCCGTTTTCAGCACGAGTAGATTTCTTCTTCTACCTTTCAGCTCCCTGTGGAGCATAGGTCTTCAACAACACTTCCAAGTCGTTCTGTTTCTTGCCATTCTTTTAAGATCATTCCATGTCGTCCCCATCATCTTCATCTCTACTTCTGTCAGTCTTCTCAAAGAATTTATTGGTCTTCCTCTTTGTCTTTTCCCCTGAGGATTCTAAAAAAGGGCCTGTTGTGTAATACTCTCATTTGGCTTCCACAGTGTGTGTCCTATTCAGCGCCATCGTCTTCGCTGTATCTCTTTATCCACTGGTATTTGACTGGTACATATCCATAATTCTATGTTAGTGATTTTGTCCTGCCATTTCCATCCTTTTATTCTGCGTAAGCATCCATTAATGAAAGTCTGTATCTTCATGATTGTCAATTTTGTTGTCCTCCATGTTTCACAGCCATATAATAGGACTGGAGTTTAAATTGGAGTTCTTAACGAGTAGATTTGCTTCAAGTTTTTGTCCGGTCAGTGACCATTATTGGCCTACTATTTTCAACTTTAAATTTATCGAAGTTTCTTTAACTTGTACGAGTGCACACGGAGCCATCTGATCTTCGCAGTTATCTCAGAGAACTAGACGTGGGATCTCAGAGAACTATACGTGGGATCTCAGAGAACTAGACGTGGGATCTCAGAGAACTAGACGTGGGATCTCAGAGACAGAGGAGAGTCTCCAGGAAACGGTGCGTTTAAAATGGAACATTTCCACATGCTGTACCACAGGATTCGAACTCGAAGTCTTCTTGCCCTGAGACCAACGTTTTGCCTCTAGAACTCTCTCCTCCCCCAGTCCCCTATAGCAATCTACAGGTTCCACATCATTAAAGAGTTACAGAGAAGCGATATTTAGGCTGTTGGGTCAATAACTAAGCAACAAGCGACCGGCTAACTATCCAACTAACTAATCAATCAACCAACCAACTAACCTAGAAAATTCAACTTCCCTATCTTTCCTTCCCCATTTGCCTCAACATCGAAGGAATAAATAGATGTGGTCTTTAGCTGTTCTGTTTATCTCCTGCTATCATGTTTTCTCGTGCCAAATAAATTGCCGATCCGTCTCGCTCATCACTTTATTCTAGCAGCTTTTGTTGATGGCTCGTCGTGTCACATTTAGTTCTGTTTGCCATATCATGTCTCTTTATGCAACCAACCGACCAGAACAAAATCAGCCAACCTATCAACCAACTAACCATCTCTCTAATCCCTTTTTTAAAACACTTTTCTGATCTCTCGGACCCTATCACAATCTCATTATTACCCCCCCCCCCCCTCCCCCTTTTATCATCTGCCTAACTCTCTCTCTCACTCAATGTTTCACTCATTTGCACCTTTCTCACACTCTTTCTTTAGTAAATCTTCACTTTCCCTCTCTTTTGTCGTCTCTTCTTCTTTTTCTATTTCTCCCCATCATCTCCTCCTATCTCATATACACGTATCTGTACCCTTATATCTTTCTCATCTCCCCTCCTTGTGTTACACATGTAACCCCAGAACTATATCAGTAACTAGCTATCTCCACCCCTCTCCTATCCCAGATATCTCTAGATCATGTCATACACATCCGTCTCTCGTCATCTCGGCGACCTCTATCAGGTTTCCCTGCTACAATCAGCCATGGAGTCGACCAGGTCTCAACAGCGTATCCTGGCATATCTTAACGCTTAATGAATTTTTTGGTGACGATAACGACTTCAATTGAAGGTGGCTGGGCTGGAAATGACAACTAGACGCAGAGTAGTCGCGACAGAGATAACAAGTGTAGACTAGACATGTGCGCGCTTTGTGAAGGATGAACAAGGACTAAGCAAAGTTAAGGAACTTCATTGTGCAAGATGTTGCAAAGTTTGCCAGTCTGAAGGATGATTTGTTGGGTCTGCTTTAAGTAAAGAAATTCAGATAAATGTATTGGGCATGTAGCAAAATGGTGCAATTTCTGTGAAGACAAAACATAAATGTTTATTTTCAACTTCACAGGCGTGGTTTCTGGGAGACAAAACAATAATGATCACTTGCAACAACACAGACGTGGTTTCTGGGAAACAAAACAATAATGATCACTTGCAACAACACAGACGTGGTTTTTTGTGGAGACAAAACAATAATGATCACTTGCAACAACACAGACGTGGTTTCCGGGAGACAAAACAATAATGATCACTTGCAACAACACAGACGTGGTTTCTGGGAGACAAAACAATAATGATCACTTGCAACAACACAGACGTGGTTTTTGTGGAGACAAAACAATAATGATCACTTGCAACAACGCAGACGTGGTTTTTGTGGAGACAAAACAATAATGATCACTTGCAACAACACAGACATGGTTTTTGTGGAGACAAAACAATAATGATCACTTGCAACAACACAGACGTGGTTTTTGTGGAGACAAAACAATAATGATCACTTGCAACAACACAGACGTGGTTTCTGGGAGACAAAACAATAATGATCACTTACAACAACACAGACGTGGTTTTTGTGGAGACAAAACAATAATGATCACTTGCAACAACACAGACGTAGCTTTTGTGGAGACAAAACAATAATGATCACTTGCAGCAACACAGACGTGGTTTTGTGGAGACAAAACAATAATGATCACTTGCAACAACACAGACGTGGTTTTTGTGGAGACAAAACAATAATGATCACTTGCAACAACACAGACGTGGTTTCTGGGAGACAAAACAATAATGATCACTTGCAACAACACAGACGTGGTTTTTGTGGAGACAAAACAATAATGATCACTTGCAACATCACATACGTGGTTTTTGTGGAGACAAAACAATAATGATCACTTGCAACAACACAGACGTGGTTTTTGTGGAGACAAAACAATAATGATCACTTGCAACAACACAGACGTGGTTTTTGTGGAGACAAAACAATAATGATCACTTACAACATCACAGACGTGGTTTTTGTGGAGACAAAACAATAATGATCACTTGCAACAACACAGACATGGTTTTTGTGGAGACAAAACAATAATGATCACTTGCAACATCACAGACGTGGTTTTTGTGGAGACAAAACAATAATGATCACTTCCAACAACACAGATGTGGTTTTTGTGGAGACAAAACAATAATGATCACTTGCAACAACACAGACGTGGTTTTTGTGGAGACAAAACAATAATGATCACTTACAACAACACAGACGTGGTTCCTGTCAACGTAAATTGCTAGAAACCCACGTATGCACACGCTCATTCACGCATGTGCCGGTATTGTTTGAAATGCGAACACGCAATAAAAGTGCACAACTTGTAGCCGAACATGGCGACAGTGGTGTGTGCCCGATTCTCGTGAAACTTTTGTTAGCTCTTGTCGTGTGTTAGTTGAGCATTAGTCATCGGACCTTTGTTGGTTTTCATCTGATTAATTTGTTGGTTTCAGTCATTGTACTTTTTTGTTTCGGTTCATAATTATCATCACATTGTTGTCTCTTTGTTGGTGTCTGCCATTGAACTTTTGTTGGGGTCTATGAAAAATATTTTGTAAGTCTCTCTCTGTCTGCTTATTTCCTCAGTGTATTTTTGTGGGTTTTTCTCGTTGTGTTTTTGATGGTACTACTGACATTGCTATTTTCTCCAATCCATTCTTGTATTGTTTCTTTGGTGTACGCCAATAAACCCTCGCGCTTCACTTCTATACTACGCTCAGTCTCCCTGAATCGCATCTTTCACTCCATTCTCTTCATCTTTTTTCATCCCTTTTTCCTTTCACATTTTTTTTCCTACTCACGTCCGTCCTAAAGAAATTAGGTTAAATACAAAAATAAAAATTTTCAACTCAAATGTTAAGTCGGTCCTATTATATGGCTGTGAAACATGGAGAACAACAAAATTGACAATCATGAAGATACAGACTTTCATTAATGGATGCTTACGCAGAATAAAAGGATGGAAATGGCAGGACAAAATCACTAACATGGAATTATGGAAATGTACCAGTCAAATACCAGTGGATAAAGAGATACAGCGAAGACGATGGTGCTGGATAGGACACACACTACGGAAGCCAACTGAGAGTATTACACAACAGGCCCTTTTTTGGAATCCTCAGGGGAAAATACAAAGAGAAAGACCAAGGAATTCTTGGAGAAGACAGATAGAAGCAGAGATGAAGATGATGGGCAAAACATGGAATGATCTTAAAAGAGTGGCAAGAAACAGAACGACTTGGAAAGTGTTTGTTGAAGACCTATGCTCCACAGGGAGCTAAAAAGGTAGAAGAAGAAGAAGAAGAAGAAGAAGAAGAAGACGTCGGTCCCGCCCCCTTTCTTTTGCCGGAGCCCCTATTAAAAAATAAATAAATAAAAGGGAAAACTCAAATTTCTATTCTTCACTTCTTGCTTCCTCCTTCCATCATCGTCTAGCTTCCCGCATCTCACGTGAACGAGCGTTGATGTATTACACACACCCGGCAGCATCATGGGTACATAAAACAGCTTGCAGGACTGTCACAGTGTGATTCACCTATTGTGAACCACGTGTTGGTGATTCTCGTCCCTACAAGCGGGCGGCGTTAATATGAGGCCTGCAGCAGCTTGTCGGCTACTAAATATATGCTGCCTTTGACCTCTTTAGTTGAACCAAGCACATTATCTGTGGGGAGATGTGAGAAAGAAGAAATATTGGTGATTTCCACGTTCATTATCTGCTCTTGAGCGAGTGGCCGAATCGATAACTTGTCGGGCTCCAAATCTGGAGAATGCAGGTTCGAATCCTAGCAGGGTCCTAATTTTTTTTTTTTTATCCGGGGTGAAATAAAAATTTAAAAAATCGGACTCAAACACCTCGTGACGACTGCACTGGACAAGCGGCCTGTGTTCCCCGGTCCAATACGTTCGCAAAAGTTAACATCAAAACAAATAACACCGGAGCTAAAACTAAGAACAACAAAATGTTACATCTTTTCAATATTCCTATATGGTGCAGAAACATGGACATTAGGCAAGAAAACAGAACAGAGAATTGAAGCCTTTGAAATGTGGATATATAGAAGGATAGGTAGAATTGGATGGAAAGAACAGAAAACAAATGATGACGTCTTAAAACAACTAAAAATGAATAGAGAACTACTGAACACAATTCAAACAAGACAAATGCGATTTTTTGGCCGTGTTAAAAGACACAACAGCCTACTAAAAGTAATCTTGGAGGGGAAAATAAAAGTTAAAAGAGGCAGAGGCAGACCAAGACTAACATGGACGAGTAACATAAAAAAATGGACAAATCAGCCTATGACTACCTGCACCATCAAAGCAAGAGACAGCAGAATGGCGCTCCATGGTAGCCAAGTTACCTTTGTTGCGGAAATGGCACCTGATGATGGGGATGATGATTTAACATTAAAGTATTATCTCTCTATGAAAACTGACACATACTTTGTATGTTGCGTCACGTGCCTGGAGCACTCTCGCCTTCCCTCCCCCGAATTTACTCCATGCCAGTGTTCATGCTGAGGAATCTTTTAGAGAACCATACTGTAGCTTGATGGTTAACCACACCCTTTCTTGCTATTTTCCCCTCTCTGTAGCTTGCTGGTTAACCACACCCTTTCATGCTATTTTCCCCTCTCTGTAGACTGCTTGTTAACCACACCCTTTCGTGCTATTTTACACTCTCTGTAGCCTGCTGGTTAACCACACCCTTTCTTGCTATTTTACACTCTCTGTAGATTGCTGGTTAACCACACCCTTTCTTGCTATTTTACACTCTCTGTAGATTGCTGGTTAACCACACCCTTTCTTGCTATTTTCCCTTCTCTGTAGACTGCGTGTTAACTACAACCTTTCTTGCTATTTTCCCTTCTCTGTAGACTGCTTGTTAACCACATCCATTCTTGCTATTTTCCCTTCTCTGTAGACTGCGTGTTAACTACAACCTTTCTTGCTATTTTCCCTTCTCTGTAGACTGCTTGTTAACCACATCCATTCTTGCTATTTTCCTCTCTCTGTAGACTGCTTGTTAACCACACCCTTTCTTGCTATTTTCCACTCTCTGTAGACTGCTTGTTAACCACACCCTTTCTTGCTATTTTACACTCTCTGTAGACTGCTTGTTAACCACACCCTTTCTTGCTATTTTACACTCTCTGTAGACTGCTTGTTAACCACACCCTTTCTTGCTATTTTCCTCTCTCTGTAGACTGCTTGTTAACCACAACCTTTCTTGCTATTTTCCACTCTCTGTAGACTGCTTGTTAACCACAACCTTTCTTGCTATTTTCCACTCTCTGTAGACTGCTTGTTAACCACAACTTTCTTGCTATTTTCCACTCTCTGTAGACTGCTTGTTAACCACACCCTTTCTTGCTATTTTCCACTCTCTGTAGACTGCTTGTTAACCACAACCTTTCTTGCTATTTTCCACTCTCTGTAGACTGCTTGTTAACCACACCCTTTCTTGCTATTTTCCACTCTCTGTAGACTGCTTGTTAACCACACCCTTTCTTGCTATTTTCCTCTCTCTGTAGACTGCTTGTTAACCACAACCTTTCTTGCTATTTTCCACTCTCTGTAGACTGCTTGTTAACCACATCCTTCTTGCTATTTTCCACTCTCTGTAGACTGCTTGTTAACCACACCCTTTCTTGCTATTTTCCACTCTCTGTAGACTGCTTGTTAACCACAACCTTTCTTGCTATTTTCCACTCTCTGTAGACTGCTTGTTAACCACACCCTTTCTTGCTATTTTCCACTCTCTGTAGACTGCTTGTTAACCACACCCTTTCTTGCTATTTTCCTCTCTCTGTAGACTGCTTGTTAACCACAACCTTTCTTGCTATTTTCCACTCTCTGTAGACTGCTTGTTAACCACACCCATTCTTGCTATTTTCCACTCTCTGTAGCTTGCTGGTTAACCACACCCTTTCTTGCTATTTTCCACTCTCTGTAGACTGCTTGTTAACCACACCCATTCTTGCTATTTTCCTCTCTCTGTGGACTGCTTGTTAACCACATTTCTTGCTATTTTCCCCTCTCTGTAGACTGCTTGTTAACCACACCCATTCTTGCTATTTTCCCTTCTATATAGATGCTTGTTAACCACACCCGTTTTGGCTATTTTCCACTCTCTGTAGCTTGCTGGTTAACCACACCCTTTCTTGCTATTTTCCCCTCCGCAGGATCATGTGCCATCAATGACCGTTCTCCAGCAGTCATCTCCTTTGCTGTCTCCTCTAATCAGGTATTACCAAAGCTATCGCTGTGATCTCTCTGCCCGACAGTTTTGCTCTTCATTTGTTTAACCTCTTCCCTATTTCCCCTTATTCATTACCCAGATCGTTCCTATCTACCATGTCACTATTGATTGCACGATGTCTATGTTGCACCTCCATACTTTCGTTCTTGGATTCCTCTTTCTCTTATCCCTTTACTGTGTTCATCCATCTATTACTCCTCTTCACTGTCAGGCTTTGAAAAGAATAATTAATTTGTCGTAGTTGTGTTGTTTCCTTCAAATATCGGCACCTGCCACTATCTCTGTATGTGGATATGGGTAGTGTATCTAGAAAAACAATATCCCCTATGGAGATGGAATGCTACAGAAAAACCACATAGGTCCCATGCTTAATTAACTCTTTCCGTACGGAAGCCTTTTATCAATGCATCGGAAGAGATTTAAGAGACAACGTTTTTCATGATTTAAAAAATCACTCTACATATTTATATTTATCTACATATAACATGTTATATATGAATTTTAGATAATTGAATAAGGTATTAGATTTTACCAATACCAAGATGATGCAAGACATGTAGAAAGAATATATTTTAATGACGGTTTACACTAATCAAATTGAGAGTGACGCACAGTGCGGCGAAACGTACGTGGCTGAAATCGGCTTGCCGCACAGTGCGGCGAAACGTACGGAAAGAGTTAAACGCGCAACAGAGTGATGATTAGTGACTACTTTATTCACGACCGGGTCCGACCGACGACTTTTAGGTTCACCAAACCTTAAATGAGGACTGGATTTTATTTTTCTGGGAAAGAGATACGACACTGGCACTTCCTCGCTCCCTCCCTCCATTTTGACTAATTTGTCCAAATCACGTGAGTATTGTTCTCCGCTCACGAATAATGCCATTTTGTCTTTCTGTTTCAGATGAGAGCAACACTTACACATCAGTTGAACTTATAAGGAGGCGTCAAGCCTGCAAACGTAACAAGACTTTAATAGGTCCAGGGGTTACATAGTCAGGACCTACCCGTTGTGTAGTATCTGATCAAATTCTGCCAGCTGGTGAAGGTCACAAATCAACAGACTAAACCTTGCCAGTGTCAAGGGGGCACACTCACTGCCAACATGACGCTCTCTCTAAAGATTAGCGCTGTGGAGCTCAACGTCATCAAGACCATGCAGTTTGAGCCGTCCACAATCGTCTATGATGCCTGTAGGATGATCAGGGAAAGGATTCCAGAGGAAAACAGCGGAAATCGTAAGCAGTTTACAGTTATCTTTGAATTTTTTAACCTTTTTCTTTGTTTCTGTTTCCTTGTCATGAACTTTGTTCTGTTTATTCTCATTTCTTGATTTTGTACTGTTTTTTTCTTCCCTTGATTATATATTATTCTTTATTTTACTGTTCATTATTTGTTATCTTTGTTCTTTTTTTTCCCTTATCATTTCTCATTTTCTTTTCAAGATTTTTCCACATACATATCTTTTCATTCCTTGTTAGATCATATTTTTTCTTTTAAGATTTCGACAATTTTCTTAGTTTCATGGGATTTGTTAATATAGAATACTTAGTAATGCATCATCTGCTAGGATGGTGGTGGTGGGATCTGATGATATAGAAGAGAGTAGAGCTTTATGGAGTATTTAGTAGAGATTGTACTTCTCTAATGATAAATGGAGTATGCAGTAGAGATTGTACTTCTTATCTAATGATAAATGGTGTGTAGTAGTAGATTGTACTTCTTATTTAATGATGAATGGAGTATGTAGTAGAGATTGTACTTCTTATCTAATGATAAATGGAGTATGTAGTAGAGATTGTACTTCTTATCTAATGATAAATGGAGTGTAGTAGTAGATTGTACTTCTTATTTAATGATGAATGGAGTATGTAGTAGAAATTGTACTTCTTATCTAATGATAAATGGAGTATGTAGTAGAAATTGTACTTCTTATCTAATGATAAATGGAGTGTAGTAGTAGATTGTACTTCTTATCTAATGGTAAATGGAGTATGTAGTAGAAATTGTACTTCTTTTCTAATGGTAAATGGAGTATGTAGTAAAAATTGTACTTCTTTTCTAATGGCAAATGGAGTATGTAGTAGTAGATTGTACTTCTTATCTAATGGTAAATGGAGTATGTAGTAGAAATTGTACTTCTTTTCTAATGGTAAATGGAGTATGTAGTAGTAGATTGTACTTCTTATCTAATGGTAAATGGAGTATGTAGTAGAGATTGTACTTCTTATCTAATGGTAAATGGAGTATGTAGTAGAAATTGTACTTCTTATCTAATGGTAAATGGAGTATGTAGTAGAAATTGTACTTCTTATCTAATGGTAAATGGAGTATGTAGTAGAGATTGTACTTCTTATCTAATGGTAAATGGAGTATGTAGTAGAGATTTTACTTCTTATCTAATGGTAAATGGAGTATGTAGTAGGGATTGTACTTCTTATCTAATGGTAAATGGAGTATGTAGTAGGGATTGTACTTCTTATCTAATGGTAAATGGAGTATGTAGTAGAAATTGTACTTCTTGTCTAATGGTAAATGGAGTATGTAGTAGAGATTGTACTTCTTATCTAATGGTAAATGGAGTATGTAGTAGAAATTGTACTTCTTTTCTAATGGTAAATGGAGTATGCAGTAGAAATTGAGATTGTACTTCTTATCTAATGGTAAATGGAGTATGTAGTAGAGATTGAACTTCTTATCTAATGGTAAATGGAGTATGTAGTAGAGATTGAACTTCTTATCTAATGGTAAATGGAATATGTAGTAGAGATTGAACTTCTTATCTAATGGTAAATGGAATATGTAGTAGAGATTGAACTTCTTATCTAATGGTAAATGGAATATGTAGTAGAGATTGAACTTCTTATCTAATGGTAAATGGAATATGTAGTAGAGATTGAACTTCTTATCTAATGATAAGATCTGCTAGGATGGATTAGCTGGCTCCAAATTCTCCAGCAGAGCGCATGATATTAAGAAAGCTATCACAACTTACTGCACCAATAACATGAATCTATGAGTTAACAGCTAGCTTTCACCCTGTGGTATTTATAGCTCAACTCTGCCTATTTTCTTTTACATTTCTTTCTTTTTTCTTCCTTTAAGTTAGTTTATTTTTCATGCTTTAATCGTTTCTCTTCCCACTTTCTTCTGTATTTGAATGTATCTTTCTTTCTTTCTTTCTTTCTTTCTTTCTTTCTTTCTTTCTTTCTTTCTTTCTTTCTTTCTTTCTTTCTTTCTTTCTTTCTTTCTTTCTTTCTTTCTTTCTTTCTTTCTTTCTTTCTTTCTTTCTTTCTTTCTTTCTTTCTTTCTTTCTTTCTTTCTTTAGAAAGTACCTCCTTTCTTTTATGACTTCAAAAAAATATTTCACTCTATTATTATTTAAAATATATTATTATTTAAAATATTTATTTATTTCTGTTCATTTCTTTCTTTCTCATTTTAATTCTCTACACACACGTGGGCACACGCACACACACACAGTTGCTTATCTATTTGTTTCTACTTTAGTTTTTTTTTCAGATGATAATTATTGTATTATTATTTTCTTCAATTTTGTTTCTGGTTTAGTTTGCCTATTGTATTGTATATATTTTACAAATATTTATTACCATTGTCATCATCATCAAGTACCGGACCTGCTGGTGTAGGTGATCATGTCTCTCCCCAACTTTCGATCGCAACAGTTATTTATCATTTCTGCTGTTTAACTTCTGCCAAGCCATTCTCTTAAAAAAAAGTAAAGTACCCCCCGTCACGCCAAGTGGCGTATAGGGAAATATGGTGTTAGTGACCCTATATTTTACAGACCTTCAGCACATGATTTTTGGGGTAATGTGGTCGGTATTACGCCCGTGCTGCTTTTACTTTCCCAGAAAAAATCCGGTACCCATTTAAGGCTGGGTGAACCCGGAGCCGTCGGTTGGGATCAAACCCTACCCCTTGTCCGTAGTAGTCCAGTTCACTAACCACTGAGCTATCGCGGCTCCCACTAATTTTTAGGGAATTAGTAAAACCCAGGTGTCCTCGCCAGGGTACGAACCCCGGCTGTTGCCGTGGTAAGCCAACCGCCTATCGATTGCGCTAACCGGACACCCCCATTCTCTTATGCTGTCTGGTATCTTTTCTCTTTGCTTCTCTCTATCTCTTTGCCCCTCAATTTTTCCATTTGTCACAATATATTCAAGCAGTTCACTTCTCATTATATGGTCAAATGTGATGATTGTTTCTTCCTAATATTGGAAATTAACTCTCTTTTTGCTTTGGCCTCTTTCAGAAAGTTTTCATTACTCTTCTTAGCTGTCCATGGTATTCTCAACATTCTTCAGTAAAACCACATTTCTACAGACTCCAGTGATTTTCTTGTCTGTTTTCCTTTTGTCCATGATTCACATCCATATGTTAAGACTGGCTACATAGCATTTAAGAACTCCTTTTCTTGTTTCTATTGCCAAAAATGGATTTCATAGTATCTTCCTCATTTTCTGGAAAAGAAGATTCTAGCAATAATAAAAAAAATGATTATTGTTGTTGAACAAATTGATATAAGTAGTGAATTTTTTGTGCAATTATTGTTGGTTGTTTTGTAATGAGAAAAAAGTGTGCATTTGTCTTTTTCATCTGTGTTCATCTGACAGCCACTCCTCAACCTCCACTTTAATAATGAGCTTAAATACATGTAGGTGATGTGTGATATGGTTTACAGCAACCTGTGATTTACCTTCATCTTTTGGCCGAAGACATCATATTTCACCATAGCAGTTATGGGTGTGGATTTCATTGGAATTCTTCAAAGAGGAAGACCCAGAGAGACACTTGGAAGAACATTGATGAGAGAGGCAAGAGCAGCAGGATTCGGCTCCCTCAATGAGATAGAGCTGCTTGCACAGAACAGAGACAAATGGCGAGATTTGATAAAATATCTTTAAAAGAATTGAAAACAGCTAGAACAAAAATTCAGATAAGAGAAGGGGTATCTTGGTCTATGCCCTATGAACTAGCTACGGCTCGAAAGATCAATAGATAGATTTCATTGGAAACAATAGATAGATTTCATTGGAAACAACAGGTAGGAGAAAAAGAGGCCGGCCCTAGAGAAACATTGTGAAGAATATTGATGAGAGAGGCAAAAAACAGCAGAAATCGGCTCCCTCAATGAAATGCTTGCACAGAACAGAGACTAATGGCGAAATTTGATAAAAGATCTTTGCAAGAATTGAGACTGGTAGAAAGAAAATTTCAAAACAGTGAAAGAGTATCTGAATCTATGCCCTGTGGGCCAACTACGACTCAAAAGGCCGATAGATACAGTTGTGGATACCAGTTGTCTTCTCTCTAGACCCATTCTTGTTTGCCCGGACTGGTTGGGTCTACCATTGGAAAGTGGGGTCAGATCTTGATCAGTTATGGTTCACTGTCTGTGATATCTACAGTCAGCTATGAGTTGCTGATCGCTTTCTTCTTTTTCCATGATCATGGTTCACTCAGACAAGGATTCTGGACTCTCTTATGAAGGCTGCTGTCTTTTTCAGTAATTCAGATACCCCATGTAGATTTTCTTCCAGTGTGGTGGGCTTTCTCATCCAGGATGGTGGGCTTTCTCATCCAGGGTGGTGGGCTTTCTCTTCCAGGGTGGTGGGCTTTCTCTTCCAGGGTAGTGGTGGGCTTTCTCTTCCAGGGTGGTGGGCTTTCTCTTCCGGGTGGTGGGCTTTCTCTTCCAGGGTGGTGGGCTTTCTCATCCAGGGTGGTGGGCTTTCTCATCCAGGGTGGTGGGCATTCTCTTCCAAGGTGGTGGGCTTTCTCTTCCAAGGAGGTGGGCTTTCTCTTCCAGGGTGGTGGGCTTTCTCTTCCAGGGTGGTGGGCTTTCTCTTCCAGGGTGGTGGGCTTTTTCTTCCAGGGTGGTGGGCTTTCTCTTCCAGGGTGGTGGGCATGGACCACATTGATCTCCTGACAGGCCTGAGCCTGCGTGCTGGGAGCAATTCTGCATTTAGTTATCTTGTCATCCAGGTACAGTGGCAGATCATGTTCAACCAATGTGCTGTTGAGTGTCTTGGACCCAGTGTATTTGTAACGATGGACAGAAGAAGAAGGTTGTTTTTGTGTTAAAATGAGGATAAAAGTAGTTGTGGTAGTTTTGTTATAGTTTATATAATTGTGGTTTTTTGTAGTTTATATAATTGTGGTTTTGTTGAAGTTGATATAATTGTGGTTTTGTTGAAGTTGATATAATTGTGGTTTTGTTGAAGTTGATATAATTGTGGTTTTGTTGAAGTTGATATAATTGTGGTTTTGTTGAAGTTGATATAATTGTGGTTTTGTTGAAGTTGATATAATTGTGGTTTTGTTGAAGTTGATATAATTGTGGTTTGTTGTAGTTTATATAATTGTGGTTTTGTTGAAGTTGATATAATTGTGGTTTTGTTGAAGTTGATATAATTGTGTTTTGTTGTAGTTTATATAATTGTGGTTTTGTTGAAGTTGATATAATTGTGGTTTTGTTGAAGTTGATATAATTGTGGTTTTTTGAAGTTGATATAATTGTGGTTTTGTTGAAGTTGATATAATTGTGGTTTGTTGTAGTTTATATAATTGTGGTTTTGTTGAAGTTGATATAATTGTGGTTTGTTGTAGTTTATATAATTGTGGTTTTGTTGAAGTTGATATAATTGTGGTTTTGTTGAAGTTTATATAATTGTGGTTTTATTGAAGTTGATATAATTGTGGTTTGTTATAGGTTATATTATTGTGGTTTTGTTGAAGTTGATATAATTGTGGTTTGTTATAGTTTATATTATTGTGGTTTTGTTGAAGTTGATATAATTGTGGTTTGTTATAGTTTATATAATTGTGGTTTGTTATAGTTCATATAATTGTGGTTTGTTATAGTTTATATAATTGTGGTTTGTTATAGTTCATATAATTGTGGTTTGTTGTAGTTCATATAATTGTGATTTGTTGCAGCGACAGAGTATGGCTTGTTTCTTGCTGATGAGGACCCTAAGAAAGGTGTTTGGCTTGAGCAGGGCAGGAGTCTGGAGTATTATTTGTTGAGAAATGGGGTAGGTGGTGGAGATTCTACTATTTATCTAATGATAGTTTGAGTATGTGTTCGAGATTCTACTATTTATCTAATGATAGTTTGAGTATGTGTTCGAGATTCTACTATTTATCTAATGATAGTTTGAGTATGTGTTCGAGATTCTACTATTTATCTAATGATAGTTTGAGTATGTGTTCGAGATTCTACTATTTATCTAATGATAGTTTGAGTATGTGTTCGAGATTCTACTATTTATCTAATGATAGTTGGAGTTTGTGTTCGAGATTGTACCTCTTACTTAGCATTTTTAAAAAAACCAAACTTTCTTTACGATACATATTACCACTGCTGGTGAATGTTCAGGGGGCTCACTATAGAACCAGAGGGATAAAGGTATCTTGGTCAAAGCAGTCACCACTACGTGCGAGTCTCAGGATTTCACCCCCGATAGAAAAAAATCCTTTCTGTCTACCACAGGTTTCGAACATCGTACATCAGCTATTCAGCCAGTGAAACAGTGGTTTTAGCTGCATAGCCATGCACCCATCCCTGACATTAAATGTGGCTATATAGTAGAATAGCACTTCTTATTTAGCGATAAATTAACCATTGGTGGAGAGTTTGTTCCCCTTAATGATGAATGGGGTATATAAGAAATTGTATTTATTTATTGATTGATGAATTGAGAATGTGATTTAGATTGATCAGTTTTTGATAATCTGGTATGTGTAGAAATTAGGCCACCTTCATGAATTTGGTATATGATAGGGATTCCACCTCTGTTAAACCAAAAGGTAAAACAGGTTCCCTCCAAACCAAGAGGTGTATAAGAAATATTGCATTAGTGCCTATATTTTTCTAACATTTTAAGGGTGATATCATAGTTATCACACTAAGTCGATCTACTTTGTCGGAATAAAATTTCCTGTAATTATTTTTAAACGCTGGGTGTATTCCTCAACTGTTGTGGCTTTGAAAAGAATAAAAAAATTAAATTGTCTAAATGGGGAATTGTACACTGACCTTTCTGGTCAATAGTAAACGCAGGAGCTGTCAACTACTGCAGCTTCAAACATAATGATAATTGGAGCACATAGTGTATTGTACTTCTTATTTAATGATATTTGGAGTGTGTAGTAGAGATTGTGAAGTAAAAGTAAAGAGCCCCCATCACGCCAAGTGGCGTATAGGGAATATGGTGTCAGTGACCATAAATATTACAGACCTTCAGCACATGATTTTTGGGGTAATGTGGTCGGTATTATGCCCATGCCGCTTTACTTTCCCAGAATACAATCCGGTACCCATTTAAGGCTGGGTGAACCCGAAAGCCGTTGGTTGGGATTGAACCATAAACTTTGTCTTTTGTAGTCCAGTTCACTAACCACTGAGCTATCATGGTTCCAGTAGAGATTGTATTTATTATTTAATGGTAAATGGAGTATGTAGTAGAGATTGTATTTATTATTTAATGGTAAATGGAGTATGTAGTAGAGATTGTATTTCTTTTCAAATGATGAATGGAATAAATAGTAAATATTACACTTCTTATTTTATGATTAGTGGGATTTGTGGTAGGTAATGTACACTAACATGGACGAGTAACATCAAAAGATGGATAAATCAGCCTATGACGACCTGCACCATCAAAGCAAGAGACAGAGTAGAATGGCACTCCATGTTAGCCAACCTTCGTTGCAGAGATGGCACTCGATGATGATGATGATGATGATGAATGTACACTTAATGTTGAATATGTTTTGTGAAAGTGATTGTACCAGTTTGTTGAGGAATGGGATGTGTTCTAGATATTAGGCCTATTACTTCTTGAGTGAATGGGTATGTGGTTATTAGACATTTGAAGAGGTGCTGAAACTTTGTAAACATTTTATTTTTGTATTCATGGTATTGGTTTCATATAAACTACACTGTGAAGCTGTAGAATGCCCCATAAGATGCAAAATGTTTCCTGAAAATCTTGACATGGATGCTATCATTACCTATTTTTTTCCCCATTTCTGGTGTGTTTTGGAAGTTTTTCATGGAGCCGGAGAATAAAGGTTGTATATACAATGCATTTGCCATAAAGTGTTTGGATCATAGTTTTTAATTTCAACCCTGGTTAAAAAAAAAGTTTTAACCCTTCAGTGATTTGAACTATCTTGTTTGAAGAACAGGTATCATGGATACTATGATGGAGGCATATCCTGCATTGATAGGGGCATTTAAAGCTGATCAATCTGTGCATAAATTACAAGTGGAGTCAGTGGTCATTAGTGTACTCAGCTGCTTGTCATCAATACTTTAGTTGATTTTCTCATGTCTGTCTTTCAAGGAAGGTAGAATATATATGCTTCTCCTGTTATACATTGTTAAGTGATTACGAGAAGCTGTATCTTACAATTTAAAAACTTTTGTGGTTAAAAATTCCTCAAAAACCCTTAGGTCTGTTAATCCTTGATATTTTTGTAAAGAGCATTAACTACTAAATATCATTTATACATAATTATTTATTTAGCTGAATATGATGCATTTTGTGTGTGGTGTCACAAACTGAAACCACTTCCATAGAATGTAGATTTTAAGAACGAGGGGAATGTATTAGACTTAGAATATCTTCATTAATAAATGTTGAAAAATGTCCAAGATTAAAACTAAAATGTCATTTTGAGATGAAAACAAATAGCTGTGTAGTGCACAAAACAGATAGCTGTGTAGTGCACAAAACAGATAGCTGTGTAGTGCACAAAACGGAAGTATGATAGTTTGCTGGCTTATTTAGTGAACCATCCAAATGTATGATTTATGTGTTTTTTTATTTTAAGGTTTACCTTTTATATAGCTTTTATTAACTTGTTGCTCATCATATAGGACTTGATAGAATACAAGAGAAAGCACAGAATACTGAAAGTTAGAACATTGGACGGAGTATTGAAGACTCTCCAGGTTGATGACTCACATACAGTTGGCTCTCTTATGATTACAATCTGCACCAGAATGGGTATGGGATGCTATTGAGATACTTTAGTTCTTTCACACTAAATATGTCTATATTTATGATCACTACATCATCATCATCATCAAGTACCCTGCCTGCTGGCGGAGGTAATCATGTCTCTCCACAACTTTCAATCTTGACAGTTATTTATCATTTCTGTGTTAACCTTCTGCCAAGCCATTCTCTTAAGCTGTCTGGTATCTTTTCTCTTTGCTTCCCTCTATCTCTTCGTCCCTCAACTGTCCCAGTTGTTACAATATATTTCAGCTATTCTCTTCTCATTACATGGCCAAAAATGTATGAGTGTTTCTTCCTTATTTGGAAATTAGCCTCTCTTTTTGCTTTGGCCTCTTTCAGAACATTCTCATTACTCTTTATAGTTGTCCATAGTGTTCTCAATATTCTTCTGTAAAACTACATTTCTACAGCCTCCATTGATTTTCTTGTCTGTTGTCCCATTGTCCATGATTCACATCCATATGTTAAGACTGGCTCTACATAACATTTAAGAACTCTTTTCTTGTTTTGATTGTCAAAAATGGATTGCACAGTATTTTCCTCGTAATTGAACACAGACCTTTCTGGTCAGTACTAAAGATAGGAGCTGTCAACCACTGTACCATTCTGCATCTCACCCCTGTTGTACATCTACCATCTGAGGTTAACATTGTTCCCAGATATTTCAATTCATTTACCTATTTTAATATAGTTCCACTTGTCTTTAGTGTGCATTGCAGTGATGTCTTTTTCTTTGTTGTTACCATTACTTCTGTCTTTTTCTTTGTGGTTACCATTACTTCTGTCTTTTTCTTTGTTGTTACCATTACTTCTGTCTTTTTCTTTGTGGTTACCATTACTTCTGTCTTTTTCTTTGTTGTTACCATTACTTCTGTCTTTTTGCTATTAAGGCTGAGTCCTTTATTTTTGCTTTCCTTCATTATAATGTCTAACATTGCTTGTTTAGAAACAAAAATTGTGGTATGATTATTTAGAGACAAAAATTATGGTATGAATATTTAGAGACAACTGTGGTATGATTATTTACAGACAACTGTGGTATGATTATTTAGAGATGAAAACTGTGGTATGATTATTTAGAGATGAAAACTGTGATATGATTATTTACAGACAAAAATTGTGGTATAATTATTTAAAAACAAAAGTTGCTGCAGATTTGTGATTGTGTATGTATATTTGTACAATCACAGGAATTACGAATCATGAGGAATACTCATTGGTCAGAGATCTTCCTGAGGATGAGAAAGAAAAGACGTTGACGCTCAAGAGAGACAAATCTATTGCCAAAGACCAGAAAAGACTGGAGGAGATGAAGAAGAAGCTACACACAGATGATGAGTGTTAGTGCACTGTTTTTGTCACTTGTTTCTAGCTTGTCTAAGATTTCATCATCATCATCCTCATCGTCGCTATCCATCATTTGTTAGCATTGGCTATCAATTTCTTCCACAGAGTTTCCTTCATGTTCTTTTCAAGATCTTTTACATTTATTTCTTCATTTTCTTCATATTGGTCATTTTCATTTTCTTCATTCTATTCTTAATCTTTCACTTCCTCCTATTCATCATTATCTCCCTTTCACAGTTGTTTGTTTCGCAGTTTACTTGTTTACACCTGAAATTATTGTTGTTTCCTTTGTATGTACTTAGTGTTATAAAATCTTCTGTAAAATTACTTTCACGTTTGGCTGATCATTTGACCTAGTGACATCCACGGACACAGCAAATCTTCACCAGAATTCAAATTTAATACCAATAGCATATTTCCCATATACCCTAATGTGTTGTGGTAGCCCCTTTTTAAGAATAGTAATGATTATGGTAAGTATTTATGACCTGTGCTAACACTGAAGATTGTGACAGTAATATAAATCTTATTGTCCACAGTAAATTGGTTAGACCACTCCAAGACACTGAGAGAACAGGATATTGATCGCAACGAAGTTTTACTGTTGAGACGGAAATTTTTCTACTCAGATCAGAATGTGGATGCCAGAGATCCAGTCCAACTCAACTTACTCTATGTTCAGGTTGGTTGATATTTCTACCTTTTCTTTTCCTTCTTCTTCTTGTATTTTGATGTTTATGAGTAAATTGAATGATTTCTTTTTTCATCTTCAAACATTTAGACATCAATCTGAATAAATTCAACAAAAACTTTCACAGCTGGTACCATCTCCATAAGGCTTGTCAAGTTAAGGTACTGCTGAAGGTACTACTCTCTGGTCATTATATTTTGGACAACTCTGTAACAGATGTCAGTTTTGCTTGTGCCAGTCATAACAATCAGAAGTTCCTACATTTTAGGGTAATTATACTTCAATCTGTCATGGCTTATTTAGAGTGAAAAAAAAACCACTGCTTCTTGTTATTTTTCTCTGAGCTGGCAGAAATAATTTTTCTAGTAACTTCGGTGTGCTGTATTCTAGTTGATCTTGTTTTTGAAAAACTTGGACTTCTCCTAGGTTATACTCATATTCATAAATATTATATATATTGAGATCATTTTGCAACCCATACTGGACAGGTAATGGGCATCACCATGACGGGTGAACACTTAGAGAAGAATTAAAATCCACACCTATTTTCAGGTATTTGCCTTGGCTCATTTTTACTAAAGTGCAAAGATTTACAACTGATTCTAGATTTGAGATTTTACATGATATGCTATTTATCAACTTCCTGCCAATTATTCTTTTATATGACACTCCACTCATGCGATGTCTCTTCTTCTTCTTCTTCTACCTTTCAGCTCCCTGTGGAGCATAAGTTTTCAACAAATACTTTTCAAGCCGTTCTGTTTCTTGCTATTCTTCTAAGAACACTCCATGTCTTCCCCATCATCTTCATCTCTGCTTCCATCTGTCCTGTCCAAGAATTCCTTGCGCATGCCATCTGCTCTTGGAAAACTTCAACCAGTAGCGTATATTTACAATGATACATATCATTCTCATCTTCCTTAACAATTTCTTAGTAAAGTGCACAACTATTTAACTGACCTTTATATCAATTTATGTACATTTCAGTCCCGAGATGCAATCCTGAATGGTACTCACCCTGTGTCCATGGAAGAAGCCATCCAATTTGGAGGCCTGCAGTGTCAGGTTCAGTTTGGGGACCATGTAGACTCCAAACATAAGCCAGGTTTCCTAGAGTGAGTTTTGATATAAATGGCATGAATATTATTTCAAATTGCTGTTTCTGTTGGTGTTCATAACACACTTCAGATAAATAAGTGTAATGTAGGTTTACAGAATAATGTTGAGAATCACATAAAGTAACACATTGCTAGTTTACAGCAAGCTGCAGTATCTAAGGTAAAAAAAAAGAGGTAAAGTAAAGTACCCTCCCGTCACCCCAAGTGGAGTATAGGGAATATGATGTTAGTGACCATAAATTTTACAGACCCTCGGCACATGATTTTGGGTAATCTAAGATAGAGTAAAGGTAAAGTATAAGACTTGAATTGGCGTCTTAGCACGAAAGTTTTCACCTATATGTGCTCTGCCGCCTATCCAGAAATGTTTGGAGAGAAGTGTTCTGGATAGTGTCACTTCTAGCATCGAAACTCACGATGTGAGGCGGTATTCCTCACCTTCCCAGAGTTCTACTCTTGTACCCATTTCTGCTAGTGGCTTGGTCGACCGCAGGGATATTTTTTTTCCAACCACGAGTACAATTCATACTGCTTCCAGCGGAAGTCGAACACAGGTTGTCCGAACTTCGGTAACGCTGACAGGTGGTTTTCCCAATGAGGCTACCATGACCCTCATATCTGTGTCTTTTAAAATGTTAACTACATAGAAAAGTGAAAGAAGACTACCATCACAAATCCATCTTCAGTATCATGGATAGATTGCTTGACAATTTTGCCTGGGCAGCGGCCATCTCGTCCTACAGTCTTTTGCAGATTTTTAACAGCCAGGGGTCATTAATGTGCACCAGAGGGTATACAGGACCTCCTATTTTTTGCTATTATCCAAGAGAGTTAGATACTGAGTCTCACTACTCATATATTGGGAGAGGATAAAATCATGAAGAAACTGTGGATTTGAAATAAAAATTCCATTTAGGATTTGAATACAGAACCTTCATGTACAGAGGCTGATGTCTTGCTCCTAGACCACCCAGTCTTCTGGAAGTGAGGTTATTTAACTATTACATACTTTACATCATCTGGCAATATGGCTTTAGTGTCCTAGGATGACCAAAATGTTTAGGCAAAATTACAGAAATCTTGCAGACAGGGCATCCTCTGACTATATCTTCGAGGTTATATTATTTCACAATTACCATACAATAAATTGTAGTGAAAAAACAACATTGATGAAAGGCCACTCCTGTGGAAACTGCTGGACTGAGATTGTCATTAAGAAGTATCTAGACTTATAGAGGACTGTCCCTTAGTAACGATAATGCCAACATTTTAAATATGATTGCTTAAGCTTGTTGGCAAGGTACCTGGTGATAATTATGATCAATCTGATCCTTGGTTGCTTTGAGCCTTGAAGCCAGCCTATCTGTTGTTGTAGATGTGTAATGGCAATGAGCTTGACAATGAGGAGGATATTCTTAAGTATTTTACAAATATTTATTGGAGAATGACATTGCATCTAATGAAGATGGTGCAGTTTATGGGGGAAAAAAATCAGTCCTAAGTCAGGTTTACTAGTTCACATACTTTATATAACATGTTTAGATGGATTAATCACCTATATGACTGCCCAGGATGCATATGGGGTCGATTATTTAAATCACATATTTTCCATATAATAATATGTCTGCAATTTATTGATGCTATTACTTTATTGGTATTTCTTACAGTTTGAAGGAGTTTCTTCCAAAGGAATATATTAAAGTAAAGGGAATAGAGAAGAAGATCTTTGTGGTAAGTAATGAGCAGATGTGTGAATAATGTTGCTAAATAACAATGTGTTCACTGTCTCTTGTCTTTTTGGATCAGAAGTTAATCTCTGCATCATAGGTTGCTGCGTTGAATTCTCAACAAATTCTTTCTCTTATTTTAGTGGCAGTTACCTGTTAGTCAACACACATATTTGATGGGAATGTGCTGTGTCTGTGTTTACCTGTTTAATTTTGGTCCAGATTATTTTTGTTTGTTTGTTTACTATTTATGTGTGTGTGTGTGTTCCTGAATGTGATTTCAAATACGTGCATGCAATTCTATTTATTATTGATTTATATAATGACCGAATCAAAGAAGCTTCATTATTGAAAATATAGGAAACCGTTGCATAGGGCCTCCCAATATACTGTAACATCACTATTGGTGACTCCTTTGCTGAGAAATTCAGAATAGATAATGCACACACAAAATATGCAGCCAGAAGGAACAATCAACACATCTAAAAGAGAAAAATTCCCACCGCTTTTTTTGGGATTCAAAATTGGGATGTTCCTGTTCAGAGGCCAACATCTTATCTCTAGATCACCCACTCGGGGGTGGGGGACGGACTGGTTGGTCTCGAGGCAAAACGCCGGCCTTGAGACAAAGCGGTTATGGGTTCAAATCCTGGCTACACTGGTTGGGATTTTTATTTATGATTTCTCTCTGCTGCAACCATCCCTGGTCTCAGCAGCAAGGCCCGGCTTGAAACGTCAATTACTCATATTGGAAAAAAATATGAGCACCTCTGAAGTCGGAGTTATCTGCCTGTGCGGCGAGGGACACTTGTGCACATGGCTGTCAGGGAAAAATGGATTAACATGCAAAATTCAGTTCCTAGTCTCTAGGGACTTTGTCAGAGGTAAAAGCTGGCGAACGGAAATAAAAAAGATCACCCACTCCTCGTTTGCTTGAGTGATTGTGCCTCCAAAGAATTTAATTTTGAGTTCTTAATTTTGTGTATTTATGTTGATTTATTTGTGCTTTGTTAATCAATCTATCTGCAATGTTTTTCTTAAATGAGTGTTTTTGTCTTGTAATCATTTTAGTGTGTTGAAAATGTGAGGAAAAATAGGAATGAGTATTAAACTGTCTTCTGTTTTTATATTTTTTATTTCAGAAAACATGATCTAAATATATTTATATTTTGTAGATGATTTATCATCATGATGTGCTGAGTTTAGTTGCTGTGACAATAAGTTTTTGTACATTAAATTATATCAGGTTTGTTTATGTCAGCCATTTTATTATATTGTCACATTATTTTTTCACTTGTTCTTTGACTTCTTTTGCTCTCAATATAATTGAACAAAAGAGGAGATAATTTATTGTCTTGTGCGGAATGATACAAATATAAATTACTTCCCTTTTTCAGGAGCACAAAAAGTTTTTGGGATGTCTGAGGTGGATGCTAAGGTCAAGTACACTCACTTCTGCAGGTCACTGAAGACTTATGGCATCACATTCTTCCTTGTCAAGGTACACTTTTGAAGTGATGTAAATAATTTGTCTTGTCTTTTATCATATATGCCAGCTAAAATATGTCAGATGAATGCTGGAAAAAATATCAATGTCTCTAAAACTATAAATGAAAAATATGAGATCAGAAAGATTGTTGAAACCACATTTCTAAGAAATATAACAACGGGGGAAGTGACACTAGATAGACATGAAAACCATGTGATGCAGCAGCGAATCTGATTGAAATGAGCTTTTCTAAAAAAAAAATATTTTCGTATTCTTTGGTTTGTTTAATCTTATCCTGTCTGCAAAGATCACATATTTTTGGAGGGAAAAAGTGGTTTGAACAACAGAAAAAAATATGGACCAAAGCAGGATCGAACCTGTACTCACTACCTTTTAGTTAGCTGAGTGGCAGTGTTCCCTAGCATTTGGCTTTTCGTGGCAAGGCACTGTGCCACTGAGTATGGGTTCAATCCTGTCTTGGTCCATATTTTTTCTGTTGTTGATTATTTGTCATTTTTTCCGAGTGCTGTAAACATACCTCTTCCTCTGAATTGATTCACTTTAACACTAGCAGCATGGTTCTCATCAACAAAAATGGAAGAACAACAAGCAATTTTTTTTTCAGCTTCTATGTTATGAGCATCTTTCATTCTTATTCTTTTTTTTTGTAGTGACACACATTTTGTTTCTGAAACATTCCTTTACTGCATCAAGGTTCTGATCCAAGATGGAGTATGTTTTCTTTCATTTTGCTGTGGATGGTCGATCGGTGGCCCAACAAGCTGCCATCATGAATCATCTATTGTTATTGAAGCAGAAATCTCAACTCTTAAATAGAAAAGTGCCATGTATAATCAAGCGAAGTAGATGGTCATATGTTAATTATGTGATGAGAAGGGACAACGAGAGAATCTTGAAGCAAGCCTTTAAGTAATTACCAGAGGATAAAACAAAAAGAGTCAATCTAGAGAAAGACTAAAAAGAACAATGAGGTGAGAGGCAATAACAACAGCTATCAGCTCCCTCCCAGAGATTGAGAGACCCCACCCAGAAGGACAAGTGGCAAGACACAATGTGGATCCCGTGCAATGTCTTACATTTGATAACAAAGAGAGACATAGAGAGTCTAGAATTTCTGCCCCAATTCTGCCATGTTCCGCTCAAAAGAGCAATGGGTAGATAGATTAAAACTTGTTTGTGAAAACGGTTTCTAGACTGAATGCTGAAAATATCTTGATTATGTCCATGAGCATTGGCACATAAGATCATCATCATGTACCATGCCTGCTGGCGTAGGTGATCATGTCTCGCCACAACTTTCGATCTCGACAGTTATTTATCATTTCCATAGTTGACCTTCTGCTAAGCCATTCTAATAAGCTGTCTGGTATCTTTTCTCTTTGCTTCCCTCTATCTCTTCGTCCCTCGATTTTCCCAGTTGGCACAAGATACTGGATACATATTGATGAATGGTATGTCGCAATATGAGGAAATTATGATACGAATATATCCTGCTCTGATGTACTGTCCATAACCTTCTATATGTACTTGAAAGAACAATAAGCTGAGGTTTAATGCACTCTAATCCCATGTTAAATGAGAGCTCTTATTGCATTAAAAGCACATTATAGTAACATTATCTTGAATTATTTTTGTTTTTACTTTATTTTTTCATGGTTGAAGGAGAAGATGAAAGGCAAGAACAAACTAGTCCCACGTCTGCTTGGCATCACAAAGGAGAGTGTTGTCAGAGTGGATGAGAAGACAAAAGAGGTTTGTTGGCTTGTTGTTGTTGTACATTAAACTCTCCATTTTCTTTATTTTTCTAAATTGTTTCTGTTACTTATTTCACGGCTTGATAGCTTTTGTTTTATTTTACATATTCTTATATCTTGTAATATATTTAATTGTTTTATAGTTTCTGTTATATATTTACAACATGATAGTCTCTTTTATAAATATGTCCAGATATTTATTTTGGTGGTATTACTAGGAGGTATTTTGTTATATATATATATGTCCAGGTTCAGTATTTTGTTATATATATAATGTCGAGGTTCATTATTTTGTTATATAAATAATTTCCAGGTTTAGTATTTTGTAATATATATGTCCAGGTTCAGTATTTTGTTATATAAATAATGTCCAGGTTTAGTATTTTGTTATATATATGTCCAGGTTCAGTATTTTGTTATATATATGTCCAGGTTCAGTATTTTGTTATATAAATAATGTCCAGGTTTAGTATTTTGTTATATACATGTCCTGGTTCCATATTTTGTTATATAAATAATTTCCAGGTTTAGTATTTTGTAATATATATGTCCAGGTTCAGTATTTTGTTATATAAATAATGCCTAGATTCAGTATTTTGTTATATATGTATGTCCTGGTTCAGTATTTTGTTATATATATGTGCAGGTTCAGTATATTGTTAGATATATGTCCAGGTTTAGTATTTTGTTATATATATGTGCAGGTTCAGTATATGTATGTCCAGGTTCAGTATTTTTTTATATATATGTCCAGGTTCAGTATTTTGTTATATATACATATTTTAGGGTCTGATACTTCTCTTATGTATTACATGTGTTAATTTGGAGATAATGATTTCAGCCATTGTGGTTAGTCTCTAGAAATTGCAGAGCACATCTTACATTCTAATAAACAGTACCGGATAAATGCAGGCCAGCAGAGACAAATATAGGTTGAGGGGATTGTGGGATATGATCCTCAACCTTTTGGAGGAACTGGAGACCACAATACAGTTTAGTTTAGATCATCTTCACTGCACATCAGACACATCCATAAGTGCACATACCTCCTCCACAGTATGTCTCTGAGTGTGTGCAGACTGTTGACTCCAGTTCTGCGTTGATTTGTTATTCTTCTGCTTCTTCCAGCCTACTGCACCTCTATGGCATCCCCAGGTTTGGGCTGATGTTCATGCAGTCTGAAAATGGTTGTAGATTCATGATCATTGACTCATCAATGCATCCTGCCTCCTTGAGGGCATTCAGAATGTCAGGCCAGTCCATTGCATGTCTGCCTTCCACAACAACTGTTCCAATCAGGCTGTCTGTTTGTCTCCTCTCACACTGGAGTGTCCAGGAATGAAGATGAAACATATCCCACAATTAAGAATATAACTGGGAAAAAAAAATAGTATCAGAGAGAAATTGAAGCCTTTGAAATGTGGAACTATAGAAGAATAGGTAGAATTGATTGGAAAGAAAAGAAAACAAATGATGAAGTTTTAAAACAACTAAAAATGAAAAGAGAACGACTAAACACAATTAGAACAAGGCAAATGAAATTTTTGGGGCATGTTAAAAGACACAACAGCCTTATAAAAGTAATATTGGAAGGGAAAATACAAGGTAAAAGAGGCAGAGGTAGACCAAGACTAACATGGACGAGTAACATCAAAAGATGGACAAGTCAACCTATGACAATCTGCACCATCAAAGCAAGAGACAGAGTGTAATGGCGCTCCATGGTAGCCAACTTTCGATGTGGAGACGGCACTCAATGATGATGATCAGAGAGAGAGAGGGAGAGAGAGAGGGGAAGATACATATATATATATATATATTTGTGTATATATATATATATATATATATATGCATGCAGACGAATACACACAAAAATTAAAAGGCATCTGAGACAAAGGAAAGCAAATTCATTTAGAATTGAATTAATATTGCACCACATGTTTGTCCAATAGAACATATCTACAGATCATGTACCTCACCATATCTGTATGCTGATAAAGTGGGCATCTCTTTCAGATTATTAAAACCTGGCCATTGACCACCGTCAGAAGATGGGCCGCCTCCCCTAACAGTTTCACATTAGTAAGTCATGGTGGTTGTGTTTCTGGTGTGGGTTACATAGATTTGCTCTATAGATGAAATATATAATGAGACAATTTTGACAGTAGATTTTTTGTTTGGCTCATTTGACAGGCCCAGTTTTGATGACTTTTTATGAATTATTTAAACAATGCATTTCACAAGCCTTTGAAATGTGGATTATAGAAGAATAGGTAGCATTGGATGGAAAGAAAAGAAAACAAACAATGAAGTTTATTCAAGTTTTAAACAACTAAAAAAATGGAAAAGAGAACTGCTAAACACAATTCAAACAAGACAAATGAGATTTTTGGGGCTTGTTAAAAGACACAGCAGCCTAATAAAAGTAATCCTGGAAGGGAAAATACAAAGTAAAAGAGGTAGAAGCAGACCAAGACTAACATGGACAAGTAATATCAAAAGATGGACAAGTCAGCCCATGACAACCTGCACCATCAAAGCAAGAGACAGAGCGGAATGGTGCTCCATGGTAGCCAACCTTCGATGTGGAGACGGCACTCAATGATGGTGTTTTCACAAATTAATCTCCTAGTTTATGATTTAGTCAAAAGTAATCCTCATTATTTTGTAATGGGATGGTGAGTTTTCTTCATTTTCTCAAGTATTATATTTCTAAGTGCTACTCTACCCCTCTTTTTGCCTTTTTAATAAAATATAAAATAATAAGAAAAAGCTGATTTGAATAATGAGTAGTCCATTCTGGAATCATTCCACTACATTTTAGGCGTGAAGCCAGCATATAACAGCAGTCTATACTCATACTTTTTTTGCATATAGTTCTATTGCAGATTGGGGGCCTTGGTAGCCGAGTTGGGAAAACCACCCGACTGGACTACCGATGTTCGGACAACCCGTGTTCAATTCCCGCTGGGAGCAGTGTGAATTGTACTCGTGGTTGGAAAAAAAAAAATACCCCCACGGTCGACCCAGCCGTTGGCAGAAATGGGTACCAGAGTATTACCCTGGGAAGGGGAGGAATGTTGCTTCGCATCTGAGTTTCAATGCTTGAACTATACAGAAATCTCCGAACATTTCTGGATAGGCGGCCGAGCACATATGGGTGGAAACTCGCGTGCTAAGACGCCGGTTCAAGTCTCATACTTTACCTTTATCTATTGTAGATTCAGGAAATCAAATATTATACTTATTTAATTCAGCCATTAATGTTTTCAAATGACTAAATGTATACAGTAAATTACAATAAATAAATGTTGACAATACATTCTGACTATCTATCTATAGTCCTTTTGAGCCAAAAACAGCATATAGGGCAGAAATTCTACTCTCTTCATGTCTCTGCTATCTCTGCTATTAAGTGTCTGACTTAGGACCTGCATTGTATTTCTCACACGTCTCTGTTCTGGGTGAGCCTCTCAGCCTCAGCAAGGGAGCTGATGCCTAATGTTATCGCTTCTAGCCTCAGTGTTATTTTTAGAGTTTCTTTAGGGACACTTCTTTTCTTTTACCCTGTTCCCTTGTGAGGGCTTGCTTTGAGATTCTCTTGGTGTCTTTTCTCATCACATGGCCAACATGACCATAACACAGACAAACAAAAGGAGTTGCTTGAATTAATTATGTTTGATCATGTCCAAAGTTTCATATTTTTTTGCTTACCACACGTGAATCATTAATCATCATCAAGTACCAAACCTACTGGCATAGGTGATCATATCTCTCCACAATTTTGATCTCAACAGTTATTTATCATTTCAATTATCAACCTTCTGTCAAGCAATTCTCTTAAGCTGCCTGGTATCTTTTCTCCTTGCTTCCCTCTATCTTTTCATCCCTCACTTTTCCTAGATGTTACAACAAATGTGAATACATTTTGAGAATATGTTCATTGCAGGATTTTGGTGATTACTCAGACACGTACTACTCTGTACAGACAACAGAAGGCGAGCAAATTTCTCAGCTTATTGCTGGCTACATTGACATAATACTCAGGAAGGTAAGCAATGTATGACTACGTGGTGACTGCACTGGGCATGCAACATTTACTCACATCCACTCACACCTTCTTTTAACATACGATTGAAATTGGAGACTCTTTAACACCGTTAATTCAAATAATTCCACTGGCATGGGCGGTTGAGGAAGTATGGATTTTCATTCATTTGCAGTGATACCAGGGCCTTCAAAGAACTGTAACTCTTTAACAGATTTTTTTTCAGGGCCTTCAAAGAACTGTAACTCTTTAACAGATTTTTTAAAAAAAAGATGATTGTTAGCTGTTTTATTTCTGCTGCTGCTACATATTTTTTGTTACATTGATTCTACTTTCTTCTTTTTCGCCTTCTCTTTCGCCTTCTCCTCCATGTCCTTTTAGTTTTAATGTAGTTGTCTTGTTAGGTGTCAAAAAACTGTGGCCAGGATAAATCATTACCTCAAAATGAAATTAATACTAGGTACTTTTAAGTGGAATGAATTCAAAACTAACGAGGAAATTAGAGAAATCGCCAATCAACCACTAATATCTTCAGTAATAAAGAAAAGATGATGGTCATATGTTGGACAAGTGATGAGATAATAACTCAATAGCAAAGCATGCCATCATGTGGGAAACAACAGGTAAGAGGAAAAGAGGAAGACCCAGAGAGACACTGAGAAGAACATTGATGAGAGAGGCAAGAGCAGCAGGAATCGGCTCCCTCAATGAGATAGAGCTGCTTGCACAGAACAGAGACAAATGGCGAGATTTGATAAAATATCTTTAAAGGAATTGAAAATTGCTAGAATAAAAATTTAGATAAGAGAAAGAGTGAGTATCTTGGTCTATGCCCTATTGGCCGGCTACGGCTCAAAGGGTCAATAGATAGATGGATAGACTTTTAAGTACGAGATGAGCTCCATACTTAATGTTACAGTGATCCAGATACTTAACAAATTATTTGTAATATTTAAACCAATGGATCGGGTGGACGTCATAAATGCCCTTCGAGATGTGAGAAGGGCAGAGGACTTCGACAACCATGATTCCACGTCACTCCTTCAGATGATAGAGATAGGAGTTAAGATGGACGCAACCAGAAATGAGAAACTTAGTGGGCATATAAGAAGACTTATCAACCAATACAGAACTGGAGTCGTCAGTCACTGGACATTGTGAGATTTGCTGATGAGGGGATCTGAGCACCTATGGACATGTACGGAGTGCAGTGATGATGACCTGCATTTAACTCAATAGAGTTTTTAAATAAAGATTTCTGTTGTTTGGCATTTCCACTGGTTTTTTTTTTTTTTTTTTTTTTTTAGAAAAAAGCCAAAGATCACTTGGGCATTGAAGGGGATGAGAACTCAACAATGTATGAAGAGAATGTACAAGCTGGACAGTAAGTAATATGTGTAATATTTTCTGATTTAGGACATATAATCCATCCTATCCTTACCCGTGAAACTAATTTGTCAGAATTATTGTAAAAATGAACCCATCAGTTTATTTTAGAAATAAAATGTCACATAGTTAATGTGTGTTTGAGGGAAGACATATATTAATTTAGCTGAAACATGCTTTTTTATCTGACATTTCTTGAGTTAGCACTTTCAACTATTATTCAACTATTAAGTATTGAAGATATAGTCTTCTTAAAGTTCAATTTATAGTTATAAAAACAGTGAATGTTTTATGAATAGAAGGTAGAAAGTCCCTATGTATATTTGAGTGCTATATAAAGATTTCAGACCTTTTTTGTTCAATCCAAATTTCAAATTTACTCCACATTTCTATAGCTTTTTTATATTTTTTTCCTTTTCTACTTTTGTTTTAGTAAACAATCTCTATGATAATAGTGTCACATTTAAAATGTGAAAATAACCGCTGATTCACTTCAGATTTGTGGCTTCTTCATGGCTTCACCATCCCCTGGTCTCTAGGTAGTGAGATCTGATGTCTAACTCACTAGAGTAATGATGAAAAACAGTAGGCCACATATACAATCTGTGCATATTAAAAAATCTTCGGCAGTTAAAAATCGAAAAGAGTAAGCCAAAATGGCTTCTTCCCGAGTAAAATTGTCAAGCAATTAAATAACAAAAATTGACCTGTGCTGAAGACAGATATACTTTGTGGATGATCTAGACTCACTCTCCAAGATGCGGGAAGGGCACAGAACTTCAACAACAGTCCATGTCACTCCTTCGGATGAAAGAGATGGGAGTTAAGATGGGCACAGCTAGAAATGAGAAATCTAGCGGGCGTGTAAGAAGACTAATCAACCAACACAGAATTGAAGTCGTTAGTCGCTGGACACTGCAGGACTTACTGAGGAGGGGATCAGAGCACTTATGGACATGTTCGGGATAACCCGCAAATAACTCAATAACTCAATGCTTTGGCTAACAAACACAAATATCATGGCTTGTCATAAGCTAGTGACACAACACACCCACTCCCACTTAACGGGTGAACAAGGAAGGATATACACCCTAAGGTCAGGGATCACAGAAAAAGTCCAGTAACTGTAACCAGGGTTTGAACTCTGTATTTTATGTGCAAGATATCCTCAAAGCAACTGTTACATTACTATAACTGCTAATTTTTTAGCGCAAAAAATATTTTTCCTTTCCCAGAGCTACTATCATCCAGCATAACATAGGCAGTGTCAAACATCCGAGCTCAGGAAATGTGTCGATGCCAGGATTGCTCCGAGATGGCTACCAGGGAGAGAACAAGATCTCTGTGGGCTCTCTTCAGGGCCAGGTCTCATCTCAGTCTAACCAAGCACGGAGTGGCTCCTCTGCCCAGCATGTTAGTGACCCCACACTTATTTTCACCTATTCTTTGGTCTTCCCTTTGCCCTCACTTTTTCTCTCTATTTTTCTCTTTCACTCTATGCAGGCATTAAACTTTGAAAAAAATTGGAGTAGTGTAAGATATAAATGTAAATATAGTGTGTAGGCATGGACTTGAAAGTATCAATTATAGATGATCAGCATAAATATTTTGACAGATTTTTTTAAAGACAAAATGTAAATTAAGAACTAACAAAATCACCCAATTGGAAGTGATTTAATCTGCAATAGCTTAGAGGAACATTCTGGATTTTATGAATACTCATCATCATCATGTGCCATATGGATTGGCTTAGATGATCATGACCTTCCACAATTTTCTGTCCACAGTGCATCATATCAATTCTGTTGTTGATTGTTTTTCATGCCACGACACCAAGTTATTCAGTATCTTCTCTCTTTATCATCCGCAATCTCTCTTTCCCTGTATTTTGCCAGTTGTTACTAAGTATTTCAACCTACCTCTTCTCATGATGTGCCCAAAAAATGTTGATTGTATGTTTTGGATGTATTTTCAAGAGTTCCTTTTTGTGCTGGTCTCTTTGAGAGTTTCCTCATTGATCATTATGAAAATTATTCTATGTAAATAGCATCAGATTACACTTGAGAAAACATGAAAATGATAAATGTGACAAATGTGAAAGAAATGTCAGATTATATATTCATAAAATTTATAATATTCATAAAATAGTCAGAAATGAGAAACTTAGTGGGCATGTATGAAGACTTATCAACCAACACAGAACTGGAGTCATCAGTCGCTGGACACTGCAGGACTTGCTGAGGAGAGGATCTGAGTGTCTATGGACATGTTCAGAGTACAATGATGATGACCCATAAATAATTCAATAACTCAATTCATAAAATTTATAAAGCAAAAAGGACTCTATCATGTTTCTTTCATTTGCAAGTTTAAAAAAAAAAAAGCTTATAAATTCTTAAAATGTGTGCTTAAACATAAAATTCTGCATGAATGAAAATTGCTAAAAACAAAATAATTATAAGAAAATTAGAGAGAGAGATAAAGCACAGCTAGAATGATGATTATAATGTACAGTCATGAATTATTTTCTACTGTATGAATATAATAATTAATATTTATTGTGAAACCGAAGAAATTATAATAGAGCAACAAAAAATGTCTACTTATGAGAAGTCATACAAATGATATGTGAATGCAATATACTAGATTATGGCTAAATTTATATGCCTGTAGCTGTCTCTTTTCTTTGCTTTAATATTTCTTCTTGTGTGTTTCTATTTGTTGTTGCTGTATTTTATTTTAAGTAGATGAGCAGTTTTTTTAAAAAGATTTTATGCTTTGTCATTTTTTTATTATTATTATTTTGTTTTATGTGCAATTTTCATGAAAGAAAAGCTATCTAAATCTAGTCTAAGCATTTACATACTATACAGCTTTCTAAATAATATGCAGGGCAAAAATTTGCGCGGATAATATATATAATATAACTATTGAGATAACTAACAGAACATATGAGTGAGTAATATCAGTAACAATAATATTTTACTTTTTGTTAGTAATTATGATCACAATAAAACATGTTTTGTTATTTCTTGTAAGAAAACAAGTCAACATGAAATATGTGATTACTTAGAAACAATGATATTATCCAGGACTATAAATAAGACATCGATGGGGACTGGGTGGTCTAGAAGTAGACATTAATACCTGTACAAGAAGGTCCTGGGTTTGAATCCTGTCACAGGCGGTGGGCATTTTTCACTTTGAATCTGTGGTTGATTTGTGGCTTTACCCTCACCCAATCTCTGGGCAGTAAAAGTCTATATCTAGCCCTGTTGGAGAGTGGTGAACAAAAAGAGGTCCCATTTGTGGCTTTACCTTCCCCCAATCTCTGGGCAGTAAAAGTCTATATCTAGCCCTGTTGGAGAGTGGTGAACAAAAAGAGGTCCCATTTGTGGCTTTACCTTCCCCCAATCTCTGGGCAGTAAAAGTCTATATCTAGCCCTGTTGGAGAGTGGTGAACAAAAAGAGGTCCCATTTGCACTCTGCACAAATTAAAGACCTCTTGGCAGTTAAAAATAAAAAATGGTAAAAAAATGATAGCTGTTAAGGTAACACAACAGCCCAATAATAGTAATATTGGAAGGGAAAATACAAGGTAAAAAGCGGCAGAGGCAGACCAAGACTAACATGGACGAGTAACATCAAAAGATGGACAAGTCAACCTATGACAATCTGCACCATCAAAGCAAGAGACAGAGTGGAATGGCGCTCCATGGTAGCCAAGCTTCGATGTGGAGACGGCACTCGATGATGATGATGTTATGGTAAAATTGTTAAGTAAATCTGGACACTCCAAAATTGTATGTGTTGGACGAAATGGCAGATATCATAAACTAGCAACACGTAAACGTCCATGTCCACTTAATGAGTGAGTGCTATGACATAAACTTGCTCATTTCAGCACTTTCCCATTCTATAAAAGTGATTTTATAGTGGCCTCTTCACAACTCAAAGTGGTTGCACTGCCAGTGCTTCCAAACTTATTCTTACACTGTTCACAGATGCTTGCTCTAGTCTCAAAGTGGCATTGTAGTTACGTTTCTATAAATACATTGGTGGCAGTGTCTTGATTCTACTACATTCCCCTTGCTCTTAAAATGAATATTTTATGGAAGTGGTTCCTGTCTGACATTTCACAAAACCATGAACTTTTTATTAGCTAATTATTATTGTTTTTCTTTGCTAATGATATTTTAATAGATTAATTCTTAAGAGAATAAATACAAAAAAATGAGAACAAATTGGACAAATTCTGATGAAATATATATTCAACAATTAACTATAAATATTATTCATATTTAAGATCTTACTTTTTCAAATCAACTTGAATGTATCAAAAAAGATCCATTTGCTGATTATATTTCTGAAAAGAGTAAGTGAAAAAGACACACACAAAGAGTAAGTGAGAAAGACATAAAATATCTGCTGCAAATAGCTGTCAGTTGAAAGATGAATTATACTCATTGCCTCAAAAATTAATTAAAAGACCAAAATCCCAACACATTTCTTGCATATAATCTAACAATATTTCCCATGTTGAGTGATTTCTTCACATAAAAAAAAAAATAAATAGCAGAGAGTATTGTATTTATGATACTTTCATGCTGCATGCTAATTTCCTATTGATTTAACTTAAAAAAGGACTTCCCTGTAAACTAGTGACACAAAAATATACTTTACTGTAAACTGGCAACAAAATACACTCTTCACTGACACTTAATGGATGAACACAAAGAAGAAATAACTTAAAGTGACTAGATTTAGATTTCTTATTTTCCTCCTAAAATGTTGTGTGATTTATCTGTTTTCTACTTTCCACAGCAGTAACTTGAAGCTTTATTTTTGTTCACAGCTGCTCGTCTTTTTCCAGTTTTTTTTCCAAACCTGTACTTAGCCTTTCTGTCATGATCGCTATCTTTGATAATTTGTATTTGTCTGTTGTGATTTGAAATTTTGTTTTGCAAAAAAAAAAAAATGCCTTGCTCGTTTCCACAAAGAGCCAAAGCCAACACCAGAAGTGTAAATTAAATGTACAATTCTTTCATATCTTAGTAGAAATCCATTGTTAATTCATTTAACAACAAAATATATTGCACAACAACATCGTTCTGTATCTTGAGTCTGGTTAGGAGCACAAGGAATGGGTGAGGTGTGAGATATGTGATTGTGCTTATTGAGAGGCTAAAAAGTAAAGACATAGTGCACTCACTCACTGTGTAGTTCTCAAGATTTTAATTTCACCAATTTCACCATGTGATTTGTCCAGATTTGTTTAAAAATTTATAAATTACAGTTTACTTTGTATATACACCATACTGTCAGGGTGATCTTGGCTAAGGAAAAATATAATTTGGCCAAAGCCTGTTCTTTAACCTATCATTGAATAAAAAAAATTAATTGAAGATATCAGTTTTTTTAAAGTAAATAATTATTTTTTTAAAATTTACATAGAACTAAACTAAACAGTAAATAACAACTGACTTATGCTTAATGCTTAACCTGTTCATATATACTGTAAAGCATTCTGGAAAGCTGGTTTTCTATTCAGAATGAAATGTATTGCACTGACACTTCAGGGTTTCTATTAAAATTTGGAATAACCTAATGCCATCTTGATTTAGTCCATCTTTCGATTGAGATCATACTAGCTTGTGGACTTCCTCAGTATTCCTTTCTGAATATTATTAATAATATATGTAGTTAAATGCAGCAAAAAAGACAGAAAGAAAGAAAGAAAATGGAGAGCTTTTGGACATATAAGAAAATAATGTAAAATATAGGTAGTGAAGTACTAGTTCATATAAAGCTAGCTCAAGATAGAGAATATAATTTTCTTCTTGTTTGAAATGGATAGTTGATCTGAGTCAGCAACATGCCACCATCCTAAAACTTCAGCTGATACTGAAATAGGAATCCTGACTCCTTAATGATGATGATAATTAATCAATATATTGGAGGTTTTACAGGACATGAAATTATGAGAAAAGAAACCAAACAGGAATATGTATCAGGCCATATACTGAGAAGATGCTGAAAATGGTCATATGCTCAGAATGGTTGGAAAAAGGACTCCTATACAAGACCTTCATATGGACACTATGTGGTGAAATTAACGAGGAAGACCAAAAGAAACTCTAAGAAGAAAAATTAATAGAACGGGCTCAACTACGAGTTTAAGAATAAAACAAGACATAGCAGTGAATTACTAGTCATGAAGAGTTAGGGTTACTGCTCTGATATGGCATCGTCGGCCTGAGTGGGGCTTAGTCATTTACTTGACAGGAACCCACATGGGAAAAGAAAAATTAGAAGGCCCATGCAAGCCTGATTAAAAGGCAATAGAAGAAGTAGCCAATCAGTTTGAGATTCATGGGCAGCAGTTAAAGCATAGATCTTCATCATATTTCACATTCTACCATACTCACCTGAGAGTTGAGGATGATACAGAGGGTTATAGCTCTTAATCTTCTTCATCGCATTCTACCATACTTACCTGAGAGTTGAGGATGATACAGAGTTATAGCTCTTTATTTTCTTCATCACATTCTACCATACTCACCTGAGAGTTGAGGATGATACAGAGTTATAGCTCTTTATTTTCTTCATCACTTTCTACTATACTCACCTGAGAGTTGAGGATGATACAGAGGGTTATAGCTCTTAATCTTCTTCATCGCATTCTACCATACTTACCTGAGAGTTGAGGATGATACAGAGGGTTATAGCTCTTTATTTTCTTCATCACATTCTACCATACTCACCTGAGAGTTGAGGATGATACAGAGTTATAGCTCTTTATTTTCTTCATCACTTTCTACTATACTCACCTGAGAGTTGAGGATGATACAGAGGGTTATAGCTCTTTATCTTCTTCATCATATTTCACATTCTACCATATTCACCTGAGAGTTGAGGAAGATACAGATGGTTATAGCTCTTTATTTTCTTCATCACATTCTACCATACTCACCTGAGAGTTGAGGATGATACAGAGAGTTATAGCTCTTTATCTTCTTCATCACTTTCTACCATACACACCTGAGAGTTGAGGATGATACAGTGGGTTATAGCTCTTTATCTTCTTCATCACTTTCTACCATACTCAACTGGAATGGCTTGGCAGAAGGTCAACAGCAGAAATGATAAATAGCTGTCGAGATAGAAAGTTGTGGAGAGACATGATACCGGTACTTGATGATGATGATGATGATACTCAACTGGAAGTTTAGGAAGATACATAGGATTATAACTCTCGATGTTCTTCATTACTTTCTACCATACTTTACTGAGAGTTGTGGAAGATACATAGGGTTATAGCTCTTGATCTTCTGGCAGCTTCAGCCATTGTTCTTTGAGGGGGTAGACTTGAAGCAAACAGAGAATAGGAAAATTGAGCATAAACGAAAACAAATGAAAGAGGTTTGTTAAAAAACAAATGCTTCACACGCAGCTGGAAAGTTTACGTTGATATCGCTGTCATTACAATTTAAAAAAAACCAGTATATGGTGTAAGTTAAAGTGTTCGAGCTCGCAAGTTGAGTTGAATAAAGTCTACCAAAGCAAGTTAACATGTTTAGTTTTTGTGTGTGCACCCAGTTATATTGCATTTTTGCATCATGGAGTGTGGCTAAATTTATTTGTAGCCTATGCTTAGCAAAGTCATATTTATCTATGAACTGAGAGTAAAAATTAAGTGTATGTGCACAGTATTTAATATAATGACACTGTAACCTTCCAGGCATGTCGTAAGAGGCGACTAAGGAGGTTGATCGATGGCATCACAAGCTGTCATTGTAAAAAGTATTGTCATGGAAACAGCGCCATAGATTTTAGATCAGTGATCTCTGTAATATGTGCATGCAAGGTTTCTGTTTTTGAGATTGTGGTTCTGCCCTATGTGCCGTCTTCGGCTCGAAAGGACAATAGATAGATAGATAGACAGTATTTAAACAAAAAATTTAAGTCATATTTAGTATATTGCTTATTTGATTTTATTTATATATAAGTAGAAGTGTATGATAAATGGGGGTTGTCAAATTTGTACTGAAAACAAACACCCAAAAGATTAAATAGAGTGGTCTTAGTTGACATTGTTTGATAATCTGCCAGAACTGTAAATATGTTAAGATAATACACAACTGAAATAGTTTAAAGTTGAGAAAATGTTTAAAGTTGAATTAAATTATAAAGCTCTGGGGGAGCAATGGAAAGAGATCACTCTTTCTTGTATGTATATATATAATCATATATATGGATCATCATCATCATATATATATATATATATATATATATATATATATATATATATATATATATATATATATGATGTATATATACACACAAACACTACATTATATGTGTAGAAAGCACTGAAAATAACTTAAAAACTAAATAGCTCTATGGCTCTGAGGATCATCCAAAATGAATGAAGCTAGAGCTTTAGATGATCCCAAATGTGAGATTGAGGACTGGGTTAGAATCAGGTCAGAGAAAAGAGCTCCACAGAGTGTTGTGGGTGTTTTCATTGGGCCACTCTATGTCCAGCAGTATCATCATCAAGTACCGGGCCTACTGGCGTAGGTAGGTGATCATGTCTCTCCACAACTTTCAATCTCAACAGTTCTTTATCCTTTCTGTGGTTGACCTTCTGCCAAGCCATTCTCTTAAGCTGTCTAGTATTTTCTCTCTTTGCTTCCCTCTATCTCTTCGTCCCTCAATTTCCCCAGTTGTTACAATATATTACAGCTGTTCTCTTACATGGCCAAAAAATGATGATTGTTTCTTCCTAATATTGGAAATTAGCTCTCTTTTTGCTTTGGCTTCTTTCAGAACATTTTCATTACTCTTCTTAGCTGTCCATGGTATTCTCAACATTCTTCTGTAAAACCACATTTCTACAGACTCCAGTGAATTTCTTGTCTGTTGTCCTATTGTCCATGATTAACATCCAGATGTTAAGACTGGCTCTATATAACATTTAAGAAGTGGCGATTCATGATTGTGCAAAGAAGTTTTCTGTTGCCTTCCGTCGGTTTGTTTACGGTTGGCTCCGCTAGCCTTTAACTAAAAAGTCTCACCCACAAGGCAGTGGGGTTGTTTTACTTCCGGGTATCCTCCCTTAGCCTTTTACTCTCCCGAGCTTACCTGCAAGTCCAACAGGATAGAGTGATAAATGAAGCTGATAAAGAAATATATGTTATGTATGTGTAGTAGAAACTTGATTATATTGATTAATTGTGAAAAAAGTAATCAGTGACTTGCTGCATGTAATCAAATAACCAGAGTTTGAATATGAATATATAATATATATATAATTATATTGAAAACAAACTGACATACCAGATTAAAGTACATTAACTAGCATTTATGAATATAAATATTTCAAATAGCAAACAACATTTATTAAGAACTTCAACATTAGGACTTAACAGTAGTAACTTTATTTTATTATGAATTTGGCATCAGAACCAGTTTGCAATCATAATTAGTTGCTGGCTCATAAAATATGAGTCGAAATAACCATACATGTGTATTATTGAAGTTCAAATAATTGAGTTTCTACTGTAGTTAGAAATAGTGATGTCAGTCTTGTTGCATGCTATTGGTTGCACATATTGGATTCAAGGAGATATCTCACTAATCACTGTCAGTCTATAGATGGATTCATTTTACAGCCTTGCATGTTGTGTATATGTTTGGTTTAGTTGTACTTAATCTTGCATACCTTCTTGTTGTCGTAATGCTGCAGGGAGGTTCAGGTGAACTAGGGGATGTCAATGGCTCTATCCAGAGCTCTTCAACCTTTGACCTCCTAGACACGCCCCCATCTAGTGGAATACAATCTGGATCAAGTGTATGTTTGTGACCCAATAGGGAATTCATTTATTCTTTGATTTCACAATAAACCATTTTATACCTCTAATTACTAATATGTTAGTTACCTTGCATTTTTCATTTTTATTAATTGCACTGCTTTATTTGTTGTGAGAACTTCTAGACTTGCATATAAGGTGTCTCACTCGCTACAGAGACTAGCATTTCTTTAATGGTTGTATCACTAAAGAGGATATTGCAAAGAAACTTGGAGCGAACTTACTTCATTTTGTTAGAAATGTGACGACATCATCAATTATGCTGGAAGTGACCACCATTTGTGTCCAAACATGAAAATAATTATTGAGGAAATGCCTAGTTCAGTAGCAAGTGAGACGCCTTGTCTTATTTCTTAGTGGAGGAGACAACAGTTTTATAGACAACAAATTGATGATATAGACTGCTTGGAGTCCATTGAACTAAAGCCATAGCCTGAAGCACAAGTAGCATCAGATTGTGTCAGTTTTCTTCTTTCAAGACAGTTGATCCAATCATCATCATCATCAAGTACCATCATCAAGTACCGGGCCTGCTGGCGTAGGTGATAATGTCTCTCTACAACTTTTGATCATGACAGCTATTTATCATTTCTGCTGTTGACTGCAATATTCTGCTCTGCCAAGCCATTCTCTTAAGCTGTCTGGTATCTTTTCTCTTTGCTTCCCTCTGTCCTCTTCGTCCCTCAATTTTCCCAGTTGTTACAATATATTCCAGCTGTTCTATTCTCATTACATGGCAAAAAAATGATGATTGTTTCTTCCTAATATTGGAAATTAGCTCTCTTTTTGCTTTGACCTCTTTCAGAACGTTTTCATTGCTCTTCTTAGCTGTCCATGGTATTCTCAACATTCTTCTGTAAAACCACATTTCTACAGACCCCAGTGATTTTCTTGTCTATTTGTCCTATTGTCCATGATTCACATCCATATGTTATGACTGGCTCTACATAACATTTAAGAACTCTTTTTCTTGTTTCTATTGTCAAAAATCCAATAGTAGTGTTAATTCAGTGCTAAATGGGTTTAGTAACTATTTGGAAGTTTTCTTTATCATATCATTTTTAGAAATTATTCAAATACCTATCTATAAAAGTTAGTAATTAAAATGCCCCGTCATGCCAAGTGGCATATAGGGAATATGGTGTTAGTGACCATAATTTTTACATACCGACCACATTACCCCAAAAATCATGTGCTGATGGTCTGTAAAATGTATGGTCACTAACACCATATTCCCTATACGCCACTTGCCGTGACGGGGGCTCTTTACTTTACTTTTTTATTTTTTAAATTGCTTAATAAAAGTTATATTTCTAGTTACAACATCCATTGGGTGTGGGTGTTTGATATTGTTTTCTGTTTTTTTTTTTTAGCAAAAGGCAGATTCTGAAAGGCTGTTGGATCACTAACCAACCAAACCTAACACGACCTAACCATTTCTTTTTATTGTCAGTAGCATGAGCTTACAGGATTTAATTATCCCTTTGGATGTTTTGGTGCACACATAAAGCACATTATACTCATTGGTAATGTTTATGCATATATTTACAACCACTAACACCATTGCCACTATCATGACAGCCATAATCATCTTTGCAACTCATTGTGAGCTGCTAAATGTGAACAAACATTGCAGTTTGTTCCTGTCTTTAGTTTACTTTTCAAGTTCCATGTCAGGTCCACATTAACCCATCTCATCTCATCTATATTGCTGCTATATAACTTACTTATATTCTATCTATCTATCTATCTATCTATCTATCTATCTATCTATTGTTCTTTCGAGCCGAAGACGGCACATAGGGCAGAACCACAATCTCAAAAACAGAAACCTTGCATGGCACATATTGCAGAGATGACTGCTACTTATATTGCTGCATTCTAAAAGACTGATTTTATCCCATATACTTTCTAGCAGGCAGATATTAGCCTGTTAGGGGTAAATGTTTAAATACGGAAAAATGTCAAATTTGGAAGAATTTGTGTTTTGATGCTGTCAGTTTTCTCCGGTATCATAATTTAGGGTTAACATTCTGAAATAAGCCTATTTCTTGATATTGCTTCACCATGTGTATCTTATATATTTTATTTCTACCTTCCACCCCTGTTATGCAGCATTCAACACAGGGCTGTTGCTGTACCTTCTTATAAGCCTACACAATTTTATTTGCCGAAGTTCAGTTATAAAGTTGCTTTAGTCATGTACCTTTCTGTTATCTCATGTAGATCAGAGTATCCATATTTCATAATTTAACCTTGACACTGACATCTTGAATTTTCACATCTGGAGTGAAGAGTTCAGTAACACAATGGAATCTATCTATTGACCTTTCGAGCCATAGCCAGCCCATAGGGCATAGACCAAGATACTCCTTCTCTTATCTAAATTTTTGTTCTAGCAGTTTTCAATTCTTTTAAAGACACAATAGAATATATCAAGAGAAATAGAAAATAAAATAATGGTTTGGTCACATGATGAGATAGAACGAGCTAATGTGACATGAATGATCCATAAATACTACAAAAATACCTAGATCAAAGTACTTACCACAAGAAAAGATTGATGGATTATCGCAGGAGAGACCAACAGAAGGGCTTTAGATTGTGAATTATAATCTCCCCTTGTTTCTGAAATGGCAAATGAGGAATGGAAATAAGAAGCCGCAGCAGATAATTATCTTCTTCTTCTTTTCTTTCTCATTTGCCTTTCAGTGTTGAGAGGAGATATAATTTGCAGTTATTCTGTTTGCCTCATCTGCTGTTATGTTTCCTATTGTTTCTAATATTCTACCCAATTCATCTTTTTTGTGGTTGTCCCTTGAGTCTGCTATTCTCACATCTTTTATTAAAGGCTCGATGTGTTGTGTTTTGGTCTTTCTATCTTGTCATGTGGCCAAATAATGATACCTGTTATTTCTTTATGTATTCTATTTGGGAAATTATGGCATTGTAAAGTGATAAAACATGCTTTTTTGCTGTAACTTATTTTAGCAATTTGTAGCTAAGAAATATTTCTTTATCTTGAAAGATTTAAGTAAAATACATGTGAACTTGTTCTTGAAACATTCAAATAAAATACATGTAAACTTTTTCTTGCAACATTCATCAAATAAAATACATGTGAACTTGTTCTTGCAACATTCATCAAATAAAATACATGTGAACTTGTTCTTGCAACATTCATCAAATAAAATACATGTAAACTTTTTCTTGCAACATTCATCAAATAAAATACATGTGAACTTGTTCTTGCAACATTCATCAAATAAAATACATGTAAACTTTTTCTTGCAACATTCATCAAATAAAATACATGTAAACTTGTTCTTGCAACATTCATCAAATAGAATACATGTAAACTTGTTCTTGCAACATTCATCAAATAAAATACATGTAAACTTTTTCTTGCAACATTCATCAAATAGAATACATGTAAACTTGTTCTTGCAACATTCATCAAATAAAATACATGTAAACTTTTTCTTACAACATTCATCAAATAGAATACATGTAAACTTTTTCTTACAACATTCATAAAATAAAATACATGTAAACTTTTTCTTGCAACATTAAAACTATAGACCAAAGTGTAAAAGTAACCACCAACTGATGAATCAATTTCATACCTATACCTTACAAATTGTGCTTTTTTAAAAAAAAGATTACATTTGAAATATTTTTCTGTTTGCTTTCAAATAGGAACATATATTTGATGTTCATAACATAAAAAAAAATGTGGCTTGCATATACTTGTTTATTGTTTTGTTTTATTCTTTGCTGGGATATTGGATGTGGTCAAATCTCTTGTGCGTGAACAAACAGAACAAATAATTGTAAAAATGTTAAATTAAGATAATGAAGCAGAAGTTAGTTCATCACAGGCTGCAGCGACATTTATATATTGTAACTATCAAATGTTGCTTCGGACAGAAGTGTTCTGCATTTTTGTTTGTGCATACTCAGTTGATATATTCATTTAACTATGTTATACCCTCCCAAGATTATTGTGGATTTCAATTTATTTTTGCATAAATATAATTGATAAAATCAAAGTGTGTAGAGTAAGCAATTTAAAAAAAAAATGAAGGAAGTTAAGAATATAAATTGTTTACAGCATTATCAAATTTTTTTTTTTTTTTGGGGGGGGGGGGGGGGGGTGTCTGTTTGGTATTTAATAGCTAGCTGGAAATCAAGACTGCAGAGTCGGTGCTGTGGCCATGTAATGTTCCTTTTTGACTTTTTATTTATCTCTAATTTGAAGAAATCCTTTACTACTATCAGGACTAGAACCAGCTTCTATCAGACTGGCAAACAGTCGGTTGAAATCACTCAGCTACACGCTCTCAGCATCTTATAACAAATATTTTAAAGTTAAATTCAGTATAATATTATCAAGTAAAATTAATTTGAAGCATATTTATAAGAGCAATGAAAAATGTGTCATTTCAATTTCAGTCATTTTACAAATAGATGACTTATTTCTTCTTGTGTACAATTTATGGGATGAGAGCAGATATACTTGGAGCGTAGTGCCAAGATAAAGTGTTCAATCTCCTCTGTTCTATGTATTATGATAGCTCATTGGTTAAATTTAATGTTAAAGGTTATTTGCCACATGCATCAATAGATCTCATTGGTCAGTAATGAATGCTTATGTCCTAGATGAATATTTTTATAGTAGCTTTACTTGAGAAATTGTTACTACATTATACTATTTATTTGGTGTTTTGTTAATGTGATATATATATGTTTTCTTTATTTATTTAGTTATCTTATGTATTTATTTCTGTGTTTATTATATTCTCTATGTGTGATTTAATGCAGCTTGAAACACAATACTCATCTTTCTTAAGACAAGCAGAAAATATATGTTAATTCTATGTATGCCAGTTTTGTTTCTTTGCAAATGTTTAATTATTTTATATATGACTTTACTTTTCTCAACCTTTTTTGCCTTTCAACAAGATACTGTATAATTTCTTTTGTGCATGATGTTTGCTGTAATGTTTCATATTTGATTAATTTGTTAATTTACTCCGGGTAAGGTTGTCTGTTATGCAAGACATTTGGTCTGTTATTTCACAATGTAATCCAGGACTGGTGTAACCTCAACTCTTTCATTGTATCTTTTAATTAAATCTTTTAAGTATTGTATAACTGGATTTTGCAATAATAACAACTATGTTCTTATGTTTTACTTTCCAATCTAATCTGTGCCTCAGGGAAAGACCATACAGACCAGGGAACTCTCCCAGGCACAGAGAGCCTTCATTGTTACCATCACTGAAGGTTTGGATGCCATTGATATGGCCCAGGACAATCTCAACAGGAAGTCTGATCTACCAAGTCTTGGACATGATCCAGTACGTGTTCATCCATATCATTGTAACCGTTTTTCTGTTTTGATAGTTTTTTTTAAACTGTGTTTTTATGTATTTTTTACTGTTTTTTGATAGTTTTTTCTGTTTGTTGACAGTTTTTCAATTTGTTCAAGTGAATTGGAGTTGGAAGTGACTAAGGGCACTCTGTGTTCAGCTAATGCCAACTGACAGTGCAAAATCAAAATGGCTGCATGTCGGCCTGTTTTTGCAGACTAGCGTAGTTGCTGGACTGTTTCGGTAGTTGCTTGACTGTTTCAGTTGCTTTGTTTTGAATGTATGGCTTTGAGGTGGAGAAGTGACTATGCAACCTCTATTCGATGGAAGTAATATGGCATCATCGCCTGTGCATAGATTAGGGTTGTACCGCAGTTTACCTTGTCAACAGCAATTTGGCCGGAGCTGTGACATGAGTGGAGTGGATATGGGGAATTCCTGACTGCAGTGATACTGATTCAATGAACAGAACAGAATGAACTGAAACATTACTGACAGACTTCATCAGTCTTCTCCATTGATCTCTATCTAGTCTTTCTTTGGGACTTTGAATTTGAAACTATACATTCTTTGGTGTTATTTTAAAATCTCATATTCTTTTGACCTTGCCATCTTGTTCCCTTGAGAATGGTCAGGTCGGATGATTGAAATATGTGGCCAAACCATTCATTTTGTGTTTCTTCACAATATTCAAAACATCACCATGTACTCCAATTGTATTACATCCATCCTTTAATTTCTCTTTGCATATTATGCTTAGCATATAGTTGCTAGTAAAAGTGGTTTTTGCTTTCATTTTTAAATGACAGTTTTAGTCTAACATAACCTGAAAGACTTAGTCTGAGGTTGAGCGGATCATGCCTCGCCAAAAAGTAGGTAAAACTTGCAAGACAACAACAAATAATTTCTCTTCTTTGCCAGGCCTCCAAGAAGTGGAGGGAGAATCAGCTGGACCTGTCCAGGCAAAAAGTGGGCTCCCAGCTGTCAGCCATGAATGCAGCTACTGCCCAGCTGGTCACTCTTACATCAGGTGACCAAGATGATGTGGACTACACTGCTGTTGGAGCCGCTGTCAGTCAAATGTAAGTACATCTCTGTAAAACTTATTCAGTTCAACTGCAACATTTCAGAGGTGCTGTTGAAGGACCTCTGAAGCAGTCATTATTACCCACAACAAAAATAATAATAATGATGATGGTAGTTGTTGCTGTTGCTAGTTTTTTTTTGAGGGTCCATTATTATTTATAAAGTCTTACCTTTAGCAGCTCTATGGTATATCCTATACAGCCTCAAGAGGAGTATTGTTGTTGTTGTTGCGTTCACCAGCTTTCATCTCTAACGAAGTCCCTAGAGACCAGGAACTGAAGTTTGCGTGTTAATCCATTTTTCCCTGGCAGCCGTGTACACAGGAGTATCAGCAGCATAGTAGCTAGCTTGGCAATGCAGTGAACATAGCTGCAGTTACTGTTTAGTGATGTCCAGTTGACCCAGCTGAAAGAGGACTGAGTACCTAGTTCACTGAGTTTAGCAAGGAAATGACAAGAAGGAAAAGCTCTGGCCTCATTATCTCCAAATTCTGTTGGCCTTGTTTGGTGAAATTTAATACTTTGCTCCCATATAATATTTAACAGGACATCTCTTACAAATAATAGCTCACAATTTTACTATTTAATCCCTCAGTTGTCCTGTTGAAACCTAGGAGTGTCACTATCAATTTCCACTTCTTGCTATTTTGAACTGTCTACTTATGTTTTTACCAGGAGACTTTGAATGCTGTACTCACTTTTGTTTTTTTTACTTTTCATATGGTACATCCGTCCTCTGTTACATCACGATTAGACAATGTTGCTGTTATTTACAAACATTTTAAAACCATCATCTCTTTGGTTTCATAAGCTCATCCTCACCTCTTCTTTGGTTCAATAAACCTATCCTCAAGTCACCTTTACTTTTTTTAAACCTATACTCACCTCTTCTCAGAACTGTACATTAAATGTAATGTTTGAGTACTGCAGCTCTTCCAATGTGAGAGACTTTAGAACTGTACATTAAATGTAATGTTTGAATACTGCAGCTCTTCCAATGTGAGAGACTTTAGAACTGTACATTAAATGTAATGTTTGAATACTGCAGCTCTTCCAATGTGGGAGACTTTAGAACTGTACATTAAATGTAATGTTTGAGTACTGCAGCTCTTCCAATGTGGGAGACTTTAGAACTGCACATTAAATGTAATGTTTGAGTACTGCAGCTCTTCCAATGTGAGAGACTTTAGAACTGTACATTAAATGTAATGTTTGAATACTGCAGTTCTTCCAATGTGGGAGACTTTAGAACTGTACATTAAATGTAATGTTTGAGTACTGCAGCTCTTCCAATGTGGGAGACTTTAGAACTGTACATTAAATGTAATGTTTGAATACTGCAGCTCTTCCAATGTGGGAGACTTTAGAACTGTACATTAAATGTAATGTTTGAATACTGCAGCTCATCCAATGTGGGAGACTTTAGTCGGGATGTCAAGATGTTGGCCACTCTGCAAGAGGATGATCAGTCAGGACAGAGACTTCTAGATGCTGCTCGTGGGTTAATTGGGGCTTTCTCAGACTTGTTAAGGATTGCTGATCCTGGCACATCTGAGGTGAGCAGAATATAGGCGAATATACATGTTTTATAAATATTGTTATTAAACATTTATTTTTTATATTTGTTTAAGTAGGTAATGTTTCCCTTGTAGGGAATATGATGTTAGTGCCCATATTTTTCATTGACCATTGGCTCATTTTATTGATGATGTTGTCATTATTGTGTCCATTGCCAAACTTTCCTAGAAAAAATATCTGGTACCCATTTTCTGAGGCTAGATGAACCCAGACTGTTCTTGTTACTGCTGTGTGCACATTTAACCATACAGCCAGTGCAGCTACTTCATATTTGATTAAGCTGTTATTTTAAATTTGCTGCATCCTGCAGCAGAAGATTTTGATACAGAGCATTGGTTAAAGAGTAAAAAAAAAAGTAAAGTGCCCCCATCACGCCAAGTGCGTATAGGGAATATGGTGTTAGTGACCATAAATTTTACAGACATGATTTTTGGGTAATGTGGTCGGTATTATGCCCGTGCCACTTCACTTTCCCAGAAAAAAATCTGGTACCCATTAAAGGCTGGGTGAACCCGGAAGCCGTCGGTTGGGATCAAACTCAACCTCATGTCCTTTGTAGTCCAGTTCACTAACCACTGAGCTATCGCGGCTCCCTATTGGTTAAAGAGGCCTGTCGATACTTTCAGAGATGTTTCTATAATATTGGATCATTTTAAATGAGACTGCACACAAATAACTGGGCATACAGGGAGGCTAAAATAAAAAGGTAACCAAAATACTTTGGTAACAGTATGGCTTTAATTGCATAAAATTAAATGATATTAACTGTAATTGTCTGTTATTTTTAAAACAATTTGTTAACATTTCTGGATAACATATATAAGTTCAGCTTTTAATTGCCAATATTGCTTCATGACAATAGTGGGAAATGTACAAATTGGAAAATGAACAATGGACAATGATGGAAAATGTAAAATTGAAATAAACAAAAGAATAGGTATGGCAAAAAGTAAATTTAATGTCATGAAAAATATACTAACAACAAAACAAATATCAGCAGGGCTGAAACTTGAGAATGGCAAAATGTTACATCTTCTCAGTATTCCTGTATGGTGCAGAAACATGGACATTAGACAAGAAAACAGAACAGAAAATTGAAGCCTCTGAAATGTGGATTTATAGAAGAATAGGCAGAATTGGATGGAAAGAAAAGAAAACAAACGATGAAGTTTTAAAACAACTGAAAATAAAAAGAGAACTACTAAATACAATTAAGACAAGACAAATGAAATTTTTGGGGCATGTTAAAAGACACAACAGCCTACTGAAAGTAATATTGGGAGGGAAAATACAAGGTAAAAGAGGCAGAGACAGACCAAGACTAACATGGACGAGTAACATCAAAAGATGGACAAGTCAATCTATGACAGCCTGCACCATGAAAGCAAGAAACAGAGTAGAATGGCGATCCATGGTAGCCAACCTTCGTTGCGGAGAAGGCACTCGATGATGATCATGATGACAATAGTGGATAAATTAATAAGACTTTTTATAGTGGTGGATACATTACAACTTGTTATATGCTATTTAATGTCTTCCCAATAGATTATTTTTTCAAACACATTTTGTTTGATTTTTCAGCCTCGACAAAACCTTCTGGCAGCTGCTGGCAAAGTTGGTGAGGCATCACAGGAAGTGATGAATGAAGTTGAAGAATCAGTGGATGATCTGGACAGAATTTACCAGGTATAGAAACTCTTCATTGATGTCTCATTTTGTGTGTTTGAATATTTACATTACTTGTTAATACATTTTCTGTATGTGTCACTTTGTGTGTTTGAATATTTACATTACTTGTTAATACATTTTCTGTATGTGTCACTTTGTGTGTTTGAATATTTACATTACTTGTTAATGCATTTTCTGTATGTGTCACTTTGTGTGTTTGAATATTTACATTACTTGTTAATGCATTTTCTGTATGTGTCACTTTGTGTGTTTGAATATTTACATTACTTGTTAATGCATTTTCTGTATGTCACTTTGTGTGTTTGAATATTATACATTACTTGTTAATGCATTTTCTGTATGTGTCACTTTGTGTGTTTGAATATTTACATTACTTGTTAATGCATTTTCTGTATGTGTCACTTTGTGTGTTTGAATGTTTACATTACTTGTTATTACATTTTCTGTATGTGTCACTTTGTGTGTTTAATTATTTACATTACTTGTTAATACATTTTCTGTATGTGTCACTTTGAGTGTTTGAATATTTACATTACTTGTTAATACATTTTCTGTATGTGTCACTTTGTGTGTTTTAATATTTACATTACTTGTTAATGCATTTTCTGTATGTGTCACTTTGTGTGTTTGAATGTTTACATTATTAATACATTTTCTGTATGTGTCACTTTGTGTGTTTAATTATTTACATTACTTGTTAATACATTTTCTGTATGTGTCACTTTGAATATTTACATTACTTGTTAATGCATTTTCTGTAAGTGTCACTTATCTCTTAGTATATTAGATGATGGAATTGTTCTGTTAGATAAAAATTAGTGTTTACAATTATAATCAAGTGCTATTCTTTGTTCCAAGACTGCCTTATTGATCTAGCTTTTAAGCTTCTGTGTTGAGTAAACAGCACACTACCTTATTGCTTATCTGATTCTAGTCTACTCTTTTATTAGAATAGTTTAATTTTCAGGTCACATCCTTGGAGAATTTGGTTCCTTTGCTCCTTTCATCCTTATATATATATATATCAACTTCTTGCGGTCAACTTCTTTCTTTCCTGTTAGTTTACACCTGCTCACTGTAAATAATGTAATTGTTGTGGAAGACAAGTGACTAAGAATGCAAATCAAATTTAGAATACTGGTCACAAAGTATAAAACATAATACAATGCAGTTTGTTATGTGCATAAATAAGACTATCTATCTATCTATTGTCCGTTCGAGCCGAAGACAGCACATAGGGCAGAACCACAATCTCAAAAACAGAAACCTTGCTTGCCAAAATGGCACATATTGCGGAGATTGCTTCTAAAATCTATGGCTCTGTTTCCATAACAACACTTTTTACAATGACAGCTTGTCAAGCCATCGATCATCCTCCTTAGTCGCCTCTTACGACATGCCTGGAAGGTCACAGTGGCACTATTCTTTACTTCCCTCATAATGAAGCCCTGGTAACACACTGGAAATAAATAAGACTAGCTCATGACTAATTAGTTTATTGTGATATTGATGTTGGACTGTGCAAGGTGTGTGTGACATTTAGTTGCATGAGAAGGATGGTGATGACGATGATGATGATGGTATTGATGAATATCAACAAACTCAGAACAACAAATTTTATTATTAAAAAAAAAAACAGTACTAGCCATAATTTTGAGTACCTTTATGAGGGTAATAAACTGGCAGCATTTGTTGGCGTGAGCCGTGATAGCTCAGTGGTTAGTGAACTAGACTACAAAGGACAAGAGGACGGGTTCGTTCCTGATCGACGGCTTCCAGGTTCACCCAGCCATAAATGGGTAACTGATTTTTTCTGGGAAAGTAAAGCAGCGCGGACATAATACCGACCACATTACCCCATAAATTATGTGCAGACGGTCTGAAAAAATTATGGTCACTAACACCATTTTCCCTATACACCACTTGGTGTGACTGGGCTCTTTACTTTACTTTTTTATTCATTGGTGTAGCTATTTCTAGTAGCAGGATGCTATGTCAAATAGCAAAGGTTTAGATTCTTGTTTCAGGCCGTGTATTGTTTTCTGTGTTTTCTGTTGTAATTTGTTCAAGTACTGTTAAAATATCTGTATTCTTGTATAATTTATATTATTGGAACCATCCCTTTCTGCAGGAGACACTTCTAGCCTTGGCTAAAGCAGTTGCTAATGCTACAGCCTCTCTGGTACTCAAAGCCAAATCAGTGGCCAGTACAACTGAGGAGCCAGTCCATCAGGACAGAGTTATTTCCTCTGCCACTCAGTGTGCTTTGGCCACATCTCAGCTTGTTGCCTGCACCAAGGTATGTATTTTTGACCATAACTATATTTTCTACTTCTAGCTTTCAAATATGCATTTTATTTGGTTTCTTTTCAGTATTATTATAAAAATTGTGTACTGCACGATGACATATTTTTGAAGTTCGACCCTTTCACAATACATGACAACATAATTTCATAACTTAAATACGCTGATGTCACAGTCATCTTCTCAAACAGTGCAGAAGGATTAAAAGAGACAATTGAGTGTGTTAAAAGACATAGTTAAGAGCAAAACTTCTATCTAAATACTCGTATACAAGAAAATAAGATAATGCCCTTTGACAAAGCAAAAAGTCCAACCAAAAATCATCATCAACAGTGAAGACCTTGATATTGTAACAAAGTATGATTATCTGGGATCTATAGTAACTAACAATGGAGACTGCCTGGAAGAGATCAAAAGATTAGCAATAGCAACACAAAGATTAAATGCCATGAAGAACATGTGGCACAACACCAACACGGCAGTAAAATTAACATTACTCTGAGGGTATGTATCTACCTGATAGCAACACATGGTTGTGAATCATGGACTATTTCGCAAGCAGCAAGGAAGAAAACTTTCATTTCAAACAAAATGCTACATAAAAATCCTTAAGAAACCTTGGATAATGAAAAAGTGCAATAAAGGCATATTAAAAGATTTAAACATGAAAAAGAACTGGCTGAAAACACATTCTGCAGAGAAAATTAAATTACTATGGCCACGTCAAAAGACACGACTGGCTGGAAAAAAACAATAATGGAAGGCATTGTTCATAGGCGACACATCAGGGGCAGCCCAAGAAGAAGGTGGTTTCAAGGCATCAAGAAGACCTTGAAGATGACTGCAGATGAAGTGGGAAATCTGGCTAGAGAGAGAGATTCATTTAGATGGGCTGTGGTGAATGCAACGTTCTGTGGGAAATCTGGCCAGAGGCAGAAATTCTTTTAGACGGGCTGTAGTGAATGGAACGTTCTGCAAAGGACATGTGACCATGATGATGATGAAGCAAAAATATGTTGTTTGGTTATGACATGCCATTCTTGTTTTTAGGATTATTTCCGTTTCAACAAAAATTTGAACATTGTATCATTAACATCTTTGTTGTTCCTCCCAGGTTGTAGCTCCTACAATCGGGCACCCAGCATGCCAGGAACAGCTGATCGAGGCAGCCAAGCTTGTGGCCAAATCTGTGGAGGGGATTGTGGACTCTTCCCAGACTGGTTGTAGGGATGACTACCTCCTGCAGGACCTGGGCTCAGCAGCAACTGCTGTTACCAAAGCTCTTAATGATTTGTTGCTACATGTCAAGAAAGCAGCCCATCCAACAAATGTATGTCATGTCCATCGTTTTTTTGTTAGGTTTTTATTGAAACAGGGAAGAGTTCATCAATATATGAGAACACCCAACAAGTAATTATGGGTACAAGAATTTGAATCCTGTTTTATTTCTTCATCAACAGAATTTGTATTTTTAAATGCCTGTTCTATTAATAAATTTTGCAGTAATGCTGTTTATGTGTTTGTGAGAAGAAATATTCAGAATACTCTTGACCATTTCATGTTATTAATTAGAGAGTATTATTTACCAGACAGCTTAAGAGAATTGCTTGGCAGAAGGTCAACAACAGAAATGATAAATAACTGTCGAGATCGAAAGTTGTGGAGAGACATGATCACCAGAAGATGCAACAAAGTTTGTCAAATCATTGGACAGCTATCACCACTATTGTCCAACAAGGAAATAACTCTACAGGCAAAACGGTCGCTCCATAATACAATCTTCATCTCAACGTTGCCAGTCCTGGACCCTAGATACAAGAGCAATAAGAAAAATAATCTCTGCTGAGATGAAATGTGTTAGATGAATGATAGGAGCTTCAGAGATAAGATCAGAAATGAAGAACCGAGAAAAAAACTAGGAATAATTCCCGCCATAGAATATATAAAGAAACAACAGATAAAATGCTTTGGCCACATGACAAGGCAGAAAGAGTAAAACACAACACAAAGAGGCTTCAATAAACATTGTGAGAACACCAGACCCAAGGGCTGACCATGAAAAAGATGGATTGACGGAATGTTAGAAACTAGGAAATATAACATCTGCTAAGGCAGCAGAAGAACAAAAGACCACAAATAATAACTCCTCTTGATGCTGAAAGGCAAATGAGGAAGGAAAGGATAAGAAAAATACAGTAAATGTAAAAGTAAGAAAATAAATGGTCAAATTATAATAATGTGTCAATTGTTTGTTTCAACAGGCGAAGGAGCAGCATGAAGAGGCAGTGGACACCATTATAAATGTAACAGACAGACTATTCAGCTCTGTTGGAGATGCTCATGAAATGGTCAAGCAGGCAAAACAGTTGGCCCAGGTAATCCTTGAATTAATTTGTAAAAATACATTTAAATTCACCCTTTTACCTTAGAACTTTACAGTTCCATTTTCCTCTGCATTTTTATCAGAGTACTGGAACTACAGTAGTAGGAAATATAGTGGTAGTTGTATGCTAACTAGCAGTGCTGTTGTCAAAGATGGTCAACAAATGGATTAGGTAGACATTATTAATGCCTTCCAAGAGATGGGAAGGGAATAGGACTTTGACAACCATGAGCCTACATCACTTCTTCAAATGAAAGTAAAGTTGGGTACTGCCAGAAACGAGAGACTTAGTGGGCGCAAAAGAGGGCTTATCAACCAGCACAGAACTGGAGTTGACAGTCATTGGACGCTGCGGGACATGCTGAGGAGGGAATCTGAGCACCTATGGACAGGGGCATGCCTGGAATAACAATTGGAGGTCATAATATAAATAATCTAAGGTATGCTGATGATACAGTATTAATCGCTAAGAGTGAAAATGAGTTACAAGAAATGTTGGACATTGTAGTGAAGGAAAGCAAAAATAAAGGACTCAGCCTTAATAGCAAAAAGACAGAGGTAATGGTAACAAGAAAGAAAAAGACATCACCTCAGTGCAAAATAAAGACAAGTGGAACAATATTAAAACAGGTAAATGAATTGAAATATTTGGGAACTTTGTTAACCTCAGACGGAAGATGTACAAAAGAGGTGAGATGTAGAATGGCTCAGGCAAAAGCAGCTTTCCAAAAAATGAGGAAAATACTATGCAATCCATTTTTGACAATAGAAACAAGAAAAAGAGTTCTTAAATGTTACGTAGAGCCAGTCTTAACATACGGATGCGAATCATGGACAATAGGACAACAGACAAGAAAATCACTGGAGTCTGTAGAAATGTGGTTTTACAGAAGAATGTTGAGACATGCTTTTCAAATACAATGAATGTGTTATGTTGAAGAGTAAGTAAATGTGCATGTCCTCAATACAGAATTATGCCGTGATCTTAATTTCCTAAATTTATGTGCAGCTTTTTTCGTGGTTTTTCAGAATTCAGAATTACTTGCTGTCATCAGTCCTAGAAACTGTATCACATCAGATTAGTTAACAAGGTGGAGATTATCATGGTCCCAACAATAAATGTTGTTATATAGAACAGGTTGAATTACTAATATGACAGACAAGCACTAATTTCTTTAGCAGAATCTGGGAAATTAAGAGCTATGCAAGCGAGCACAACAAATGGTGCCCTAAAGCTAACAGTTTAGTTTTGAATAACACAAGCCCATGACATTAAACGGCAGCAAATCTTGCTGTTGAGTTAGTGGAAAAATATTTACAATTTTGCATGATAGTTTTCCTAAGGATAAGAATTTGACATGTCTTTTGCAGGCTACTTCTACTTTAGTGAGTGCCATCAGAGGTCAAGCCGAAGAACACACTGATTCAGATGCCCAGAAACGCCTCCTGGCTGCAGCCAAGCAACTGGCTGATGCCACAGCCAAACTTGTAGAGGCAGCTAAGGGATGCGCTTCAAGGTATTTTTATTCGTTTCTTACATTTTCAGACCTCTCCCTAAGCTTTGACTTTATTATAAATGTAATTAGGTAAATGTTTGCATGTTTTAGTCTAGGAATCAATATTGTTTTCATGTTTTAGTCTAGGAATAAATATTGTTTTCATGTTTTAGTCTAGGAATAAATATTGTTTTCATGTTTTAGTCTAGGAATAAATATTGTTTGCATGTTTTAGTGTATGAATCATTATTGTTTCCATGTTTTAATGTATGAATCTAAATGTTTTCATGTTTTAGTGTATGAATCAATAATGTTTTTAAGTTTTAATGTATGAATCTATGTTTCCAAGTTTAAGTGTATGAATCTATGTTTCCATGTTTTAGTGTATGAATCAATATAGTTTCCATGTTTTAATGTAGAATCAATAATGTTTCCATGTTTTTGTCTAGGAATCAATTTTGTTTCCATGTTTTAATGTATGACTATATGTTTCCATGTTTGAATCTCACGTCAGCAGATAAATATTTCAATCCCAAAAATCCAATTAACTTGCATTTATTTTCCTGTATAACATACAGCCCCAATGATTCAAACCAGCAGATGATGCTAAGAACAGCAGCTGAAGAACTCAGGTCCGCTACGAACACGGCTGCCAGCAATGCATTAAAGAGAAGGCTCATGTCTCGACTGGAGGTAATGTTTTGCAGTTATAGACATTAGTTTATTATACAGCTTTGACGTGCCTACGTGAGGATGGATAATACATTTAAATTTAATATTCTAAGCTTTGTTTTCATGCTTTAATTCTTTTATTTCAATATTTTCTTATGATGTTTGTTGTCACTATTAATAGCTTAACAGTCCTCATAATCTGTGCTGCCCTTATTGTTTGAGCAACATATAATTTTTGAATAATGTGAAACACTAGTGGAAAGTATAGAGGGATAATTGAGAGGAAAAGTTATGTATTTCACCAACTGCTAGAACCGTGAGCTGTTGTTTACTATATGTTGAAAGAGAGTGGTCATATAAATAAAAATATATGTAAATATATAATCATGCAGGGATACAGTGAAGCTGGTGTAAAGTAATGGAAGAATTATTACAACCAAATGAAATACTACAGCTTAATGGATTTTAGGCATATCATCATCATCATCATCATCAAGTACCATGCCTGCTGGCATAGGTGACATGTCGCTCCACAACTTTTGATCTCGACAGTTATGTATCATTCTGTTGTTGCTCTTCTGCCAAGCCATTCTCTTAAGCTGTCTGGTATCTTTTCTCTTTGCTTCCCTCTATCTCTTGGTTCCTCAATTTTCTCAGGTGTTACAATATATTCCAGCTGTTTTCTTCTCATTACGTGGCAAAAAATGATGATTGTTTCTTCCTGAATATTGGATAATGGCTCTCTTTTTGCTTTGGCCTCTTTCAGAAAATTTTCTTTACTCTTCCTAGCTGTCTGTGGTATTCTCAACATTCTTCTGTAAAACCACATTTCTATAGCCTCCTGTGATTTTCTTGTCTGTTGTGTTTAGACATATGGTAGAGTGATTTGAAAACCTCCTGATGTGCTACAAAAAGATCACTTCTGCTAACTTGACAACTAATATTTCACTTTCAGACTGCTGCCAATCAAGCGTCTGCTGCTGCTACCCAGCTAATCAATGCTTCTCGTCAAGCCTACAAAACCAACCGCAACCCAACCTCTAATCAACAGATGGATACAGCTGCTACGGTAAACACATTTTAGTGTATTAGTTTCAAGCCAAAACTGGTGTGTAGGACAGAAATACTATGCTCTGGCAATTTTTGCTATTACGTGTCAGACTTTGCATAGGGCATGCATTGGGCCACAGATCCCAGGTCTGGACAAGCCTTCCAATTTCTGCAAGGGAATTAATGCCTGCTGTTGTTGTCTCTAGCCTCAGCATTCTTTTTTGTGTTTCTCTAGGTCAGCCTCTTTTTCTTGTACCTTCTGGTTCCCATTTGAGGGCTTGCTTTGAGATTCTCTTGCTGTCTCATCTCATCACATGGCCAACATATGACCACTGTCTTCTCTTGATTATAGATGATTTTTTAGACAGTTTTGGTATTACTTTTATATCTACACTAGTCTTGATTTCATTCTATGGTATACTTTCTTAAACCTTTACAGTTTAATTATTAGTGATTTCATATGTTTATTGCTATTAAGTGATATCCGGGATTTAAAATAAAAATGACATAATGTGAGTGAAGTATTGAAAATAAAATAATCAAAGGCATAAATAGCTAAAAATAAGATCTGCATGGGTAATAATGAAATATGACATACATGACATACTGTCTTGTTCTTCTATCTTGAATATGTTTAATGGGCTATGCACCAAGCTTTGCTTTACTAGGTAAGGTAGTTCATTTATTTTTTGGAGTCAATTGGGAAAAACGAATCAGGAGTTGGAGTATTGAAGATTTTGTTTAACTCTTTCAATACGTTTCGCCACACTGTGCACCATGCCGATTTCGGCCGCGTACGTTTCGCTGCATAGTGCGCCACTCTCAGTTTTATTATTGTGAACCGTCATTAAATCTTATTCTTTTTATATGTCTTGTATCATCTTGTTATTGGTGAAATCTAATTCCTTGTTCAATTATCTAAAATTTCATATATAATATGTTATATGTTAGATAAATATAAATATATAGATTGATTCTTAAATCAATGAAAAATTTTGTCTCTGAAATCTCTTCTGTTGCATTGATAAAAAAGCTTCCGTACAGAAAAAGTTAAAGTGTTCAGTGGCTCTTTGGCAACTCCTGTGACTGACATACCAGTTCCTAAACTTAGAAATGCATGACAAACTAGAACAGATAACATAACTGACTTTTGGCTTTGAAAGGATTCTACCAGATTGTTAAAAAAAAACAGCATCACTCTATCATCATCATCAAGCCTTCTGGCGTAGGTAATCATGTCTATCCATAACTTTAAATCTCGACAGTTATTTATCATTTCTGTTGTTGACCTTCTGCCAACCATTCTCTGAATCTGTCTGGTATCTTTTCTTTTTGCTTCCCTCTATCTCTTTGTCTCTCAATTTTCCCAGTTATCACATTATATATTTCAGCTGTTCCCTTCTCATTACATGGCCAAAAAATGATGATTGTTTCTTCCTAATATTGGATGTTAGCTCTCTTTTTGCTTTGACCTCTTTCAGAACGTTTTCATTACTCTTCTTAGCTGTCCATGATATTCTCAATATTCTTCTGTAAAACCACTTCTATAGCACAGTTAATAACTAATTCAGTGGTTTTATGTCTCTTAATATCTCAGTTTTGTGGGGACTGGTTGGTCTCGAGGCAAGACGCCGGCCTCGAGATAGAGAGGTTGTGGGTTCAAATCCCGACTGCACCAGTTGGTGCAGTCTCAGCAGTGAGACACGGCTTGAAATGTCAATTACTCATAGATGGAAAAAATATGAGTACCTTCAAAGACAGGGTTATCTGCCTGTGCGGCAAGAGACCCCTGTGCACATGGCTGCCAGGGAAAAATGGATTAACATGCAAAATTCAGTTCCTAGTCTCTGAGGACTTTGGCAGAGCTGGTAGAACAAAAAAAAATTCTCTGTTAATAATTAGCATTGTCAAATTTGAAATTAATTTTCAATTTGGAAATTATTGATAATTATAATGAAGAACATTGAAAATAATAGCTGTGAACTTTGACACACATTGAATGACCTTTGATATGACATTTTACTGCAGGGTCTTGACCAGCATATCCCAACACTTGTGCAAGCCCTGCGAGCTGTTCAGCGCCATCCGGACAGTGCCACAGCACAGTTGGCTCTGATTAATGCTTGTCAAGACTTCATCCAGCCTGCCAGCAGACTCATTGCAGCTTCCAACGCTGCTGCTCCAACTGTTTCAGATCAGGCTGCTGCACTTAATCTACATAATGCTGTTAAGAACATGTCAAATGCTGTAGCGGAATTGAGATCAGCTGCTAACAGGGTGAGCATATCCTTTATTGACTGTGTTAAGGTGATATATAATGTGTAATATAACATATAAATAGTTGTGTTTATTATCATCTATATTTAATATATATTGTGTAATATAACATAAATAATTATGATTATCATCATCTATATTTAATATATATTGTGTAATATAACATAAATAATTATGATTATCATCATCTATATTTTATATATATTGTGTAATATAACATAAATAATTATGATTATCATCATCTATATTTGATATATATTGTGTAATATAACATGTAAATAGTTATGTTTATCATTGTTTATATTTGTGGTAAAGGTAACCTGTAAAGCTGTTGAAATATGAAGTGTTTGACATTTATTTATCAAGTAGTTTTGATTTTTATTACATATTTCCTTGTTTATAGTTTAGTTAATCATTTAAAAAAATGTATTTTGCTTTCCCTAATAAAATTTGGATTATGATGCTCTTTTTTATTTGTTTAATGATCTCGTAGTGTCTTCCAGTTATCATCATCATCTGATTGCATGACCAGAACATTGAGCTCATTACTGTACATCTAAAGAGTCTGTGTCTCTAGCCAGATCTTCCACCTCTTCTGTTGTCACGTTCAAGGTCTCTTCAATGTCTTGAAATCACCTTCTTCTTGGTCTACCCCATCCGGCATTCCTGGAACCATGTCTTCTGTTCTTTCCAACTCTCACTGTATTTTTTATTTTTTATTTTGCTGTGACCAGGAAAATTTTCTCGGTCAATGGCAGACATCAAACAACCCGTGTGACTCGGGAAACAAAGCAAATGCTATGAGGTAGCCGAGCATACTGAACGACTTACGGCGATCGTATTGATAGACATTGTAATACGTCCGGTCCATGAGGTGAAACTCATAAGTCAACCTGAGCCAGGAATTTCAAGTCCCCATGTTTTGTCTAATGTGAACTTATAGCCGTGTCAAAAGTTCAGAGAAATTACTATGTTTAGAGCACCTAATGTAACATTTAAGTGGTAGTAATTTTTACTATGGCATCATAACTGGGAGAGCTACACATAGTATCATAATCTAAGGTATGTCTTCATTGCTCTTTTTTTCACTATCACAGGTATCTTGAGGATTTTTCTATAACATTTTATTTAGATTGAATCAATTTTCTTCTTTGTTGTTTCTGAGGTTGCCCACAACTTCCATTTATATTTAATTAATTTTGTTTACTCTTTTTTTAGAATAATATTTCTAAGTTTAATAATTTTCATTACCATTGACTTGTATCCAAAGATCTGTTTATGTTCAACTGTCTCCGTCAAGATCAACTATAAAACTTTAATTTATGAAATTTAACAAACACTTATTCTATTCTCAGGCCCAGGATGTGTGCACATCTCTGGAGATTGACAGTGCTCTTGATCAGCTGAGAGACCTGGACCAAGATTTAACAGACATCAAACAAGCAGCTGTAACAGACAGACTCACCCGACTACCAGGAGAAACAGTGAGGGTTACTTATGTCAAATCAATAGTCTTCTTGAAATAGTTTATTATTATTTTAACAATTTAGTTACAAAAAAAAAAATATAAAATTATATGAAGCTCTGTACAAGAACAATATGAGGGAATGTTATAATGAACAATTCTAAATTTATTTTTTTAACACGTATGGCATAAGAATCCAACTAGCAATGCCATATTAACTTGTCTAAACGATAATAATGCATGGATAAGTCACTTAAACCTTAATAACTTTAAAAATAATTGACATGCAGACATGAATGATGTATCATTGTTTTACTGATTTCAACAGCTATCTAGCTGTTTTATTTACAGTAAAATAAAAAATAAATGAGATTGAGATTCTTGCACAGAACAAAGACAAATGGTGAGATTTGATAAATGTTTTTTTGCAAGATTTGACACTGCTAGAAAGAAAATTTAGAAAAAGAGAAAGAGTATCTGGGTTTATGTCCTATGGCCACAGCTCAAAAGGTCAATAGATAGATAGGAAAAAAAATTAAAAAGAAAATGTTATCACAGAACCTACATTATGTGCATATATCCTGAAATGTGATTTTGTTGACAGGCTGAGCAATGTTCTTCTCAACTGGGTACAACATCCAAAACAGTTGGAGCATCCATGGCACAGCTCTTGACTGCTGCTGCCCAGGTAGGAGGAGAAATATTATATTTTTGTGACCAATATTTTTGTAAGTGTGTGTGAAGGTTAGAGATTTAGGAATCAATTTCTTCAACAAATATTGGTCATTGCAATATTTCATTACTTCAAATGTTTCTTTCTCTCTTTCCAAGTATTTATTATATCATCTTAAATTGTTCCTTATTTCTTTAGTTTGTCTGCAATCAGTATGCTATATTTTAAGAAAATTCTTTAATTGTCTGTTAAGTTTATATATTTCTTAAAATAATAGTGTGTTACTACAGGCCTTTTAAAAAAATTATTTAATCATCGTCCATAATTTACATTCTTATCGTTTTGAATTCATGATTGTACAAAGAAGTTGCGATGGTGGTTTTCTGTTGCATTCCGTTGGTTTGTTTACGGTTGGCTCCGCTAGCCTTTGACTAAAAAGTCTCACCCACAAGACAGTGGGGCTGTTTTACTTCGGGGTACCCTACCTTAGCCTCTTACTCTCCCAAGCTTACCTTCAAGGCAGCAGGGCAGCCACAGGTTGTACTGTTTACTGCATACAGTAGCAGGTATTACCTGACCTGACTGGTTCATTAGGATTGGTAAAATGAGAAGAGAACAACTGGAATATATTGTAACAACTGGAAAAATTGAGGGATGAAGAGATAGAGGGAAGCAAAGAGAGAAAATACCAAATGACTTAAGAGAATGGCTTGGCAGAAGGTCAACAACAGAAATAATAAAGAACTGTCGAGATTGAAAGTTGTGGAGAGACATGATCACCTACACCAGTAGGCTCGTTACTTGATGATTATGATAGTCTTGAAATAGTTGTTTCTTTCATTGAGATTTGATGAAATTTCTCCCTATGGGTGCATGCTTTAGCTAGTTTTGCTAGTCTCTTCATTTGCAGCTCTCTCACATGGGATAGTCTTCAATTGAGGACAAATATAAACAAAATGGACACATTTAGAAAGGAATAAGAACTCAAAATAGTTGTCAAAATAGACTCAAAGAACCCAAGGTCACCTTAGTTGTTAATTGTTAACTGGTTCAATTCTTCAGATATTATTTTTGTTATTTTCTGGTTTTCTTTGCTCAGCTTGAATTCCTTGTTCAATTTACTGTTATCAAGTACACCAAATGCTGTTACCTCTGAAAAGAGATGAATATATTGAGATTTAGGATTAAACTAAGAAAATATGAGGTGTGTTCAAAAGAAACCTGCCCCAATGGCCTTATTAAAAACATATGTAAAGTACATCAGCAGGTGTGGCAGAATTAAATGAAGCAATTGTTATGATGGACCAAAGATTACTTACCAGAGTTCTTAAGAAAAAGCCGCCATAAGCATTTAGACACACATCACACTGCTTGGGTAGACCTCGGATTCTGTCCAAGAAAAATGGCTTGTTACTCATTGAACCATTTTGTTACCGAGGCCATGATGTCCCTTTCATCATCATCATCGAGTGCCATCTCCGCAACGAAGGTTGGCTAACATGGAGCGCCATTCTGCTCTATCTCTTGCTTTGATGGTGCAGGTTGTCATAGGCTGGTTTGTCCATCTTTTGATGTTACTGATTGAACCATTTTGTTACCGAGGCCATGATGTCCCTTTCATCATCATCATCGAGTGCCATCTCCGCAACGAAGGTTGGCTAACATGGAGCGCCATTCTGCTCTATCTCTTGCTTTGATGGTGCAGGTTGTCATAGGCTGGTTTGTCCATCTTTTGATGTTACTCATTGAACCATTTTGTTACCGAGGTCATGATGTCCCTTTCATCATCATCATCGAGTGCCATCTCCGCAACGAAGGTTGGCTAACATGGAGCGCCATTCTGCTCTATCTCTTGCTTTGATGGTGCAGGTTGTCATAGGCTGGTTTGTCCATCTTTTGATGTTACTCATCCATGTTAGTCTTGGTCTGCGACTGCCTCTTTTGCCTTGTATTTTCCCCTTCAGGATTATTTTTAGTAGACTGTTGTATCTTTTAACATGGCCCAAAAATCGCATTTGTCCCTTTAGAGATTTTTTTAAGGGTCCTAACAAATGAAAGTCACATGGTGTCAGATTAGGGCTGTAGGTGGGGTTTTGCAGAACTTCCCACCAATTCCTGCACAATGATCATGGCATGTGGATGAGCATTGTCATGCAATAGAACACACCACATGAAAGCTTGCCAGGTCTCATATTCTTGATGGCTGTATACAGGTTGTCTTGTCTAGTGTGTCCTTGTATCAAATGGCATTGATGTTCACACCAAGCTCTTTAAACTCTGCCAATAAATCTTGGGCAAATTCTGTATCACACTGGCTATTTTTCCACTGGTCTACAGCAAAACCAATTAATCATCATCATCAAGTATTATGCCTGCTGGTGTAGGTGATCATGTCTATCCACAACTTTCGATCACAACAGTTATTTAGTATATCTATTGTTGACCTTCTGCCAAGCCATTCTCTTAAGCTGTCTGGAACATGTTATTTGAACATGCCTCTTAGATTAATATTTGTAGATTTAGATTAAACTAAGAAAAGAGATTAATATACTGAGATTAGGATTAAACAAAAAAAGAGATTAATGTATGGAGATAAGGATCAAACTAAGAAAAGAGATTAATATATCGAGACTAGGATTAAGCCATGTTTAACAGCACTTCCTGTCCTTTTTGCTCCAGGGTAATGAGGATTACGTGGGCATTGCTGCAAGAGACACAGTGAATGCTCTCAAATATTGGTCAGCTCAGTTCGCGGTGTTGCTGCCACCACTGATGATAAGAGGGTAATTTTTACCAAATTTACTGTCAATGAGTTATTATTAGCCATGTAACACTGTAACATAACTCAGATGTCAGGTAAGACAACTGTGGAGGTTTGGAGCTGGGTTATCCCAAACTTTAGAAGACATCAGCAAGTGAATAGAACTATAGAGAAAGGTTTGTTGATGATCTGGGGACTGTATGCAGTATCTGGTTTTTCTGGGTTATCAGGTCATTTTCAATTGATCTCTGAGCTTAGTGTAGGTGGTGGATACAGTGCCATAGCAATACAGTACAGATACAATAAAAAGATAAGACTAGCAGTCAAGTTCAGCACAAATGAAAATTCCTGACAGTTGAAAATCTAATTGTACAGTCTGCATGCTGCTGCTCAGACAGAATTTTATTAACAATAATTCTACCAAATTGTGCACTATTAAATAAATGTCTACCATGTGCACTTTTTGTGTTAGGGAAAGAAATCTTACTGGGCTGGAAGTTCACAAACTCTTCACAGTACAATGCATTTACATTGGAGCTAAGATAAGTCACAAGTTAAAATTATAATGGGAGTGATGACTTATTTCATAAATAAATAAGCAGGGACTAATGCTGCAAATAATATCGCAAAACAGTCAAGAACATCTACAAGGAACAAGGAAAGTTGGAAAGTTCTAGCAGCCCTGGAGATAAATCATGGAGACAAAAGTAAAGGCTGTAGAATGGACTTGGCGCGTTTAGTTGGAGAAGATATCGCAGAAGCTAGTCCATTGGCAGAGTGTGGTTACAGCCTACTGCTCCATGAGGATCAGCATGACTACCAGTATACTACAAATGGCTTTTCATTTACGTTCCCACAAATTTTGTTGGTAATATATTAGATTTCCTGTTGCATTTTTTAATAATCAGTTTTGTTTTTCTTTTCTTTAATGTTAAAATGAATAGTAAAGCAACCTTTTATGTGTGTATTGTCTATTTATTTACTGTTTTAAACTGTTTGCAGTAAAATTTGTTTTTGTTGTGTTCTGTTTTTAATTGTCCAGACATTGCCTTTTACTGATTTTTGTTTCTTTATTTTGATTGGAAATTAGTTTCAGAATATTAATTTTATTCATTCTTTGATAATTCTGATTATTTTTTTTTAGGAAGCCATTTTAGAATATCTTGTCTTAAATATCAGTTTCCCATTTTGGAGTATGTATTTAGCATTTTAAATGTATTTTTAAAAATACTTTTTTTCCCCATCTATTTTATTTCATTTTATGTTTTCTATTTACAAGTTTTTTTGTTCTAATTTTAATTTGTGCTTGATAAAGACTTTGAGTTGTTGAAACAAGACCCTTAATTAAAACAAATGGATCCATAGTTATTTTAAAAATTCATCTTTCATAGCCATTTTCTGTGACAGTAATTTTTATTTGACTTCCAGGTGCAGCAAGCCATCATTGACAATGCCAGGGATGTCATCAGTCAGTCCATCTACTTGTTGGAGGAAGCCAAGTATGCTATGAATGATCCTAACAATCCAGAAAATCAACAGAGGCTCTCACAGGTAGTTCATGTTTTCTTTGATTTTGATGTTTTTGTCTGTTTCTAATGTTTTTAAATGCTTTTCTTCTTCACTGTTTAATTTCTGTTATAGATGTTTCTTTGTGTTTGATGTTTTTCTTTGGTTTCTATTTTTTTTATGTTTTATGTCTGTTCTAAATGTTATGTGAAGTTGGATATAGACTCATCTCAAATATCCTTGTTTTTGTGCGCTTTTTTAAAATAAATTTTTCTTAGTTTCATATTTGAAAGAAGCCTGAAATGTCTATTTCTATGGCTGTGTTAGTGTGTGTGTGCGCATATGTGTGCGTAAAATTGTTATTATTTATGGACTTGTCCAATATATAATGATGACCTGTTGACTACACTAAACTTGGTGTATATTATGACTGCTATTAAATTTGTCTTATTCACAGGTTGCCAAATCAGTGTCCAATGCCCTGAACAACTGCATCAGTAGTCTCCCAGGACAGCGAGACATAGACAATGCAATCAGACTCATCACTCAGACCTCACAGAGTCTAGCCAACCCCAGGGTAAGTCTGTGTGTCTTGTAGCAGGAGAAGCAGGAGTCAAGTCATGCTTCTGTAATATAAAGTTGGCGGGATTGTGATGCATTTTAGCTTTGAAGTTAAGATAAAACTGAATGTAATTATTATCAAGAAAAGTTGTGGAAATCAAAACTCATCAGCTCAAACACAAAACTTAGACTATTCAAATCAAATGTGCTATCAACCCTTACGTATGCGTGTGAGAGCTGGAAAACAACAAGAGAAACAAAGTTGAACGCATTTGAAAATAAATGTGTAAGAAAAATACTTGGTATAGTGTGGAACAAATTCAAAACAAACGAGGAAATTAGAGAAATCGCCAATCAACCACTAATATCTTCAGTAATCAAGAATAGACATTGGTCATATGTTGGACATGAGATGAGGAGAGATAATAACCAAATAGCAAAGCAAGCCCTCATGTGGGAAAGAACAGGTAAGAGGAAAAGAGGAAGACCACGAGAGACACTGAGAAGAACACTGATGAGAGAGGCAAGAGCAGCAGGAATCGGCTCCCTCAATGAGATAGAGCTGCTGCTTGCGCAGAACAGAGACAAATGGCGAGATCTGATAAAAGATCTTTACAAGGATTGAAAACTGCTGAAATAAAAATTTAGATAAGAGAAGGAGTATCTGGGTTTACGCCCTATGGGCCAGCTACGGCTCGAAAGATCAATAGATAGATAGATAGAATTATTCTCAGCAGAAAAGAACAAGAAAGTCTTATTTTACTGGATTTACACATTTTCCTCATTGTTAATGTTATTTAAAGCAATTATTACTGTTATTTTAACAAAATCTTCACTTTATTCCTCAATCACCCATAAATTATGCTTGAATATAATATATAAACAATAATGTTTGAATACTGAAAAAATGTCAAATTTTAAGGAATTTGTATTTTGATGCTGTGAATTTTACAAATGTATCGTAACCTAGGGTTAATATTGTGTTCTCTTCTTCAACAGTTCCCCGCCACAGACAGGCCCTATCAGGATGTTCAAAATGATATGAGCAACTCAGCAGCCAACCTTAACCAAGCTGCCAGTGACATTGTGTCCTCTTCCAGAGTTACTACACAGCATCTTGCAGAGTCCTCAACCAGATACAGGTGAAATGATAGACTGAATTAAATCATCTCCTTGTTGCATTCAATCATTCATTCATTCCAACAAAAGAGAGTCCTCAACCAGATACAGGTGAAATGATAGACTGAATTAAATCATCTCCTTGTTGCATTCAATCATTCAAACAAAAAAGAGTCCTCAACCAGATACAGGTGAAATGATAGACTGAAATAAATCATCTTCTTGTTGCATTCAATCATTCATTCATTCAAACAAAAGAGAGTACTCAACCAGATACAGGTGAAAAGATAGACTGAATTAAATCATCTCCTTGTTGCATTCAATCATTCATTCATTCAAACAAAAGAGAGTCCTCAACCAGATACAGGTGAAATGATAGACTGAATTAAATCATCTTCTTGTTGCATTCAATCAATCAAACAAAGCAGTCCTCAACCAGATACAGGTGAAATGATAGACTGAATTAAATCATCTCCTAGTTTCATTCGTTCATTCCAACAAAAGAGAGTACTCAACCAGATACAGGTGAAATGATAGACTGAATTAAATCATCTCCTTGTTGCATTCAATCATTCAAACAAAAGAGAGTACTCAACCAGATACAGGTGAAATGATAGACTGAATTAAATCATCTCCTTGTTTCATTCATTCATTCAAACAAAAGAGAGTACTCAACCAGACACAGGTGAAATGATAGACTGAATTAAATCATCTCCTTGTTGCATTCAATCATTCAATCAATCAAACAAAATAGTCCATAACCAGATACAGGTGAAATGGTAGAATCATATTTTTTTGTGTGTCTAGTGAACTAAATTTTCTATTCATAATCTGTATTCGATTGGCTGTTGTACTGTTCTGTCTTAAATATTTTCTTCTCTTATCTTGTTGTACCATCAGATGTTCAAAATGTTTCTCAAGCAGTTTATATAAATGTCTGTAGTCTTTGTTTTGTTGTATCTTGTTTAACGTATTATCCTTTTTGGTTTGTTTTGGCAAGCTTTGAGAGAGTCATGTTTAGAACAAATAATAGCAAGAATTCATTTGCAAATAAATCCAAGTTATATTCTCATGTTCCTGTGTTACTTGTATTTAGAAACCTTGTAGTTACTTTTCTTTTATTTTACTTTTTTTTTTCCTTCTCTTTTCAAGAAACTGTCTTCTCTCTCCACAGTCAACATTATGATGAGTTTGTGCATACGGGCATGACCTTGGCAGGATTGTCGAAAGACATGGAGACTCAGGGTCAAATCGTTGGTGGTCTGAAGAGTGTCTCGATGGTGTCCAGCAAGCTCCTGCTGGCAGCCAAGTCTGTGTCCGCTGATCCTAATGCTCCCAACGCCAGGAATCTGCTTGCCCAGGCAGCCAGGTATGCTTTATTGCATAACTTCTTATCTACAAGTCACGCTGATATTGCTTTTCAAATCACTTTATAGATTTTCAACATGTGTTCTTTTATTTATTTTGTTTATTGGTTCTGTTTGATAGGATTTAAGTGCAAAGAAAATCAAATTATTTCCCCATTTATTAAATTTGTTTTTGTTTTATTCTTGAAATTAAATTGATAAACATCTGACATTTCTTTATGTTGTATACCTTGGTTTGTTAGCATTTAACGTTTGACAGGCATCAGCAGCGAGGCATGTCAGGCAGGCTGTGCTACTCGACATCGCAACAATTAAGAGCCACATACACACACATCTTACATACATATTTAATTTAATTTCTCTAAACAATGAAATTCCACCTGTTCAAATGTCATTGCATTATCTTCTCTGGTGTTTAAATTATTAAAGAAATGCTTGGTAGCAAGTGAACACAGTGTATCTTTCTTTATGTCAGTTACTGAGTCACATCTTATTCCTCTAACTGTATGTTACAAATGAATGATGTCATTTAGCATATATAAATGTCCTGTATGGAGGCTATGGAATTTTTTCAATTAGCATAGTTTTTTATCAATCTTTGCAAACTCCAAAAAAATCTGGCCTACACCAGTTTTTATCTATTTAGTTACTGTTCTCCTGCTATGTAGTGTTTGATATATTTCTCTTTTGCCTTCTTTCAGAGGTTCTATTCTTGACAGTTCTTACAGTTTCTAGATATCTCACGTTAAGCTGATTTGTTTACCTATTTTCACTATTGAATTGTTTACCTATTTTCACTATGTGCATTTTCTCTTTTGTTGCACCATTTGAATAATTCTTGATGATTGATTTTGTCTTGATGAAAGTTCCCAGACTTTTCATTAGACGTGTTGTATGAAAGGTTAGTAATTCAGATATTTGCTTTAAGCTTTTAAAAGTTTTTTTTCTTTAAATTATATTTAGATTCTCACAGAATTTATAAATATTGTTCTGACCATCTTCCTCTATGAACAGAGCTGTGACAGAGAGTATTAACCACCTGTTCAATATCTGCACTCAGTCAGCTCCTGGACAGAAGGAGTGTGACAATGCACTTCGACAAATCCAGGTAATTCTCGCAGTTATATAGATATAAGAGGCACAACTTTCTAAGACTATTGTAACTTAAATAATATAATCAGTCAACCAAAATTAGACTCCACTTTTTCTGCAGTGGATCTTGATGCAATCATTTTGGCCAGGTATGAGGGGATCAATGAGGGAAAACATTCTGGCACTAGAAAATGTAATGCTGAAATTGGATCTGTATCAAGCCAAATAGGCACTTCTCTGTAAAACATGACACAATGCTACCATCAACACTTACCATTCTGTGAACACTGAATAAAAGTAACTATTTAGCAAACACAGAACATTTTTTCCCCAGTGTTCTTCAGTCGTTATATAATAACACTATGTAAAAGTAATCAGTACCAATATTGTTTTGTGGCATATTCTATTGACCTTTCGAGCCGTAACCGGCCCATAGGGCGTAGACCAAGATACACCTTCTCCTATATGGATTTTTTGTTCTAGCAGTTTTCTTTTAAAGATATTTTATCAAATCTCGCCATCTGTCTCTGTTCTGTGCAAGCAGTTCTATCTCATTGAGGGAGCCGACTCCTGCTGCTCTTGCCTCTCTCATCAATGTTCTTCTCAGTGTCTCCCTGGGTCTTCCTCTTTTTCTTTTACCTGTTGTTTCCCATATGAGGGCTTGCTTTGCTATTCGGTTATTATCTCTTCTCATCACATGTCCAACGTATGACCATCGTCTTTTCTTTATTACTGAAGATATTAGTGGTTGATTGGCGATTTCTCTAATTTCCTCATTTGTTTTGAATTCGTTCCATGCTATACCAAGTATTTTCCTTAGACATTTATTTTCGAATGCGTTCAACTTTGTTTCTATATCTCTTGTTGTTTTCCAGCTTTCACACGCATACGTAAGGGTTGATAGTACATTTGATTTGAATAGCCTAAGTTTTGTGTTTGTGCTGATAAGTTTTGATTTCCACAACTTTTCAAGGCTTCTGAAAGACATTGCTGCTTTAGCTATTCTGATTTTAATTTCTTTGCTCGTATCCCCTTCTCGATCAATGTGACTTCCAAGATAGATAAAGTGATCGATCTCTTCTACTGGTTTGTTTTCCATGTATATTTTGTCACCTGTTGGAATTAAACTAGTCATGACTTTAGTCTTTTCATGATTGATCTCAAGCCCAATTTTGCTGGCTATTGATGATAGTTCATTTGTGTTTTCCTGCATCGTTTTTATCTGACTGCTGATGAGAACTATGTCATCAGCAAAGTCGAGGTCCTCCAAATGGTCTCCTTGTATCCATTCGATGCCTTTATTACCAGTGCAGCATTTCTTCATTATGAAGTCCATAACAATTCCAAATAACAAGGGCGATAAAATACATCCTTGTTTAACCCCAGTTTCTATTGGGAAACATTCGCTCAGTCCTTCCTCTGTTCGAACTGCACATGTGTAACCATCATACATGTCTTTGATAATATTTATGATTTTTGATGGTAAACCATATTGCTTCAGAATTTTCCACAAAGAATCTCTATGAATACTATCAAATGCTTTTTTGAAGTCGATGAAGTTAAGTACAAAAGGTTTTTGCTTTTCAATGTGTTCCTCCAATATAAGTCGTAGAGTGAAAATGTGGTCAATACAGCTTCTCCCTTTTCTAGAAAAGGAGGCATATGGGAAATGGGATATTAATGCTCATATTTTTTTGTCCATGTCTGCTGACGCATGAGTAATATGGTCAGTATCATGCTAGACCTTCCAATTTCCCAAAGAAAATCTCGGGTACACATTTTCAGATGCTGACCAAATTCAGAAGATAAATTGTATGGTTCGTTTAAGTGTTCCCTATCACCTCTTAGTTTTGGAAGATGTGCCAACAACTTTGGGCCCAACAACTTTGGAAGGCCATGTTTTCTCTTTGTTGTTGTGATATCCCAAAGAGGCTGGACACTCTAGTACATCGTGTAGTGTAGTTTCTAGACTCTATTGATAAGTTTAATGTTAAGTTTAAATTAGTTTAAAGTTTATAAGTTTAATAAAGTAATGGAATGACAACTATTTCTCACAAGCTTTTATGATAATTCATACACCAAAGTGCTGAAACTAATAAACAGGGTGTATGTGATCGTGAACTACATATAACAGTGTCTCTTTGCTCAGCAGAAATTAGTCTGGTAGAACACACAAAAGTTATGAATGTCATATAGTGTATTTTATGAAATATACATATATATATATATATATATATGGTCTTAACCTTAATTAGATACAGGAATTTACAGAATATTCTCTCATAATTCAATGCTAAAATCCATATTCTCCCCTATCACTTCAGTTGTCCATCAGTTCTGTTCCATATCTTTCATACCATCTATAGACATGATTTTCTCCCGCAGTCATCATCTTTATTCATTTCTATAAAATATTGTTTGCATCAAGTTATTTGATAACACCTCCCCTTCACAAACATGCACACACATATGGCCTTATGATGTCTTCGACAGACAGTTGGTAGCAAACAATTATGATTTGTCAGTACTTTAGAGATATATATTTTATGTCATGTCCTAATGAGGATGGATATGGCATTTCTATTTGCCAATCTCTTGGAAAATAAGATAAAAATAATGCTTTACTTCACTTAGCAAGCCAATATATTTGTTTATAATAAGTTTTCCTTGTGTGAGACTCTAAGAATATTCTAACTTTCCCACATCAAGTTTAGGACTTTCATTATTATTATCAAAGGTAATTGAGAACAAATGTTATGACCTGTATCACTATTCTGTGTTACAGATGGTTGCCAGCATGCTGGATAATCCAAACGAACCAGTCACAGATTTGTCTTACTTTGATTCTCTTCAGGCTGTTATGGAGAAGTCTAAGGTCAGTTAACTTTCTTATAATATATGTTAATGTTGTTAACATCAGATGGTGGATGTACAACAGAAGTGAGGTGCAGAATGGCTCAACAAGAAAATCCCTGGAGACTAGAAATGTGGTTTTACAGAAGATTGCTGAGAATATTATTGGCAGCTAAGAAGAGTAATGAAAACGTTCTGAAAGAGGCAAATGCAGAAAGAAAGCTAATATCCAATATTAGGAAGAAATAATCATAATTTGTTGGCTATGTAATGAGAAGGGAACAGCTGGAATATATTGTAACAACTGGAAAATTTGAGGAATGGAGAGATAGAAGCAAGCAGGGAGAAAAGATACAAGACAGCTTCAGAGAATCGCTCGGGAGAAGATCAAAAACAGAAATGATAAATAACTGTCGAGATCAAAAGTTGTGGAGAGACATGGTCACCTATGCTAGCAGGCATGGTCACCTATGCTAGCAGGCATGGTACTTGATAATGATGATGTTATTGTTTGCCAAAGCACCACAGTGGATGATCCCGAATCTATAGTGAGAAAGAGAAATAAATGTGCTTAGGTCTGAATGTGCTAGTGTTGGGAAAAACTGAGAGACCGAGAGTCTGCATGAAAGAGATGAATACTTAACCACTCAGTCATGCATCCAACAACCTCAAGGCCATTTGTTTGCCTCTAAATTTCATTCACAAGAAACCACAAAATTGGAGCCTGACTGTTTATAATGGGAACAAATTGGTACAAACTATAGACTATGAATTTATGGGAATATAGTCAGAAAGAGTTCAGTTCGTTGGATAGTCAGAAACAGTTCAGTTCGTTGGATAGTCAGAGTTCAGCTGATTGGATAGTCAGAGCTGATTGGATAGTCAGAAAGAGTTCAGCTGATTGGATAGTCAGAAAGAGTTCAGCTGATTGGATAGTCAGAAGAGTTAGCTGATTGGATAGTCAGAAAGAGTTCAGCTGATTGGATAGTCAGAAAGAGTTCAGCTGATTGGATAGTCAGAAGAGTTCAGCTGATTGGATAGTCAGAAAGAGTTCAGCTGATTGGATAGTCAGAAAGAGATTAGCTGATCGGATAGTTCCACTTATAGTTATAATTATTTGAAGGCCCCGGTTTCACTAAAAATAAATAAAAATCCATAATTGCTCAACCACCTGTGCCAGTGGAAAATATATATATATAATTCAGTTTGTCATGACCAGTCCTGAGGCAGAAGATAATAGCTGTTCATAAGTAATGGTACTTATCTGAAAGAAAGCATTTGTGACATTGTTCATAGTCAGGTAGAAGTAAAAGTATAATTTGTGAATTGGTGTTAGCATCATAACTTCAGTAACAATATCTTAAAGTGTTCTGCCACCCAGCCAATAGGTTGATGTTACTTTAATCCTTGGTACCACTGCATGACCTTTCCAGAATGTCATCTCCTGGTGGCTGGATAGACAACATAAGCTATTTGCAAAACTTCAATTCTACTGCTGTGAAAAAAAAAATTGTACTTGGCCGGCTGGAATGAGTGCTTTTTGCAATTACATTACTGCTGGAAGCCTCAGCAATAAGTGCTATTTACAACTGCAATACTGCTGGAAGCCTCAACAATAAGTGCTATTTACAACTGCATTACTGCTGGAAGCCTCAGCAATAAGTACTTTTTGCAAGTACAATACTGCTGGAAGCCGAAACAATAACTGCTATTTACAACTGCGTTACTGCTGGAAGCCTCAACAATAAGTGCTATTTACAAGTGCGTTACTGCTGGAAGCCTCGACAATAAGTACTTTTTGCAAGTACAATCCTGCTGGAAGCCTCAGCAATAAGTACTTTTTGCAAGTACAATACTGCTGGAAGCCTCAGCAATCTCAATAATATACTTAAAATAATAATAAGGCATAATGTCTAATAAAATAATACTTAATTCTGATTGTTTTTTTGTGTGTGGTTGTCTTCAGGATCTTGGCGATGCTATGACTGGTATCTCCAACCACGCCAAGCAAGTAGACATGGATGAGTTCTGCATCTCTGTCAGGAATTTTGCCAACTCTGTCTGTGGCTTGACTGAAGCCTCTGTACAGGTAACATCATTTTTCTTTTCATTTTTAAAATATTAACATTAACATTATTTCCAGAGTTAAAAAGTTCTGTTACTTTATTTTCATATGTATATATATATATATATATATATATATATATATATACACATATATTATTTTCAATATTGTAATAATATTTCTTTAAACAACATTATTCTCTACCTTCTGTATTCTGTTGGCAATGGTATTATATTGACCACATTACCAAAAAAATAATGTACCAAAGGTCTATAAAAATTATGGACACTAACACCATTTTCCCACGTGTTATGACAGGACTCATTGTTTTCTTTCTATATCCTAAGTAAGTAAGTAAAGTACCCCCCGTCACGCCGAGTGGCGTATAGGGAAATATGGTGTTAGTGACCCTATATTTTACAGACCTTCAGCACATGATTTTTGGGGTAATGTGGTCGGTATTACGCCCGTGCTGCTTTTACTTTCCCAGAAAAAATCCGGTACCCATTTAAGGCTGGGTGAACCCGGAGCCGTCGGTTGGGATCGAACCCTACCCCTTGTCCGTAGTAGTCCAGTTCACTAACCACTGAGCTATCGCGACTCCTACTAATTTTTAGGGAATTAGTAAAACCCAGGTGTCCTCGCCAGGGTACGAACCCCGGCTGTTGCCGTGGTAAGCCAACCGCCTATCGATTGCGCTAACCGGACACCCCATATCCTAAGTAGTCTTTCTAAATTAAAAATTAAATCTTAGCTCTTTCACATCCGACTGTACTGTTTGTTTATATACTCAACAGATATTTGCCAGTATTCTCATGTGTGTGTATGTATAATCATGCACATGTGCACATACACGGATGCACACACAGAAATACTTTCTTTCCAGCAACCCATTGCCTCTCAACAGCTGCAAAAAAATTATTTTCACAAAATTATATAATAGAGCTGTAGATTTATCATGAGAAAGACACAGAATGTCACGCAGATAGTCTATATCTTCCTTATCAATACCTTGTAAGGATTTACAAATACTTTTTTTTTTCAAATTAGGGGATTTCGTGCAAGATGGAAGTGATACATAAACTCTTGCGGTGCCTGATTTCGCTAAAAGTTATAAGACCAGTAACATTTTAGAAAGCAAAAAAAGAAAGTTTTATAAGGAATTGATCATTATCTCCTTCAGGTACAGTAGCAAAGTAGTAATGAGTTAACAATATTCATTAAGTACAGTTGAAGATTAAAAGTTTTGCAAAAAAATTGTACAGTTTTTATCTATTTATTATTATTTCTGCAGACTGCATACCTTGTGGGTATCTCGGATCCAGCCTCTGAGCCAGGACGTCCTGGTGTTGTAGACCAGACACAGTTTGCTCGTGCCAACCAGGCAATTCAAATGGCCTGTCAGAACCTAACCAACCCAGCAAGCTCTCAGCAGCAGGTGAGTGGGCATCAGATGACTGGGAGGGGTGGGTGTGCCTGGGTTCTGTCATGTTTTTCTTATACAAGGGTAGAGTCTTATAAAGTTGACAGTTTGTCCCAAGCTTCTCACTTATAATCACATAGTATTTTGAAATGTTGATGGTCTATGTTTCTTGTACCAATTCTTGGCCACTTCCCCATTAATAAAGTCTTAACTATGTTTCTTCTTGTGTCAAACCTTAGCCCCTCCCCTTTAATAAAGTCTTAACTGTTTCTTCTTGTGCCAAACCTTAGCCCCTCCCCTTTAATAAAGTCTTAATTATGTTTCTTCTTGTGTCAAACCTTAGCCCCTCCCCTTTAATAAAGTCTTAACTGTTTCTTCTTGTGTCAAACCTTAGCCCCTCCCCTTTAATAAAGTCTTAACTATGTTTCTTCTTGTGTCAAACCTTAGCCCCTCCCCTTTAATAAAGTCTTAACTGTTTCTTCTTGTGCCAAACCTTAGCCCCTCCCCTTTAATAAAGCCTTAACTATGTTTCTTCTTGTCTCAAACCTTAGCCCCTCCCCTTTAATAAAGTCTTAACTATGTTTCTTCTTGTGTCAAATCTTAGCCCCTCCCCTTTAATAAAGTCTTAACTGTTTCTTCTTGTGCCAAACCTTAGCCCCTCCCCTTTAATAAAGTCTTAACTGTTTCTTCTTGTGTCAAACCATAGCCCCTCCCCTTTAATAAAGCCTTAACTATGTTTCTTCTTGTGTCAAACTTTAGCCCCTCTCCTCTAATAAATTCTTAACTATGTTTCTTCTTGTGCCAAACCTTAGCCCCTCCCATTTAAGAAAGTCTTAACTGTTTCTTCTTATGTCAAACTTTAGCCCCTCCCCTTTAATAAAGTCTTAACTGTTTCTTCTTGTGCCAAACCTTAGCCCCTCCCCATAAACAAAGTCGTTACTTTTATTCTCCTTAAGTCTGTTAATTTAATATCAAATCTAGGCATGACCACATTAATAAAGTCTTGACTGTATTTCTTCTTATGCCAAACCTCTTAAGCAAAGAAAAAGTGTGGCCAAAAATCTTCATATTTTGTATTGTTTTGCAACATTGTTGATCATGTATGCCTTTATGCAATCTTACACTACTAATATAATGCATTTAATCATTGTCTTTAAATGAGTAGTAGTAGAATAAAACTGTATTCACATATGAATGTGTAGTTGTAGAATAAAGCTTTACTCACATGAGTTACAATATAATCATTGTATGTTTGTTAAACCTGATAGCATGACTTTTTAAATTCATTAATTATAATGTATAATTTGTGTATTCATTAATTTTATGAAATTTTTTTTTTAATGTGTGTTTTAATTACTCTACTAAAGTCATACTTTTGCAATTGGTATGTAAATAAATGTGTACGCTTGTTACTTAATGACACATTTTTTCAACTTAATATTATATTAAGTATCGTAAGATGAACTCTAAGATGGGGATGTTTACACATTTGGCTCCCTTTTCTTCATCATGTACCACATTTTAAAATGCAAGAAATAAATAATCTATGGAATTGAAGCCAAACTGTCCATCTGATACAAATTGAAATTAATTACTAAAGTTACTGGCTTCAAAACAGGGCTATTAAAAGTATTTTGTATGGATTAATTTGAATACATAAAATTGATTATATATTTTTATATTGTGTACATAAAAATTACTTGATAAAACTTCCAAGTTTTACCATATGAAACAATACAAATGAAAATGGACAGTGATGTTGCTTACAAATGTAATAGAAATAGTAAATATAGCAGTGCATGTGCCATAATTTTATTAATGGACTTACCCAGTGACACAACTATTATGGATAATCTGTAGAAAAAATGAAGTAATTTAATTTTGCATAAAGTCTTATAATATCTTAATTGAAATAATATCATAGGGCTGAAAAGTTATCAACATTAACAATTTGTAATCTATATTAGGTATATTATGTCTACTTTAGTATCAGATTATACATTCCATTAAACTTATCACATATGCTGAAGTTTGCATGTCCATACGGCATGTCAAGTACATGTACCCCAAACATATGGGCAGCTTCCCTTACAATTCACATCATCAATAATAATCTGGACTGTTTATCTCGGGAGCCACATTATTACTAGGCTACCAAGGACTAGAGGTTGAATCGATTCCGATTGATTCCTCATGTGGGAAACAACAGGTAAGAGGAAAAGAGGCCTTCCCAGAGAGACACTGAGAAGAATATTGATTAGAGAGGCAAAGGCAGCAGGAATCAGCTCCCTCAATGAGATAGAGTTGTTTGCACAGAACAGAGACAAATGGCGAGATTTTATAAAAAATCTTTACAATTGAAAACTGCTAGAATACAAATTTAGATAAGAGAAAGAGTATCTGGGTCTATGCCATATGGGCCGGCTACGGCTCAAAAGGTCAATAGATAAATAGATAGATTTTTCTGGGAAAGTAGGGTAACACCTCACGATACCAACCTCTTCACCCTTAAATTGTACCATAGGTCATTGAAAAATATGGGCAATAACATATATTTCCCACTCACCTGAAATGGCATGGAGGGAGCCATTTACTTTTTTTTTTACAATTAAAAAATTAATTAATTAAATGTTAAAATTTAACATTGTCTTTTGATATATATATTTACTACCTATAACTTTAATAATAGGTAAATCTAATCACCAATCAATCACTAATTTTATCAGTAATTAAGAAAAGAAGTTGGACAAGTGATAAGAAGAGATAATAACCGAATAGCAAAGCAAGCCCTCAAGTGGGAAACAACAGGTAGGAGGAAAAGAGGCTGACCCAGAGAGACACTGAGAAGAACATTGATCAGAGAGGCAAAGGCAGCAGGAATCGGCTCCCTCAATGAGAGCGAGATACTTGCACAGAATAGAGACAAATGGCGAGATTTTATAAAAGATCTTTGCAAGGATTGAGACTGCTAGGAAGAAAATTTTTAAAAAGAGAAAAAGTATCTGGGTCTATGCCCTATGGACCGACTACGGCTCAATAGGTCAATAGATAAATAGATAGAAATCTAATGTATTCACAAGTGCCGAGTCATAGTGCCAGCACATATTTTATATTTAACTTGCCAGTCGTAACTAATCATGCTTTACCCCCATGCTCTTATTATCAAGTATTATGCATCTTGGAACTTGCGTTCACTGGTAAGCTTATTAGATGTAACTTCAGCAAAAGCCTTTTACTGTAGCACATTATGTCTCAGTTTATTTTAAGAAAAACCCGCTTTTAACAGCAATAAACTACTACGATTTTGTAAATACCGTTTTAAATGTAATACATATAGTAGTGCAGCTTGAGAATACAAAGAAATAGAATTATTCTGGTTAACGAATACTTTTCCAGGAAAAGTTAAATTGTAATGCATTGCTGCTACAAGTTGTAGGTGGCATGTAAACATTCTGTGGTGCAGGCTTAAATTTGTGGAATTTTAAAGTTATCACTTATTTATGTTTCCTGTGTAAATAGCATTTTAATACTTACTTCCATTGCTTGTGTAAATAGTAGCATTTTAATGTTATAACTTATTGTTATTCCATGGTTAATAGTAGTCTTGTATGTAATGTTATAGCTCGTTCTTAATATATGTGTAAATAGTAACATTTTAATGTTATCACTTATTCTCATTATATGTGTAGATGGTAGCTTTATAATATTATCACTTTTTAATTTATTTATGTAAATGGCAGCTTTTTCAAAATTTAATTTTCTCATTAGATGTGTAAATGGCAGCTTTTTCATATCTTCTCCTATCTTATTATGTGTGTAAATAGTAGCATTCTATTTTGTAAATTATCTATTTTGTTATTTGTGTACATCACTGCTTTTTAAAAAATCTCATACCTTGTTGTGCGCGTAAATAGTGTTACGTGTCCCATGTTCTATAAAATTATGTAACACTTATCATACCAGCTGCCTGTTAAGTGGGACAGTATCTCAGGTTTGCATTTTTTATCTTTCTGTAAATATCTGTTATAGACGATGTAAGAAAAACCTAAAATTAGGGATGATAACTCTATACATAAATGTATTTATTTAATTGCTAACGTGGTTGTTAAAAAAATATATAGTTGATGTTCTTTGTAGCTAGAAATGAAATAACAAGCTGCTTTCTAATTGTGCTCTTGTGTGCACTTCTGCATCTGTGTTTTTATGTCTGTTGTGTACTTGCACATTAATGTTCAATTCTATTTCCCAAATCTTGAACGAAATGTAAACAAATTAACAAAATAACATTAAGAATTTGGTTTTACAATAGATTAATTTGTTGTTTACTTGATTTATATGTAACAGAATTGTGATTATCAATTTCCTGTTGGGTCGTTACATTTTCACCTTTGAAATAGCCAGATGATTGGTGTATCTGCTCAATCCAGAAATACAGGATATATTATATTTAATTCAAGAAACACACCAGTCAACCCTGATGTAAATGGGTACTTGATTCATAAGGTTAAAAAATTAAAATCTATGAGAAAGAGAACTGGCCGCATCATTTCACATTCAAATTCTGATTTTTAACTCTACAAGCTCCCTAGTTTCCTAATATTACTAATCCATGTCCTGACACCTTGAGCACTTCATATTCATACATTATTAGTTGTGATGGGATCACTTTTTACTTTTGATTCATTAGTTGTCACTGTTTTATTGCAGTAAGTTGTTCCATTCATGCCTGAAAGCATATGGGTACTATGGTGTTCATGCCCACATTCTTCATTGACCAATGGCACATTTTATATGCGATGTTGTCAAATTCTTGTAGACTGCTCTACTTCCCCAAAACAAATCTTTGGTACCAATGTTTAGAGGGTGAACCATGAGCCATGTCAATAAAAACCAAATTAGTCATATTTTGAGATTGAACTTGCACCTTTCTTGTCAATAACAAACACACTAACCTGTCAGAAATCATCCTTCACATTATTGTGTTAAGGTTCAGATATTTTGTTGTTGACCATTTATGGGTTATACGATCAGTATCATATCATGTTACCATACATTTCCATATCTGTATCCAAAGGCTGGTTAAATCTTAAAGTAGTGTCAGTTAGTAAAAAAGGCCTGTAACTTTTTAAAAATTGAACTCAGACCACTTTGTTAGAGATTGAGTGCACTTATCACCTTGCCACCATGACTTGTCATTCAGAATATCAAGATTATAATATTTTATTACTTTGTCTTGTTGCCTGCCAAACTTTGCCTATTGGATATGGTAACAGTGATAACTGAAATTCCAAATCACAATTTCCGGAATTAGTATAAAATTTTATTTATTTTGTATCTTTTATTTCAATTACCAATTTTCAGATTTGTTATCAAGTAAGTTTTTACTTATGTTTTGTTTTTCATTTTTTCCAATTTACTTCTTGTTTTATAATTTCCGGTCAAACTTGAAAGCATTCATTGTTATATTTTCAATTCTTCTTTCCTTTGTTGTATTCCTTATTTTGGTCCGTGGTGTTGGTAAAAGGAGAGGAAAAAGTGTTTATTGCTTTGTTATGGTTTCCATTCTGTGTTCTGACATTTTATTTTTTACATCTGGACAATGGAGCATGCAGCAGCCTTTACAGCTTTCTGTCTGGCTCTTTCAGTTATGGTTTTTTTTTTGTGGTAACTTCTTTTATATGATCAAGGTTGCTAGCTACATGCACAAATGTCCCTCTTTTCATTGCTTGCTTAACAGAAACAATGAAATATTTCAATATCAGACTCACATATACACATATGTGAATAAATATCAGACTCAGATACATATGTTAATAAATACAGTAAGTTTGTTACAATGAGTTTGTGTAATGTTTGTTTTGTTATTGAGAAACTATTTTAAGAAAGTAATAAACAAATACACTATCACCAACAGCCAGTAAAATAGGGCTTGAGATCAATCATGAAAAGACTAAAGTTATGAAACCCCAACAATTGACAGAATATACATGGAAAACAAAACTGTGGAAGAGATCGATCACTTTATCTATCTTGAAAGTCACATTGATTGGGAAGGGGATGCAAATAAAGAAATTATAATCAGAATTGCATAAGCAGCAATGTCTTTCAGAAGCCTTGAAAAGTTGTGGAAATCAAAACTCATCAGCACAAACACAAAACTTAGACTATTCATATCAAATGTACTATCAACCCTTACGTATGCATGCGAGAGCTGTAAAACAACAAAAGACATAGAAACAAAGTTGAATGCATTTGAAAATAAATATCTAAGGAAAATACTTGTATAGCGTGGAATGAATTCAAAACAAAAGAAGTTGGACAAATGTTGGACATGTGATGAGAAGAGATAATAACTGAATAGAAAAGCAAGCCCTCAAGTGGGAAACAACGGGTAGGAGGAAAAGAGGCTGACCCAGAGAAACACTGAGAAGAACATTGATCAGGGAGGCAAAGGCAGCAGGAATTGCCTCCACCAATAAGATCGAGATGCTTGCACAGAACAGAGACAAATGGTGAGATTTGATAAAAGATCTTTGCAAGGATTGAGACTGCTAGAAAGAAAATTTTGAAACAGGGAAAGAGTATCTGAGTCTATGTCCTATGGGCTGACTACGGCTCACCAAAGGTTGATAGATAGAGATAAAAAGCTTACTTCTGATGTGTTCCAAACAATTACTAAAAGAGTCTGCATGTTTCTTGTTTGACCACAAATGGTTCTTTCACTAAAGTTAACATGTTCAACAATGTCATTTTGTATTAACAATTTTAATAGCTGTTGTTGATGTTGTAATTTTATGTAATGTCTGAATTCAGTATTTCATTCATAAAGTTGGAATCACATTTTTTTACATAATCATTTTTACATGCATGATAATTTTTGCATGATTCTTATAATGGATTTTTTAATTTAAAGTTTGCAGCATTTAGAAAAACATTCTGGAAGATTTGTAATGTGATTACATACATTTGATTGTTTTGAAAAATAAAAGTTGTTAATATATTATATTATATATATATTTTAAAAAAGTAAAGTACCCCCGTCACGCCAAGTGGCGTATAGGGAATATGGTGTTAGTGACCATAAATTTTACAGACCTTCGGCACATGATTTTTGGGGTAATGTGGTTGGTATTACGCCTGTGCCGCTTTACTTTCCCAGAAAAAAAAAACAGTACCCATTAAAGGCTGAATGAACCGGAAGCCGTCGGTTGGGATCAAACCCTACCTCTTGTCCTTTGTAGTCCAGTTCACTAACCACTGAGCTATCGCAGCTCCCAAATTAATGAAGGTAGACCCTAAACAATATAAAAACATCAATGGTTTTTAATTTCATAGCCCTAAGCTGCAACATTCAGGAATGAAGACGGTCAACCAATGGATCGGGCAGACATCATCAATGCCCTCCGAGATGTGGGAAGGGCACAGGACTTCGACAATCATGAGTCCATGTCACTCCTTTGGATGAAAGAGATGGGAGTTTAGATGGGCACAACCAGAAATGAGAAACTTAGTGGGCATATAAGAAGATTTATCAACCAACACAGAACTAAAGTCATCAGTCACTGGACACTGCAGGACTTGCTGAGGAGGGGATCTGGGCACCTATGGACATGTTCATAGTGCAATGATGATGACCCGCAAATAACTCAACAACAATAATTCACTCTAGAAATGAAAGGGTTAATGGACCTGCTGCCTTTACTTTCCAAAACTCAGCCCTAACAACAAAGCTGTGATGGCACATCATTCAGAGAAGAAACTTATGATCTTTGTAAAGAGTTCAGAATATTTTACTGATGGTTCCGGGTGATACTATTTTGTGTACCTTTTAAGTTATTACAGCACACCAATTTGCATGTCATTTCTTGAAGCCTTCATGTTTCTATATTGTTTACAGAATGCTTAACATCACTAATATTTCAATGTTGTTTGTTTATTAATGTTAGTTGTATGTTTATGTTCTGTGTATAAAAATTAAAACACAGATTGTTCATGTAAAGATCAATATAAAGATTATTACACATGATGTTATTTCAAAGAAATAAATACATGTCAGCATATAGTTCCCTCAACACCTGAAATAACAATTAAGATTATTTAGATTCAACTCCAGACAAGATTATAACAATTGTTTGAAAAATTGATATTTTCTTTTATAAATTTGATTAGTAAAACAATTTTAATAATGTATTATACCTGCCAACACTTTGTAATTAAAACATGTAGATCAAACCTATTAAAAGCTTTACAAGAGTACAGAAAACTTCACAATTAAACATGTTCAATCACTGAGATAACCGTTTTAAGAATGGTAAATGTATAGTGTAAACTGACATTAAATTTGAGAGGCTTAGTGGGGGCATGAGAGGATTTATCAACCAACACAGAGCTGGAGTTGATGGACACTGTGTGACATGCTGAGGAGGGGATCCTTGAACATGTTTGTAGTGCAATGATGATAGCCCACAAATAACTCAATTAAATTCTTATTTTAAAATTGATATTTCATGATATAACTTGCCAGCTTCTACAAAACCTGGATGGTAGGTTCACAGACTTGCTCTAATTGCTGAAGTGACATCCAACATCTACAATCAAGAGAAGAAGGTAGACATATGTTGGTCATGTGATGAGAAGAGACAACAAGAGAATCTTAAAGCAGGATCTTAAATGGGAACCAGAGGGTAAGGTAAAAAGAGGCCAACTTAGAGAAGCACTGAAAGGAACACTGCAAAAGAGGCCAACCTAGACAAGCACTGAAAGGAACACTGGAAAAGAGGCCAACTTAGAGAAGCACTGAAAGGAACACTGGAAAAGAGGCCAACTTAGAGAAGCACTGAAAGGAACACTGGAAAAGAGGCCAACTTAGAGAAGCACTGAAAGGAACACTGGAAAAGAGGCCAACTTAGAGAAGCACTGAAAGGAACACTGGAAAAGAGGCCAACTTAGAGAAGCACTGAAAGGAACACTGGAAAAGAGGCCAACTTAGAGAAGCACTGAAAGGAACACTGCAAAAGAGGCCAACTTAGAGAAACACTGAAAGGAACACTACAAAAGAGGCCAACCTAGAGAAGCACTGAAAGGAACACTGGAAAAGAGGCCAACCTAGACAAGCACTAAAAGGAACACTGGAAAAGAGGCCAACCTAGACAAGCACTAAAAGGAACACTGGAAAAGAGGCCAACCTAGACAAGCACTAAAAGGAACACTGGAAAAGAGGCCAACCTAGAGAAGCACTGAAAGGAACACTGGAAAAGAGGCCAACCTAGAGAAGCACTGAAAGGAACACTGGAAAAGAGGCCAACCTAGACAAGCACTAAAAGGAACACTGGAAAAGAGGCCAACCTAGAGAAGCACTAAAAGGAACACTGGAAAAGAGGCCAACCTAGAGAAGCACTGAAAGGAACACTGGAAAAGAGGCCAACCTAGAGAAGCACTGAAAGGAACACTGGAAAAGAGGCCAACTTAGAGAAGCACTGAAAGGAACACTGGAAAAGAGGCCAACCTAGAGAAGCACTGAAAGGAACACTGGAAAAGAGGCCAACCTAGACAAGCACTAAAAGGAACACTGGAAAAGAGGCCAACCTAGACAAGCACTAAAAGGAACACTGGAAAAGAGGCCAACCTAGACAAGCACTAAAAGGAACACTGGAAAAGAGGCCAACCTAGACAAGCACTAAAAGGAACACTGGATAAGAGGCAACAACGGCTGGCATCAACTCCATTGTCGAGGTTGAGAAGCCCATCCAGAACTGGGCCTGTGCAAAGTCTGACACTGAGTAGCAAAGATCATCAGACAAAGAGAGTCTAGAATTTCTGCTCTCTGTGCCGTCTTCGGCTCTAGAAGACGACAGATAGATAAATTGTTGAAGTAACCGTCGACAAATGTATTTTCAGTTTTTAAAGTTACAAAGTTTTATGAGTCAAGAATGATTTAATTGTTTAATTCCTGTGGAAATATTTTCTCTCAATAATGCACTGGAACTCACTATTTTGTGTGTGCGGTGAAAACATTTAAGAGTGTGTAAATTCTTACACTAAAAGCAAGGGAGAAAACCTGCTTCTTTTACAATTGTCATTTACATATTACCAATAAAACAACTCACCAATCCACTTGGCATGCAGCCATTATTCTCCAGCTTCATAGTAACTCTGTGACACCCCAGAAATGGGATAAATGCTACAATAATAGGTTTGATAGGTTTTATTTTTTAACTATATATTTACAGAAAGCTAGGTAGCAGGAATATCATCATCAAGTACCATGCCTGCTGGCATAGGTGATCATGTCTCTCCACAACTTTCGATCTCGACAACTATTAATTATTTCTGTTGTTGACCTTCTGCCAAGTCATTCTCTTAAGCTGTCTGGTATCTTTTCTCTTTGCTTCCCTCTATCTCTTCGTCCCTCAATTTTCCAAGTTAAATATACTCCAGCTGTTCCCTTCTCATCTCATTACATGGCAAAAAAATGATGATTGTTTCTTCCTAATATTGGAAATTAGCTCTCTTTTTGCTTTGGCCTCTTTCGGCACGTTTTCATTACTCTTCTTAGCTGTTCATGGTATTCTCAACATTCTTCTGTAAAACCACATTTCTACAGCCTCCAGTGATTTTCTTGTCTGTTGTCCTATTGTTCATGATTCACATCCATATGTTAAGACTGGCTCTACATAACATTTAAGAACTCTTTTTCTTGTTTCTTTTGTCAAAAATAATTGACAAGTTATAGTCTAGCAGATTGACATTATGTACACAGTTAACTCTCACACATGCTATGCTAGTCTATTAAAATATTTACACAGTTTAGATAACAAAACAATATCTCTTTCATTACTAGTTTTAAATTATTTTAGTGTTTCAAACTATTCAAGCTATCACTATGTTAGAATATAGCATGGTCAAGGCAAATAGATGCACATAAATGTATCAACATGTGAAGCTGCAGTGAAGCTAATTGTGAGCAGAAATGAAAAAAAATAGAAAAAAAAAACAATATGGTTGAAGATTCACGTAACAAGTGGACAACACATATAGACCTTTAACTGGAACAAACATGCAACATACGTAAATATATATATTGAAAATAAAAAATTATGATAAATAATAATATCCTTCTTGGTCAAAATTATTGTACTTTTAAAATTATTTTTTATTTTAAATGCGCATTTGTACGTGTGTTGTATGTTTGTTCCTGTTGAAGGCCTATAGTGCAGAAACATCATTCTGATTTGTGTTGTCCACTTGTTACGTGAAGCTTTAACTATACCATTTTTGTTTCTATTTTGTTCATTTCTTCTTAGAATATAGCATGTGTATTTATGTGGGTGTAAGCTGAAATCTTCATTCCATAATAAACTTAGATGTGATACTATCACAATATTACAATCATGTGATACTGTTGCTTTGATACCATGGTAACAGTGTTTAATTCCATATAAGTTATCATTTGTAGTAACCATTATATCTGTTGAAAACACTCATCATAGCATGTACAAAATTGCATTGGTTCTCTCTAAGAAAACTTTTTGTGAATACTAAGAAAGCTCCGGAATACTAATGTAGATTCAACTTTAGTATTGATTTCATATTTTGTTAATCACATATTTAGAATTACATTTTTTTGTTTCATGTGTTTTTCTGCACATCATTTATTTGTTATCTGTGTATTATTATTTTATTCCCATATTTTTTTGCAGTCACTGGGCTTTAACAATTTTCAAATTTCCACCTTTAACTCATATTTTATTGTTGTTATGTTCCCAGGTCCTTTCGGCTGCTACAGTTGTAGCCAAGCATACGTCCTCTCTGTGTAACTCTTGTCGGCTGGCATCTTCGAAGACTGCAAATCCTGTGGCTAAAAGACATTTTGTACAGAGTGCAAAGGATGTAGCAAATAGTACAGCTAATCTTGTTAAAGCCATCAAGGTAAACTCTTTGTCTTCTCTTCTATCCTTCTTCCTTCTCTTCTTCTGTTTCTCCTTCATCTTTTTATTCTCATCCTCCCTTTCTTTCTCCTCAGCCTCCTCTTCTTCCTCTTTCTCCTCTCCTTCTTTTTCTTCTTCTTCCTCTCCTTTTTCTTCTTCTTCTTCATCCTCCTCTTCTTCCTCTTTCTCCTCTCTTTTTTCTTCTTCTTCCCCTCCTTCTTTTTCTTCTTCTTCATCCTCCTCTTCTTCTTTCTCCTCTTCTTCTTTTTTCTCTTCTTCTTTTTCTTCCTCCTCTTTCTTCTTCTTCTTCTTCTTCTTCATCCTCCTCCTCTTCTTCTTTCTCCTCTTCTTCTTTTTCTTCCTCCTCTTTCTTCTTCTTCTTCTTCTTCATCCTCCTTCTCTTCTTCTTTTTCTTCCTCCTCTTTCTTCTTCTTCTTCTTCATCCTCCTCCTCTTCTTCTTTTTCTTCCTCCTCTTTCTTCTTCTTCTTCTTCATCCTCCTCCTCTTCTTCTTTTTCTTCCTCCTCTTTCTTCTTCTTCTTCTTCTTCTTCATCCTCCTCCTCTTCTTCTTTTTCTTCCTCCTCTTTCTTCTTCTTCTTCTTCTTCATCCTCCTCCTCTTCTTCTTTTTCTTCCTCCTCTTTCTTCTTCTTCTTCTTCTTCATCCTCCTCCTCTTCTTCTTTCCCTCTTCTTCTTTTTCTTCCTCCTCTTTCTTCTTCTTCTTCTTCATCCTCCTCCTCTTTTTCTTCCTCCTCTTTCTTCTTCTTCTTCTTCATCCTCCTCCTCTTCTTCTTTTTCTTCCTCCTCTTTCTTCTTCTTCTTCTTCTTCTTCTTCATCCTCCTCCTCTTCTTCTTTTTCTTCCTCCTCTTTCTTCTTCTTCTTCTTCATCCTCCTCCTCTTCTTCTTTTTCTTCCTCCTCTTTCTTCTTCTTCTTCTTCATCCTCCTCCTCTTCTTCTTTTTCTTCCTCCTCTTTCTTCTTCTTCTTCTTCTTCTTCATCCTCCTCCTCTTCTTCTTTTTCTTCCTCCTCTTTCTTCTTCTTCTTCTTCTTCATCCTCCTCCTCTTCTTCTTTTTCTTCCTCCTCTTTCTTCTTCTTCTTCTTCTTCTTCATCCTCCTCCTCTTCTTCTTTCCCTCTTCTTCTTTTTCTTCCTCCTCTTTCTTCTTCTTCTTCTTCATCCTCCTCCTCTTTTTCTTCCTCCTCTTTCTTCTTCTTCTTCTTCATCCTCCTCCTCTTCTTCTTTTTCATCCTCCTCCTCTTCTTCTTTTTCTTCCTCCTCTTTCTTCTTCTTCTTCTTCATCCTCCTCCTCTTCTTCTTTCCCTCTTCTTCTTTTTCTTCCTCCTCTTTCTTCTTCTTCTTCTTCATCCTCCTCCTCTTTTTCTTCCTCCTCTTTCTTCTTCTTCTTCTTCATCCTCCTCCTCTTCATCCTCCTCCTCTTCTTCTTTCCCTCTTCTTCTTTTTCTTCTTCTTTTTCTTCTTCTTCATCCTCCTCTTTTTCTTCTTTCTCCTCTTCTTCTTTATCCTCCTTCTCTTCTTCTTCTCATGTTCAGTTCTTTGTGCTCAGTATGTCTCCTACTTACTTTCTCTAATGGTCAGGTTTATATCAAACAAATAATTAAACTGATAATAATAAAGATAAATCTTATTTGCTCAATATACTGTATAATACAGAAACAGCAGTGTTAAACTGGAAAACATAAAAAAAAAATTGAAGTCCTTGAAATGGTGAATTTGTAGAAGAATGGAATGAACGGGTGGATAGAGAAGAAATAAAACAAATAAACTTACCCTCATATTTATATTATGAAACTATCTACACAGTAATAACAAAAATAACTTGGGCATATTTTGGCCAAGTGATGAGAAGAGATAAACAAGATTTTTACAAGGGAAACCTTCAGTGGGAAACAAGAAGCAAAAGAAAGCGAGGTTGACCTAAAGAAACACTAAGAAGAACACTGAATAAGAGAGAGAATGACAGTGATTTACCCAGTACGGGGACATCTGGCGAGACTTACTGCAGGTTTTGTGCAAAGTTTGATGTTGATAGAAGGATAACAGCCAAGAACCATTGAAAATTTGAGAATTTTTATTTCTGTCTTGTGTTCCTATTTTAGCTAAAAAAAAAAAAAATAAAGATAACAAAATTTAGTTACATAAATTCTGCTCAGCTCTAGGAATATGTTTGTAGCCTAAATTGTCTAATGTAACAGTGTTTGTAGTATACCTTGCCCTGCCTACATATGCTATGAGGTGTTGTGGAACTGCATTTTTATATTCTATGCCAATCTACTTTCATCAAATAAAATATTTTTGGTTTAGAGTCCACACAATTATGTTTATAATCTAAACTATCCTTGTTCATGTCTTTAAAATGCTCATCATGCTCTTTTGCAGGCTCTAGATAGTGATTTTACGGAAGAGAACAGACAAAAATGTGCTGAGGCCGCCCGGCCACTATTAAGTGCCGTGGATGAGCTTACAACATTTGCTTCGTCTCCAGAGTTTGCTAGCAAGCCTGCCAAGATTAGTGCCCAGGTACACAAAAAACATCCCACCATGCACACACACACATAACAATTCACATTAAGTAGTTTTATTAACAAATCTTGCTTACAGAACAAGTATGTTGGCTGTTGACACACACACTTCTGTTTTTTTCTTTTCCCCTCTTCTGATATCCCAGTTACTTCTACCTCACACCAGCCAACCTTAACCCTATCTGGAGAAAGCCCTGTGGCCACTTGACTCTCAAAAGACAGATCTAACCCATTTTGTCCTGCATTCCCTATTGTGGCTGCCGTTTATGTCGCTATTTCCTTCTGTTGGTAATTACTCTGTTTAATTAAACAAAGACATACAGCACTCAGTATTTACTTCATCTTTCCATATTTTACATTTTTTATGGAATAACAACTTGTCTTTAACTTATCAAACAATATAAAGGTAAAGTACGAGACTCGAATCTGTGTCTTAGCACGCAAGTTTCAACCCATATGTGCTTGGCCACCTATCCAGGCGTTTTCGGAGACTTCTGAATAGTGTCATTTCAACCATCAAAACTCACAATGTGTGGTGGCATTCTTCACCTCTCCAGAGTAATACCCAGGTAACCATTTTCTGCTAGCGATTGGGTCGACTGCAGAGGTATTTTTTTCCAACCATGAGTACAATTCACACTGCTTCCAGCGGGAATTGAATATGGGCTGTCCGAACGTCTGTAACCCAGTTTCATGGTATTCCCAACTAGGCTACTGAGACCCCTATTAAACATCATAAATTCATCAAATAATCTATATTTATGTAATATCTTAGACTGCAGATTAAAAAAAAAAAAAAGAAAGCACCCCGTTATGCCTTGTGATCATATTATTTTACCAAGGGCACATTTTTTTTTAGTAAAGTGGTCAAAATTACACCAGAGTTTTCATTCCCAGAAAAATCTTACACCCATTTAAGGCTTGGTAAAGCTAAAATAGATAGAAATAATCATGGCCAATGTCAGACTTTCCTTCTCTTGAGTGGAGTCATGAATAGTTTGAATGTTTTCTCTATACTTTTCTTGTACCACTGTGTACTCCTTGAGTATGCCCATGGTGTGAAATTGTAGAAGTTAAGCTGGCATGCCTAACAGTACTAGACCTAAGAATTTATATAGATGATAGCATTTAATGTTTGTTGTCTACTAAAATGATAATCATTATAGTTACATTCCTTTCTAATCTCCTTGAATCGTTGTTTCTTGCATATTTTTTTTTATTTAATACCTTGTGCTGTCATTTTTTTCCATTGGTGATTTTACATTAAAGATGTGTAGTATTTCTGTCTATGAGATAGAGCTGCTTGCACAGAACAGAGACAAGATAAAGATGGCGAGATTTGATAAAATATATTTAAAAGAATTGAAAACTGCTAGAACAAAAATTTAAATAAGATGAGTATCTTGGTCTACGCCCTATGGGCCGGCTACGGCTCGAAAGGTCAATAGATAGAAAGCTAAAAGCCTTTTATTGAAATTGAATCCAACATATTGGGCCTAGTAAAACAGATCACTAGTCACTGTTTTAGTAAGAGGTCAAGGCAAAGAAATACATACAAATGGAAAGCTGCAGTAAAGCTGATTGTAAAGGAGAAATGAACAAAAAAACCATATGGTTAAAGCTATACGTAGTTAATGGACAACACAAATTTGAATGACATTTTGGCTCAATAGGCCTTCAGCAGGAACAACAAACAACACACAGATATGTCAGTAATTAAAATGAGCCCTACATAGCTAACTAGTAATGAAGTATCTAAAACAAAATAATCTTGAACTAGAATGAGGATTGAACATTTTTAAAAAATGTCTTCCCTGGAAGAACTTTAACACAATTTGAACAAGACAAGTCACATTTTTAGGATACGTAAAGAGATACAATAATGTACAGGAGATCAACTTGGAGGGGAAAATAAAGGTGAATGAGGTAGAGACAAACGAAGACTAAAGTGGACTGACAAAATTCAGAGTTGATAGGAAAACCTATGACTGCTTGTATCATCAAGGCAAGAGACAAGGTGAAATGACTATCCAATGTAACCAACTTTCATTGTATTGGTGGCACAAGTTGATGGTAATGTTATATTGAGATCATTAACAATAAGATTATTTAAAGTCACAAATATGAGATTTAACAGAAGAATTTACAGAATCTTAATAACTGTTGAGAGACTATAGAAGATAATTTAATGCTCACTTAAAACTACTGTTTTACCATGAAACAGGCTCTCAAAGCCCAGGAACCGATCACACAGTCTGGTAAGGCCATGATAGAGGGAGCTTGTCATATGCTGCAAGCAGCCAAACAGCTGGCAGTCAACCCTAGAGACCCATCCACCTATCAGGTGTACTCTCATCACTCCAAGAGCGTTTCAGAGTCCATCAAGAGGCTTGTGGCTAACATCAAGTAACTGGCTCCGTCTGTGTGTGTGTGCGTGTGTGTGTGTGTGCAGTGACTGTACCTGCATGTGATTGCATGCAAGTCAACAAGAGAGATATCATAATTATTTATAAGTTCTTTTATGTACTTTATTTATTTATCTTATCTTATCTTATCTTATCTTATCTTATCTTATCTTATCTTATCTTATCTTATCTTATCTTATCTTATCTTATCTTATCTTATCTTATCTTATCTTATCTTATATGCTATGAGGTGATGTGAAACTGCATCTTTATATTCTCTGCCATGTGAATATTGTCTGTTTCTTGTCTTGATAATATCACTGTTTTCTTGAAACTCAAAGCTGACACTAAAAGAAAGATTATAGCAATGCATCTTGTGAATGAAGCATTCTGATCAATATAGAAATATTATAACACAATAAGACGTCGGCCTCTGGACAGGGAAATCTTGCATTTGATTTCCACCATAGGTGGTGGGAATGTTTTAAAGAATCGAACCTATGGTTTCTTTGTGGCTTTACCCCAGTCTCTGAGTAGTGAGATTCAATGTCTAGCCCCCTTGGAAAAAGGCAAAAAACAGGAGGTCATGCATGTAAAAAAACCCTTGGCAGTTTGAAGTTGAAAAAGAGCAGGCCAAAATGGTGTTACCCAGGCAAAAATTGTTAAGCAAATCTAGTCATCCATGCCGAAGATGGATGTGTCCGGCTGAAAGGTGTATTTATCATGGCTGTGCTGTAAAGTAGCAACACAACTCATCCATGTCGAAGACGGATATGTCCGGCTGAAAGGTGCATTTATCATGGCTGTGCTGTAAAGTAGCAACACAACTCATCCATGTCCACTTAACAGATGAACGCTAAGAAGAGCAAAAGAAAACACTATATCCATCCATTCCTACATCCATCCATTCATCCATCCATCTATTCATCTATCCATCTACCTAATCTGTCTGTCACTCTGTCTATGTAATTTATCTATTGTATAAGGCCAGAAATTCTAGATTCACCGTGTCCAATAGTCTTTGTTATCAAGCATGAGACCTTGCACAGGACCCACTTTGTATCTCGCCACACATCTCTGTTGTGGGTGAACCTCCTAACTTCACCACTGGAGCTGATGCCTGCTGTTGTAACTTCTCACCTCAGTGTTCATTTGAGTGTTTCTCCTCTTTTTTCTTTTACCCTTTGGGTACCACCATTTGAGAGCATGCTTTCAGTTTCTCTTATTTAGTCTTCTCATCACTTAACCAACATAGACACCTTCTCATGATTATAGCTGGTATGTTTTAATGCTTTGACATTTCTCTTATTTCTACACAAGTTTTGATTTCATTCCATGGTATATTAAGTATTTTCCTGAACACATTATATAAAGGCCCCTTAAATTGATTTTGTACTACAATCTTTATTTATCCAGAGACAGTGCACCAGGTCAGCATGAGTGTGACAATGCTATAGAACATTTGAACATAATTATAAGAGACCTTGACCAGGCCTCCCTTGCTGCTATCAGCCAAAATCTCAAACCCAGGGATGAGAAGACATTGAAGGTAAGTGACTAGTTACTGTAAACTTGACTCTTTTTGATAATTTTGTTAACTTGATATCATCAAGCTTTTAACTGTTAAACACAAGAATATGTCTTGTTGCCTAACTGTGCTGTCTCGGGGTAGTCTCAGTTGAATCATTGATGCCATGAGTCCATCATTTCCAGAAACTAGCCCTTATATATTGATCTTTCAAGGTCATTGTAGTATTTAATGTGGCTGGAATTGGTTAATTCACTTCTCTCTCTCTCTCTCATTCTCTCCTCCTCCCTTTCTCTCCTATCTCTCTCCTCCCTTTCTCTCCTATCTCTCTCCTCCCTCTCTCTCCCCTCTCTTTCTCTCTCTCTCTTTCTCTCCCTCTCTTTCTCTCCCTCTCTTTCTCTCCCTCTCTCTCTTTCTCTTTCTCTCCACTCTCTCCCTCTTTCTCTCCTCTTTCTCCCTCTCCCTTTCTCCCTCTCTATCTCCTCCATCTCTCTTTCCTCCCCTCTCTCCTCTCTTTCTCCCCCTCTTTCTCCCCTCTCTTTCCCTCTCCTCCCCTCTCTTTCCCTCCCCCCTCTCTCTTTCCCTCCCCCCTCTCTCTTTCCCTCCCCCCTCTTTCTCTCTTCCTCTCTTTCTCCTCCCTCTCTATCTCCTCGCTCTCTATCTCCCCTCTCTCTCTCCTCCCTCTCTCACCTCCCTCTCTCTCCTCTCTTTCTCTCCTCTCTCACTATTTTCTTCCTTAACCATTGTGAGACCCTTGTAGCACAGTTTTATTCACAACTAGCAATCTCTATCTCTTGAATCTTCCAACTAACTGAGAATGACAACCAAGACCTAACCATTCTATGGTGTTGTCTTCTTTCCTCTTCCTTTGACTTCCTTTTCCTCTTTTAATTTGGAATAACAATTTATTTTGTGCTAAAAGCTCATTATTAATATCTTGTATTTTATGACAGGCATACCAAGAACAGATGATCAACAGTGCCAGAGAGATTTTAGATAGAATAGACCTCATCAGGCAAGCAGCTAAAGAAGAGCCACAAAATTTAGGACATTTGGTAAGGGACTTGTTTTAAAAGGCATGAAAATATAGTTTAACTATTGGGAGGTCAATCTTTAACTATGTTATTGTTAAGATATTTGTCATTATCATCATGCACAACAGGCACACAACTAAGAAAGGCTTCATTACATAATTCACCATTGTAAATGGAGTAAGTGAAAAAAAAATATATATATATATATGTCCCTTTTCGTCTACGTCTAGTGGAGGCTATTGTGTATTTTTGCTTTAGGTTTTGTTTTTGTCGAACAGCTTCTCTCATGGCTAATTCTACCAAAGTTTGACAAACACACATGGCCACAGAATGAACAAGTCAGGCTCACGGAACCACAGGGATTTCCATTCTTTTTCATGAGTCTTTTCTCTTCTAAGTTTTGCCTTAGCACAGTCTCAAATGATATTATACTATTCCTTATACATGCTCTTCTTGGTGTGCGATCACTTGCCAGATGTTCCCAGTCATTTTCACAGATGGAGAAGTCATTCAGAGATGATTTACAGATATCTCTATATCGTAGTTTAGGTCTGCCAATTTGTCTTTTTCCGTGTATTAGTTCACCATATAGTATTTGCCTGGGGATGAGGAATTATCAATCAATACAGAGTTATCAGTCAATAGATGCTATGGGATATACTGAGGAGGGGATCTGAGCAACTTAGGATGTATATGAAATGCAATGATGATATCCCATGAATAACTCAATAACCCATAAATAACCCAATAACCCATAAATAACTCAATATCCCATGAATAACTCAATAACCCATAAATAACTCAATAACCCATAAATAATCCAATAACCCATAAATAACTCAATAATCCATAAATAATCCTATCTATTGTCCTTTCGAGCCGTAACCGGCCCATAGGGCGTAGACCAAGATACACCTTCTCCTATATGAATTTTTGTTCTAGCAGTTTTCTTTTAAAGATATTTTATCAAATCTCGCCATCTGTCTCTGTTCTGTGCAAGCAGTTCTATCTCATTGATGGAGCCGATTCCTGCTGCTCTTGCCTCTCTCATCAATGTTCTTCTCAGTGTCTCCCTGGGTCTTCCTCTTTTTCTTTTACCTGTTGTTTCCCATATGAGGGCTTGCTTTGCTATTCGATTATTATCTCTTCTCATCACATGTCCAACGTATGACCATCGTCTTTTCTTTATTACTGAAGATATTAGTGGTTGATTGGCGATTTCTCTAATTTCCTCGTTTGTTTTGAATTCGTTCCATTCTATACCAAGTATTTTCCTTAGACATTTATTTTCGAATGCGTTCAACTTTGTTTCTATATCTCTTGTTGTTTTCCAGCTTTCACACGCATACGTAAGGGTTGATAGTACATTTGATTTGAATAGCCTAAGTTTTGTGTTTGTGCTAATGAGTTTTGATTTCCACAACTTTTCAAGGCTTCTGAAAGACATTGCTGCTTTAGCCAGTCTGATTCTAATTTCTTTGCTCGTATCCCCTTCTCGATCAATGTGACTTCCAAGATAGATAAAGTGATCGATCTCTTCTACTGGTTTGTTTTCCATGTATATTTTGTCACTTGTTGGAATTAAACTTTTCATGACTTTAGTCTTTTCATGATTGACCTCAAGCCCAATTTTGCTGGCTATTGATGATAGTTCATTTGTGTTTTCCTGCATCGTTTTTATCTGACTGCTGATGAGAACTATGTCATCAGCAAAGTCGAGGTCCTCCAAATGGTCTCCTTGTATCCATTCGATGCCTTTATTACCAGTGCAGCATTTCTTCATTATGAAGTCCATAACAATTCCAAATAACAAGGGCGATAAAATACATCCTTGTTTAACCCCAGTTTCTATTGGGAAACATTCGCTCAGTCCTTCCTCTGTTCGAACTGCACATGTGTAACCATCATACATGTCTTTGATAATATTTATGATTTTTGATGGTAAGCCATATTGCTTCAGAATTTTCCACAAAGAATCTCTATGAATACTATCAAATGCTTTTTTGAAGTCGATGAAGTTAAGTACAAAAGGTTTTTGCTTTTCAATGTGCAAATTTGTGTAAATTTTCAATTTACATAAATAATCCAATAACCCATAAATAACTCAATAACCCATAAATAATCCAATAACCCATAAATAACTCAATAACCCATAAATAACCCATAAATAACTCAATAACCCATAAATAACCCATAAATAACTCAATAACCCATAAATAACCCAATAACCCATAAATAACCCATAAATAACCCAATAACCCATAAATAACCCAATAACCCATAAATAACTCAATAACCCATAAATAATTCAATAACCCATAAATAACTCAATAACCCATAAATAACCCAATAAACCCTTAAATAACGCAATAACCCATAAATAGCTCAATAACCCATAAATAACTCAATAACCCATAAATAACTCACTAACCCATAAATAATTCAATAACCCATAAATAACTCAATAACCCATAAATAACTCAATAATCCATAAATAACTCAACAAAATGGCAAAAATCATAAGCAACTGGATCAAATGATAGAAACTTTTTATACAGAACTTTTTAACAACAAGCAGTGGGATCATAATAAGAAGCAAGACTGAGCAAGTGTTTTAGTTCGTTAGCTTCTTAACATTCTAAGGTGAAGGGCATACATGGGTCAGGGCTCTCAGGTGTCAGCCTCCTGCTGTATCTTAGCCTTGATGCTTATGAAATGTCCTGAGTATATTGTCAGACTATAATTTAGTTAGGCCAGGCACCACAAATGCACTCTGTTCATTCTGTGGTTGAATATGTCTATCCAATATTGACAGATTCAGTCACAAGAGAAGCTGCTCAGTAACAGCATCCAGCATAAGACACCAATATATACCAAACTACTGATAAATCATGATTACTTCCTACCAACTAGGTGCCAAAAGCCATTTATTTATAGTTTACTTTAGTCATCAGATGATCTTTATTGCACAGACAACTCCACGGTGCTCAGATACCTTCCTTAGCACATTCCCCTGCATGAAGCATGCCCACCACACACTATGAAAAGCACTGAAGATGGTTTCAACTCAGATGCCAGAACTTCATAGCACAGTTGAAGACCTTGACTTCAATCTTCTTAGTTACCTCTTAAGATATACATTGCTGGTGATAGTAACTCTATTCTTTCCTCCCCTAGCTGTGGCCGGGCCCAGGTGGGCATGTCAGACCATACTTTAACCAAACTATAAAAATTATACTAACATTTAGTTGTTAACATCCTATCATTGTCAGGTCTCAACAGTGTCGTCATACTTTGAGCCATTGGCTAGGTCAGCCATCGGCAGTGCCAGCAGGACTGTCAACTCTAGACAACAGATTAATATTCTGGATCTAACAAAAACAGTCACAGAGTCAGCTCTACAGTTCATGTATGCGTGTAAGGAGGGAGGTGGCAACCCTAAAGTAAGTTAAATATACAGCTTGTAGTTATGTTGATGTTTTTATTGGTCTTTTCATGTATACCTATTAGTCTCTAATTTGCACTGGCATTGGTCCACTGTCTGTTTCAGTAACCATTGAAGGATTCATCTACTGATAGTTCCTGTCCTGCATTTATTGAATATGTTGCTTCTCTTCTGCTGAAATCTTACCTGCCTTCACAATTCATCTCACCCTGTTCAATCCCTCTGACTTGTATATTATCCTCCTCTACCCTTATCACCTTCCTGTGAGAGATGGTCTCTCATAGCCATCGCGATGTCACTTGTGTCCATTGTTGTGTTGTTGTGTCCATGTCCCTTGCACAGTGGCAGACCCTGATATCTTGTTTGCTATCTCATTGCCATGAACTTCTGCATGCCCAGGACAATATATCCATCTTAGGCTGTTGGTGCAAGACACACCAAGTAGGTGAACTCACTCTCTGTGAAGAATATTCTTTTCAATTCGGTGAATTGAATCAGTCAATATAATTGTCCTTTGCCTCTTTTTGGATGAAGAGAGGTAAGAAAACCAGTACAGGACATTGCAATAAAAGAGAATCTAAACATCAGTGAACCCTAGTGAGCCAATGGAGGGGAGGGGAATATACATAATAATAATTATTTGTCTTCATGATTGTTATTTTTGTTGTTCTCCATGTTTCACAGTCATATAATAGGACTGGCTTAACATTGAAGTTGGAAATTTTTATCTATGTGTTTAACCTAATTTCTTTGGATTTCCATACGTTATGTACATGTATATATGATATTTCAGTCTAAAGTCCTAGTGTTGTACAGTTCTAGTGTCTTCCAATTCCAAGAAAAGGCACATATAATATTAATCAACTAAAAACCAGCTTGCACTGATATGTTGCTATTCTACTCAACTCAGCTATGAAGTCTGTCTTGATAACACTGAAATGTTTGTGTTTCCAGGCAACACATACTTCTGGCCCCTTTGATAACATTGAAATATTTGTGTTTCCAGGCAACACATACTCATGGCCCCATTGGTAACACTGAAATGTTTGTGTTTCCAGGCAACACATACTCATGGCCCCATTGATAACGCTGCAGAGGATATGAAAGATGTTCTACAGGACCTGCTCCAAACTATGGAAGAGGCTGCATCACAAGCTGGCGTGGTCAACAGTATGATAGACACCATCACAAAGTCTATTGCACAAGTAAGGCAGTATAATAATGTGTTGAAATTAATCAAGTAATAATTATTGCAACCTAGCACCCCTCCAACTGTGAGCGACCTTCCACAATCTTGGTGCTTAAACACCATTTCATTACATCTCATTTTATTTTTCAGTGGCTTTGGCCTGCTATTTCAGATCTTTATTTATTTGCTTCTCTCTCACTCTGATGTATCTAGATATACCAAGTACCCATTTTTATGACATCTTGAATTACATTTTCATTATTTATTTATTTAGTAGCTCTGTCTTAATATTTTTTCTTCATTATTTCCTTATTAAAGATCATATAGTATATAGTGTGGCAATTTTCTATCAGGTGAAAAAGAAAAAATCTCATTTACTGGAAGGTATTTTTTAAATTGTATTTTCATTCATTGGGTTCCATCTTCTCATCAAATATTGGCTATCACATAGTGCCATTTTACTTTGTCTCTTGTCTTGATGGTGCACGTTGTCATAGATTCACCTATTCACCGTTTGATGTTACCAGTCCACTTTAGTCTTGGTTTGCCTCTGTCTTGTCTACCTTGTATCTTCCCTTCCAAGATAACATTTAACAGGGTATTATGTCTCTTCACATGTTCATTAACTTGCTTGTTCATTTTCAAAGATTCACTTATAAAAAATATTGTTTATTTGATATTATACCTTGGAGCATTTATTCGCAAAACATGACTTAAGTTACACACATGTTAAAGTTATGTCTTCTTGCCGAAGTTATTCTGATTTGCTTCCATAGGTCAGAGTTGGCTCTTTATAGCGCAGATGAACTCTTTTTCTCACTTCTATTGACACAGAATTGAAACAGAAGTAATGGTTATATCGAAGAAACGATCATCACCATCATGCAGCATAAAAATAAACGAGACAAATCTGAAACAAGTGCAACGTTTCAAATACTTGGGCACAATAATTACATCAGGTGGGAGATACACCACAGAAATAAAAAGCAGAATAGCTCAGGCCAAAATAGTATTTCAGAAAATGAAAAATATCTTATGCAATAAATCTATGTCAATAACAATGAGAAAGAGAGTTCATCGGTGCTACATAGAACCAATTCTGACCTATGGAAGCGAATCATGGACAGTAGACAAACAAATGAAAAGACGATTAAGGCCACAGAGATGGGATTTCTCAGAAGAATGTTGAAAGTTACCTGGACAGCTAAAAAGACCAATGAGGAAGTTCTCAAAGAGGCCAACACAAAAAGGGAGCTCTTAAAAAACATCAGAAAGAAGCAATCAACATTTTTCGGGCACATCATGAGAAGAGGAAAGTTGGAATACTTGGTTACTACTGGCAAAATAGAAGGAAAAAGAGATCGCGGACGACAGAGAGAGAAAATACTGGATAGCTTGGTGTCATGGCATGGAAAACAGTCAACAACAGAACTGATACGATGCACTGTAGATAAGAAGATTGTGGAGGGACATGATCACCTACGCCAACCGGTATGGTACATGATGATGATGATTGACACAGATTTGTTGAATAAGATGTTTTTCAATAATTTGTATACTTCAAAATATTGTGGAATATGGCAAAGATACTGGGCATCAAATACAAATTGTGTTTATTGCATAACTTCAGTGTGCAAGATTGTATATTACTTGTATTATTTTAAATGTTCCCAGACTGATGAAAGATATACTGACCGAATGGCTATCATTGAGACATTGTCATTTGTGGATCACCAGACAAACATGGTTCGTCTGGCCAAACAGATAGCCAGGACAGCACAAGATATGGTAGGTGTCAAGAACAAATCTTGCATTAAAATTGTGTCTTGTTGTTTATTTGTTAAACAATTTTGAAAAGTGCCAAAGCTTATCTTTGTGGTTATTGTGATATTGTCTTCAATATAATATGTCAAGTAATAAGCGCTATCCACAAATCCATGTTTCGTCAGCTGTTATCACATTTTCTAGGAAGTTTTCATCACTTTGAGATCCACACATATTTTTTCATGTTTATTTTCCTCAAACTTCATACAAAAATTGATCACAGCACACTCTTCTAAATTCTGTTGCTCTATTTTCATGACACAGCTAAAAAAGCATGTTTATAAAACATTCACTGAACAGACATTTAGTAATGGTAAGGAGTTGCATCTCATGCTGGAGGTCTGTTAGGTGTTTACCAATCTACCACACATAAAAGAAGCTGCATTATTGCCAGTGCATGCACAGAATAAGTGCTCTCATTATCTTTGTGTCATCATAATCATGTGCCAAACCTGTTGGCGATGGCAATCTTGTCCTTCCATAATCTTCTATCCACCGTGCATCATATCAATTCTGCCGTTAACTTTTTCCATGCCATGTCACCAAGCCATCTAGTATGTTCTATCTTAGTCGTCCACGATCTCTCTTTCCTTTTATTTTGCCACTTGTAACCAAGTATTCTAAGTTTCCTCTTCTCATGATGTGCCCAAAAAAATGTTGATTGTTTCTTTCTGATGTTTTTTAGGAGCTCCCTTTTTGTGTCATACCTTGTAGATCATAATCTTGACTTCCTTGATCTGGCAGCTCTGGCTCTTTATTATTCACCTTGTAAAGTTATGTGAAATGGACATAAGCTGTGTTGTGTCACAATTTATATCATCATCAAGTACCGGGCCTGCTGGCGTAGGTGATCACGTCTCTCCACAACTTTCGATCTCGACAGTTATTTATCATTTCTGTTGTTCACCTTCTGCCAAGCCATTCTCTTAAGCTGTCTGGTATTTTTTCTCTTTACTTCCCTCTATCTCTTCGTCCCTCAATTTTTCCAGTTGTTACAATATATTCCAGCTGTTCCCTTCTCATTACATGGCAAAAAAATGATGATTGTTTCGTCCTAATATTAGAAATTAGCTATCTTTTTGCTTTGACCTCTTTCACAACATTTTCATTACTCTTCAGTACTCCATGGTACTCTCAACATTCCCCTGTAAAACCACACTCCTACAGACAATTTATATAAAGCTGCCATATTTTGTGCTATTTGATCCGATTATGTCAGTTGTTTTTTTAAACACCATGTTTGCCTACTGTGATCGCTATTTGCTTGACCAAAATTATTGGCCAACTTCAATGACCACCACAAGAAGGTAGAGTAGTGTCTTAAACAGCTCTTTTCACTGATCCTGATACAAGCAGTCAGTTATAAGTTAATTGACTGCTTTCAAATTATTTATGTCCTATAGGCGCATCCTGCAGCCTATAGTCTTTAAATGAAATTGGAAAAAATATATATTTCTTTTTGTTTTTAAATTTTTTGAAAACACATCTTTAAATGTGACATTACAAATGCTACAAATTAGACAAGGTGACGTATTTTATGTGTTGAATAATTTGTAATTTACAAATTAGACAGTGATTAATTTGAGTATGTACCATCTTATGTAATTTCTGTAAGAAAATTGAATTGCAACATAATGATTAAAAAAATATAATTTTTATGAGAAAAATTGTTTAAATTTGAAGTGTATTTGATAGATGTGTGTATGTGTTAATCCATTACTGATTATGTAGTTTTATGTTTCTCCAGATCAGTAAGTCCACTAGCAATGTTGGACAGCTTGGTGTTTTGGCTAACCAGCTGACAAGAGACTATGCCACTTTGGCTAGTGCTTCTGTTGGAGCATCTTCAGCAGTCAGCAACATAGAGGTAAGGCTTCATTAACATCACATATACAGAACACATTCTGTATAGTTGAAGAAGGATGGCCAGTAATGCTTCATAGGGAAGTGAAATGCTCAACTTCTCCATACTTGACCACAACATTGGGAAATGAGAGAAACCCCAGTGCTCTTCCTCTTTGGTAATAACTTTGTGTAGCTAGTCTTATTTCATCAGTGGTTATGATATCTTTAGGTAGCTGATCTTGCTGCATCAGTGGTTATGATATCTTTAGGTAGCTGATCTTGCTGCAACAGTGGTTATGATAACTAAGTAGCTAAGGCTTAAAATTCCCTAATTTGTGTAGATTATCCAGCTAACATTTTAAAATCCCCTAATTTATGTAGATTATCCAGTTAACACTTAAATATCCCTTAATTTGTGTAGATTATCCAGGTAACACTTAAAAGTCCTCTTGTGTAGATTATCCAGGTTATAGTTAAAAGTCCTCTTGTGTAGATTATCCAGGTAACACTTAAAAGTCCTCTTGTGTAGATTATCCAGGTTATAGTTAAAAGTCCTCTTGTGTAGATTATCCAGGTAACACTTAAAGGTCCTCTAATTTGTGTAGATTATCCAGCTAACATTTAAAAATCCCCAAATTTGTGTAGATTATCCAGCTAACATTTAAAATCCCCAAATTTGTGTAGATTATCCAGCTAACATTTAAAATTCACCTGCATTTTTAGATTGGCAATAGAATCAGGACAACAGTTCAAGACCTTGGTCACTCTTGTGTTGAGCTTGTACAAGATGCAGGCAACCTTCAGGGCAACCCAACAGACAAGTACACACTTCATGAGCTGGAGGAGCACGCCAAGAATGTTCAAGAAAAGGTGAGTAGCTTTTTTTAAGCTGATCATGCTGCAACAGTAATTATGATCATTTATACTTACCTGTCTTCTTTCTCCTTTCTAAATATGTATATAAAAAAAATAAGTGCAATAAATACTGTTAACTTCCAACCAACATCCAACCTGTGATTTTAAAATTTTCAACTGCCAAAGGATCTTTCACATACTTAACTTGAACATGAGACCTACATTTTTCGGGCCTCTGTAGCCTAATTGGGAAAACCACTCAACTGGGCTACCGATATTCAGACAACCCGTGTTTGATTCCCGCTGGAAGCAGTGTGAATTGTACTTCTGGTTAGAAAAAAAACAAACTCCACAGTGGACCCAGCTGCTGGCAGAAATAGGTACCAGGGTATTACTCTGGGAAGGTGAGGAATGCCTCCTCGCATCATGAGGTTTGATGCTTGAAGCAACACTATTCAGAAGTCTCTGAACACTTCTCTGGATCAGCAGCCAAGCACATATGGGTAAAAATTTACATGCTAAGATGCCGATTCAAGTCTCGTACTTTACCTTACCTTCATTTTATTATCTGTGGATTAGTCAATGATCTTTCCCAATAGATAAGTCATTGATTTCAGTTACCTTCAGGTCAGATGTCTTTGTAAAACATCCTGATAACACCATAAGGGATTGTTGTTATAGATCCAACAGCCTGTGTACTGACTGTCTTATAAACCAAAGCCATGTTATGATATCTGCAGGTATTTCAGAGCTCACACTATGGAATTTAAACCAATTAAAATTAATTTTCACAAAATTATAGTTTGCATATTTTTCTTGTCTTCAGGTATCCTATGTCCTAGCCGCCTTGCAAGCAGGATCAAGAGGCACCCAGGCGTGTATTAATGCAGCCAGTACGGTCAGTGGTATTATTGGTGATCTAGACACTACTATCATGTTTGCTTCTGCTGGCACACTCAATGATGAGGGATCAGATTCCTTTGCTGATCAGAGGTAGGTGATTTCTGTGTTCATTTCATTTTCTTTCTCCTTTATCACAGACTGGCACAGCATTCACATATCTTGTGACTTCTTATTTAATTTACCTTGAAAAAGAAACTGAACCTCTAGGTTGTAATGGCTCATCATAAATCCCTAGACCAGCCGTACACTAAACTTACGGTCTGTTGTTTGATGTGCGACGGGGATAATCTTACGACTAACTGTGTGTTTATATGTTCAGAATTGGAGTCAACAATGATGGCCTAACATCATCAAACGCTATACATTTTTAAAGAAATATGACGATCATCATTTTCAGGAGAACGTGAACTACTGGTAGATGGTGGATAGGCGGCAAGAACCATTGCAGGTTGTGCATGAAAAGTGTTCCTTGTTGCGGTTTCCTCATATCCCAAGTCCATGGGTGACTGGTTGGTCTCGAGGCAAGAAACCGGTCTCGGGTCAGAGAGGTTGTGGGTTTAAATCTCGGCTATACCGGTTTTGATTTTTATTTATGATTTCTCTCTGCGGCAACCACCCCTGGTCTCAGCAGCGAGGCCTGACTTGAAACATCAGTTACTGATCGACGGAAAAAATATGAGTACCTCCGAAGTCGGAGTTATCTGCTTTTGTGGCGAGGGACCCCTGTGCAGGGAAAAATGGATTAACACGCAAAATTCAGTTCCTAGTCTCTAGGGACTTCATCAGAGTTGAAAGCTGACGAACGCACACACAAAAATTTAGTTTTGCGGTTGATTTGTCAGCCTGGTGCTGCATGACTGCTGAGGAAAGGGCTACAAGTTATGAGAGGAAACAAGTGCACATTTTACCGCCCAGAAGTAATAATTTTACAACAGTACAAGATAATCTTCATCTAACTGGTCAACAATCAATACACCCATGTCCTCCTTACAACAGTTGGCTTCGTCAGCCATCTCTACACCCTCTCTTACAAAAAAAAAGTGACAGTGATGTCTTCATCTTTATAATTTGATGAACAACAATGTATGCCTGTATTTAAGTTTAGAGGAGGAGAATGTGGATGGGACAGTGGTGTATATATTGAGAGACTGATGAGCCTATAGGTGGAAAAGGGGTCTGATCAATCCTGGGTGATTAGAGGGAAAATCAGATGTATCAACAATCAACATCTTACAGAAACAGTCACTCTGAATACATTTAGAAAAATAATACTGGGACAGGTGGTGGAGCTGATATGGGGATGCTCCGAGTGCAATGAAACAGATTCCAGGGATAGAAGAGAATAGTTGGACATTTTAATTAAGCTATCAATTTCTTTTTCTTGGTGTACTTATTATTTGTTGTTGTTTGACAGGGAGAACATCCTGAAGACAGCTAAAGCTTTGGTTGAAGACACCAAGACCCTGGTTGCAGGAGCTGCTTCCAACCAGGAGCAGTTGGCTGTAGCTGCACAATGTGCTGTTAAGACCATCACCAGACTGGCTGATGTTGTAAAGCTTGGTGCAGCATCTTTAGGCTCAGAACAGCCTGAAGCACAGGTGGGTCATAGCTCAACTACTTTTCATATTAATCAAATGGACTCTGACTAAAGGTCAAGAAAGAAAAGAGACAACATGTGAAATGAGATGTCTCAGAAAAAGCTGTGAACAAAACACGAAGATCATGTAAAAAATGAGGAAATCAGAAACATCATAGTAATTTTACAAGTAATCGAATACATAGAGAGACAAAATTTAAAGTGGTTTGAACATTTAATGCACATAAACCCCTCATCACCAGTGTCAAGAGCTTATAACAACAAAATGGAGCAACCAGGATATAGAGGTAGACCAAGAAGAAGATGGATTGAGGTAATTTACGACATAATAAAACAATACAATACCACTATGTGCTAAGACACAGAAAGTGGCCTTGATAGAAAACACATCATTGACTTAAGCATGCCACGCCCACCGGCAATAAGCAGAACAGAATAAAAGAAAGAAAGGAAAAGAAAGCAGAATAATTTTAAAATATAAATATGATTTTAACAAAACTAGTAATGTCAGTGTTATGTGAAACAAATCTTGACATATGGAAGAGAATCACGCACAATCAGACAAGAAACAAATATTCATTGGAGGCCACAGAAATGTAGTTTTAGAGATAAATAAATGTTTCAATAAAAAGCATAAAGAAAGCTTATTGCCAATGTCAGGAGAAGATAATCATCGTGTTATTTTATCACTTAATGAGAACGGAACAGCTGGAACATGACAGGGTACCTCACTACCCAACCCATCAACTCCTCAATATTTCTAGCAACAATGGAGATATTACAATGAAATTTGAACTGGAGTATATGAATGTTTTGATCATACTTCTTCTCTCTCCCTTGTAATTTTCAAATTATTATTATGCTCTGTCCTCTTCTTGTGATTCCATCTTAATGTTTTGCTCTGTCGAACAAGTGATTATGATGTACTTATCACTAGAAGACTAGGACAGACTTGAAAGCCATGTTTTATTTTATTTCTTCAGATTTCTTTTTTAGATTTGTTGTTTTGTCTTTCAGTGTCAAATCATTTATTCATTGTTCAGTCTTGCGTTATCTGAAGAGCTGAATCCTACCTTTCATGTTTTATTTTCAATGTGATCTTTATCTGGAGCTCTTCCTTACGTATATTCCACAATCTTTCCCACTTCCAGGTCTTGCTTATAAATGCAGTAAAAGATGTAGCTTCAGCTCTGTCAGACTTGATCAGTGCTACAAAGAATGCATCAGGGAAGGGTGTTAATGACCCAGCAATGCTCACTTTGAAAGATTCAGCAAAGGTAAGTATCTGGTATTGTCCTCAGTCAGCTATTTGTTTCTGGTCTTTAATATTTCTTACAGAAATATCACATGAGGGATATACTATAGTTTACTATTTAAATAAATATGTTTCTGCTGTTTTGTTGCTTGATGTAGTAATCAGTTATAAAAACTATATTTTATATAGTAGCTAGTTATAAATGCATAAATATATTTGATATTATGAATAGAGTATATGTAGCAATCAATTCTAGCCCTTTATAAGAAGATTATGTAGCAGTGACAGCTCTAAGGTATAGTGTAGCTTTAGCTCTATATTTATTACATTTTAAGAAAACATGTATAGTGAAGTCAGAAATACTCTTTATAATGAGGGTGGGTATGATGTTGTGTTGATCATAATAGTCAGCATTTACAAGCAACATTCTATAGTAGCTGCTTTGCTAAATATTGAAGTTTTAGAAATGGGAATGTTTGTTTCATGTATGCATTTTAGCTTAGACACAGCAGTTGTATTAATTAAAATAGTGTTGACTAAGTTTAATAACAAGAGCAGCAGGATTCAGCTCCCTCAGTGAGATAGAGCTGCTTGCACAGAACAGAGACAAATGGCGAGATTTGATAAAATATCTTTAAAAGAGTTTAAAACTGCTAGAACAAAAATTCAGATAGGAGAAGGTGTATCTTGGTCTACGCCCTATGGGCCGGCTACGACTCGAAAGGTCAATATATAGATAGATAGAAGTTTAATAATAGACATATGAGAATGAATTAATGAAATCATAGGGCAGGGGATTCATCGCTTTTTGTGCAGAACACCAAGGTTCGAAATATGTCTTTTAGTCAGTCCAGCCAAAAGCAAATTGGTACCTGATCCTTGTTTGAGGAATAAAATGCACTTATGGAAAAAAGTACTTGGCTGTGAATGTCAAAAGATTGGTTTATGAGATGTGGAGGCACTACACTCCACTTCCCCATGAGAGTCATACTATGGGATACTTTCACCATCCCCTATGAGATACTTTCACCATCCCCTATGAGATACTTTCACCATCCCCTATGGGATACTTTAACCATCCCCTATGAGATACTTTCACCATCCCCTATGGGATACTTTCACCATCCCCTATGGGATATTTTCACCATCCCCTATGAGATACTTTCACCATCCCCTATGAGATACTTTCACCATCCCCTATGGGATACTTTCACCATCCCCTATAGGATACTTTCACCATCCCCTATAGGATACTTTCACCATCCCCTATGGGATACTTTCACCATCCCCTATGGGATACTTTCACCATCCCCTATGGGATACTTTCACCACCAAGTCTTTTATATTGATATTCTTAATGGAACACAGATTTGTGCCAAGATCAGTTTACAATACTATAATGGTAATAACAATGAATTTTGGGCAACCAGAGTTTTATGTTACTGCCCTTTGTGCTGTCTTCAGTCCCAGAGGAACCAACAAATTAAAACACAGTCGAAAATATAATTATGGTTTTAGTTGAATGTTTTCCTTGCAAGAGTCATTATTCAATTTATTTTCTTGGAATATTCATGTCTAGATTAATATATCCCTGGAAAAATATTGCACGTTTTAAATGCACATTACATTTATAACAAGAAAGCTTCTGAAATGTATGTTCTGAAAGAGCATGACAGCTAACATAATGCAAATACATGCCTTCTGTCTCTCATATTGATTGTTGTTGGCAGATGATTAGTGATGGCAGTAGTTAGCTTAGCTTGTGAACATCAAAGAACACTTTGACTTATTGAATATTAATTTCAGGCTGAAATAATTATTGCATCGCCAAAATACCAGTTCATTTTGGTTTCAATTGAACAATTAAAATATTTGCGACATTAAAACATGTTTTAAAATAAAATAAATATTTGTTAATGTTTAAAAGTAACTGAATTCAAAATTTCTTTGATGTTTCACTTGAACCACAATGAAGCACAAGCAAAAGCGCTTTGTTCTCCCTTCTTTATTGAATGTTCATGTTGCTGTCACCTTAGCTTGAATGTCATATTGTTGTAGTTGTTTATGCTATGAAGTGTCTATGTTATTCGTGTTTGTTTGTATTTTTTTACAAATGCATTCTCATTGTTCACAATTATTAGTTCTAGATTTATTGAAAAATTGTATGAATTTGATGAAAAAAAAATGTATAATGAAGCAGGGCCTTTAATAAGACCTGGTGTTTTGATTTCTTAGCTTATACTGAGATGTCATCTCTTTTTTATACTGTCCAATCAAGATGCCATCTACTTTATCATGGGATATAAACCTCATATTGTTTAATCAAGATGTCACCTACTTTATCATAAGACATAAACCTCATATTATTTAATCACAAATCAGTTCTTGTCCCAGAATACAAATCCTATGTTGGGAAATTAATAAGATGTGCAAACATGCTGGAGAGAATAATAATTATAGCAATGACAGCATAGCTTAGATGCTACTTTTAGCAGAAAGATTTCTTCAGGGCAAGCAAGTAATGAAAACCTTTTAAATGTGGCCAGAGTGTTGATAGCACTTCTATTTCGAATATAGAAAAATTGAAAGTTCTTTTTTAGGAACATAAGCTGAACAAAAAATCACATAAGCTGGACCGAAAAAATCACATAAGCTGGACAAAATATCACATAAGCTGGACAAAAAAATAACTTTGGAGAGGATATGACATATATCCATTTGTGTTGATGAGGGCATAGTGTCATCATTTTCTGTTAACATGTGTTGTGTACTGGTCATTTGGACCAATAGGAGTCCTGAAGTGGCCGCTGCCATGATGAGAAGGATGTGTTGATGGCTGATTTGACAAGAAGGATGATGTTTTCAATTTTGGCCTACAAAGTGATCACTTCTTAGTGTCTGTCATGTAGGATATATTAAGAGTGAGCTTACCTTGGACATACAATAACCAAGGATGGAAAATGTAAAAATGAAATAAACAAAAGAATAGATATGGCAAAAAATATTTTTAATGCCATGAAAAATATTCTAACAACAAAACGAATAACACCAGGGCTGAAACTAAGAATAGCAAAATGTTACATCTTCTCAGTATTCCTGTATGGTGCAGGAACATGGACATTAGACAAGAAAACAGAACAGAAAATTGAAGCCTTTGAAATGTGGATTTATAGAAGAATAGGTAGAATTGGATGGAAAGAAAAGAAAACAAATGATAAGGTTTTAAAACAACCAAAAATGAGAAACTACTAAACACAATTCAGACAAGACAAATGAAATTTTTAGGGCATGTTAAAAGATACAACAACCTAATAAAAGTAATATTGGAAGGGAAATACATGGTAAAAGAGGCAGACAAAGACTTACATGGACAAGTAACATCAAAAGGATGGACAAGTTAACCTATGACAATCTGCATCATCCAAGCAAGAGACAGAGTGGAATGGCGCTCCATGGTAGCCAACCTTCGTTGCGGAGACTGCACTCAATGATGATGATGAAGAGTGAGCTCACCAGCTGTCTGTGGGAGTTATCAACACAGATACCCTTTGACAACATGTAAAGGCTCCTCCCTCCAAGCCATGTAAGGAATATATATATTTTTCAATGACCACTGCATGTTTTTGGGTGATGTGGTTGGTATAACACCCGGTCACCATTACATCTGAGATAAACCACTAGTACCCATTTCTAGAAGCTGGGTGAACCCAGAGCTTTGTTAATATAACAAAAAATGCCTCCATTTCTGGAATATGAACCAAGACCCTTCTGAGCAGGAAGTGAACACACTAACCCCATAGCCACAGAAGCTCCTTGATAACATATAAAGGAAATAAACATTTTTCTGCTTGAAGTGAGACTAGCTAAACTATATATTAACAATAAATGCATTGAGAGATAAATTATCCTTAACTTTACATGCATAGTTCTAAAGCATAGAAAAATAAAACTTCAGAATTATCAATTTTTTGAGCATATTATAATTTTAAGTACATTTTTTAGCATTATATTTTAAAAATCTTTTCTAATCTCTCCTCTTTAGTCTCAATTCCCCCCCCAAATTGTTCCTGTTATCTACATCAGTATGACAACAATTTTTAACAGTTTATTTATTTCCTGATTTATTTCCCTCACCAATGGCTTCACATGAAGGTTTAATTTTTAAAAATATACTGCACGAAAATGCATTTTTGTTTTGCTGCCTTTATTTTTTTTTTACAACAATGGCTCTCATGAGCCCAGGAAGTTTTTTTTTTGAAAGCTGCCTTTCGAAGAAGAGCCATCGTTTTTAAGGAACTGTTTAACCTGAAAGTAGTTGATGATGTCAGAAGCCTGTTAACAGCATGCTAAACCTCTTAAGCATGGTAAGTAACATATGCTTTATTGCAATAATCATGATTAAATTTTCCTTTAGCCAAGACTATAGAATCCTATAGTAAAAGGAGTATTGGAACATATAACCAGATTTATTGTTTCATGATATGTACTGTGATCCATGCTTGCCAATTATTTTGCTTAATTATATTTAGCTTGATTGATTCACTGCTTAGTTGTTTTGGTCTCAGGATAAAATTCTTCTCATTAATCTTTAAAAACACATCTTATGCCCTTACAGTGTCATCTGATGTCACACAGAGCTTGCTCTATCATATTGCCCTATTCTGGGCAAACTTCTTATTCTTAGGAAGTTGATGTCTGTTATCTTTGCATCTCTTGTCAATATTCTTAATGTTTCATGAGTGTGACCTCTTTTTCTTTTTTTCTGTTATTTCCCATTTGAGGGACTTGCTTTGTTATTCTTTTATTTTTTCTTCTCATCATGTAGCCACAACATGCCCACCTTCTTTTCTCAATACAGACGAAGCTGTTGGTTGCTTTGCCATATCTCTTATTTCTACACTAGTTTTAAAGTTATTCTGTTATATAAATAGAAGATGCTTTCTGTAAGCATTTGTTTTTCAGGTGCATCTAGTTTATTCTCTATTTCTTTCATTGTATCCCAGTTCTCACATACATTTGTAAGAGTGGATAGTACATTTAAGTTGAATATCCTATGCTTTGTTTTTGTTCTTAGGATTTTTAGTTTCAATTTTTAATTGAAAATTAAATTTCAGTTTTTTTTTTTTCAATTTTGGTTTCCTAAAGTCATTGCTGCCTTTGCTATTCTGACTCCTATTATCGTTTTTGTGTCTCCTTTTTGATCTATGCAACTTACAAGAGATATGAAGTGATCTATTTCTTCCACTGACTTTCCATCCAGGTATACTTTTTCTTCCTGAACAATTTTAGGGTCATATATTTTTCTTCTTGCATCGTGCTCATATTGCGACTAATAAGAACAATATAATCTGCAAGATCACAGGCTTCTAATTGAGTTTGATGTATCCATGTAAAGCCTGTGTTACTGTGCAGCACTTCTTCATTATGGAGTCTATTTTATTTGTAAAAAAATGAGTCCACATATAAATTAATTTAAACTGATTGTTTCTCAAGTAGGTAAGGGGTAACTCATTTTCTGGTAGAATCTAAAGTTTTATCTATCTGAAATAAAGCAAAAAAACCAGATCCTATTCTGCAGCTGCACTGGGCATGTGACCTTTGTTCTTAACCTCCTCTAGTAGATTTCAGAAATAATATGTTGCTATTGTAGATAACAAATTTGTGAAAACTGAGATTTCAAACTTAAAAAAAAAAAGCTTTATTAAAAACCATCAAATTGAATCAGAGCTTGACAAAACACATTTTAAAAGGTATTGAACTGTTGTCAATTAAAACTAATGTAAACTATGCAAAAAGGAAAAAAGCAAGTAAAATCCCAGTGAAATAAATGACAAACATCTTTTGAAAGACTCTATATCCAAATCTTTAGTCTGGCGTCACTGCAGATGGGGTATTCCCTTATCTGCTCAGCTCCTGCCCTGACAACCAACAAAGTGCTCATCCTGATCATTCATACCATTCTAGTGAACGTGTTGCGTTTTGAAAAAAAGTGCACAGCTCATGATGTACAGTTCTGGGCTACTGCAGTGGCCATTGTAGGCAGCATGAACCTCCATGCGCTCACACCAAATCCATGTAGACGTTATGATCAGTTAGTGTGCCTCAAGAATTGGTGTCCCAACTAATGAAGTCAGGCTTCCATTTCAGTGGAACACTCAATGCAACCATAGTCCAACTGGTGACAAATTTGCAGTCGAACATAGATCACACATAATGTCCAAGGGCAATCCCAGGCCTGGTACTATTCCTCTTCAATCAATGGTCTGTCACCTGCAGCACAAAACTTTGTGTGCCTCAACTATGTTGACTTTGTGGTCAGGTAAATGCAACCAGCCCACTACTCTCTCCATAAATGAAAATTCAGACCAGAAAGAATCATTTGAAAACACACTGCATCAAAAACATCATCAATCCTGAACCTGATTTGACTAGGTTCCTATCTTGACCTGCTTGGAGGTCTTGGTAGCCTAGTTGGGAAACCACCAGACTGGACTGCCGACGTTCGGACAACCCATGTTCGATTCCCGCTGGGAGCAGTGTGAGTTGTACTGGTGATTGGAAAAAAAAATACCCCCACGGCCGACCCAGCCGTTGGCAGAAATGGGTACCAGAGAAGGTGAGGAATGTCGTCTCGCATCGTGAGTTTCGATGCTTGAAGCGACACTATCCAGAAATCTTCTAACATTTCTGGACAGGCGGCCCAGCACATATGGGTGTAAACTCACGTGCTAAGATGCCGGTTCAAGTCTCGTACTTTATCTTTACTTTGACCTGCCGCACTAACCGGAATGGAATCTTTAACTCGTCATGTTTATTTTAAAAGACCATCCATAAAAAAATTACTGCTACAACAGGTGTGGAATAACACAGAATGAACATCTGCAATCTAGGTCCAAATATAACAAGCCTGCATACATAGCACATTCCTGTATGGATCTGAAACTTGGATAGCCTTTTCAAGGTTTGAGAAAAGACTAAAGAATTTGCACGTGTACTACCTCAGAAAAACAATGAACATCAAATAGCAGGACAAAGTGACCAACTCAGATGTCCTTCACTGTTCTAAGTTCTATCCAGTATGACACTTAAGTGTAGAAGATTAAGGTGGCTGGGACATGTCAGGAGAAAAACATCAGTCGCATCCCCTAGCAAATATTGTATGGGAAGCTTGTAGAAGGGAAGTGGCCTGTGGGTAGACCAAAAATGATGTCTAAAAATGTCCTCAAGGCAACCCTCAGTGAGTTCTCCTTTAGTGACACAAACTGATAAAAGCTTACAAATGATTGTAGGACATGAAGAAGATATATAACAAGTGGCATGATAACATTCGAGAATGAAATGAAGTCAAAGTTAGAAGAATAAAAGATGGAGAAAAGAGGTGAGACCCTCCTACATAAAATTACCTTGTTTGTTCTGCAGCCAGACCCTGCTGTTCCAATTTTGATAAGATTAACCATGAGAGAAATCAAAATCCTGAGTCTTACATGTTGAGGTGACTGCTTTGACTAAGCAGTCTTTATTTCTCTGGTCCTGTGGAGAGACATACACCATCAGATGTATATGGTAGATGTGTCATAGGATAGTTTTATAGATTAACCATGAGAGAAATAAAAATCCTGTCGTACATGTTGGGGTGACTGCTTTGACTAAGCAGCCTTTATTTCTCTGGTCCTGTGGAGAGACATACACCATCAGATGTATATGGTAGATGTGTCATAGGATAGTTTTATAGTTTAACCATGAGAGAAATAAAAATCCTGTCGTACATGTTGGGGTGACTGCTTTGACTAAGCAGCCTTTATTTCTCTGGTCCTGTGGAGAGACATACACCATCAGATGTATATGGTAGATGTGTCATAGGATAGTTTTATAGTTTAACCATGAGAGAGGCTGCTTGATAAAACAAAGTCAGGCAGTTATTATTGTAGACCATCTTTAGCCTGTTTCCATGCGTCTGTGAAAAACACATAAAGCTGTGTATGTGTGGTGTGTACATCTCAGTGATGTGTCAATCGTACTTATAGGCACCAAATCTGATGTCAGAACTGAGAAACATAAATGTCAGCTTCATACAATCAGCAGTGATCTAAATGTGAAGCAGATAGTACGCTGTTGTTTGAGCTTCTTGTCACTGAAAACAGCTCTGATTTGTGAATGTAACTTATCTATACTGTTCTTCCATTTGTTTACACTTCACCTTTTATTGAATAAGACTTAACTCCTATAGGACAATTCAGAATACATAACATTGACTCTTCTGATAGCCAAAATATTGATGTATTTGGGCTGGCTTGAGAAAGTTTTAAAATCTGAAAGAGGTGGGTAGGAATGTCCTGTATCTCCCCCTAATATAGCATGAACTAACAAATGTCTATATTTAGCTTTTATGAGTGTAAATAACAGTAGTATTAATATAGCAAGTTAATGAAAATGAATGTATGAACAGTTCACTGAAGTTATGTGAACAGTGAATGTGTGAACAGTTCATTATTTGTCTCCGTTAATATATCCAATCTATCTTCTCTGTGTGTGTTGCAAGAAGCAAAGTCAACATACAGTACTAATCAAAATCTTCACAGCCCTTTATTCAAGAGACATAAGTTGTAAAGAGGAGCCAGGAGATTAAGTCAAGTCACCTAGATAGAGAGTGCTGGCCAGATCTGAATTAATAATGCAAAGCTATTTAGTTTTATTTGCAATATATCAATCAGGGAGAGAGTAGAGCAGTGCTCTAGCATTGACTTATAAAGTAAAGTGTAAAAGTAGTAAAGTACCTTGTCACGCCAAGTGGCGTATAGGGAAATATGGTTTTAGTGACCCTATATTTTACAGGCCTTCAGCACATGATTTTTTGGTCTAAAGTGGTCGGTATTACGTCCGTGCTGCTTTACTTTCCCAGAAAAAATCCGGTACCCATTTAAGGCTGGGTGAACCTGGTTGGGATCGAACCCTACCCCTTGTCCTTTGTTGTCCAGTTCACTAACCACTGAGCTATCGCGGCTCATTGACTTATAAGTTAGATATGAAATGTTGTCAATAGTGGACAAGTTGATGCAGTTCTCAATGTGCACATCAGACTTACAAGTTAGGAAAGGTGTAAACATTGAGAAGAGCCCTAACCACCTCACCTCACTACCTTAAGTTGAGGTTTAATTCTATCAAGTTAAAAAGCAACACATTTGTATGACAATATGTACAGTAGCATTACCATTTTAATTCATGTTGGTAACAATATTTAATTGGGAACGTTTCAACAAATAAAACAGGGTGTTAGGCAAGGTTGTGTGCTGTCACCAGATTTGTTTAATATGTATAGTGAGATTATTTTAAGATCCATAAGGGGCATGCCTGGAATAACAATCGGAGGTCATAATATAAATAATCTAAGGTATGCTGATGATAATGCATAAGGGGTAGGGTTCGATCCCAACCGACGGCTTTCGGGTTCACCCAGCCTTAAATGGGTACCGGATTTTTTTCTGGGAAAGTAAAGCGGCACGGGCGTAATACCGACCACATTACCCCAAAAATCATGTGCCGAAGGTCTGTAAAATTTATGGTCACTAACACCTTATTCCCTATACGCCGCCACTTGGCGTGACGGGGGGGGTACTTTACTTTTTTACTATGCTGATGATAGAGTCTTAATCGCTAAGAGTGAAAATGAATTTCAAGAAATGTTAGACATTATAGTAAAAGAAAGCAAAAATAAAGGACTCAAACTTAATAGCAAAAATGCAAAAGTAATGGTAACAAAAAAGAAAAAGTCATCACCGCAGTGCACAATAAAGACAACTGGAACAATATTAAAACAGGCAAATTAATTTAAATATCTGGGAACATTGTTAACCTCAGACGGTAAATGTACAACAGAGGTGAGATGCAGAATATTCAGGCAAAAGCAGATTTCCAAAAAAAAAAATTAGGAAAATTCTATGCAATCCATTTTTGAAAATGGAAACAAAAAAAAAGAGTTCTTAAATGTTATGTAGAGTTAGTCTTAACATATTGATGTGAATCATGGACAATAAGACAACAGACAAGAAAATCACAGGAGACTGTGCAAATGTGGTTTTACAGAAGAATGTTGAGAATTAGAACAACTAAGAAGAGTAATGAAAACATTCTGAAAGAGGCCAAAACAAAAAGAGAGCTAATTTTGAATATTAAGAAGAAACAATCATCATCTCTGAGATGGGAACAGCTGGAATAAATTGTAACAACTGGATAAATTGAGAGATGAAGAGGTCGAGGAAAGATGCAACGAGAAAAGATACCAGACAGCTTAAGAGAATGGCTTGGCAGAAGGTCAATAACAGAAATGATAAATAACTGGCGAGATAGAAAGTTGTGGAGAGACATGATCACCTACACCAACAGGCACGGTACTTGATGATGGTGATGATGATGAACAATATTTATACATTGGGAATTTATTTTGATCATTATCTCTATGTATTTTTATTTTATTTTAAAAATTTGACATGCAAAATTTAAAGGAAACATGTATTTTAGTATGGAAAATTGATTGTCTAGTAAGGAATACTTGCAAATTCTAGAAGCGGAGAAAAATACTAGAGCTTCAGGAATACCATTAACTTTTTACTTTTGACTGTCATTTATTTATCTTTCTTTTGCTTTTCATAGATTGTCAAACCTTTAGCAATCTTGCCTTACCATGCTCAGTGATTAATGACAGTGTTCCCTTAAGCATAATGATTGATGATAAAGTATTTTAGTGACATCTTTAGTATGCCCTTGGAACTTCTCTTTTGTTTACTATTTAATTCTCTACCCTTCTACAGTTCATTATAAAATATTTTCAATGGTACACATAAAATGATATGCCATGAAGAACATGTGGCACAATACCACCAGCAAGGCAGTAAAATTAAGATTACCAAGGGAATTTATCTTCCCGATAGCAGCTTATGGTTGTGGATCATGGGCAATCTCGCAAACAGCAAAGAAGAAAATTGATTCATTGGAAACAAAATGCTACAGAAAAATCTTTATAAACCTCGCATAATGAAATAGAGTAATGAAGACATATTAAAAGACTAACATTAAAATAAACTGGCTTATAAACACCATCCTGCCTGGGGAAATTAAAATAATATGCCCCTATCAAAAGATACAGTGAGGTGGAAAGAACAGTAGTGGAAACATGGATGGGTTTCTGGACAATGCATCAGGGGCAAACCAAGAAGCGATTCAGGTTTCAATACATCAAAGAAACCTTGGACATAACAACAGAGGAAGTGAAAGATCTGGCTAGAGACAGAGATTCTTTCAGACAGGCTGTGGTGAATGAATGTTCTGAAAAGAATATGTGATCTGATGTTGATGATAGTACACATTAATCTAGAATGGGAAACACGCGTACTGATCATCTCATTTGTAATCTATATAACATAAGGCAGGCTTACTTATCATGTCAAATATTGGTTATAGAAATAGGCTGTGTTTAAACAAAATGGATTTGTATCTCAGTATCCCTGCATATATGGACAGACATATATGGGCAGAGTGTACACATGCTAATCTTAGAACCAAAAAAAAAAAATTTTTTTTTACTAATTTTTTATGATATGAAGTTTCCTTTATCATATATGTTTATTTGATAAAAATGTAAACAATTTATCATCAAAATGTTCCTTTTCTGTGATATACAGTCTTGTCGCATGTATTTTGATTGATTAAAATATTTCAGGTGTGGCCCAAGTTCAATGATACAGAAATGCGGTATTTATGTGCATTTACAACGTGCACCTAGACCAGTGCTTGGTCAGAACTGGTTGAGATTGTTGCAGGAAACACAGTTTGATCAACTGACATAGCTAAACTATTAGCTCATTAAGCACATCTGAGTTTTAACTATTTTTCCATTTTAAACAATTTCTAAATGAATCCATTTTTTTAAGATTGATTTATTCACCTCGTAATTTGATTGACATCTTGTGCCTAGATTAGTGGTTTTCATATTTTTCAAATCACAACACATTAAACTAGAAGCTGAAGTCTGAACACATTGCCAGTTTTGTCAAAAAAAAAAAAAAGAGGTTTTAAATCTACAAAAACGTGTTCAGATTTTGTTTCCACGTTTAAAAAGCTACATTTCTAATTTGAAGGAGCCAAATATCATTGTTTAATTTTTGTTTGACTTTTTATGAACAATGTACAGTTCTTCAAATATTTACATTGACATTATTTGTTTTGCGTCTAGTTTGTTATCTTTCATTTATTTTCTGGCTGTAAATTAAACTTTCACAGCGCAAGTGTGGACCCATTATGGCACATACAAGACAGCAGTCTAGATTATATTCTACTTAATTATAATACAGGATTTTGATAAAAGTCATAATATAGATTGTTTTAGGCAGTCAAAAATTTTGTGCTTCTAGTGAACCATTTACAGACATACCCTTACTTCTGACGGGGTTACTTTATGAAAAACTTATAGGAAATTGGAAATATTTTAAATCGAAAGTAGTATATGATAGTCTATAGAGTACTGTATACAAGGTTAAAGAGTATGCAATGTTGCATTAAAATGTTATTACACTAAACTGTATAGCGTAAACAATATTATTCCATGAAAGAAGCACAGAGGGATAGAGAGTGAGGAAAAGTATGACATCATAGTATTTCCTCTCAATATTTCCAGCACACACTCGTTTCATGATTCTGAAAAATCATCACTCGAGCAGTCGTAAGTTAGGGTATGCCTGTAATTATTTTTAGTACAATTTGTTTGATTTTTACTTAATATGATTGTATTATTATGTATGCACTTATAATTGGCACTTAAATTTTTTAATAGATAAAGGACTAAATCTGAAATGGTGAAACATTAATTTTGTCGATTTAACTATACATTTTTAAAATTAATATATTAAGCAAATCAGTATACAAAAGAATGAAAGAAAACAATTTTTCTAGTTGTGATCATTAAAGAGAAAACATGGGACACATTTGATAGTCATTGGAGGTACTAGAATGTACAAATATAAGATAGCCTAAGAATTATTCCGGTCCCACGTTTGCTGATTCAAAATAATGATATTTTTACAAATAATAGTAGGAAGGTGAAAGTACAAGAAAATAATTATATTTATATTTTTTTAAATTAATTATTTAATATTTGTTTATTTATTGTCCCCTAAAGAGTTCTGACCTACTGCAAGATTAATAACAGTCTGTGTATGAAGATGGTGGATTAGCAGTGGGAATGACTCACCTAAAGTAAAACACTAAAATATTATACATTATAACTAATGCAGTTATTTATTTAAAACAACTGAAGACATAAAAAATAAATTAGATGTGTTTGAAAACAAATGCCTCAGGAAAATACTTCATGTATCATGTAGTGAATTTACGACAAGTGCAGAAATAAAAGAAATGATAAATCATCAAAAAATATAATCGAGAGAAGATGGGCGTTGTGTTGGTCATGTGATGAGAAGAGATAACAAGAGAGTTTCAAAGCAAGCCCACAAATGGGATCCGGAGGGTAAAAGAAAAAGAGGTCAACCTTGAGAAACGCTAAAAAAAGAACACAGGCAAAAAGCAACAACAGTAGCCATCAGCTTCCTCTGTTAAGGTTGAGAGGTTCACCCAGAACAGGGACATAGGGCAAGATACAATTTGGGTCCAGTGCAAAGTCTGAAACTTAATAGTAATGATCATCGGACTTGGAAAGTTTGAGAGTTTCTGCCCTAAGTGACATTTTGAGCTTGAAAAGATAATAGATATGGAGAATTATTTATAACATTATTCCAACATATTGCTGTTCAAGTTGTTACTAATGAGGTTAGTTGTACGTCATTCTTGGACAGTAAATGCTGGCTTGTGCTGCTTAAATCCAGCACTAATTAGTAGACAGTCAACATTGTGGATACAAAATATGTGTTATCTCAATGTCCTGGTTGACATTTTGATTTGTTATCCCCACAATCTCTCTTTATTTCCTTTGTTTAAAAATGTAATTAAAATATGACATTTTACACTGATGCAAAGAACTGAAATGACATTTTACACTGATGCAAAGAACTGAAATGACATTTTACACTGATGCAAAGAACTGAAATTACATTTTACACTGATGCAAAGAACTGAAATGGCATTTTACACTGATGCAAAGAACTGAAATTACATTTTACACTGATGCAAAGAACTGAAATGACATTTTACACTGATGCAAAGAAATGAAATGACATTTTACACTGATGCAAAGAACTGAAATGACATTTTACATCCCGGTAAAGAACTAACTCAGGTAGCTGAAAATAAAATGTCAACATTTGAAATGAATTGCTGTGGAAAAATCTTCAAAATATCCTGGTCAAACAAAAGAATTCCCAGGCCATGCTACAGAGTTCATGTATGTGGGCTAGGATTCTCCTAAAATTTTCTCGAGAGGGATATCGGAGCAGCTATGGATTCATCCAGTGTTGATGAACCTGTTAACAACAAGGAAAGAACAAAATAAAAGTCTCTTAGGAAATATAAAAGTAAATAAAACTGGCTAGTGAATTTAAACAAAGAAAACTGATATATTTTACCCATATCAGATGTCACAGTGGTCTTGAAAGAACAATAGTGGAGGACAAACTTTCTCAAGAGTGAAGAAGGGGATGATGTATAAAACAATGGGACCAAGACATCAAGGACTACACTCTATGGCAGGCAACACAGCTTGACAGTGAGGCATTCAGACTGACACTAAGAAAAGCGACAACCTTGCCTGGACAGAATACCTGATGATGATGACACTGCAGAAGTGCTGGAAATAAGACTTCTTGACTTACATTAAAAAATAGTTTTAATATAATTCAGTTTAATTTACTGCAGTTTGTTACAAAGGAGAGGTCTACCCGTTCATTTTATTTATTTATTTAACAAGAAAACTTGCCATGGAGGAGCTGGCTTGTACTAATGAATACTACGTTAGTTTTGTTGTTTTGACTGTGCATTGTCATTTAAATTATAATATCTGTGTACAATTATTTTAATTATCTTGTTTCTCAATCTCTAAAATAAAATAAATATATTTGTGAAATTAATATATAAATTGGCTAGGCAAGCTGGAATTTGTAAATCAGCTGGACATCATTTTGATTGCCTGTATGGTCAAAGATCTTCACTGATTGGAGAGGGCAGGGTGTGGAAATAAAAACTGCCATCTATCAATTATGTAGCGACTAGACTAAACATGTACTTTTATTCACATCCCCTAGGTAAACCCCCTATGTTTCTTGGAAATGCAATATTAGTTTTTTTTTTTTTTTAAAGTAATATAGGAAAGTAGATAGCATATTTAAAAATAATATATGATAATAGATAATATTCTTTAAGTAATGTATGATAATATTATTATTTAGAGTAATATATACAAGTATTTTTAAAAAGTAATATATGATAATATGTGTTGAAGATAATATTTTTTTTAAGTAATATATAATAATGGTAATGGTAGTTGTTTTTTTTGTAATTATGTAAATAATTGAAATGAATAGAGCACTGATATATAAACTGATTTGATTAGAGTTTAGATTAAGATTAGAACTTTTAAATCTAAAGTGTCAGTACTTATCTTTATATATGTGTTCATATTTTAAGTCCATCTGAAAATGAGCACTTAACTCATAAAGTTTAATACCCTAAAGACACAAACATTTGACATCTCTAAACTGTTAGGTGCTACAGAACTACATCTACTTTGCTTCATCTGCACCTTGCAGGTGTAATTTTCTTCACCACAATGTTACCAAAATAAAAAATATACAGCAAGATTTAACATTGGTATTATTTGAATTGTTCTTACATTTTAAGATTCCCTTTTACCACCACTCCTTAAACTATTCACAATCATGATAAAGCTCTTGGTGGTAAGAGTTTCCAAGATTTGTAGGCTGGGTTTAAATGTATTTAACTAATTTGATTGTTTGAGTGTCATATGTAGCTCTGTGTTATTGAAATCTGTAATAGTTATATGTTGTTTCAGTCTTCTTTGAAGTTGATATTTCATCTGTAGTTATTGTTTTATGTTATTTTAGTTTAGTTTAAGTTCATATTTTTGGGGGTGTTAAATATAAACATAAAACATCAGCAATGAAGAATAAATGACTGAGTTTATTGTGGATAGAATGTATCAGGGCCTCAAACATTCAGGAACCTGTATGGATAGAATCTACCTTTCTGTACATGGACCATAGACAATGAAAGAGTTCACAGACTGGCTTCAGAGGAACCTAAAACAGGATTTGTACAAAGGAAATTTTTAAAAATAATTCAGTAGCTACTTTTTTAATGAGGATATGATATGTGATGAAAGTACTATCATGGTACTGCAAGAATTAAAAATCTAGCACGCCACAAGAAGGAAGCGACAGTTGATAGGACACATAAGAGGTGTGTTTAACAATCAAGCTAACATATGGAGGGCATATTTCCTCAAAAGTGAAGAAGGGGATGATGTAAAAGGCAGGGGGGATTAAGACAAGGACTCCTTACAGACTACACTCGCCAAGGTAGGCAACACAGCTGGATAATGAGATAATATCAACCATGTTTATCTGTTTTAAGGAACTAAGTACCTCTAGGAATACTTCAACTGCAGTGAGGTTGGTTGTGTTAATTAATTGATATCAACAGTTAGAATCATCCGTATCATTCTTTGTCTGTTAAATATAATTCAAAACAGTGATTTTTATAGCTCAACATTTACATATGGTATTTTATAGCTGGCATTTGCAGTTGACAATTTATAGTTGACATTTCAAAGTGCTATTTTTTATAGTTGACATTTAAAAGTGCCATTTTATAGTTTGACATTGACATTTGGTCTTCTATGGTTGGCAGTTACATTTGGTGATTTATAATTATATTTACAATTAATATTTTATAGCTGTCGATTACTTATTGTATTTTATAGCTTGGAAATTATCACTAGAACTATAAATCTGTGTTCTCGAGACAGAAGACAAAATATATGAAGATAAAAGATCACTGAGTAAGAACCATGTAGGTAGAGAAGAAACTGTTGATCAGAGGTTTAACTTTGCAATTGGAAGTTTATGTAGGAGTGCTCTTGACATTTTTAACTTATGTCAGCAGATCGTATACTTTTATATATATATTTTTTTTTATTATGTTATATTTATATTATTACAATTATCATTAGAACCTTTACTGTTTTTTTAATTATTGTTTCATTTTTAACTTTTGGGACAGTCTTTATGTCCATTTTTTATTTAAAACTATTTAGTTTACCATTGGGCAGAATTTTATTTTTAGATAACTCACTTATGAAATAATGTAAGTTTTCTAAGAAAATTACCATTTCTCATCTTCTCACCATTACCTCAAATAGAGTTTTAAAAAGTTAATCTCTTCATTAAATTCACAATGAAAGTTATCAATGCAAAAGTTATATATATTTTTTTACAAAGTTAACTGACTTAATGGTATTATCGTGAATTCCTGTAAATTTTTTTTTTAATTAACAAGACTTTGAGGTTTACTGTGACTTACTGTAGATTATGTTTTTTAAATTAACAAGACTTGGAGGTTTACTGTAAATTACTATCATTTTCATTCTAAATTAACAAGATTAGAGATCTACTGTGACCTAATATAGATTTTGTTTCTAAATTGACAATACCAGAGGTTTACGGTGACTTATTGTCAAGGCTGTGTTCTGTCGCCAGATTTGTTTTCACTTTACAGCGAATATATTATGAGATCAATAGTAGACAAAAAAGGAATTGAAGTCAACGGTCACAACATAAATAATTTACGATATGCGGATGGCACAGTCTTAATAGCAGAGACAGAGAATGAACTACAAGAAATGATAGACATAATAGTAAAAGAAAGCAACAAGAAAGGTCTCAGTCTGAATAGTAAGAAAACAGAAGTAATGGTTATATCGAAGAAACAAACACCACCATCATGCAGCATAAAAATAAATGAGACAAATCTGAAACAAGTGCAACGTTTCAAATACTTGGGCACAATAATAACATCAGATGGGAGATGCACCACAGAAATAAAAAGCAGAATAGCTCAGGCCAAAATAGCATTTCAGAAGGTTAAAAATATCTTATGCAACAAATCTATGTCAATAAAAATGAGAAAGAGAGTTCATCGGTGCTATATAGTACCAATTCTGACCTATGGAAGTGAATCATGGACAGTGGACAAACAAATGAAAAGACGATTGGAGGCCACAGAGATGGGATTTCTCAGAAGAATGTTGAAAGTTCCCTGGACAGCTAAAAAGACCAATGAGGAAGTTCTCAAAGAGGCCAACACAAAAAGGGAGCTCTTAAAAAACATCAGAAAGAAGCAATCAACATTTTTCGGGCACATCATGAGAAGAGGAAAGTTGGAATACTTGATTACAACTGGCAAAATAAAAGGAAAGAGAGATCGCGGGCGTCAAAGAGAGAAAATACTGGATGGCTTGGTATCATGGCATGGAAAACAGTCAACAACAGAACTGATACGATGCACTGTAGATAGAAGATTGTGGAGGGACATGATCACCTATGATCACTATAACCGGTATGGCACATGATGATGATTGTAGATTTTTTTTTACTAAATTAGCAAGTCTACTGGGACTACTGTAGGTTTAGTTTCTAAATGAAGAGGTTTATTGTGCTATATCGTAGACTGTTTCAAAATTGATCTACCAAGTTGCATAATGTAACTTCATGTAGCCAATGTTAAATATAATTAATGATGAGAAAAATGTGTACTCCATTCAATTTAAGCAATTTAAAAACGTAATTTAAATCAAGATTGTAAGAGTGCAATGATTTAATTAATCATTTAACAGGTTTTTTTTGCAATTTTTGTGTATTTTTTTTTCTCATGAATTTGTTGTAATTAAAGACAGAGCCATATGAAGGTTTTTATTTTGGTTTTAGAATTTGTGGATATTAGTCTGTTGTCTTATATTCTTAGTCCATGTGACAATAAAACTTTATTTTATATCATACATGTATGTGTCTGTTGTTGATTTATATTAGACAAGCTCATTGAATATTCACTGTATGCTCTTCTGGGCTTTAATAAAGGCCAATTTTTTTTTTTTTTTTCTTTTTTAAAATTTTTTTTTAGTTTTGGTTTGGCCAAGTTATCCATCCTGGCATATAGTGAAGGTTATGAATATTCATTATTGTGTTAGATATAATCTGATTAGCCAATGCAGAAATTGGTGTTATTTTCTAATCATGTTTATCAGCTGACCTCCATACTTGGCAGCTCTTTACAGGTTAGCACAAGCCTTCCCACTTCGTGTATTGAGCAAAAGAGGTTGTTATTTAAACACTCTCTTCTTCTTTATTCACTGAGTTATATCATTTTATATTTTTTTCACTTAAAAAAACTGATATATCATCATCATCATCATCAAGTACCGTGCCTGCTTGCATAGGTGATCATGTCTCTCCACAACTTTGATTTCGACAGTTATTTATCATTTCCGTTGTTGACCTACTGCCAAGCCATTCTCTTAAGCTGTCTGGTATCTTTTCTCTTTGCTCCCCTCTTATCTCTTTGTCCCTCAATTCTTCTAGTTGTTACAATATATTCCAGCTTTTCCCTTCTCATTACATAGTCAAGAAGTGATGATTGTTTCTTCAGCGGTGAAACTGATATATAGTCCTTCTTTAATTGATTATGCTGGTGTTTGTGATTATAATTGATGTCAGATTGTGCTGGTGTTTTATAATAATCATAAATATTTGCTCTTTTTTGGCTCCAATAATCTTCTCCAATTATCCTTGACTTTGATCTGTTTACAGAACCACCATCATTGTTCTCAGATAGTGCTCATTAACAGTTCCTACCATCATTGTTCTCAGATGGTGCCCATTAACAGTTCCGTCTCTATATCATACAGGAAGACAGTTTCATCACAGTACATCATCATCATGTGCCATAATGGTTGGCATAGGCGATCATGTCCTTCCACAAACTTCTATCAACCGTGCATTGTACCAGTTCTGTTGTTGACTGTTTTCCCTGCCATGACACTAAGCTATCCAGTATTTTCTTTCTTTGTCATCCGCGATCTCTCTTTCCCTGTATCTTGCCAGTTGTAACCAAGGGTTCCATCTTCATTGCAACATCACAGTACACTTACTCTTTAACACCACCAACAATCCTTTAAAGCCATAATTAGCCTATCTCTGTTATAACTGATGCTTGGTCATTCTGGTATTTGCTTTGAATGGTGTTAGGTATACACAATGATTGTTTTTACTTCTATCCCAGATAATAAGCAAATAACTAGATCAAATCACCAATCTATTTTTGATTCAAACAAATAATTATCTACAAGGTTGTTGATAAGTTTTGCAATTATTCTCTTTTTTTAAATTTTTGTATTGTCTAAGATGAGTTGAACTTTAAATGTACTGGTAAGTATTAAATTTGGTTATTTCTTAAAGTACTTTGTTTGTTTCGTATCTGATCATGTAAAGTTTAATTACTCACTGTTTGTTATGAAAAAGGACAAAATGTTAACTTTTTATTTCTTGTTAAAATTAATGTTAATTTTATTTGTAAAATGAGTAGCTGGAAGTGATTAACCTCATTTGAAATTCATGTCTTTCAGTGTTCATTTCATTTTTGTCTCTTATAGACTTGACAAATTGAAAATAAGTCTTGACTAACTTAATTTAGCCATTTAACTCAGTTGTGTGTTAACTTTGACAAAGTTTGCCTTGAAAATAAAGTCTGCTCCAGCTTGTTTCTTACTTTTGTAATCACAATGGTGAAATCTGTAAACTAAACCTTGGACCCCTATACTTTTCTCTTTTCTGGCTCCAACTCTGACTCTTGCTTGTCTACTTTGTGACTCCAGCTCAGATGTTTTCTATTTTTCTATTACTTAACTCCAACTCTTTATATTTTCTACTGGTTCTAAATTTGTTCTGTTTTTCCAGTGATTGAATTCAACTTCAGTTTCTGCTTCTTTATTTTTAAAAAATTCTCTGACTCCATCTCTGACTCTTTCTCTCTTACTTTCTGATTTTTTTTTCATATTCATCAACTTTTCTATTTTTCTAATGACTCCAACAGTCACTGCCTCAAATATTAGGGCTGCAGTATCATTCATTACAAGAAGAGAATAACAATGTCCACAGTTTAATTATCTCATATTTATATTATTCCACATAGCCCTATTTGTAGCTTCCATTGTTTCTCTTAAAGCTCAGGCCTCCATCTTCAGTAAATGTTTTCCTTGCATTTGTACCCGTCTTATTCTAATCCAGTGGTTCCCATAATGTGTGCCTTTGCTCCCACTGGCGCTGCGCTGAGGATATTATTGTGTGCCTACTCAGTAGTTAGAAATGTTTAAAAAGTGAAAAATTTGTTCGTACATAACTAAGTTTCTTTCTATATGATAGTTCCAATTCTGTCATCATCTATCTTCTTATATAACCCTATCAGGGAACCAAAGTTTACCCAACTTATATGATTGTAACTCCCATAAGCTCCCACTGGTGTATAAAAAAAGTAAAGAGCCCCATCACACTAAGTGGCATATAGGGAATATGGTGTTAGTGACCATAATTTTTACAGACCTCTCGACACATGATTTTTGGGGTAATGTGGTTTTGGTATTATGCCCGTGCTGCTTTACTTTCCCAGAAAAATCCCATTTAAGGCTGGGTGAAACCGGAAGCCGTTGATCGAACCCGTTCTTGTCTTTTGTAGTCCAGTTCACCAAGCACTGAGCTATCACGTCTCCTCCCACTGGTATATAAGCAGGAATAGTGAGCCCACGGTGTCAAACATTTGGAAACCACTGGTCTAATCTCTCCAGTTCTCCCTCTGTTTCTCTTAAATTCACTTCTAGCTTGCTTCATTATGTATTTTGTGCTTGAACCCTGTTTGTTTTGACTTCCCAGGTTAGAATTACCATAACTTCCACTGCTTCAGGTGACTGTGTTGGGCTCTTCCTTTTAGCTGTGTTGTCTATGATTATTAAAGTGTTTAGCATTTTCTCTGCAGGATTTGCTGTTAAAAAACCATGCCCAACCCTTCTTAATTTGCTCATGTCACATATCTGGTAGATTTATGGTGTTCCAAATCTTTTTCTTTTCATTTGGACATGAGCAAACTTGAGCACTGTAATTGAAATATATAAATATATATATATATATATAAATTATTTAGTGATTATTATTTATGTGCAATGTCCTGTCAACGTTTTATCTTAAACGTTTATACATGTATATGCAATGTTGTATCTTGTTAAATATTACTTAAGATAATGTTGGTACATTGTTGTGGTCAGTTTTGTAGCTTCTATGTGAATTCTTTGTTGCAGATTGTTCTACCTGTCAGTGTTTGTGCTTCAGTGGTTCTTTCATAGCTGATGTAATTTTGTAGCTAATTTAGTCATCTTTATCTATTTTTATATTTTAAGAATAAAATTAGCGTTTATTTTGTTATATTTTGTTTTAGTTAAATCTTTTTACACCACTCTCACTTTCCAACAACAAACACATAATCTTCACATAACACAATGATTGCTCTTAATCTTGACAGCAATTATTTTTTTTCATAGTGCTGTTATTTTCTTTTAACATAATAAATTGACAGGTTTGAATAAGTTTTAGGGTACATCATTAATAAAGTAACAGGAAAGATAGAATATAACGACAGGCTGGAAAAGTTGTTGTAACTAGAATGTACAATTATATAAAGATATCAGACTATTACAATGAGCTGAGTAAGATTGTGATTTCTGAATAGATCATGGTCACAAATGTGACATCCCTACTGAAGACAGTCAAGACTGTAGAAGATGAGGCTGTCAGAGGAACCAGGGCATTGGAGTCAACAATTGAAGCAATTAGTCAAGAAATTAAGGTAAGTTTGTACACACTTTGATAGTAATAATGGTAGTAAATATCTGTTTATATAATTAGATACTTATTTATAAATGCTTTCTATAAATACAAAGTCAAACAAATAGAAATGATGCCCTGTTGATGAAAGCAACTAAGCACCAAATGGTTTGACTGGAGTACTGTGGCATAACTCTAACAACAATGAACAACAGCTTTCTTTTGCTCTTTATTAAATCTTTTAAGCTGTACAGTTTTGTTTCATTAATCTTACATTATTAATTCTAGTTTTTGTTAGCATCACCACATTTTAATACTATTTTTGTCTTTGTCCCATTCTATAAACTTGTCCTTAAATTAGATGATGAGTTAGCTTCCAGGATGTGAAGATTTTGTTTCTTTTTTTTTTTCAACCAATAAAACTTTGGATTCACCAGATGCCAATTTAAGATTGGTACCAGGGTAATGTTTTTTTTTCTTTAAATCGGAAAATTAGGATCATTTAGTTTGGTACTGGTTATCATCATCATCATCATCATCATCATCATCATCATCATCATCATCATCATCATCATCATCATCAAGTACTGGGCCTACTGGCGTAGGTGATCATGTCTCTCCACAACTTTCGATCTCGGCAGCTATTCATCATTTCTTTTGTTGACCTTCTGCCAAGCCATTCTCTTAAGCTCTCTGTTATTTTTTCTCTTTGTTTCCCTCTATCTCTTCGTCCCTCAATTTTTCCAGTTGTTACAATATATTCCAGTTGTTCTCTTCTCATTACATGGCCAAAAAATGATGATTCTGGTTATATCACCCATAAATAATGACCTGATGATCAGTGAAGTGAAAATAAATGGAAAATGCTGCCATATTCTCTGTATACCAGTTGGTTGCCATGATGGTTGCCCTGCATTTAACTTTTCTTGGAAATGTCATATAGGTGTAACCCTATATTATGGTACCGTCATATAAATTACCACATCAAAACACAAATTCTTCAAAATTTGACACATTTCTGTAGTCAACACCTCCCCCCCTGTACCTTTCTACATTACTCTCTAATTACTACTTCTGATGACCCCTGAGTGTTGGATTTGTTTCTATTGATGTAGGAATTTTTTTTTACACCCCCCCCCCCATCTCATAAGATATGATCTCGTATAGTGCGAAAAAATCGCAAAATTTTTTTTTCCTTATGACCAGGGGAATTTCCTTAGTCGTTCCTGACATCAAAACAACCCTTTTTAACTCTGGAAACACAGTGAATAACGTTCTAAGAGGTAGCCGAACATACTGACAGACATAGTGAGACCATACCAATAGACATTGTGACACATCCGGTCTATGGGGTCAAACTCAGGTCATAAATCAACCTGAGCCAGGAAATCAGGAAATCCGACTCTCAGTGTTGCACCTACTGGGAACACGTGTTTGTGTATAAAAAGTTCAGAGAAATTACTATTTTTAGAGTATGTAGCCTAATATTACATTTAAGTGGTAGGATTTTTTACTACGGTATCGTAAACACGTCAGTCACAGATACGTATCTTAATTAAGGGTTAAACATCAATGTTCCTCTTAGTGTCCATACAACTGGCATTTTATTGTCATTATTATTTTATTGTTATGTCATTATGGCATGTTATGTCATTGTTTATGGTGTTTCCTAGCAATCATATGTTGTACCTTGCAGACTTTTGACAGTTCAGATGAGGTGATGAAGAATGCCACTGCTGAAGATTTGATCCGCTATGCCAAGCCTATCACCACGGCAACAGCCAAAGCTGTGGCCGCAGGTAACTCTGGGAGACAGGAAGATATCATCAGTACAGCCAACATGGGGCGCAAGGCCATTTTTGATTTGCTGAGTGTTGTTAAGGTAAGCTGACTGTTTGACTACATTAGTTGCTTTCTGATAGTTGTGGCTCTTGTGTGAGATTGATACAAGTATATATATATATATATATATATATATATATATAGTGTGTCTGATTCATTTTGAGCCTCCACTATCTGTTTACTAATATATAACAATTTTTACTATACCAATAATTTATCTTCTTTAATACCTGTGTTTTCTTATTGTTTCTTTAAAAACTTTATTGTTAGCTTGCATTTTTTAAATCTGTCTATTCTTGTTTCAGGATTGCATTGTTTTCCTGTCTTCTTGAAGATTTATTAAGTATCCTATATATGGTTATATTATCTGCCTGTCTTCTTGAAGATCTATTAAGTATCCTATATGGGTTATATTATCTGGTCTTCTTAGATCTATAAGTATCCTATCCTGTCTTCTTGAAGATCTATTAAGTATCCTATATGGGTTATATTATCTGCCTGTCTTCTTGAAGATCTATTAAGTATCCTATATGGGTAATATTATCTGCCTGTCTTCTTGAAGATCTATTAAGTATCCTATATGGGTTATATTATCTGCCTGTCTTCTTAAAGATCTATTAAGTATCCTATATGGGTTATATTATCTTCCTGTCTTCTTGAAGATCTATTAAGTATCCTATATGGGTTATATTATCTGCCTGTCTTCTTAAAGACCTATTAAGTATCCTATATGGGTTATGTTATCTTCCTGTCTTCTTGGAGATCTATTAAGTATCCTATATGGGTTATATTATCTGCCTGTCTTCTTGAAGATCTATTAAGTATCCTATATGGGTTATATTATCTTCCTGCTCCTTTGAGATATACCTCCTTTATGGATTGTTATTTGTTCATCAATAATTAATAATATTATAGTATCATCCTGTGCTGAGGTTGGATGTGTTGGGCCGAAAAGCGCAGATATCACAGTTCTACTGCAAACCACAACACAATGCATACATGTTAATTTAATAGTCAATGAAGAGAGATATCTATTCCTTTAGTCATTGGGTGAATGCAAGCAAGCTAGAATAACACCATTATAAATTGTTATGTGTTCTCTATTTCTTTTTAAGATATGTACATAACCAGTAATATGTATAATTCACAAGCGAGATAATTTTTTTATTATTCCCAAAGGGGGCTGCATCAACAGCTGAAACATCAGAAATCAAACAGAGAGCTATAAATGCTGGACGCACAGCTGCTATGTCATACAAGGAACTCTTAGAACATGTGCTTCAGGTTTGTTTGCTTTTATTCTCAATGTTCCTTTGTGTGCTCTCTTCTACCTTACATCTTTCCCTTCTGATTTGATTTCAGTGAAGTTCTGAAGTTCTTCTTCTTCTACCTTTTAGCTCCCAGTGGAGCATAGGTCTTCAACAAACACTTTCCAAGTCGTTCTGTTTTTTGCAATTCTTTTAAGATCATTGCATGTCTTCCCCATCATCTTTATCTCTGCTTAGATCTGTCTTCTTCAAGAATTCCTTGGTCTTCCTCTTTGTCTTTTCCCCTGGGGATTCCAAAAAAGGGCCTGTTGTGTAATACTCTTAGTTGGCTTCCGTAGTGTGTGTCCTATCCATCGCCATCGTCTTCGCTGTATCTCTTTATCCACTGATATTTGACCGGTACATTTCCATAATTCTACGTTAGTGACTTTGTCCTGCCATTTCCATCCCTTTATTCTGCGTAAGCATTCATTAATGAAAGTCTGTACGTTTGTGATTGTCAATTTTGTTATTCTCCATGTTTCACAGCCATATAATAGGACCGACTTAACATTTGAGTTGAAAATTTTTATTTTTGTATTTAACCTAATTTCTTTGGATTTCCATATGTTTCCCAGTGCAATGAAAGCCCCTTTTGCTTTTGATATCCTTATTTTGGTATCATTTTCTGTTCCTCCCTCTTTATCTATATTACTGCCCAGATATATGTAAGATTGTACGTCTAGTAGAGGTATTTCTCCTAGTTTTATTTGGTGATTGCCAACTGCATTAATTCTCATAATGTTGGTCTTATCTCTATTAATCTTTAGTCCTAGCTGTTGTGATCTCTCATCTAATATACTCATTTTATCCTGCATCTGTTGATGGCTGTGTGATAGGAGAGCTATGTCATCAGCAAAGTCTAAATCATCAAGTTGTTTGGTCAGTGACCATTGGATCCCATTTCTGTTGTTTTGAGTTATTTTCATAATCCAATCTATGGCCAGTAGAAAGAGAAATGGGGACAGAAGGCATCCTTGCTTTACTCCTGTTCTTATTTCAAATGCTTCTGTAAGCTGTCCTTCATGCACCACACTACATTTTGTTCCTTCATACATTGTTTTTATCAGGTTAATAAACTTTATGGGGATTCCATAGTGACTCAGCAATTTCCAAAGCATTCTTCTGTCTAAACTATCAAATGCCTTTTTGTAATCCATAAATCCAATATAAAGTGGGGATTTTAGTTCTAAACTTTGTCCAACTATTATACGTAGAGTAGTTATTTGATCAGCACATGATCTGTTCTTCCTAAACTGCTTTTTCATCTCTCAAGTGTATCTCTATAACCTCCTTTAGTCTCTCCAGAATGATTCTGCCTAATATTTTTCCTGGCACTGATAGTATCCTGTGTGTTACCAGGGCCTCATTATGAAGGAAGTAGAGAATAGTGACACTGTGACCTTCCAAGCATGTCATAAGAGGTGACTAAGGAGGTTGATTGATGGCTTGACAAGCTGTCATTGTAAAAAGTATTGTTATGGAAACAGAGCCATAGAATATAGAAGTGGCGATCTCTGCAATATGTGCCATTTTGGCATGCAAGGTTTCTGCTTTTGAGAATGTGGTTCTGCCCTATGTGCCGTCTTCGGCTCGAAAGGACAATAGATAGATAGATAGACTGATAGTAGCATAATTCCCCTATAATTTGTGCACTCCTGTAGACGTCCTTTCTTTGGTAGTTTGATCATATAACCTTCTCTCCAGTCTTTAGGTATTTCTTCCCTCTCCCAAATTTTATCCAATAGATCATGTAACATCTTGGTAGAGGTGTTAATATCTGCTTTGATGGCTTCTGAAGGAATTTCATCTGGTCCTGTGGCTTTACCATTTTTTAATAGTTTGATGGCTTTCATTATTTCTTCTTAGCTTGGTTTTCCGCAGTTAACGTGTAACTCTTCTTCTGCTGGTAGTATATCTGGAGGATTATTTGAGCCGGGTCTGTTCAAAAGTTCTTCATAGTGCTCTTTCCATCTCTCCATTTGTTCCCTTATATTACTAAGCAGGTTTCCTTTCTTATCTTTGATAAAGGCGTTGATCTGTTTGTATTTTCCACCTAATTTCTTTGTGCTGTTGTACAGTTCTTTCATATTCCCTTTATTTGCTGCTTCTTCTGCCTCTTTAGCTAGTTCATCTATATATTTCCTCTTATCCCTTTTAATGCATCTTCTCACTTCTTTGTTCACCTCTGTGTAAGCTTCCTGTGTCTTGGCTTTATTACTTCTTGTTTTGCTTTTATTTATGTCTGCTTTCTTGTTCTCTCTTTCTTTAATTTTATCCAGGGTCTCTGCTGTCATCCATGCCTTATTCTGGCGTTCTCTTTTCCCCAGTGTTTCTTCACATGTCTCTTTCCATATATTTTTTACCTGTTTCCAATGATCTTCTATATTTATTGTATTTTCTAGTTGTTGGAGGACTTGGTATTTGTTTGATATTGTGACTGCGAATTTATCTTTAATTCCTTGTTCTTTAAGAAACCCTACATTGAAATACTTTCTACCCTTATTCGTTGTAGTATACCTTTTTAGTTTAATTTTAAGTTTGGCTATCAGAAGATGATGATCAGAAGCTACATCTGCCCCTCTATACGCTTTTACATCCTGTAAGGATGACTTAAACTTATTATTAATACATATGTGATCAATTTGATTTTCCGTTCTATGATCTGGTGACACCCATGTAGCTTTGTGTATTCTTTTATGTTGGAATATCATTTCTCCTAGGCTCATTTGATTAAGGGCGCAGAAATTCACAAATATCTCTCCATTCTCGTTTATATCTCCAAGTCCATGTTTTCCCATAATCTCTTCGAAGCCTCTGTTGTCTGATCCTACCTTAGCATTTAGGTCTCCCATCAATATTATAATATCCTTGGCTCGTCTTGCATCCATCTGACATTGTAGCTGTTTATAGAAATCATCTTTAACTGAATCATCCTTATCGTTGGTTGGTGCATAGCATTGGATAATGTGTAATTTTATTTTGTTGAACACAGATTTGTTGCATAAGATATTTTTCATGTTCTGAAATGCTATTTTGGCCTGAGCTATTCTGCTTTTTATTTCCGTGGTGCATCTTCCATCTGATGTTATTATTGTGCCCAGGTATTTGACGCGTTGTACTTGTTTCAAATTTGTCCTGTTTATTTTTATGCTGCATGCAGGTGATGATTGTTTCTTCGATAAGACCATTACTTCTGTTTTCTTACTATTCAGACTGACACCTTTCTTGTCACAAATCATGAGTCACAAAAATATAATTGTGTCGTTGTTTCATGATGTAAAGTTGCTGAGGTATTTTATTTCTCATTCTTTGTTGGTATTTGGCTCTATTCCAGTCTACATTTAACCACCCTTCTTTTTTACCAGGTTGTGCTGAAACCCACCCCAGAAGGTAAACAAAATCTGGGTCTTATTTCCAGGAAAGTAGCTAATTCTGTCACAGAACTTGTCCAATCAGCAGAGGCCATTAAAGGTAAGCTACAGAATCTTTGTCTGCTAATCAAGTTAATGTATCTTGTCTGTTCATTGCTGTGAATAATTTTTATTCTAATACAATTGCATATTTGTATTGAGTGTGAAAATATTTTAATCATTGTGCGTGATTCTGACATTATGCAAAATTGTAACTTCAGTCTCTCTTGCAGGAAAGGCAACTTAAAGAAGTGACTGCATCACTTTAGATCATCTATTATGTGTTTTTTTTTAAAAATATTTGATAACTCCAGAAAATAGTGAATCTACAATTACTAATTGTTGTAATAAATTACATATGACCAAATTATTCAAATGTTTTAAAGTATCTCTTCTTTACTCCCTTTTATAAATTCACTCTCTCAATCTTTTGTGTGGAAGAAAGAGATTATAGTTAATATTCATAATGATGTTGTTATACTTAATCAGAGCTAGATACATTTATTTGAAAACTAATATTAAAGTTCCTCTTTTTTTGTAGCTACAAATATTACTTGGTCAGTTAATAATGCATTTTGTTTCATATATGCCTAACTTTATTATAAACTTTATATGAAAATACTCTTCATGTTTGAATATGTTTGTCATAAACAGTGTATGAAAACACTGATATTTATGATAATTACAAGTGTGAGATTTAAACTATTAAATCCAACAAACACAGTAAATATTTTGATACAAGTTCTGGAATGTGTATTTTTTTAGTACGAATATTACTTGCAATTCAGTTCACCCTATATGTTGTTAACCACCAAATGTTGTTAACCACCATATGTTGTTAGCCACCATATATGTTGTTATTCATCATGTATGTTGTTATCAGTATGTCTGTTGCTGTTTTGATGAGTTTTAATTCCTTGCCACAAACTATGTGATCTTTATATCCCTTCTTATATTGTTGGCTATTTCATCTTCAGCATTACTTGTAACTTGAGGGTAATTTTTTGTTTGTGACTTTGTACTTATTGATAATTAAATATTGTCTATTTCTTTTAGGTTATTGATGCAGCAGCCCTCCTTGTTCTAGTTATTTATTTTAATTAAGTGAATGATTTACAAATTATTTAACAGCTTTACCTCAGCTTACTCCCAAACAAAATTGACATGTTTACTAACAACTTCAACCTTCATTTATTGTTTTATATTTTGAATCTTATAATGGATGAAATGTTATCATCATCATCATTTCAGCTCTTTGTGAAGCACAGTCACCAACAAACCCTTTCCATTTGGTTCCATTGTGAGCCAAACTTTCCAGTTCTATTTTTGCCCTGCCTGTCCAGCTTATACCTTTCTCTCATGTCTTTTTTTGGTTTTCCTTTGTTTCCATTATGGTGTGGGTTCCAGAACAATGCCTGTAAGTATGTAAATTTATCAGCTACAAAAATGTGTATATCACAGACTAAATGTGGTAAGTTTATTCAATGTTTTGAGGATTTATTACAAGCAAAGTCCCCAATGATGGTATATTTGAATGTCACTTTGGCAATTACTTGTGGTTGGCATTGCTGATCCCTAGTTGTGGGGTCGTAGACATTTACTTGGGCCATTAACTATGTTGTGCAGTTGTAGACATCTACTTAAACCATTAATTATGTTGTGTAGTTGTAGACATCTACTTAAACCATTAATTATGTTGTGCAGTTGTAGGCATCTACTTAAACCATTAACTACTTTGTGCAGTTGTAGGCATCTACTTAAACCATTAATTATGTTGTATAGGGATGTCTGTTTCAGAGATAACTGATCATCTTTTATGTCCAGATACTCACTTTGACACTAAATCAGTTTCCCCTTGAGATGAGTAGAATCAGAGATGGCAGAAGTAGGAGGACATGTTTAGTAGGACTGGAGTAGTAGGACACATTTGCCAGTATTGGAGACAAAGAACATGTTTAGTAGGGCACATTTATAAGTATTGGAGAAATAGGAAATTTTTGTAGGACATTAGGACACATTTACTAGTATTGGAGAAATAAAACATTTATGTAGGACACATTTACCAGTATTTGAGAAATAGGACTTATTTTGAAGGACTGAAGAAATAAGACATGTTTAGGGGACTGAAGTTTTAGGACATGTTTAGTAGGTCTGAAGAAGTAGAACATGTTCACTAGGACTGGAGTAGTAGTTCATATTTAGAATTATAGGAATAGTAGGGTTGACATAGTAGGACATGTGTTGTAAGACAACATTGGTACATATGTAGTGTACAAGAATAGTTGGGCTGCAGTATTAGATAGGTTATAGTATTTGATTGGTTGTAGTATTTGATTGGTTGTAGTATTTGATTGGTTGTAGTGTTAGATAGGTTGTAGTATTTGATTGGTTGTAGTATTTGATTGATTGTAATATTTGATTGGTTATAGTATTTGATCGGTTATAGTATCTACAGTTGCTGTTGCATTTTCCATCTGACTTGTGAGATTTGTATCTTTTTGTCGTTTGAATCGCCGGTCACTTATGTGGTGTTCGTGGAATTGACACTTCTTTTGCTTTGTGTTTCAGATCAGATCAATGTGTGTTTATATTTTGTTAAGAAAGCAAGTAAGTTGCTTCACTTTGATGTCCACACACAGAACACTTTAGTTTGGGAAGTGCTGTTATATGACATCTTATCTTTTTTTTTTTTTTTTTTAAATTTGCGTTTGTTGTGTGTGTGTGTTTATACATATATACATACATTCTATAATTTTTGCATCAAGTATACAGTATGTTATGCCTAGGTGGGGGCATCAGTAGCATGGCGGTTAGGGTACTGGCTAGATAAAATCCCAGTTTGATGTTCTCTATTTGACAAAATTGAAAAAATTAATTGGTACCTGACTCACAGAGTTGGGGTCAAAAATGGGAAATATTAATGGTTTATTTGTGACGTTACGTAATTTACCTAATCTCTTGGGTAGTGAGATTCGATGTCTGGCCCTCTCAGGTAACAGCAACATACAGGAGGTTCCATGTGCACTCACACACGTTAAAGAACCCTGGCAGTTAAAATAGAAAAGAGTAGACCCATAAAATCTGGCCACTGCTGAGGCAAAATTGTCAGCAAAAACCTGCCCACACAAGCCTGTTCGGGGCACACTTTTTACCTGAAATGACTAAAGTCACATTGATGCAAATTAGACCATTATTATATTTTGCAAATGAATCCCATCCTCTGACAAACTCATCCCCTTCCCCGGGGGTCAAGAAAGAATATAACTTCCACTTTTACTCACAGAAATTATTAAACTGTACTGCTGTATAAACAAATCTAGATTCATAATGTTAATATGAGAGATTAAATGTCATGAATTAAGCAGATCGTAATATAAATTATATAGTCCATGTGTAAATTTTCCGGCTAATTTAGCTTTCCAGTGAGACTTTGTGGGAGGGAATTCTGTTTTTGACGTCATGACTGCGTAAAACTAAGGTAGATGTTTTAAAGAGCAAGCGTTCAGATGTTCACACTATGGATCCTAGATTATGCTACGGAGTTTGTGCACTTGGTCAGATTATCGTAGGATTTTCTCAAGATTCTCAAGTAGGTTATTGGAGCACCTATGGATTCTTCTGGTGTGCAGTGATGATAACCCTAACAACAACAACAACAACAACTCAACATAATGCTGTCAGTTTATTCTCTGAACAAAATATATTCACTGGCTTTCCAGAACAAAACTCAAATACTAAACATACAGCCCACTGTTTTATTTAGAATGCACTAAAGTACTTCTAGCTATTGTTTTACTGTGTCCTAACTTCATACACTTTTGACTTAAAACACCTGACTTTAAGATGTAAAGTTCCTGACCTCTGATTTACTATATATATGTATGTCCTATCTTTAGATATAGCAATAGGGTTAGTGTACTTGTCACTGGTCAGATGGTTCTGGCTTCAGTTCAATTGCTCAAAAGACTGAAAGTGAAAGAACAATGTAATTTTTCTTCTGAGACGAGACAGCTGTTAGATTGATCTAGTCCCTGAAAATGTGTACAGAGATTTCTCCAAGGGAATTTTGGTGTGATGTTGATGACATCGACCATAAATGTGTTGATGGTCTTAGAACAATATGAGCACTAACACCATATTTCCCCATACACCGTATGCAGTGGAAAGTACCCCATCCCCCAAACTTTTTCATTGTAGTGATTTATTTTGTAACTTTACGTAAAACCTACCTCTAGAACACAAAAATGGGGTTGTGGTAAAGTTGACAATATGAAAAATAGAAAAAAGAAACAGGAAGATGAGGTGTGGTTACTGTCTGTGATTGTGTGTTTTGTCTGCGTCTCAGGAGAGGGCCAGTCTCCTTCACAACTTGGGGTTGTTTTGTTATTTACTTTACGAACACAATTCTGTAGCCATATATTTGCTTTCTATGTTTTTAAAAATCCATTCTTCCAACATTTAGAGCAATTAGTTTACTAACTTTTAGTACAGTTGGTTTACAAGTACCTAATCTTTAGTACTTTTGGTTTATCAGTGTCAACATTTAGCACCATTGATTTATAGTATCTAATTTTGGGGAATATTTGATCACCACAAGGTCCAGAAAGGAAGTTTCATTATTTATTTATTTCGTTGAAAAAAGCATATACAAAGTATACTTGATGCAATGTTTGTTAGTGGTAGTTGTCTGCTCATAATCTTCTTGGTATCGAACACTCCAGTAATAATGTGGTCTCCTATGCTTCTGTTTAATATTTCACTGTTTTATTTCTTTCAACTATATATTTGGTATAAATAACACAGTTTGTTTGCTGCTTAGTCAAAGCTTGATTTATTGATGTGTTTTGTTTGCTGCCATTTGCCATACTTTAGTCATAATAAAATTGTGGCAACATTTCTTATGCATAGATTGTCAACAAAAATGTTTACTTTTTTGTGAACAAGGTTTCCTTCATTAGTCTTAAATGTTTCAGCTTCAAGTTTCTTTTAATTTTTCTTTCGCTATATTTTTATATGATGTGTGTGATATATATATATATATATATATATATATATATATATGTATGTATATCTGGCTGCAAAAACTTAATTTTATTGTTGATGATACATAGATTTACAAACTTGTATTCCATATCAGTTTCCAATATTAGGAAGAAACAATCATCATTTTTGGCTATGTAATGAGAAGAGAAAAGCTGGAGTATATTATAACAACTGGGAAAATTGAGGGACGAAGAGATAGAGGGAAGCAAAGAAAAAAGATACCAGACAGCTTAAGAGAATGGCTTGGCAGAAGGTCAACAACAGAAATGATAAATAACTGTCGTGATTGAGAGTTGTGGAGAGACATGATCACTTGCGCCAGCAGGCCCGGTACTTGATGACGATGATGATGATGATCATTCCATATCAATACTGATGTCTCATATCAGATTTCAAATATGGTAATATTTCTAAAAGTAAACAAGGTGAAATATATAAGAAAATAGAAATTGATGGGATATACTCTGAGAAAATAAAATAAAACTATAACCAAATGTAAACTCATGACCAGTAAAAATGGAGAAAAAGAATAAAGAGCACAGCTAATATCATCAATTAAATCATTCTAAAAATTTGTTGTGAAAACAAATGTTATCTTTAATTGTACTGACTGAATCTGTCTGCAAGGCATCTAGCACATATCAGGGGTTTGCCAGGATTGGGGAAAGGGGCAGAGGGCTGTAGGGCTAGAGAACAAAGGCTGCATGCCCAGCATAGTTGCTACAAGATGTTCTGATCACATGCCTTGTGTAGTTGCCACGAGAGGTTCAACTCACATGCCCTGCGTAGTTGCCATGAGATGTTCAGGTCACATGCTTTGTGTAGTTGCCACGAGATGTTCAGGTTACACGCCTTGCATAGTTGCCATGAGAAGTTCAGGTCACATGCCCAGTGTAGTTGCTATGAGAACTTCAGGTTATAATGCCCAGTGTAGTTGCCATAAGATGTTCATGGCTCTGTTGCTCTGCATAGTTGCCACAAGATGTTCAGGCCACACATCCAACGAAGTTGCCACAAGATGTTCAGGCCACACACCCGGCGTAGTTGCCACAAGATATTCAGGTCAGATATTTCACCCCCTATAGAAAAAAAACTTTTTGAACCCCACCATGAGCTCAAAGCCATGTTCATCTGATTTGGAGAACAACAATGGTTTTTAATGACTAAATCAAGGTGATATATTTTTTCTGCCCTATAAAATGAAACTATGGTTAACCCTAGATTATGATACCATAGTCAAAATTATTCTTTGTGTTGTTGAAGTTGTAGATTTCCCGCTTTTATTTTGCATTTTCGTTCGTGATCGTAATAGAACAATGGATGGTAATTTTACTTATATCGCACAAACTTTAAGAGTAAATCACAAATAAATCCGTTCGAAATAACACAAGAACGCTTGAATTTATTTTTTATAAACAACAACTTAAATGGTTTGGCCACCTGATCAGAATGAATCCGCACCAATCACCATCAAGGGCATTCTTCTCGAGAATGCATGGAAAAAGACCAAGAGGAAGACCCAGAAGGAGATGGATAAATGCAGTGACAGAGACATGTAACAACAAAGGAAAATCACTAATTCAGACAGTTCAAGCAGCTCAAGAACGACAAATGATATAACCACGACACCTTTAAAGTATCAGTGAAAGAGAAAAGAAGAAGTCAAAACTATAGCATGAAAACAAATTCTTCCAAATTTGACATTTTGCCGTGTTCAAACATTTCCCCCTATCCATGCACTTTTCTAATTACCACTTCTGGTGACCCCAGAGTGTTGGATTTTTTCCATTGTTACTGAATTTTTATTTTTATATTTTTTTTCGATTTCACGAGGTACAATTTCTTATAGTATGAAAAAATCACCAATTTTCAAGAAATTATTTTTGCTGTGACCAGGGAAATTTCTTCAGTCATTGTTGACATTAAAAAAAAAACCTTTTGTAACTTGGGAAACGCAGAATAACGCTATGAGGTAGCTGAACATACTGAAGGACTTATGGCGACCGCAACAATAGACATTGTACACGTGCAGTCCATGTGGTCAAACTCAGGTCATAAATCACCTGAGCCTGGAAATCTTGAGTCCCAGTGTCTCACCTAGTGTGAACACACAGCTGTGTGTCAAAAGTTCAGAGAAATTACTATTTTTAGAGCACTTAATGTAACATTGAAGTGTTAGTAATTTTTACTGGTATCATAAAAACATCAGTCACAGATAGGTATATTAAGGATTAATGACTATGATTACTGTATTTATCCCATCTTTGGGAGACTATAGAACTGGAGAATAAAGGTCTTTAACCTCATCACAAGATGTTCAGTTCATGGTTTATATTCCACTTTCAATTGAAAGGCTAAGGAATGCAAACCTGAATAAAATGCTGGCTGAAATCGTATGCACTGGGCCACTGGTGCAGAACACAGTGCAATGTTTTAACGGGTGTTCAATCAGAGTGGATCTGGCAGACTCTAATTGTAATGTTCTGCCTGTGGGGGTGATCAACACACTTTACCTGACAGCTGCCTTCATGTGAGAGTCTCGAATCCTACTCTGATTGAGTCCCTGATCGCAGAGAGAGAGAGAGAGAGAGAGAGAGAGAGAGAGAGAGAGAGAGAGAATTGAAAAGAAAAACTTTTCGACCCTACCAAGATTTAAACTCACTACCACCTGATTTGGAGAAACTCGTTGATCATTGCTACATTATCATCATTAAGTGCCTGCTGACTTAGGGGATATTGTCTCACAACTGTTTATCTCTACAATTGTTTATCGGCTTTGTTGCTGTCTTCAAAACCAGTTTCTTAAACTGTCTTGTATTATTTCTCTCAATTTTTGCAGCTGTCACAATATTTTCCAGTTGTGATCTTCTTATTATATGATAACAATATTGTTGTTCCCATCTGTTGTTGCCATCTGATTGTACAAAAATTCAGATAAGAGGAGGAGTATCTTGGTTTACGCCCTATGGGCCAGCTACGGCTCGAAAGGTCAATAGATAGATGTTGCAAGTTAGCTTTTTTCTTCTTTGGCCACTTTTAAAACATCTTCATTACTTCTTTTAACTGTCCATGGTATTCTCAACATTCTTCTTTAAACCAGATTTCTGTGGCCTCCAACAATTTTATGTCTTTTGTCCTATTGTCCATGATTCACTTCCTTACACCAAGATTAGGCTCCACATAACACTTAAGACCTCTTTTTTCTAATTTCCATTGACAAAAATGATTTGCATCCTTTTTTTTTTTTTCATTATTAGAAATGCCAATTTTGCCTGAGCTATTCTACACCAGACCTCTGTATTATACAAGTACCATCTGAAGTTAACATTGTTCCTGGATATTTGAAATCATTGCTTTGTTTTAACACTGTCCTATTTACTTTAATTATGCTTTTAGGAACTTGTTGCATAAGTCATCTATAAAGAGTCAAAGTTAGAGAAAATATGCACAAAAAGCGGATTATACATTCACACAACAGCACAAAACATTGAGGATGCAAAATATAATTTCTCACTATTTTTTTATATTTAATTTTCTTCAAAGACACTTATATTACTACCCATGTATGTCTACTATTTCCCAGCATAGATTCTTATTATTGTTGAGTAGCTGCTAAAAGCTTTCAAGCTTATTTTCAAAGTTAAATTAAATGCTGGGCACATAACTAATGAACCCTGGACAAATCCTCCTTTGAAATGAAAAGTCATGACATCAGTGTTTTAATTGTTCATTATTTCATCATGTGTTATTAAGCTTTCAGCCATACTGTACACTGTGCTGATTGTCAGTAGGTTGAGAATCTAAAATCTGCCCTGAAGCTTTGTTTTTTGCAAGTGACTAACCAGAATAATCCATTAAGTATTGTAATAATCATCATCATCCTTCCAGTGCCATCAATCAGATACATGGCCCATGTTATATCTCAGCCTATTCCGGGTGACCATCTCAGTTTCTTTAAGTTGGATCACGCCTATTCACCTTGGCTCTTTTGCCTATGTTCTTTGTAACTTTCAAAATCAACCTCTTTCTTTTTCCCATTTGATGCTTTATTTTGTAATTCTCATTGTTATTTCTTCTCATCACACATGGCCACCAACATATACATCAATATCAATGAGACTGTTGGTTGCATGGCTATTTCTCTTATTTCTGCTTTAGTCTTGAATACACTCCATTGTATACAAGCTACTTTCATGAAACATTTCTTTTCAATTGCATCAAGTTTATATTTTATATTTCCTTCATAGTTTTCTAGATATGATATACATAAGTAATGGTTGGTAATATATATTTTAGTTGAAAAGAATATCCTTAGCATTGTTTTTATGCGTAGAAATTATCATAATGATAACACTTAATTTGCATTTGAACTCTTTAACACTGAACAAGGAAGGTATAGGAGACTTCTACAAGAAAATAACATTAAAATATCTGTATTAACTAGCATGTAGTCATTCAACAAAAACATGGATAAGAAGATTCCATTAACTTCAGCCTGTGAACATCAGCTCCCTTGCCAAAGTTGAGAGACTCACCCAGAACAAGGATGTGTAGCGAGATACAGTGCGGGTCTTGTGCAAGGTCTGACACTCGATAGCAAAGATCGGCAGAAAGGGAAAGTCTACAATAAATATACTCAGCAGCATGACAGGTGAGGAGACTGCTCCTGTGGATCTTCACAGCTAGTGCAATACCTACCTGAAGATCGTCAATATATTGTGGTGACCTCCTGTTATCAACCAAATTCACTGAGGCAGCTCATTTTTCTTTGTGAGATGTTGAGCATAGGCAGCTGAACATTGAAAGTGAATTCAGACATGGCTAACTGGACACAATCTTAGAAAGGAATGACTAAAAAAATCTCATTGCAACAGAAAATATCAATAGTTTTTAAAAAGCAGGAAAAAGGCGGGAAATATTTGGAAGAACATCTCATTATCATCATCATCATGTATCATATCTTCTGGCATAGTTGATCATGTCATTCCACAACTTTCTGTCTCAGAATTTGTGAATTTTGTTGTTGATTTCTACCAACCCATTCTTTTAAACTGTTTTGTATTTTCTATCTGTTTCCCTTCACAATATACAATATATTGTCACAGTATATTTCAGCTGTTACCTTCTCATTACGCGACCAAAGATGATTGTTTTCTCCTGAGGTTGGTTATAAGGTTTCTTTTTTCTTTGGTCTCTTTCAGAACATACTCTCTTTCTAAGCTGTCCGTGGTATTCTCGTAATTTTTCTGTGGCTTCCAACAATGTTTTTCCTCTGTTGTTCGATTGCCTTGGTTCTCTTCCTTGTGTCGAGATATCTGTACATAACATTTAAGAACTGTTTTTCTTATCTTCATTCGTGTTAATGGATTGCAAAATTATATATCATTGTCAGTTTTATGATGATTGGAATATTATAGATACACTAGGAATCATGACAGCAGCAGAGCCAACAGAAGAGCAAAAGACCACAAATTATATCTCTCCTCGATGTCGATAGGCAAATAAGGAAGGGATGAAAAAGATGATCATCGTCATGTGCCATACCGGTTGGCGCAGGCGATCGTGTCCTTCCACAATCTTCTATCTACAGTGCATCATATCAGTTCTGTTGTTGACTGTTTTCCATGCCATGACACCAAGCTATCCAGTATTTTCTCTCTTTGTCGTCCGCGATCTCTCTTTCATTTTTTTTTTGCCAGATGTAACCAAGTATTCCAACCTTCATCTTCTCATGATGTGCCCGAAAAATGTTGATTGTTTTTTTCTGATGTTTTTTAGGAGCTCTTTTTGTGTTGGCCTCTTTGAGAACTTTCTCATTGGTCTTTTTAACTGTCCAGGGAACTTTCAACATTCTTCTGAGAAATCCCATCTCTGTGGCCTCTAATCGTCTTTTAATTTGTTTGTTTACTGTCCATGATTCACTTCCATAGGTCAGAATTGGTTATATATAGCACTGATGAACCCTCTTTCTCATTTCTATTGACATAGATTTGTTGCATAAGATATTTTTCATTTTCTGAAATGTTATTTTGGCCTGAGCTATTCTGCTTTTTATTTCCATGGTACATCTTCCATTTGATGTTAGGAAAAAGATGATAAGAAAATCTTTATACAGAGCTTTGCAACAAGAAGCCATCTGGTCATCGGATGCGGACCCGTCAAGCAAGTGTTTTGGTTCTTTAGGGTGTTGACATGGGGGAAGGACCGGATGTCCTGATCATGACTTCCAGATGTTGGCCTCCTGTGCAAATTTCTCATTGAAGCTTTTATACTGTGGACTTTTAACAATCTTCTCTCTATTTAAGCTACATTCGGCAAGACTTCTTTGTTCAATCTTTTAAAAACAGGACTAAAATATTTAAATATATGTTTTTTGTCTGCTGTCCTTTGTGCTATACTAATATCATCATTGTCATCTGCAGAGATGTTTACTTTAGTTGCTTGGGTTTCACTTTTTAAACATTTTATTGCAGCACTGGTTTTTTTTCTTCTTTTTTTTTTTTTTTGTTTAATGGTAGCACTTATTTATATTTTGATATTTACAAACATTTTCAATATCGTTTATTATTTGAAGCTTTAAATGGTTTGATATGCTACATAGATAGCAGATTTTTTCTTTTTTCGTCACTTTCTAAAAAAAATAATTTACAGTAATTATTTAGCAATTATTGAAATTTGCAAAACATACATGAAAATTGTATATAATTTAAGTTTTTTAGAAATTAAAAATCTTATATGTATTTTCAGTAGATTCGTTTATGTAAAGTTTTTGTGTTTACTATTGTTTGCCTTAAAAGTGTTTTTAAATTATTTTTTAGTGTATATTAGAAGTCACAATAATTTATTAAGTGATTTTAAACAAAAATAAATATTTTTTTCATATAATTTAACAATTTGTTATTTCAAGTTACGGATTTAATAATTTTTACAATTTAATTTGTATTTACTTCAACAGTATCATATTTAAAAAATTATGTTTCAACTATTTTACATAGACTATACTTGATATAAAGTAGGGTATATCACCCTCACTACTGAACTCAGCATGACAGTTTTATCGCTAAACACTTGCTTCTCCGGAGTATACCAACACATTTTCCAGCTACCCTGTGTGAGCTGACAGGTACTGACTGTACACTAACACTCACAAACAACAACTGTATTGTGTAGGTACCCTCAGCCAAATTACAAAGATAGCAGAGAGGCACGTCAAGTAGGTATGTCACAACAATTAGGTGCCATACACACACCACAGACACATTTTTTCTCATTTCTCACAAAATGAATGTACTCCGGGGACTGAGTGGGATCGAAGTAAGATGTCAGGCTCTGAACAAGAAGGTCTCAGGTTTGATCCTCGTCACCAGCAGTGAGAATTATTCAAAAATAAATTCATGGTTTCTTCATGGCCTTACCCTCCCCTGGTCTTTGGGTAATGAGATCCGATGTCTGGTCCTCTCGAAATAAATGATGAAAAACAGGAGATCCCATGTACACTCGTGCACATTAAAGAATTCTTGGTAGTTAAAATTGAAAAAAGTAGGCCAAATATGGTCACTGTCCGGGCAAAAATTATTAAGAAAAATCTACTCATCCATGTCAAAGATGGATGTGTCGAGCCGAAAGGTGCAGATATCGCTGTGTTACCGTAAACTAGTGACAACGCATCCATGCCTGCTTAATAGGTGAACGCTAGAAGAAGAAAATGTAATCCTCTTCAAATTTTGTTGCAATTTCTTCATTGGTTAGAATTAATGAGGAAGTACTGGGTTCGGTAGCGAGTGCGATACACCTTTTCACATATAGACTATTTCATCCCTGCTGTATTGTTTATGTAGAATTTATTATTTGTTATACATTATCAGGTTCAAATAGATCACCATTTTACTGACTTTGTTTTTTTTTTACAATTTTTTTCTCATTTCTGTCATTGAAGAGTGCCAGCCTCGGGTATTTCGAAGAGGTGTGTGTTTTCAATTAATTATTTTTAAGCATTATTTGTTGTTCATTTATATTTTTTTTCTGTTTTACTTTTCTTATAATTTATTAAAATTTCAAACTTGAGTTTTTCAATTTTAATTTGTGCACATCATCTGGATGGTTTATATGGATATACATAACTTGAACATAATCATCTTTGAATCTAAAAGAAGTCAGTTTTATAATGGAAACCTTGGCATAGTTTTGCTTTGTTTTGTACTAATAGTAGAGTAATATTCTTTAGTGATTTATTTCTCAAAATAAATATTTCTCTTATCCACTTGCATGGTGGGGAAAGAGACCTGATTGGACAGAAATCTACATATTTCCTCAGTAGCTTAGTTCATTACATTGGCTCAATTCTGGCAAATGTCAACAGATGTAGGGTTTATATAACAATAAGAACAATAGTAAGGAGCTAAGAATTGAGAGGACTACTACGGACAAGGGGTAGGGTTCGATCCCAACCGACGGCTCCGGGTTCACCCAGCCTTAAATGGGTACCGGATTTTTTCTGGGAAAGTAAAAGCAGCACGGGCGTAATACCGACCACATTACCCCAAAAATCATGTGCTGAAGGTCTGTAAAATATAGGGTCACTAACACCATATTTCCCTATACGCCACTTGGCGTGACGGGGGGTACTTTACTTTTTACTTTTTAAGAATTGAGAATGATAAAAATGTGCATACAAAAATGTATTTCTGTATGGTTTAGTTTTTCAACACAGGCCTTCAAGATTTAAATATTTCTCAAGTTACAACTAAGTTGTATATTTTGAAGCAGTATACAGGCAGTTTTACTAGTTGTATATTTTGAAGCAGTTTACAAGCAGTTTTATTAGTTGTATATTTTTAAACAATTTATTAGCAATTTTACAAGGTATTTCACCTCTGTCTCTACACTGTGCTTCACCAATGCTAAACCATCCTTAAAATAATGTGCTCTTTCTTAATACATATTCTACTTCATTGGTGCTGTTCTTATTCTATCTTTCAGTTTTGTTTCATTCTCTTAACATATTCATTAATGTTGTATATTATTTTTCAAATATTTATTTATACATTATTAACTGGTTTAGTCATCTTTACATTTAACCATTCATTTCATGAACTTATATCACAGTTTAATTTTGTCTAACCAATTGTTGTTTAAATGTATGTGTTTATATTTTTGCTTGAAATATGTATCTTTTTTAGACTCATTGTCATCAGTTTCTGTGCATGAGAAAATATTTGTTGTGGATATTTTTTACAAATTATTTTAAAATATTAACATCTTTGACCAAACAAGTTTGACTGGTGGTTGGGTTTGAACGCTATAACAATTTCTAATGTCGAAGAGCTTCAAAGTGGGTGACAATGATAGAAGAGTTCTGATGTTGCTGTGTTGAACACACACCGCAGAAGCCAACTGGGACTATTATATAAAAGGCTATTTTTTTGGAATCCACAAGAAAGAAACAAAGAGGAAGACCAAAAATTACATGGAGAAGATAGGTGGAAACTGTTGAAAAAAAAAAGATAGGGAAGATATGGATTGTACTTAATAAAATGGCACAAAAACAAGACTGCTCAAAAAATGTTTCTTGAAGACTTGCACTCCTTTACAAAGTTGGAAGGATAAAGAAGATTGGAGAGTTTGTTGTTTCTAAGATAAATGTAATTAATGAACTTGAGTCACACATTACTTGAATAGAGCAGGACTTCTCAAGTGAGATTATCTTATTGTTCCTTGTTTGCATATCAGGTTGTTTCAGATTGTGTTGCACTGTGTTTTGTACTCTTTAATTCAGCACATTCATATTGAATAAATGATGATAATATTAATGAGAAACTCATGGATGGAAATCAAACTAATCATATATTTCAGCTTCAAAGTCTTCAACAGTGACAACAGATAATATGAACTAAAATAACACATAATATTATTGAAGCTAATTATAAATGTCATCAGTAGAAAGACTTTCTATATACCCAAACTGCCATGTAGCTATCCATTTTGTATTTGTGTAGGTCGCTCTCTCTGTCTGGGGACTGATTAGCATAGGCATAAAGGGCTTTTCATGCTGAACACTAAAGGTTCAGAGCTCACTCATCCTTGCCCTTCAGCCCAGCTGGGGAAAAAAATTGGGTACTTGACCATCGGTCAGGGAAGGTCAGGCATTGGGGAATAGAGCACTGGTCTTTACCACCTCAAAGAATGCACCCATAATAAGTGAAGACTCTACACTCCACTCCTCTATGGCATTAATGCTTTAACACTCCTTCCCCCTTTTTTTTACCTCTTTCTCTGTCCCTACATATGATATATGTGTGTGTAAGAGTACAGAATCTTCATCCCAAAGTTACATTAAGTAAAAGTAAAGTACCCCCATCACACCAAGTGGCGTATAGGGAAATATGGTGTTAGTGACCCTATATTTTACAGACCTTCAGCACATGGTTTTTGGGGTAATGTGGTCGGTATTACGCCAGTGCTGCTTTACTTTCCCAGAAAAAAATCCGGTACCCATTTAAGGCTGGGTGAACCCGAAAGCCGTCGGTTGGGATCAAACCCTACCTCTTGTCCTTTGTAGTCCAGTTCACTAACCACTGAGCTATCACGGCTCCCCCAAAGTTGCATTATTAAAGATAAATTTGAACACTAGATTATTTAGTTTATGTCAAAACACATGCTTTCAGAGCCTTATCAAATATCTTTAAAACCATTACCATGGATTAACATGAATTTGTGCTTATGGTCTTAAATTTCCCACCACATTGTGACTGTATAATTTAAAAATAATGCAGGTAATATGGTTTCCTTAAGGCGACAACTTTCTTTGATCTTTGTCAGCTTACTAAATTATTGTGAAATAATATAATATAATAATACTAAATTATCCCTGAAAAAATAGATTTTAAAGTAATTGAACAATTTTTAGATTTTTGATAAGAAATGGTAATGGAAATGAAAGTTAAGTTTTCACACTTTGTTCAATGTGAGTGCAAATTAAGGTTTGCTCATGTACAAGTTGAAGCTGTAAAGATTCTATTTTCTTTACACTAGTAGAATTATGTGTGTGTACATGGCAAATAAGACCATCTTTCCAACCAGTTTCCAATTTATGTTTTTTTTTTAATATAACGTCATGACAATAAACATTTTACATACAAAATTTCAACAAGTGAAACCAAATAATTATTAAGTAACATTTTGAAGAGGGGTACACATTTTGAAACAGGCTATAGAATAATCACACCAAAATTAGATGTATCAGAAATATGATGGGAGCCAGCCATTGAGACCAAATTAGAAGTAAAGAACAGTTAGGGATCACCGTCTTCCTCTTGAATGTATAAAACATCAACAAACTAAAGAGTTTAGTCGTGCAACAAGACAGAAACAACTAAAAATAATGAACAAACTCGTCAACAATGTTACGAAAACAATGGACTTAAAAAAAGGATGTATGGATGAAATAATAAGAATTCGCAGAAACATGACAGCAAAAGAACCCAGCCAAGGACCAGACGACTGTAAACTATTTATCATCTAATCCTAAAATTCAAATTATTACTGCAAAAATGTTCAGATCTATCAAAAATATTAACATACACTAACACCATATGCCACCTGGCATGACACCATATGCCACCTGGTGTGACAGGGGTCTTTTTCTTTTTCTTTAATCATTTAGTTATATTATTCTTTTATATTAAATTTCTTAAAACTCTCCCATTTCCCCATATGAGCTATAAACTATCAATGGTTTAATTATTTTTACTCGAAGATTCTCCTTTAACCGACCCCCAAACCAGTTAAACTCTATACATAGTTTCGTTATTTTTTTTTGTTATACACTTGTGCTCTGGCCCCCTCCCAAAACCAGCTAAACTCAATAAATCCTTCAGCTTTATTTCTAGATCATATTCTTTCAAAGTTACCTAGCTCTCCTGCTTCCACAAATCAATTGAACTAAATAAGAATGAGATTCATTCCTTTCCTTATTCATGCTCATTCCATTACTTCCCAAACCAACTCAATTATAATAATTTTAACAATAAATATTTTGGTGGAGAAATAAATAGGAAATTGTATATAGTAACTTTACTAAAAAGAAGATAGTACAAAATTATAAACATTTTGGCCAGAGGTCATCACCAATTTAACTAGATAACACACGTCTATAAATATTTCATCATTTCCCCTCTTGTAGAGCTCTCACCCACTTCCCCCGCCCATGAAAACTCTATAAATAGTTTATTTATTTATATCCCTTAAAAAAGTGTTGCAGTCTCTAACCCACAACTCAAGCAACAATAATAATTCTGGCATGTTTTTGACTTTGTTTGAATTATGAAATGGCTATTTAACTTATTTTAACACAAGAATTGTTTGTATTTTCTTATCTTATTATCTCTTTCTGATGTTTGCTTTTTATTGAAGCAGATTATAAATTATTGGGTTGTCCAAACATAATCCTTCTTGGCCACTATGCCATTCTATTTGATTAGTTAGACATTACAAATGCCGCAGTATTTTTTCTCTTCGGTGTTGAAACAATTAGCAAAAATAATTGCTTATTTTGATTATTTGCTTAACATGGACAAAGAACAAACAGGAACTCAAAAGACAGAATCTTGAATAGAAGTGTTGTTTTATTCTTTGCTTATTAACATTTTTTTTTCCTGCATTCTTTTTTTAATCCCATCAAGTGGGGGGTGAGTACAAGATTATGCCAGGTTTTCATTTTGTCTTGATGTGCCACATTGAAGAACTGAACCAAAATCTTTCACTTTACACATTATTTTTCTCCTCTATCAGTTACTTTTCATTTTCTTTTCTTAATTTTTGGGGGGTTTCATTTCTAAACACCCCCCCCCCCCCCCCCCCTTTTCCCTTTCTTTCTTTTTTATTTTTTATTTTTTTTAATCACCTCAAATTCCTCATTTTTAAAAATAATTTTTCCTATTTATTTTTTTATTTACATATTTTATTTGCAGTAATTCTTTTCTTAAAATGAAATGTATGCTCTCAGTTTTATTTTCTTGTTGAATGTACATTTTACTTTCTTAGTGCACAATGTCTACCTTCTTCAACCTTCTTATTTTCCTGCTTCCCTGTTTCGCACACTTGTAATTGTTTGTAAATTTTTTAGAGCCATGATGATTGTTGGCATCCTTCTTTGTTGATTTACTCAGTATTTTGGTTATTAAAGATTGATAAGTTATTATCATATACAATGTTTTAATGCTGGTAAAGATGAAGTTTTCCTATTTACATTTAATTATTTTTTTCTTTGAAATATAAAAACTAAGAAGTTGAGTTAAACATAATGAAAGTCTATTTCATAGAATTTGTTTTTAAACAACTCATTCTTAACTTATTCTGTGTTTAATTTTGATCACAGTATTTATAATACAGTAATTAATTAACTACAACAAACCTTAATTAAAGGATTACAAACTCATTGCTCTTTTTCTAAGTATTCCTAGTTCTATGTTGTTACTAATAACTCATGGAAAAAATTCTATCTTGTAAATAAACTTGCAACTGTAGGTTACAAGGTTATACGTACTTTATCTGTGTTCTGCATTAGTTTAAGTGTGTAATTAACTAAATATGTGTCTCATACAGTGTGGTGCTTACTTCTGTGTTTGTTGAGATCCTAAATAATGTAGGTTGGCACCAAGAATCTAGGTTGAGAAAAACCAAGAGTCATAAAGAATAACTTGATTTAGTCTCTTTCAGCTGTGAGCTAGTTACACTTTTTCAGCCATGTCTGTCATAGAAAGGTGTTAGATAGACAGTATTACAGAAATCCTACATTAATAGATGATAAGACTTTCTTTTGTGACATAATTGGCCCAGAATCTAAACAAACTAATTAGTAAACATATAAAACATGAAAAAGTAAACATAAAATTGTACATGTACTTTTAACAGCTTAATGAAAAAGAAAACCAAAAAAATTAACATTTTAGTCACAGGATTTCTTCGATGAAATAAGTTTAATTAAGCTGTTCTATCTATCTATTGACCTTTCGAGCCGTAGCCGGCCCATAGGGCGTAGACCAAGATACACCTTCTCCTATCTGAATTTTTGTTCTAGCAGTTTTCTTTTAAAGATATTTTATCAAATCTCGCCATTTGTCTCTGTTCTGTGCAAGCAGCTCTATCTCATTGAGGGAGCCGAATCCTGCTGCTCTTGCCTCTCTCATCAATGTTCTTCTCAGTGTCTCCCTGGGTCTTCCTCTTTTTCTCTTACCTGTTGTTTCCCATAAGAGGGCTTGCTTTGTTATTCGGTTATTATCTCTTCTCATCACATGTCCAACATATGACCATCGTCTTTTCTTTATTACTGAAGATATTAGTGGTTGATTGGCGATTTCTCTAATTACCTCCTTTGTTTTGAATTCGTTCCACGCTATACCAAGTATTTTTCTTAGACATTTATTTTCAAATGCGTTCAACTTTGTTTCTATATCTCTTGTTGTTTTCCAGCTTTCACACGCATACATAAGAGTTGATAGTACATTTGATTTGAATAGCCTAAGTTTTGTGTTTGTGCTGATGAGTTTTGATTTCCACAACTTTTCAAGGCTTCTGAAAGACATTGCTGCTTTAGCTATTCTGATTCTAATTTCTTTGCTTGTATCCCCTTCTCGATCAATGTGACTTCCAAGATAGATAAAGTGATTGATCTCTTCTACTGGTTTGTTTTCCATGTATATTTTGTCATAAGTAAGCTGTTACATATAGTTTTATGATTATTTATTTATTCATGTTTTATCCCCTTGACAGAGGCCGTGTACGATATATTACATATTTGTGCCTATTTAAAAAATAAAATTTTTCCCCAATCCTTAACAGTACATGTAAACAGGTTAACTGTGTATGGAGTGTGTGTGTGTGTGTACTTAGTATGATTTCTGTGTATTTTATCTTTGAAAAAAGATCAGAAGTGAAGAGCTGGTAAAAATGTTAGAAATAATTACAGGCTTTGAATACATAAATGAAACAACAGGTAGAATGGTTTGACCAAAAGATGCCCTGGGAAAATGTGTTTATGGCTGTTTACCTAAAATGTAACCATGGCTGTTTACCTAAAATGGGTTTATGGCTGTTTACTTAAAATGTAATTATGGCTGTTTACTTAAAATGTAATTATGGCTGTTTACCTAAAATGTGTTTATGACCGTTTACCTAAAATGTAACCATGGTTGTTTACCTAAAATGGGTTTATGGCTGTTTACCTAAAATGGGTTTATGGCTGTTTACTTAAAATGTAATTATGGCTGTTTACCTAAAATGTGTTTATGGCTGTTTACCTAAAATGTGTTTATGGCTGTTTACTTAAAATGTAATTATGGCTGTTTACCTAAAATGTGTTTATGACCGTTTACCTTAAATGTAACCATGGCTGTTTACTTAAAATGTAATTATGGCTGTTTACCTAAAATGGGTTTATGGCTGTTTACTTAAAATGTAATTATGGCTGTTTACCTAAAATGGGTTTATGGCTGTTTACTTAAAATGTAATTATGACTGTTTACCTAAAATGGGTTTATGGCTGTTTACTTAAAATGTAATTATGGCTGTTTACCTATTGCTTCTAGTGTTATGTTTCTCATTAAAAGAGTCAACATTATGACACACTGGGTAGACATATAGGTGCTCTGTAAATTGTATTTTATTAACAAAATATTTGTTTAACATTCCCATTGCCTTGATATTATTAACACCTTGTGACCTTATGACCTGCAGATACTTTAGAAATTCAGTGGTCAGATTTGGTGCCAGGTAATCTACACCTTCATGTTGTAACTTTGTTGTGTATAGGAGACCTTCATCTAAGCATTGCTTCTACTATAGCTCCTATTGTTAAGGTATTATCTACCAGTGGTCTTCAAACTTATGGTCTATTGGTCAAATTTGGCCCACTGCTTTGGTTGTTTTAGTCTTCATGATAAATACAGCAGTGTTTTCATTATAAACTGTTTGTATATGAGGATTTTCTTTTAGCAACTGCATCAGCCTGTGAAGCTTTTTTAAACAAATTGTGTGTAGCCTTGCCTCAGACAGTTTAAAGACCACTGTTCTATACACATTAATTAATTAAGATATGGGTTACAAGATATTTGGAAACATTTAATTTACTTTACTTTTCATTATTTAGGACTGTTAGGATAAGGTTTTTTATTTTTGGCTTGCTAAACTAGTGAGAAATTTTCCTGGTATTTAGTGGTTTCTAAATTGGGAATCTATTCTGCCATACATAATTTTCACAAGTTGTTGTAAAATAACTTAGGTATTCATATAAAATGCAAGCTAAGACAGTGTCCATTATTGAAAGTCAAGAATAGTTTAATGTGTCTCTCTATTCCTTCCTTCCTTCCTTCCTTCCTTCCTTCCTTCCTTCCTTCCTTCCTTCCTTCCTTCCTTCCTTCCTTCCTTCCTTCCTTCCTTCCTTCCTTCCTTCCTTCCTTCCTTCCTTTCTTTCTTTCTTTCTTTCTTTCTTTCTTTCTTTCTTTCTTTCTTTCTTTCTTTCTTTCTTTCTTTCTTTCTTTTTCTTTGCCCTTTTAATTAATCCCTGGGTTATTGCAACTGCAGCTTCCTTCATTTCACTGCTTTTCAACCGATTGTGAACAGAAGAGAGCAAGGCCACCTTAAATATATAATAAGATTGTTAAATAAGAGAGTTATCATATGAATTGTTCATGTAAAGATATATTGGCTGTTTGCCATTAACTGCATAACATCACTCATCATCATCAAGTACCAGGCCTGCTGGCGTAGATGATCATGTCTCTCCACAACTTTCAATCTCGACAGTTATTTATCATTTCTGTTGTTGACCTTCTGCCAAGCTATTCTCTTAAGCTGTCTGGTATCTTTTCTCTTTGCTTTCCTCTATCTCTTCGTCCCTCAATTTTCCCAGTTGTCACAATATATTCCAGCTATTACATAACTATGTAGTACTAAACATTATGATTGCTAAAATAGAGTCCATCCGGTAATGACACTCATTTAAGTAACGAGTCATAACCTAGCTATATATTGTATATATATATATATATATATATATATATATATATATATATATATATATATATATATATATGCTATGGTTGTTAAAAAGAAAGAATGTTTATTCCACACATTCTGTCTGCTGTTGAAGGTCTTCTATATCAAGTTGTCATAGAGTATATAATCCCCTGGTAGAGCCTTTCCTAGCCTCGTCACAGACAGCAATTTTGCTACATGTAATGCACATAAATGTATATTTTTATTCTTCAGCGTCATTGTGCTGCATAGTATCATTTATTTTGTTGTAGTTTTAATAAATGTGCTTCATTGATATGAACAATACCATTTTATTGTCCTGCCCTTCACGTCATTGATATGAACATATTATTGTCCTGGCCTTCATTTAATCCCTTTTTAGTTGCTCTATACTATATAATATGTGACATACCTAAAGCTTGCCTGTTAAGATTTATTTTTCAATTTAGGTAATGATTTTTTTTTTTCATTTTTTTTTGTTGAGATGATTTTCTTTTTCAGAGTTAGACATTTGTCTTTGTTAATTGCTTAGTGCCCAAAAAAAATTGTCCGTGTTCAAAATGTTTTTTGTTTTTTTTTGCCTTTGTATCTTAAATGTTTTTTACAGCATTTTTCTCAGTTCATATAATCTGTCTGGTTTATCAGAAAATGGTGTCTTCTAAATTACGCAGGACTCTCTTAGATTTAAAATATATATTTTTTTTTTATCCGATTCTTAGTAATGACAGAATAACAGGGAAACAATTTGTCATATTTTTAAAATTTCAATCCACTGTTTTCTTTCTAACAGTAACTTCTTTTTTTTTTCCCCTATGAATTTTTTGTTGCTTCCCCTATGCACAATTGCACATCTCCCATGTGTTTCAGATTTATCTATAGCACCATTGTATGTTTCCTGCCTCAGTCTTCTTCAGGCACAGAATGGACTAAAATGTAATATTAAAAGTAATGCACAAACCAGTTCTATAGTAACATATAATGTTCATCATTAGTTGTGCATGTTCTATATCTTCGGGTTTTGAGAAACATTTCTATTGTAAACACTTTTATTTATTGCATGTGCATGTTATAGCTTTGGTCTGCGTGCAAAGAACATATAAATAGATACTAATATATTATTTAGGTTTTTATTCTTTGAATTTAGTTACCTTTCTTCAAAATTAATGTTTATTGACGCCTTTTCTTTTTTGGCATTTCTATATTTCCAATATTTTACTTCATTTGTAAAGAACAAAATAAATAAAAAGAATAAATATTTTAATAAATTAAAGGAAGAAGAAGAAGGGACAGAAAAAAAAAAAACTAGGAAGACAAAAGAGAAGAAATGAGAAAGATGATAAAAAGAGGAGACAGATAGAAATGAAAATAGTTTTATTAACAGATAAAAGGGTTTGGCCAAGTGACAAGACAGAAAGATCAAAACACAACACAACGAGCCTTCAACAAACGTTGTGAGAATACCAGACTTTATGTCCATTATTGAAAGTCAAGAATAGTTTAATGTGTCTCTCTATTCCTTCCTTCCTTCCTTCCTTCCTTCCTTCCTTCCTTCCTTCCTTCCTTCCTTCCTTCCTTCCTTCCTTCCTTCCTTCCTTCCTTCCTTCCTTCCTTCCTTCCTTCCTTCCTTCCTTCCTTCCTTCCTTCCTTCCTTCCTTCCTTCCTTCCTTCCTTCCTTCCTTCCTTCCTTCCTTCCTTCCTTCCTTCCTTCCTTCCTTCCTTCCTTCCTTCCTTCCTTCCTTCCTTCCTTCCTTCCTTCCTTCCTTCCTTCCTTCCTTCCTTCCTTCCTTCCTTCCTTCCTTCCTTCCTTCCTTCCTTCCTTCCTTCCTTCCTTCCTTCCTTCCTTCCTTCCTTCCTTCCTTCCTTCCTTCCTTCCTTCCTTCCTTCCTTCCTTCCTTCCTTCCTTCCTTCCTTCCTTCCTTCCTTCCTTCCTTCCTTCCTTCCTTCCTTCCTTCCTTCCTTCCTTCCTTCCTTCCTTCCTTCCTTCCTTCCTTCCTTCCTTCCTTCCTTCCTTCCTTCCTTCCTTCCTTCCTTCCTTCCTTCCTTCCTTCCTTCCTTCCTTCCTTCCTTCCTTCCTTCCTTCCTTCCTTCCTTCCTTCCTTCCTTCCTTCCTTCCTTCCTTCCTTCCTTCCTTCCTTCCTTCCTTCCTTCCTTCCTTCCTTCCTTCCTTCCTTCCTTCCTTCCTTCCTTCCTTCCTTCCTTCCCTCTCTATCTCTCCTTTTCTCGCACTCGCCCATCTACCCTCCTTCCCCTCTCTCTCTCGCTTCTTTTTTCCTTTCTTTCTTTCTTTCTTTCTTTCTTTCTTTCTTTCTTTCTTTCTTTCTTTCTTTCTTTCTTTCTTTCTTTCTTTCTTTCTTTCTTTCTTTCTTTCTTTCTTTCTTTCTTTCTTTCTTTGCCCTTTTAATTAATCCCTGGGTTATTGCAACTGCAGCTTCCTTCATTTCACTGCTTTTCAACCGATTGTGAACAGAAGAGAGCAAGGCCACCTTAAATATATAATAAGATTGTTAAATAAGAGAGTTATCATATGAATTGTTCATGTAAAGATATATTGGCTATTTGCCATTAACTGCATAACATCACTCATCATCATCAAGTACCAGGCCTGCTGGCGTAGATGATCATGTCTCTCCACAACTTTCAATCTCGACAGTTATTTATCATTTCTGTTGTTGACCTTCTGCCAAGCTATTCTCTTAAGCTGTCTGGTATCTTTTCTCTTTGCTTTCCTCTATCTCTTCGTCCCTCAATTTTCCCAGTTGTCACAATATATTCCAGCTATAACATAACTATGTAGTACTAAACATTATGATTGCTAAAATAGAGTCCATCCGGTAATGACACTCATTTAAGTAACGAGTCATAACCTAGCTATATATTGTATATATATATATATATATATATGCTATGGTTGTTAAAAAGAAAGAATGTTTATTCCACACATTCTGTCTGCTGTTGAAGGTCTTCTATATCAAGTTGTCATAGAGTATATAATCCCCTGGTAGAGCCTTTCCTAGCCTCGTCACAGACAGCAATTTTGCTACATGTAATGCACATAAATGTATATTTTTATTCTTCAGCGTCATTGTGCTGCATAGTATCATTTATTTTGTTGTAGTTTTAATAAATGTGCTTCATTGATATGAACAATACCATTTTATTGTCCTGCCCTTCACGTCATTGATATGAACATATTATTGTCCTGGCCTTCATTTAATCCCTTTTTAGTTGCTCTATACTATATAATATGTGACATACCTAAAGCTTGCCTGTTAAGATTTATTTTTCAATTTAGGTAATGATTTTTTTTTTCATTTTTTTTTGTTGAGATGATTTTCTTTTTCAGAGTTAGACATTTGTCTTTGTTAATTGCTTAGTGCCCAAAAAAAATTGTCCGTGTTCAAAATGTTTTTTGTTTTTTTTTGCCTTTGTATCTTAAATGTTTTTTACAGCATTTTTCTCAGTTCATATAATCGGTCTGGTTTATCAGAAAATGGTGTCTTCTAAATTACGCAGGACTCTCTTAGATTTAAAATATATATTTTTTTTTATCCAATTCTTAGTAATGACAGAATAACAGGGAAACAATTTGTCATATTTTTTAAATTTCAATCCACTGTTTTCTTTCTAACAGTAACTTCTTTTTTTTTTCCCCTATGAATTTTTTGTTGCTTCCTCTATGCACAATTGCACATCTCCCATGTGTTTCAGATTTATCTATAGCACCATTGTATGTTTCCTGCCTCAGTCTTCTTCAGGCACAGAATGGACTAAAATGTAATATTAAAAGTAATGCACAAACCAGTTCTATAGTAACATATAATGTTCATCATTAGTTGTGCATGTTCTATATCTTCGGGTTTTGAGAAACATTTCTATTGTAAACACTTTTATTTATTGCATGTGCATGTTATAGCTTTGGTCTGCGTGCAAAGAACATATAAATAGATACTAATATATTATTTAGGTTTTTATTCTTTGAATTTAGTTACCTTTCTTCAAAATTAATGTTTATTGACGCCTTTTCTTTTTTGGCATTTCTATATTTCCAATATTTTACTTCATTTGTAAAGAACAAAATAAATAAAAAGAATAAATATTTTAATAAATTAAAGGAAGAAGAAGAAGGGACAGAAAAAAAAAAAAACTAGGAAGACAAAAGAGAAGAAATGAGAAAGATGATAAAAAGAGGAGACAGATAGAAATGAAAATAGTTTTATTAACAGATAAAAGGGTTTGGCCAAGTGACAAGACAGAAAGATCAAAACACAACACAACGAGCCTTCAACAAACGTTGTGAGAATACCAGACTTTATGGTCGACCACGAAAAAGATGGATCGATGGAATATTAGAAGCACTAGGAAACATAACAGCAGCAGAGGTGAACAGAAGAGCAAAAGACAGCAAATTATATCTCCCCTCGATGCTGAAAAGCAAATGAGGAAGGAAAAAAGAAGAAGAAGAAGATCGTTATACCTTTTAGATTTTTCTTTTCTTCCTCCCTATTTGATTCATATTTTAGTTTTCTTACTACCTATTTTTTTCTCATGTGTATCTGGTTTTTAAAATTGCTCTTTCTTCATTCTATTGAAAATTTCTTAATTTTTTTTCTATTTTCATTTCTCTCTGCCTTTTCTTTTTATCATCCTTCTCATTTCTTCTCTTTTGTCTTCCTTGTTTTTTAGGTCATTTCTTCTTTCTCCTTCAATTTATTAAAATATTTTTCTTTTGTTTATTTTGTTCTTTGTTCATTTTGTTTTTCTTCCTTTTCTTCATAAATTTACTTCCATTTTTCACAACTTTTAAGTTTATTTTTGTTTCACCTTTTCTCTCCCCCCCCCCCCCCCCCCCCCCCCCACCCTCTCTCTCTCTCTCTCTCTCTCTCTGATGTCACTAGTAATGTATATGCTATTTCTCTTCAAATCTCATACTGACTTTTGACAAATCAAAATATCTCCATGCTTTTGTTAACATTTTTCTTATGTAACACACTCATTATTTGTTTACATAGATTGTTTTATTTTTTACAAGATAGTCTTGGGAATATTTAACAGCCAAAATATTTTAGAAATCTAATTAAAGTGTAGACTTTCAAGCAGACTTAGAATGTATGGAAGATGTTAAATTTGAAGACTGTTGGAGTAATGTTCAAGTATGAGAAATAAGAAACAAGTTGAAATAAAACATATCATTTAACAGTCACAGAAATCAGATGTCTGAGGAATGTGGTTGGACTGTCCAGGTCTGTAATGTGAGACGCATTCAACATAGAACCAGTCTTAACCTACATACAAATACCGTAAAGAAGCAGAGCCTCAAGTAAGCTTAAGCAAGATGAAGGGACATATTCAAGGAAACTATGGTAGCATGACATGGCAATGGTTGAAGATGCTTGAAGAACAAGATCTAGAACTTTTTATCACCATCAACACCCAGAGGGATGCAAGAGTAGGCAGAGGTAGACTAGAACCTGTTTGATGTGCGACGGGGATACTCCAACGATTAACTGTGTTTTACATGTTCAGATTTGGAGCCAAAAACGATGTCCTAACATCATCAAGTGCTATACATTTTTAAAAAATATGACGATCATCATTTTCAGGAGGACGTGAACTTCCGTTATATGGTGGATAGGCGGCGGGAACAATTGAAGGCTATGTCTGAAAAGTGTTCCTTGTTGCAGTTTTTTCATATTCCAAGTCCGGCTTGTAGCAGGAGCTACTGAGTTAAGTGCTCTGTGCACACTGTGAGCTGTGTGTCTCATCCATCTTGATCATGTTTCAATGTTCCAATTGTTTACGATGAATAATGATATTGTTTGACAAGGAACAGTTGGCTGTGTTTACTTTCTGTGCGGTTTTGCCTTATGTCTTTTGGCGTGTGCTGGGACAGCTGCAATGGGGATTACAGTTACCTTCCTTTGTTTGGGAGATGAGTTAGTAATTCAGATAATTTCACTAGCACGGGCGGTTGAGCAATTATGGATTTTAATTCATTTGCAGTGATACCGGGGCCTTCTATAACCGTAACCAAGACTAGAACCTAGGTGGATGTTGAATGTGACAAATCTGGTTCATGTATTGAGAAATTATTTGCTGACCTGAAGTTAGGATGTTGATTATGGACAAGACAGATATTTTTAAGGATAGTTATACCCAGATGAGGATACCTTATCCATAATGCAAGCTGAAGCAGAGTGTATGGGGATAGGGAATAATAGAACAAATAAGTATGTGTTAGCACTCGGAAAAATTAACAGACAAACAACAACAGAAAAAAACGAAGAACAATATATGGTCCGAAGTGGGATCGAACCCGTACTCCCTGGCACCGCGCCTTGCCACGAGAGGCCGAACGCTTGGCACACTGCCACTCAGCCAACTAAAAAATTGGCTATTGTAGCAGTGTCTTCCACGAAAGGCGCTCTCAATGACTATAGCATAGGGTAACGATCACAGACCGGAAATAAATTGTATATTTGTACTTTCCTATTAATGCAAGTATCTCCCAGTAGGGCTGAATACTTGTGTTGTAGACAAACATTTATAGGACGAAACAGCACGAATAGTAGTTTCCAGTGGTTATATACTGGTAACAAATAATAATACATAAATATTATTATATGGGGAACTAACACATACTTATTTGTTCTATTATTCCCTATTATCGCCTCGGAAGTTCCCCATATAATAATATTTATGTATTCTTATTTGTTACCTGTATGGGGATACTCTGCTGTCCAGGCCTCAGAGCATTCTTGTGGTTTCATTGGTTGATTCCAGTGAAACTTATTTGTGTTATAATTGTGACCAATCTGTCTGTAGGAGATGCTGGAATGAATCTGCAACAGGGCACTAATTGCTTTAAGGTCTCCACTCTGAATTTTTTTTTGGAGTTTAATTCCCCTACCGTTGCATTTATGAGGTCCTCACAAGACATTGGGGACAAGATATATGTTGTACTGATTACCTGCCTATAGCACTAGTAAGTTATGAAGCCATGATAATTATAACAAATTAAAACCTGGATACTGCACAAGTTTCAAGTCAGGCATGACACAAGTAGGAAAGGATAATTGAGTGGATCAATCAATGATATGTTATAACCATCTTCATACATAACTTTTTACTGTGAACTCAAGGGGACTAATCATCTCTGCAACTATTCTAAATGCAATTAGCTGAATTCTATTAACTAGACTTCGGGTCAATATGGCGGATAAAAAAAAAAGTGATGTACCCTCGTCACACCAAGTGGCATATAGATTTTTAACGACTGCATTTATATAATTTTAAATAATCAAAAACATGTTTTCATCCAAATTTCCTGCAATCATGAAATAGGTTTAGCTGATTTAATTTGAATTTGATCGTTTCTAAAATTATTCTTGAATTAGCGGTTGTCTGCAATGACAAATTGTTACCAAAGTTAGAAGCAGTATCAGCTTATTAGGGTTGTATGTTGATTGCAGGGTCTCTATTTATGCTTTGGTTTACATCTTTCTCCATATCTGGAGTTGGGGCTGTGTTGTCTGTATTAGAGATACTGCTTTCTTTGTGCCATTCTAGCTTTTGTGATGCATTGTTGTAAATTGATGTTAAATATTGTTTCTTTGATTCTTAATGTCATTTGAGTAAAAGCTAACTGAAACTTATGTTCTTTCTCTGTTTCCCCTTTACTCTTCTCTTTTAATTTAACTTTGTCTTCTTATTTGTCTTTTATTCTTTCTTTTTCTAACTCATGATTGATATTTTTTGTCTGCCTGTCTATGGCTTATCAATCTTGCTTGTCTGTATGAATTTGTTTGTCTAACTCTTTGTCTATCTACATCTCTATATCCATCTATCTGTCTGACTTACTGCTTTTCTTTCAATTATTTATCTACCTATATATTTATCTGTTTGCCTGTATACCTGTCATTCTTTATACAATTTACATTTATAAATTATAGTTTGAACATTTGTTTCACAAAGTAACTAACAAGCCAAAAGTTATTTTTACAGAATGTAATTATTTGAAAGATTCATTATTCTTTTATACTCCTTATAATAAGAATAACATCTTTGTATGTTGTTTACTAAAGTGTTAATTTTGCCTTCTTTAATAGTCATAGGGTTATTTTTGTTTTATTTCATATATTCACTTCCTGTTGATTGGCAGATTATAATTTATGGTGCAGGCAAGAGACATTCATTCTTTTGTATTTCAGGATCAGACTGGGTTGATCCCGATGATCCTACAGTTGTGGCAGAGAATGAACTGTTAACTGCTGCCAGTTCCATCGAGGCTGCAGCCAAGAAGCTCTCACTTCTCAAACCAAGGCAGCAGGCAAAGGTAACGGGGAAACTGAAAATATCAAGTTCAAAGTTCATCTCATTCACCTTCTTTGTTCATCATTCATTTTTGTACAAATCTGACCAAATGCTGTTTTTGCTACAGACATATATTGTTAGCAGAATGCCCTTGAAATATATCTAGAGTTAGTCTGACTCAGAAATCAAATCAAATGTTTTAAATAATTTTTATGCTTTGAACAATCTTTAATTGATATTAATTATAGAATTGGGGGGAGGGGGGGGGGGTAGTGACTAACTTGGTCTTAATCTGAGAGGAAGATTTACAATTGTTAATAATTGTTGGTGTTTTTGTATCATTTTTCCTGTAGACCAATATAATATGTTGAGATTTAGAAAATAAGCACTAGTTAACATTAAACAGTCAACAACAAACAACTGAAATTAAAATTTAATTCACATTGAATGCTACAATCATGAAGATAGAACAATTCAGTCAATTCTTTCTTATGGATTATGCTCCCATTGTGATTTTGAAATTGACAAAATCGGACAAATAACAATTGTTGAAGTGCCAAAGGAGGCAAATAAGTTTATATTTTTTTCTGGTTTGTTTTTATTTTACCTAGCTAGCATTTTGTTTCTCAGCAAAATTTTAATTTCATTTTAGATTTAATGTGGTGGGTGTTAGTCAAAATAATAGTCAACAATATTTATGGTGGGAGATACAGTTATTCACACAAAAATTGTGTCTAAACTTGTTGGAAAATTTCTGGATTAAAATCCTGGCAGTAAAGAGTTAATACAAAGATGTGTTGCTAGATGGTTTGTCTTTTAGCTTATTTTATGTGTTTTGTTATTTGTTGAGAGTTGCACTAGTTGCAAAGTAGATAGTGTTGTCTATTTGAGCTGCCACATGCATTGTTCTAAGTGTTTTGTTGCTTGTAGTGTTGATGCATTTAATGTAAAGAGTTAGAAAGGTTAATAGAGCACTATAAAAGTTAACAGGGGACTAGAAGAATTAACAGAGCACTATAAAAGTTAACATGGCACTAGAAGAGTTAACAGAGCTCTGTTAGTGACAGACCTCATCCATAAAAGTACCAGTGGTCTTAAAAAATGTGAGCATTAATACCATATTAGCCAATGTGCTGCGAGGTGTCTCACATACTGTAATGGTGATAAGAGACTCTTTATATAGAACACAGCAATGGGAAGTATCTCCTTGAGGCGGCAGAGGTTATTGTCATATGTCCAAATGTTGCATTCTGATTCTAAATGTTCTGGTTAAACAGGCAGGGTCATTTTAAAAAATGATTCATCTGATTGTAAATGGCGATATATATTTCCAATGGTGATGTATAAAACTGATTTTGATATATATATAGAGCTAATTTTTATATATAGAGCTGATTTTTATATATATTGAGCTGATTTTGACCCGTGAAAGTGAATCATGGACAGTGGACAAACAAATGAAAAGAAGATAATTAGAGGCCAAAGAGATGGGATTTCTCAGAAGACTGTTGAGAGCTCCCTGGACAGCTGAAAAGGCCAACAAGGATATTCTCAAAAAGGCAAAGACAAAAAAGAGAGCTCCTAAATATCAGAAGGAAACAATCAACATTTTTGGACATATAATTAGAGGAAAGTTGGAATACTTGGTTACAACTGGAAAAATACAGGGAAGTGAGAATGCAAATGAGAGAAAATATTATATAGTTTGGTGTTATGGCGTGGTAAACAGTCAACAACAGAATTGATATGATGAACTGAGGACAGAGAATTGTGGAAAGACATGATCACCTATACCAACGAGTATGGCACATAATGATGATATGAATTTATATTTTTTACATTATCAATATGGTGAAAGGTGTATTGTGATAGACGAAAGTTCATTCTTTTTAATTACATACTTTCTTAATTATGATAGTTGACTTATTGAATATTGCAACTTTTCTTAATTATGATAGTTGACTTATTGAATATTGCAACTTTTCTTAATTATGATAGTTGAGTTATTGAATATTGCAACTTTTCTTAATTATGATAGTTGACTTATTAAATATTGCAACTTTTCTTAATTATGATAGTTGACTTATTGAATATTGCAACTTTTCTTAATTATGATAGTTGACTTATTAAATATTGCAACTTTTCTTAATTATGATAGTTGACTTATTGAATATTGCAACTTTTCTTAATTATGATAGTTGACTTATTAAATATTGCAACTTTTCTTAATCATGGTAGTTGACTTATTGAATATTGCAACTTTTCTTAATCATGGTAGTTAACCAATTAATTGTGTAGCTTTTCATTATCAAGATGTAAATTGATATTTGAACTGTTTGTGTTGCTTTACCTAGACTGTCAGTTTTGTTGTTAAATTAGTTTCTGTCTTTGAAGTATTTGTATTGGTGCACCCCTCTGGATATGCAGCAATCCAAGAGCATGAAACATTTGACGGATGTTGTTAAGGACATCTAAGTATTGAATATGGTTAGTGGAAACTCAATGTGATTACTGTCTAAATGAGGGCATGATGATTGAGAAAGTGTACACTCAATGTGATCACTCTGAGGTGACTGTCTAAATGAGGGCATGATGATTTAGAAAGTGTACACTCAATGTGATCACTCTGAGGTGACTGTCTAAATGAGGATATGATGGTGGAGAAAGTGGACACTCAATGTGATCACTCTGAGATGACTGTCTAAATGAGGGCATGATGATTTAGAAAGTGTACACTCAATGTGATCACTCTGAGGTGACTATCTAAATGAGGATATGATGGCAGAGAAAATGGACACTCAATGTGATCACTCTGAGGTGACTGTCTAAATGAGGACATGATGGCAGAGAAAATGGACACTCAATGTGATCACTCTGAGGTGACTGTCTAAATGAGGACATGATGGTGGAGAAAGTGGACACTCAATGTGATCACTCTGAGGTGACTGTCTAAATGAGGACATGATGGTGAAGAAAGTGGACACTCAATGTGATCACTCTTAGGTGACTGTCTAAATGAGGATATTATGGTGAAGAAAGTGGACACTCATTGTGATCACTCTGAGGTGACTGTCTAAATGAGGATATTATGGTGGAGAAAGTGGACACTCAATGTGATCACTCTGAGGTGACTGTCTAAATGAGGATATTATGGTGGAGAAAGTGGACACTCAATATGATCACTCTGAGGTGGCTGTCTAAATGAGGACATGATGGCAGAGAAAATGGACACTCAATGTGATCACTCTGAGCTGACTATCTAAATGAGGACATGATGGCGGAGAAAGTGGGCACTCAATGTGATCACTCTGAGCTGACTATCTAAATGAGATGATGGTTGAGCAAGCTACAGTCCAGAGACTGCCATAGTTTTGGATTAAATGTTGGTACAAGTATAAAATCATCAGTGGCATAATGGGTAGCCCTATAGTGTCACGATAAATGATTGTGCATCAATCCCTGCCTAACCTTTTAAAGCCTTGATGACGAGGTCGTTCGTTTGCTCCTCTACTGACCATGTTGGTCTAGGATAAGTTCCCAAAGGTAACACATTTCTTGAAAGATACTGATCACCTTTTGGATTGCCACAAGTGCAGCAAGGTCGGTTCTGTTAACTAATCAACTAACCAATCAATTGTTAGTTTGCAGTGTGCTAGAGTAGAGGCTATTTCTGTATGATTCTACATGCAGTGTTTTCAGTGTGCCACAGCTTGTAGTGTGTAGCCAATCACATAATGTGACCTTTCCCCCCTGTCATCGTAGACTAGCCCAGCCACTGTGTGATATGTTTGATATATTTGGTGCTAAGTATAAGCTCACCAATTATCAGACATGTCACAATGGAGGTTGGATTGACATCCTGCTGTTGTAACAGTATCATTGTTGTTGCTCATGTGTTTATTTGTGACGGCCAGTGTCATCACCAAAATCCTCAATGTCAACACTTGATCTATCAATAATATCACAGGTCCTGACACAGATAATATCACCACCATTATCTTTGATATAGACGGTGTTACTGCCACTGTTAAAGCCAATATCATCATAGTAATCTTTAATACACCAGCTAAAATCACCACTATAACGCTTAACACACCCGCTAAAATCATCACCAAAATCCTTGGCGTAGAAGTCAATATCACCAGTACAGTTCTTCTTTAAATAGTAGGTGATACATCACCATAATATCCACATCCTTGATATAGAAGTCGGTATCACCACTTACATGTGATGAGAAGAGATAATAACCGAATAGCAAAGCAAGCCCTCATGTGGGAAACAACAGGTAAGAGGACAAGAGGAAGACCCAGAGAGAGACACTGAGAAGAACACTGATGAGAGAAGCAAGAGCAGCAGGAATCAGCTCCCTCAATGAGATATAGCTGCTTGCACAGAACAGAGACAAATGGCAAGATTTGATAAAATATCTTTAAAAGAATTGAAAACTACTAGAATAAAAATCTAGATAAGAGGAGGAGTATCTTGGTCTGCGCCCTATGAGCCAGCTACGGCTCGAAAGGTCAATAGATAGATCACCGCTACATTCTTGACTCAACAACCAATATTACTACCACTATAATCTTTGACACAATGGTCAATATTACCACTACAATCCTTGACTCAACAGACATTATCACCACTACAATTCTTAAATCAACAGCCAATATGCAATATCACTACTACAATCCTTGACACAACAGCCAATATCACCACAACAGTCCTTGACACAACAGCCAATATCACCACAACAGTCCTTGACACAACAGCCAATATTACCACAACAGCCAATATCACCACAACAGTTCTTGACACAACAGCCAATATCACCACAACAGTCCTTGACACAACAGCCAATATCACCACAACAGTCCTTGACACAACAGCCAATGTCACTACTACAGTCCTTGACACAACAGCCAATATCACCACAACAGCCAATATCACCACAACAGTCCTTGACACAACAGCCAATATTGTAACCAGATCTAGCACATTTGTTACTTTTCATATGGGAATAAGGAGAGAGGGGAAAATTATAAACAATAAAGTCTGGCCAAATTAGTCAGCTTGATAACAAATGAAATATTATCAAGGAGATCACAAGAAGGCTGAATATAGCTGAATTAATTAAAACAGATGCACAAAATATGACAAGGAACTATTAATAGCAACGAAACTAAGAACCTAAGTTCTTAAGAGCCTGTATTTTAATCTTATCTATAGCAGTATATAGCTATAAAACATGGACAATTGGCAGGACTGCTGAAAAATACATATATGTCCTTGAATGCATGTGTTACAGAAGAGTACTCAAAACTCTATGGGTAGAGTAAAGAGCAAATTTATCAGTTTTGCAAGAACTTAAATTTCCAAAATAATTGTGGATAAAGAAGACAAAAGCAAGGAAATAATAATATTTTGGTCATTTTAAAATGACTTAAAGAAGATAAAAAGGAGGGCATAGTTCCAGGTAAATGAAGGAGAGGAAGACTTGGGAAAAGCTGGGTTCAAGATGTCACAGACAACCTGGGACTGCTGCAGAAGTTGGACATTTCATGTAGGATAGAGACAACTTCACAGTAGCTGTCCTTGGCAGTAGGGTTACCAGATGTTAAAACAAGGAAAAAAAACTGAATTGATTACTACTCAGTAATAGTAGTATATGGAAATGTACCAGTCAAATACCAGTGGATAAAGAGATACAGTGAAGACGATGGCGCTGAATAGGACACGCACTACGGAAGCCAATTGAGAGTATTACACAACAGGTCCTTTTTTGGAATCCCCAGGGAAAAAGACCAAGGAATTCTTGGAGAAGACAGATGGAAGCAGAGATGAAGATGATGTGGAAGACATGGGATGATCTTTAAAAAATGGCAAGAAACAGAACGACTTGGAAAGTGTTTGTTGAAGACCCATGCTCCACAGGGAGCTAAAATGTAGAAGAAGAAGAATTGTAGAATATATTAAAAGAGGAGAAGGGAGAAGACCAAGAGGCAGACCCACAGTAAGATAGACAGACAACATCAAAGAAACACTACATCATCAATTGCAACATGTTTTTGCTGTTTGTTAATGATATTCATTGTCACCTCTATTTTGTCATTTTCTTGTTGGTAAATATAATGTTTAATTGTCACCAGCACTTATTACACTAATTGATCACCTATCACACCACACCCAGCCTTTCTGAGTTACTATTTCAACAGTTACCTATCATCATCATCAGTCCCATGACCTGAGCAGTCATTGAGGGGCACCCTTTATCTATCTTCACAAATTTCCTCCAACATTCATGATCAAGACGACTTACTCTCTGAGTTGTAACCAAATGTTCATTCTCTGATATTGTCTCACACTTTCTCTGTTTGTTGTGTCTTTGTCTTCTTTTGCCTCATACTATGCCCTGCAAAATGTTGTTACCTATCATCCCACCCAACTCTCTCCAGTCACATTACTTCAGTGTTGTCACTTATCATTCCCTAAAGTCACATTACTTCAGTATTATCACTTATCATCCCCCAAAGTGAAATTACTTCTGTATTGTTACTTATCATACCCCAAAGTCACATTACTTCAGAATTATCACTTATCATCCCCCAAAGTCACATTACTTCAGTATTATCAATTATCATCCCCCAAAGTCACATTACTTCAGTATTGTCACTTATAATACCCCAAAGTCACATTACTTCAGTATTGTCACTTATCATACCCCAAAGTCACATTACTTCAGTATTGTCACTTACCATACCCCAAAGTCACATTACTTCAGTATTGTCACTTATCATACCCCAAAGTCACATTACTTCAGTATTGTCACTTATCATACCCCAAAGTCACATTACTTCAGTATTATCACATATCACCAACCATTGCCCATTTAGCTAATTATTTTAAGTCTTTCATGTTTCTCATTGAAAAGCTGTTCTCTTTTCCTAGAGAGCAGATGAGAACTTAGACTTTGAAGAGCAGATTTTGGAAGCAGCAAAGTCCATTGCAGCCGCAACAGCAGCTTTGGTCAAGTCAGCCTCAGCGGCCCAGAGGGAATTGGTGGCTCAGGGAATAGTTGGTTCAACGTTCACACAGCATGCGATAGATGATGATGGTCAGTGGTCCCAAGGTCTTATCTCTGCAGTAAGTTTGGCATATTGAGTTATTGGTGGGTCATCATCATTGAGTTATTGGTGGGTCATCATCATTGAGTTATTGGTGGGTCATCATCATTGAGTTATCATCATTGAGGATGGTCAACCAATGGATCAGGCAGACATCATCAATGCCCTCCAAGATGTGGGAAGGGCACTGGACTATAACAACCATGAGTCCATGTCACTCCTTCGGATGAAAGAGATGAAAGTTTGACATATGCCACATTGATCTTGCTTTATTGCCTTCCTTGATTTGCATTACTAAATGTTATAAATGTACCCAAATGTCTTCCTTAAAAAGTAAAGTAAAGTACCCCCGTCATGCCAAGTGGCGTATAGGGAAATATGGTGTTAGTGACCCTATATTTTACAGACCTTCAGCACATGATTTTTGCCTTGATTTGTCTAAATGTTTCACTTGATTTGTCTTAATCTCTCTATTTATTTATCCAAATGTCTGTAAGTTGATTTAACTGTGTATTTCGCTTGATTTTTGTATGCATTTCTTTATTTTGATTTGCTTATATGCATTCCTTTATTTGTTTGAAGTCATTTTGATTGTCTGAATGTATCCCAAATATCTCTCTTGATTTGCTCAAAATGACAGCTGTATTTGACATAAGTAGTATAATTCAATCAAAGTCTTTCTGTGTTTTGTGCAAAAATAACAAATAAAAAATGAACCTCCCTTTATTTGTTTTCAGGCAAGAATGGTTGCTGCAGCTACCCACAGCTTGTGTGAGGCGGCCAATGCAATGGTTCAAGGTCAAGCCAGTGAGGAAAGACTGATTGCCTCAGCCAAGGAGGTGGCAGGATCAACTGCCCAGCTGTTAATGGCATGCAAGGTCAAGGCTGAGCCTGGCTCAAAAGCCATGCAGAGGCTACAGGTGTGTCTTGTTTCTGTACAATTGGTTTGTCTCACATGAAGAACAGTGGCAACATACTTGTTGTCATCTCTTCTCTTTGTAGATATCTTATATTGAAGATTTGTGTATGGTAGAGAAGCAAAGCTATGTGCATTCATGTTTAAGTCATTCATTAGCCATTGTTGACTGGCTGTGTTTATCATTGGTAAAGTCACAATGAGGCATTTGTGCTGAGCACTCTATTCTATTCACTTTGCAAAAAAAAAAAAATGAATCCATTTCACAAGAGCTGCCTGAGGTGGGATTCCAACTTGGAATCCCCTGAAGAGATAAAATAACAATGAAATACCAGATCATGGTGGGATTCCATCCATGTTTATTACCCTCCAGCAATTTTCTCTACAATGGCTAGATCAGGTCATCTGTACAAAATGAGGGGAAAATGTATTCCCAAAATTTTCTTTTATGGAAATACAACTTGAAGACACAAAAAAGACTCCTCCTATACAACAAAGATATTTTTCCACGTGACATGTACATGCAAGTGTGGAAAGAGCTTGCCAAAGACACGTCTTGCTAGAGACGGAAAATAAATGACATCCTGAAAGCAGCAAACTCAGACTGCTCATTCAAGATGAGCACAAGGGAAATAACCACAGCTGCTGTTATTAGCAGAAAGTACTAGAAGCATTTCCATAGAAGTCATTCATCATCATCGAGTGCCATCTCCGCATCGAAGGTTGGCTACCATGGAGCGCCATTCCACTCTGTTTCTTGCTTTGATGGTGCAGATTGTCATAGGTTGACTTGTCCATCTTTTGATGTTACTCATCCATGTTAGTCTTGGTCTGCCTCTGCCTCTTTTACCTTGTATTTTCCCTTCCAATATTACTTTTAGTAGGCTGTTGTGTCTTTTAATGTGCCTCAAAAATTTCATTTGTCTTGTTCTAATTGTATTTATTGGTTGATTGGTTTATTGGTTTCCGGTTGTTTCCAAAATGGAGGAATTATTTTTCTCCGGCTTGGTATAGAACCGTTGATCAGAGGTTTAACAAGCCGCTATCGTAAAAACGATGTTGTTAATGAAACGTAGACCTGATACAGAATGTGTAAATTAGCAGTAGATAGTAGTGATAGTTTTTTCGGCCCTAAAACAACAACAAAAATAGGATTCTGGAATGTGCGAACAATGGCCGCTCCGACGAAACATGCACAGGTCGCGAGCGAGATGGACAGATACGATCTAGATATTTTAGGATTAAGCGAAATGCGCTGGCCTGGAACAGGTAGGAGATCTATTGATAATAAAATAGTAGTTTTTTCTGGAAGGGAAGATGGAAAACACCGTGAAGGAGTAGGCATAATGATGACAGACAAAGCTGCAAGAAGTTTATTAGAATGGGAACCGGTAAATAGCCGTCTGATACGAACACGATACAAAACAAAACATGGAAGACTTTCAATTATTCAATGTTATGCGCCTACTAACGAAGCTGATGATGAAGTTAAGGATGATTTTTATAACCAACTGCAACAACTTATAAACAAAATACCAAAACACGATCTTTTAATTGTAATGGGAGACTTCAACGCCAAAGTAGGACAAGATAACGCAGGAGTGGAACATGTGATGGGGAGAGAAGGCTGTAATACAACAAGTCAGAATGGAGAAAGATTAATAGAATTATGTTTAATAGAAAATTTAGTTATAGGTGGGACATTATTTCCACATAAAAATATCCACAAAACAACATGGATATCTCCTGATGATAGAACATCAAATCAAATTGACCACCTATGTATTAAACAACAATTCAGATCATCATTAATAGATGTAAGAGCATACAGAGGTGCTGATGTTAATAGTGACCACAACCTGTGCATTGGGAAAATAAGATTAAAATTTAGAAACCAACAGAAGAGGTCAATTACACATAAAATTGATAGTCATAAACTGAAAGATGAAGCAATAAAGGAAAAGTTTAACATAGAGCTAAGTAATTGTTATTCAGCACTTGGTGAAATAGACTTAGATATCAATGAAATGTGGGACTCACAGAGCAAAATACTAATGACAGCAGCAGAAGCAAGTGCTGGACTGAAGAAAATGGAAAAACGAGCTTGGATCTCAGACACCACATGGAAATACATCAAAGAAAGAAGAGAAGCGAAGAGAGCCATGACTAATGTAAAGACAGATCTTGGAAAGGTTCTGGCAAAAGCAACATACAAAGAATTAGACAACAAAGTGAAAAGTTCGGCAAGAAGAGATACAAGAGCTTATATAGACAACTTGGCAGAGAAAGCAGAGACAGCTGCAATTACAGGAGACAGCAGAACTCTTTATACTGTACAAAAGATGCTGACAAACACCTATACATCCAGTGGAACACCAATTCTAGACAAATCTGGATTAATGCTAACAACAAGCGCAGACATAAAAGCCCGTTGGGCGGAACACTTCAAAGAAATTCTTAACCGTCCACTACCTCACAGTTTAATAGATTTTGAAGCTGAAACACCAGCAGCAGAATTAGATGTAAATTTAGATGACTTCACCTTGAGTGAAATAGAAACCACCTTAAAGCTAATGACCAATAACAAGGCTGCTGGAGAGGATAAGTTAACAGCTGAGATCCTCAAGGCAATTGATAGCCATAATTTAATACATCTCCAAAAAATGTTCAACATCATTTGGAAAACAGAGAAGACGCCTCATAAATGGAAAAAAGGAATCATTGTTAAGATCCCAAAAAAGGGCAATCTTAGAGATTGTAACAATTGGAGAGGCGTGACACTTTTGTCAGTTGCCTCAAAATTATTCTGTAAAATCATCCTAAATAGAATAAAGGATTCAATAGATACAGTAATGCGTGAAGAACAGGCTGGGTTTAGAAAAGGGAGAAGCTGTCTTGACCACATTTTCACTCTACGACTTATATTGGAGGAACACATTGAAAAGCAAAAACCTTTTGTACTTAACTTCATCGACTTCAAAAAAGCATTTGATAGTATTCATAGAGATTCTTTGTGGAAAATTCTGAAGCAATATGGCTTACCATCAAAAATCATAAATATTATCAAAGACATGTATGATGGTTACACATGTGCAGTTCGAACAGAGGAAGGACTGAGCGAATGTTTCCCAATAGAAACTGGGGTTAAACAAGGATGTATTTTATCGCCCTTGTTATTTGGAATTGTTATGGACTTCATAATGAAGAAATGCTGCACTGGTAATAAAGGCATCGAATGGATACAAGGAGACCATTTGGAGGACCTGGACTTTGCTGATGACATAGTTCTCATCAGCAATCAGATAAAAACGATGCAGGAAAACACAAATGAACTATCATCAATAGCCAGCAAAATTGGGCTTGAGGTCAATCATGAAAAGACTAAAGTCATGAAAAGTTTAATTCCAACAAGTGACAAAATATACATGGAAAACAAACCAGTAGAAGAGATCGATCACTTCATCTATCTTGGAAGTCACATTGATCGAGAAGGGGATACGAGCAAAGAAATTAGAATCAGACTGGCTAAAGCAGCAATGTCTTTCAGAAGCCTTGAAAAGTTGTGGAAATCAAAACTCATTAGCACAAACACAAAACTTAGGCTATTCAAATCAAATGTACTATCAACCCTTACGTATGCGTGTGAAAGCTGGAAAACAACAAGAGATATAGAAACAAAGTTGAACGCATTCGAAAATAAATGTCTAAGGAAAATACTTGGTATAGAATGGAACGAATTCAAAACAAACGAGGAAATTAGAGAAATCGCCAATCAACCACTAATATCTTCAGTAATAAAGAAAAGACGATGGTCATACGTTGGACATGTGATGAGAAGAGATAATAATCGAATAGCAAAGCAAGCCCTCATATGGGAAACAACAGGTAAAAGAAAAAGAGGAAGACCCAGGGAGACACTGAGAAGAACATTGATGAGAGAGGCAAGAGCAGCAGGAATCGGCTCCCTCAATGAGATAGAACTGCTTGCACAGAACAGAGACAGATGGCGAGATTTGATAAAATATCTTTAAAAGAAAACTGCTAGAACAAAAATTCATATAGGTGAAGGTGTATCTTGGTCTACGCCCTATGGGCCGGTTACGGCTCGAAAGGTCAATAGATAGTTAGAATTGTATTTAGTAGTTCTCTTTTTATTTTTAGTTGTTTTAAGACTTCATCGTTTGTTTTCTTTTCTTTCCATCCAATTCTACCTATTCTTCTATAAATCAACATTTCAAAGGCTTCAATTTTTCTGTGAATAGAAGGCAAACATGTAAAATAAACATAAAATGGTATGGAGCATCTAAAGAAATATAAAGACAAAACAAACTAAAATGTTTTGGCAAAAGCCTTTATTAGGGTATAATAAACAAAATTTGATACAGAAAGTGAAAGAGAATACCAGAATCCAATGGAGTGGCATACCAATTGTTGCCATTACTTACACAAACATCAAAGTGACAATAAAAAAAATAAAGAATAAGTAGTGAAAAACAGTATATTTTTACCATGTCTCTGTTTCAATTGTCAAACATTGTCTGTGTTGAAGGCACAAGAAAGAAAGATCACAACATGTGAGATGAGATGATTGAAAGAAATCACTAGTGTCACTAATAAGAGCTAAATTAGATGAGATGATTGAAAGGAATCTCTATCTCTAATGTCACTAGTATGGATTGAATTAGATGAGATGATTGAGAGAAATCTCAAATGTCACTAGTAAAGACTGAATTAGATGAGATGATTGAGAAAAATCTCTAGTGTCACTAATAATGACTGAATTAGGTGAGATGATTGAGAGAAATCTCAAATGTCACTAGTAAGGACTGAATTAGATGAGATGATTGAGAGAAATCTCAAATGTCACTAGTAAAGACTGAATTAGATGAGACGATTGAGAAAAATCTCTAGTGTCACTAATAAGGACTGAATTAGGTGAGATGATTGAGAGAAATCTCTAGTGAGGACTAAATTGGATGAGATGATTGAAAGATATCTCAAATATTACAAGTGAGGAGTGAAATAGATGAGATGATTGAAAGATATCTCAAATATTACAAGTGAGGAGTGAAATAGATGAGATGACTGAAAGATATCTCAAATATTACAAGTGAGGAGTGAAATAGATGAGATGATTGAAAGATATCTCAAATATTACAAGTGAGGAGTGAATTAGATGAGATGATTGAAAGATATCTCAAATATTACAAGTGAGGACTGAATTAGATGAGATGATTGAGAGAAATCTCTAGTGTCACTAGTAAGGACTGAATGATATATAGCGATTGAGAGAAGATGTGCTGGAACCTCATCCTCAATCAAACACTGAAAAATGTGTGCTTTGACCATCTCACAAGGAAAGAGCCTTATAAATTACCACTATGTGCTTACAAGAGCTGACAACTAGGCTTCATGACTCAAGAACAATAAGAGTCAGATAGACATCTTGCGGGAGCATTGGCTTACAGCTGACAGTGCAACACAGTCCAAGATAGAATATTGCAGCTTTCCTCAACACTTAGATAAGAAACCATAATATATACATTATGTAATGATTGCATGGCTGCCTTCATTACCAGTCATTCAGTTAAGCCTTTCAATAGAGAGTATTCTCTTTTATTTAATTAACTCTTTCCATACATTTCGCTGCACTGTACTGCACACCGATTTTGGCCGCATATTTTGCCACATAGTGTGCCACTCTCAATTTGATTATTGTGAGCCGTCATCAAACCTTATTCTTTTTACATGTTTTGTATCATCTTGGTATTGGTGAAACCTTATACCTTGTTCAAATATCTAAAAATTCATATATATGTTTTATGTTATTAAAAAGTAAAGTACCCCCGTCACGCCAAGTGGTGTATAGGGAAATATGGTGTTAGTGACCCTATATTTTACAGACCTTCAGCACATGATTTTTGGGATAATGTGGTCGGTATTACACCCGTGCTGCTTTGCTTTCCCAGAAAAAAATCCGGTACCCATTTAAGGCTGGGTGAACCCGGAAGCCATCGGTTGGGATCGAACCCTACTCCATGTCCTTTATAGTCCAGTTCACTAACCACTGAGCTATCGCTCCCATGTTTTATGTTAGATAAATATAAATATGTAGTTTGATTCTTAAAACCATGAAAAATGTTGTCTATAAAATCTCTTCCGTTGCATTGATAAAAAGTTTATGTACGGAAAGAGTTAATAATAGAGGTCACATCAAATGCAATTTTTCTTGAAAGTAAATTGTGTATTGAATTAGAGAAATGATTTTTTTTTTACATTGTTGTCCAGTCTGCAGGCAATGCAGTAAAGAGAGCAACCGAGGCACTGGTTCGAGCTGCCCAACAAACCAAAGAACACAATGAAGATGAATCAAGTTTCACTGTCAACAAAAGGATGGTGGAAGGCATTGCAGAGGTCAGCTGTACTCACTTTCTTCTAGAAATACTTTAAATAATTACTTTACCATTACAGTTCACTGATATTTTCAGTGGTTTGCATTGAGAGATTGCCAAACTATCCCGTCATTTATCATCTTTCTTTGGGCTTGTTTTGAAGTTCTTGATTTTTCAGAGACTTATTTAATTGAGGGTCTCTAGGGCCTAGTTCCCTGTTATAGTCTCCTAAAATATTAGAAAAGTATAAAAGACAAACATACGCTCAAGAGACCAGAGCAAAAATAAAACTTTTTGCCAATATGAGGAGGAAACATTTATCATTTCTTTCTTCATGTGATGAATAGGAGACCACTGGAAAAATTTGTGGGGAGAGGAGGTAAAGAGAAAAGATAGTATACAAGAATGATTAGGAAGAGCAGGTGGCCAAATTGATAACTTGTCATCCTCCAAACCAGGAGAATATGGGCTCAAAAGTTGCATTACAGCATCTGTTGTCATTTTCTGTTTGTATTTTTCCATTTAATGTGATAACACTTCCTAAGTATTTAAAATCTGATGTTTACTTTGTCGTGTTCACCGGTTTTATATCTCAAGTGAAGTCCTGAGAGACTGAATTTTTACATGAGTATCACTTTTTCCTATTGTTCACACTGGCAGCCCAGGTGTCCCCCACCATCAAGGGATATGTTCTCCGACTTCAGAGGTACTCTCATATTTCTTTGGCCTACACTTTTCTACTTCCAACTTCAAAGGGCTCTTTAACGTATGCAGAATGCACACAGGACCTCCTGTTTTTCACCATTTTCCAAGATGGCTAGACACTGAATCTCACTACGCCGAGACCAAGGGAGGTTAAACCCATGAATTTGATTGTATTATTATTATATTTTTTTCACTGCCTGTGGTGGGAATCAAACCCAGAATCATCTTGACTAGAGGCTGGTGCTTACCTCTAGACCACCCAGATCCTCCGATGTTTGCTTTAATTTTGAGATTTGAGAATCCCGGGTACTCTTTTTAAAAGTCTGAGTGAACTCGTAGAACATGTTGATCTTAGTCACGCTATAGAACTATATCCAGTCCTATCTGAACAAGCAAACACATTAACTACTTTACTACCACAACCTTGTCGAAAGTCTTATTGATGATCTCTCAGGACCCTATGATTCACATCCATACTTTTATGGGGGACTAATTGGTGTAGAGTTAAGATGTTGGCCTGTGGTCCCAGGTTCAAATCTTACCATAGGCAGTAGAAATTTTTCCAAAATCAGATCTGGTTTCTTTGTACCCTCCTCTGATCTCTGGGTAATGAGACCCGATATCTAGCCCCCATGGATAATGGCAAAGAATGGGAGGCCCAATGTCCATTCTGCACACGTTAAAGAACTCTTGGTAGTTCACATTTGAAATGTGTAGAAAGGGCTACGAAAAATAAAAAGTGAAGAGCCCCATCACGTCAAGTGGCATATAGGGAATATGGTGTTAGTGACCATAATTTATTTTACAGACCTTCAGCACATGATTTTTGGGGTAATGTGATCAGTATTACACCCGAAAAATGGCCACTACCCGAGCAAATATACTCATGCCAAAGACCAATGTATCTTCAGATATAGCTTCTTTGTAGTAAACTAGTGACACATAGCATCCATGCCCTTTTAAGGGGGGGAATATTAAGAAAAAAAGAAGACATTCATACTTTAGACCTGATGTTTCTTTTAATTGGTGAATAATTATTTTGGATTTCTGGTTTCTCTTTTTCTGTTTCAAGTTCCATGTATAATCTCATCTTGATAAGCACAGTATGAAATCTTTCTCTTTCTCCATTACAGGAGATACAAGCCCAGGAAGAGATCTTAAGGAAAGAAGTTGAGCTGAACAATGCCAGAAAACGATTGATGAAAATTCGACAGGATAGATATAAAGACAAAGTCCCTGAGGATGGCAGCCCATCAACATCATTTTCTTAGCTATTTGATTTTATTTTGAAATTGTTTGTAATATGTGACATTGTTTTCTAATTATTAGTGAGAGCTCATTGAAAGTTTTCTAATTATTAGTGAGAGCTCACTGAAAGTTTTATAATTATTAGTGAGAGCTCACTGAAAGTTTTCTAATTATTAGTGAGAGCTCATTGAAAGTTTTCTAATTATTAGTGAGAGCTCACTGAAAGTTTTCTAATTATTAGTGAGAGCTCAGTGAAAGTTTTCTAATTATTAGTGAGAGCTCACTGAAAGTTCCAAGAAATTTACAAACACCTTAAACCCACATTTATTAATACTCTTTTAATGCTTGTTTCTTGTGTTTGTGAATAACTGAACCTGTGAACTTGCATTATTTTTGTTTTATAATTTTTGTGGTAGATAATTTTTGCATATCAGGAATATTTTTAATTAATTAAAAGAAGAATATACAAGGGTCATTGAGTAGAGAAATCGTATGTTATATTAAAAATTGTGTGTTCGCCTGATATTATTGTGTCTCTAAATATGCTGAGATGGTGAATTTAAGCTGCTACAGGATGGTGTTGGCATGTCAGTGACATACATATAAACCTGAGAAATGGTTCGACAAGATGGTGTTGGTATGTCAGTGACATACATATAAACCTGAGAAATGGTTTGACAAGATGGTGTTGGCATGTCAGTGACATACATATAAACCTGAGAAATGGTTCGACAAGATGGTGTTGGTATGTCAGTGACATACATATAAACCTGAGAAATGGTTCGACAAGATGGTGTTGGTATGTCAGTGACATACATATAAACCTGAGAAATGGTTTGACAAGATGGTGTTGGCATGTCAGTGACATACATATAAACCTGAGAAATGGTTTGACAAGATGGTGAATTTAAACTGCTATTAGATGGTGTTGGCATGCCAGTGACATACATAGAAACAAGATGGTGACCCTCTTGCAACATTGCACCAGTGAAGAGTTTTGAGACGTGAAACCTGTAAGATTCACCATCCAATGAGAACTCAGTACAGTACAAGGTGTATGAACCATAATCAAGTTTATCAATGGACTGAGAAGTTCAAGAATGGCATGGCTAGTGTGAAGGGTTTTCCTCATGCTGGTCCAGCATTTATATCCGTCATAGAAGGAGACAACATTGCAGCTATAGAGAACATAACACAAGAAAGCTGGCACGTCACAGTCCAGGAGATGGCGTTACAGCTGGACTTTAAAGTTAGATCAACCCATCCAATCATTCATAATGAGCTGAAGTTCCTAAAAGTACAAAATCTGTATCCAAGTGATGGTAATAAGAGACTGTGTCTCCGCCCAAAAGAGCTCTTTTTCCTGCTGCATCTAAACACTGTTCAAGCTCCGACCTACATGCATTAAACTAGAGGGGGCTATGTTGAATGACGTTGATGTAACTATTCCAGTATTTGCAATAAATACTTTGTAAACCAACAAATCTAGTTTAACATTTGAAAACACCTTCTATATATATATATATATTAACCAGGAACACAAAGCAAAACTAATTAATAAAAAAATAATTATTATTTTTAAACATTTTAATAATGAATAAATGTGACATTACAACAAATTAAATACAAATTCTTCACTAAGTAATTTGAAAATAGCTAGAATGCAAATGAAAAAAAAATTAAAAAACCACAAGAGACTATAAAACCATGAACTGAAATGGTCAGTTACGGGTTTCAAGGCCTGCAAAAATTAGCAGTACACCGTCCCAGATAGAAACCAATGTCCGCTGTTCTTTAATTCGCATTTTGTCTATGTAAAACATGAATGAAGGTGAAATTTGTCTGAAATTGTGTTTTCATTACTTTATAATAAGGAAAATTGTATTATAGATTCTAACAGAAATTGTCTTCTGAAATGGCAACAGTTCAAGTTTATTCAGTGTTTAAGAATGAGTTAATTTTGTCATTTGACAGTGTTTATTTTACTATGGTTCATGTTAATAATGGCTTGTCTGTTATACAAGAAATATCAAGAGTGTCTCGTCTTGAGGGGGAGGTGGGAGAGTTGAAGTACTAGACTTCACTATACAAAGCCACAGCATTTGCAGGTGATGAGGCCAGTGCTTTTTCTCATTGGTAATATCTTTATCAAGTCTATTGCTTTTCTAGCAACAGGGTCAGCTTTGGTGTTAAGCTGAAATGATAGGTGATCATGTCTATCCATGACCTTCTGTCTGTCCATGACCTTCTGTCTGTATAGTCATCTGCTGTGATCATATCTTTTCATGACCTTCTGTTTGTATAGTCATCTGCTGTGATCACATCTTTTCATGACCTTCTGTTTGTATAGTCATCTGCTGTGATCACATCTTTTCATGACCTTCTGTTTGTATAGTCATCTGCTGTGATCACATCTTTCCATAACCTTCTGTTTGTATAGTCATCTGTTGTGATCACATCTTTCCATAACCTTCTGTTTGTATAGCCATCTGTTGTGATCACATCTTTTCATGACCTTCTGTCTGTATAGTCATCTGCTGTGATCACATCTTTTCATGACCTTCTGTTTGTATAGTCATCTGATGTGATCACATCTTTCCATAACCTTCTGTTTGTATAGCCATCTGTTGTGATCACATCTTTTCATGACCTTCTGTCTGTATAGTCATCTGCTGTGATCACATCTTTTCATGACCTTCTGTTTGTATAGTCATCTGATGTGATCACATCTTTCCATAACCTGTTTGTATAGCCATCTGTTGTGATCACATCTTTTCATGACCTTCTGTTTTTATAGACATCTGTTGTGATCACATCTTTTCATGACCTTCTGTCTGTATAGCCATCTACTGTGATCACACCCTTTCATGACCTTCTGTTTGTATAGTCATCAGCTGTGATCACATCTTTTCATGACCTTCTATTTGTATAGCCATTTGCTGTGATCACATCTCTCCATGACCTTCTGTATGTATAGTCATCTGATGCAATTACATATTTTCATGACCTTCTGTCTGTATAGTCATCTGCTGTAATCACATCTCTCCATGACCTTCTGTCTGTATAGTCATCTGATGTGATCACATCTTTCTATAACCTTCTGTTTGTATAGTCATTATCATGTCACAATATATTCCAAATGTCCCCATATCATCTCATGGCAGCCAAAAATTGGTGACATTTCCTCCGGATGTTCAAAACATACTTTCATTTTTGCACTGACCTCTTTTCAAATGTCCTTGCTGTGGTATTCTCAGCATTCTGATCTAAAACCCCCATTTCTGTTTCATTAAACAATTCTCTAGTCTGTCCTCTGGTTGTCTATGACTGACTACCCTGTTTCATAACTAATGCAACTTAACATATAGATTGATTACCCTGTTGCATAACTAATGCAACTTAACATATAGATTGATTACCCTGTTGCATAACTAATGCAACTTAACATATAGATTGATTACCCTGTTGCATAACTAATGCAACATAACATATAGATTGATTACCCTGTTGCATAACTAATACAACATAACACTATAATTTGTTTCCTGATTTCCATTATCATAGATGTATTGTGTAAAATTGTTTACATTCATCAGAATTTACACTTGCCTGAGTTATTCTACACCTTCTCTCTTCTGTAAATTTGCCATTTCATGTCATTATAATTCCTAGGTATATACAGAAATATGCTTGAAATAACTTCCTTATGTCTTCATTGAAACTTAATAGCTCTGTTTATAATACTTAATTCTGCACAACAAAGGTTGTATGTTCTACACAGTTGCAATGGATAGCACTTATCACCTTCAAATGTTGTAGTTTGGTACTTTAGATTAAAGTATTTTACACCTGTACCTGCTTAGCATACTTTGGAACTGCCTTTTCTGTTTATGGTTGTGTTGTGAACTTGTTCATTTGTACAACTTTTGTATATTTATATTTTTTGTTCATCACTCAGAGGCAGCAATTTTAACATAGGGCAGTTTTATTTGATGAGTCGTAAGCTGCAGCCAGTGAAAGACAATGTAATTAGTGGGCTGCAACTAATGGGCAGTTTGCTCTATTATGGTTAGTGAGTTACATGCAAAAGATACTGTTCAATAAAAGATCACAATTGTGGTTGTTCTGTTCTCAGTGTTCTACAGCCATTGGACAATCGTGTGCTGTTATGAGATTCAGCAACAACCAATGAAAAAATATTCTAATGTAAAGAGTATATTACAGCCATTGGACAATCGTGTGCTGTTATGAGATTCAGCAACAACCAATGAAAAAATATTCTAATGTAAAGAGTATATTACAGCCATTAGACAATCGTGTGCTGTTATGAGATTCAGCAACAACCAATGAAAAAATATTCTAATGTAAAGAGTATATTACAGCCATTGGACAATCGTGTGCTGTTATGAGATTCAGCAACAACCAATGAAAAAATATTCTAATGTAAAGAGTATATTGCAGCCATTGGACCAATTTATTAAATTGATGTGTAGGCAAGCCTCGCTTATGACACAAGTAGCTCAAAGCCTGTTGTGATCAAGTGGCATGTATCAGGACAGAGAGCATAAAGTGTAATAAAGGTATTTCAGGACAGACAGCATAAAGTGTAATAAAGGTATATCAGGACAGAGAGCATAAAGTGTAATAAAGGTATATCAGGACAGACAGCATAAAGTGTAATAAAGGTATATCAGGACAGACAGCATAAAGTGTAATAAAAGTATATCAGGACAGACAGCATAAAGTGTAATAAAAGTATATCAGGACAGATAGCATAAAGTGAATGAAAGTATATCAGGACAGACAGTATAAAGTGTAATAAAAGTATATCAGGACAGACAGCATAAAATGTAATAAAAGTATATCAGGACAGACAGCATAAAATGTAATAAAAGTATATCAGGACAGATAGCATAAAATGTAATAAAAGTATATCAGGACAGATAGCATAAAGTGTAATAAAAGTTTATCAGGACAGATAGCATAAAGTGTAATAAAAGTATATCAAGACAGATAGCATAAAGTGTAATAAAAGTATATCAGGACAGATAGCATAAAGTGTAATGAAAGTATATCAGGACAGACAGTATAAAGTGTAATAAAAGTATATCAGGACAGACAGCATAAAGTGTAATAAAAGTATATCAGGACAGACAGCATAAAGTGTAATAAAAGTTTATCAGGACAGACAGCATAAAGTGTAATAAATCAGGACAGACAGCATAAAGTGTAATAAAAGTTTATCAGGACAGACAGCATAAAGTGTAATAAAAGTTTATCAGGACAGAGACAGCATAAAATATAATAAAAGTATATCAGGACAGACAGCATAAAGTGTAATAAATCAGGACAGACAGCAACAAGTGTAATAAAAGTATATCAGGATAGAGAGCATAAAGTGTAATAAAAGTTTATCAAGTAAAAACTTAGAAGAGATTCACGTAGGCAATTTAATCTTTATAGCAATTACAAGGTGAAAGGACAACAGTAGGAAAGGTGGATCGATGGAAACATAGTCACTAAATAAGTTCAAGATGACAGCAACTTAACTCTTTCCGTACTGAAGCTTTTTATCGATGCAATGTAAGAGATTTCAAAGACAAAATTTTTCATGGATTTAAGAATCAATCTACATATTTATCTACATGTAATATATTATATATGAGTTTTTAGATATTTGAACAAGGTATTAGATTTCAACCAATACCAAGGTGATATAAGACTTGTAAAAAGAATATGATTTGATGACGGTTTACACTAATCAAACTGAGAGTGGTGCACTATGCGGTGAAATATATGTGGCTGAAATCGGCATGGCGCACATTGTGGCGAAACATATGGAAAAAGTTAAGCTACACAACTATTGATGTAAAAACTGACAATGCACAATGGCTGCATACGTCAGCTTGTTTTTGCAGAGACTAGAATAGTCGCTTAACCGTTTCAGTTGCTTTGTTTGTCTTCAATGTGTTTTTTGTTTAGGAAACGAGTGAAGAGGTGAATGTGAGCTCTCTTTTCGGTGGAAGCCATTTGAAATTGTTGCTTGTGCAGTCAGTTAGGACATGTATGTAAATCCATCTTGACAACCAGTGTGCTTTTGGGGAAGTTAGGACATGTATGTAAATCCATCTTGACAACCAGTGTGCTTTTGGGGAAGTTAGGACATGTATGTAAATCCATCTTGACAACCAGTGTGCTTTTGGGGAAGTTAGGACATGTATGTAAATCCATCTTGACAACCAGTGTGCTTTTGGGGAAGTTAGGACATGTATGTAAATCCATCTTGACAACCAGTGTGCTTTTGGGGAAGTTAGGACATGTATGTAAATCCATCTTGACAACCAGTGTGCTTTTGGGGAAGTTAGGACATGTATGTAAATCCATCTTGACAACCAGTGTGCCTGTGCAGTCAGTTAGGACATTAATGTAAATCCATCTTGACAACCAGTGTGCTTTTGGGGAAGTTAGGACATGTATGTAAATCCATCTTGACAACCAGTGTGCCTGTGCAGTCAGTTAGGACATTAATGTAAATCCATCTTGACAACCAGTGTGCTTTTGGGGAAGTTAGGACATGTATGTAAATCCATCTTGACAACCAGTGTGCTTTTGGGGAAGTTAGGACATGTATGTAAATCCATCTTGACAACCAGTGTGCCTGTGCAGTCAGTTAGGACATTAATGTAAATCCATCTTGACAACCAGTGTGCTTTTGGGGAAGTTAGGACATGTATGTAAATCCATCTTGACAACCAGTGTGCCTGTGCAGTCAGTTAGGACATTAATGTAAATCCATCTTGACAACCAGTGTGCTTTTGGGGATGCTGTGACATAAGGTGGTGTAGATATGGGAAATTAATAACTGCAATGAACCTGGTTCCATGGATAGAGTAACTTGTGATGTCCACAAGCTACACAATGTCTGCTGTACCTCATTTTATGACAGTAACACAGATTAAGAATTCAATCTTAGAGGTACATGTTTTGTGCCAAAAGTCTCACAACATTATAGGTTTTGTGTACAGTTTTGTCCTTTCCCTATGAAAATTTTTTTTTTTTTAAATTGTTTGTAATTTTGTATCACTTTATTTTCAATTTTGATAAGCAATACCTTCTTTTTGACTGTCTGGGGAGGTCAGAATTGTTAAATGCTTTAGTGTTGTATGTTTGGAAGTTCAAGAATTATTTGAAACAGTCTGTAACAAGTTGTAGAGGTCATGGTGGCAGAGTGGTTAAAACACTTGTCCACTGAGTAGACCATGTTGGCGGAGTGGTTAGAATACTTGTCTGCTGAGCAGATTATTTGGGTTCAACTTCAGATTCTAGTGAATCTTTTCTTCTTTTTTTTTTCAACTGACACTGTATCAGGATTCACCCGGGCTTTGAAAATGGGTACCAGGATTTTCCCTGGGACAGTAAGACAGCTTGGTGTATTACTAACCACATCACCCAAACTTGTACTAACATCTTGGGGAAGAACATTGACACTAACACATTCTAAAACAGGTACACATTATTTCTTTTTTTTATTATTATTATTTTAAAACAAAAACTTTCACCTGTGCACCACATGATATTTGTATTGGATCATGTGTCCATTATTCTCCAGTGAGCACAGAAATCTCAAACAGATCCAAGAGAATTGGATAATTACGAGACAGAAAGCACACTCAGATCCCAGAGAATTATCTCAGGCTGATCCAAAAGAATTGGATAAATACCAGGGAAAAACCTCAAGCATATCTCAGAATTGGATCAGCACCAGACATAAATATCTGGCAGATCCAGTGAGCTTGATAAATACCAAAGAATTTATAAATACCCTAGAACTTGAGTAGGAGCCACGATAGCTCAGTGGTTAGTGAACTGAACTACAAAGGACAAGGGGTAGGGTTCGATCCCATCCGACGGCTTCTGGGTTCACCCAGCCTTAAATGGGTACCGGATTTGTTTCTGGGAAAGTAAAGCAGCATGGGCGTAATACCGACCACATTACCCCAAAAATCATATGCTGAAGGTCTGTAAAATATAGGGTCACTAACACCATTTTTCCCTATACGCCACTTGGCGTGACGGGGGTACTTTACTTTTTACTTTACTAGAACTTGAGTACCTAAGATTTGGATAAATTTCATCAAGACTGTTTTTGTTTAATAATTTAATAGATAAAAATAACGGAGCTCTTGAACATTGACTAAATTATCCAGGAATCTTATCCTGTTACGGATTCAGAATTTTGTGATTTTTCAGACATTCCAATTGTGAATTGTCATCACATGATGAGCTGTAAAGGGTCATGTCAGATGTTGCACACACCCAGTGAACACAGCTTTGTTGTTTTGTCATTATGTTACTGTATACTCCTTGTACATTACATCAACTAGTGCTCTCTATTGCTGCCGTAAAATATTCTCTTGTTTCTCTGGGTGTATACAAAGTGTTGGTATATGTTGTAAAAAAAAGTCCCATATAAGGTTGTTACTGTTGTTTTACATTTTTTTGTCATGTTCATATTTGTTTATTTTTGTTTATTATTGATCCAGTGACCTGTGGGCCTTTTTTGCCTTTTTTTTGTTTGTTTGTTGGAACAATGTGAATTTTATTATTAGAGTGCCTGTGGATTTTCTGTCCACACAGGTTCCTTTCTGTCCACTTGTCATGGTGAGTACATTTGATTACAAAAGATTAAGTGAGGGTTTTTATTTTTTCACTCCTGGCAACAGCATAAAGCCTATTTTTTTAATGTTCACTGCAAGGGATAATTTAATGTATTAGATGAACAAGAGATCAACATTCTAGGTTTTTTTGTATCTCTGACAGGAAACAATGCTCAATATCACCTAGGGAGATCTGGGAAAAAATGAATTGCCCCACAAGTGACATTTTAACAGCACAATAACCTCAACAGGAAAACCTATTGATTCATGATTGGTGTATTTGTGGATCTCAACTTCTTCTTAGTGTCCGCCTATGAAGTGGGTGTAGATGCATTGTGTCACTAGTTTATAGCAAAGCCATGATATTTACACCTTAATGACTTGACACATATTCATCGTCAGCATGGGTAGATTTGGTTAACAACTTTTGCCCCAACAGTTCCCATTTTTGGTCTGCTCTTTTTTTTATGTTTAATTGCCAAGGTTTCTTTACTATGTTTGAGTGCACATGGGATCTCCTATTTTTTGCCGTTTACTGAGGAGGCTAGACATCGGATCTCACTATCCAGAGACCCAGGGAGCGTAAAGCCACGAGACAACCATGGATTGAAAATTAAAAAACCCACCACCTATGATGGGATTTGAACCTGGCACCTTCCGTGTCCAGAGTTCAACATTTTACATCTAGACCACCCAATCCCCTTATCACCATCTGCAAGACGCTCTTGTTGTCTTCTTCTTCTACCCTTCAGCGCCCTGTGGAGCATAGGTCTTCAACAAACACTTTCCAAGTCATTCTGTTTCTTGCCATTCTTTTAAGATCATTCCATGTCTTCCCTATCATCTTCATCTCTGCTTCGATCTGTCTTCTCCAAGAATTCTTTGGTCTTCCTCTTTGTCTTTTTCCCTGGGGATTCCAAAAAAGGGCCTGTTGTGTAATACTCTCAGTTGGCTTCCGTAACTCCACAACCCGTGTTGTATTCATTGGATATTTTTTTTTCTAAACTATTCGTTGTTGTACATGATCATTTCGTGAAATTATAGTGTTGTTCTTTCCTCTAGCCTTACACATTACTTTATTACCTGACCTGCTGTGACCTATGTTACTGTGAGATATGTTTGTCAGTGCATGCGTGCACCTTCCTGTTTTCTTTGTTCAGTGGAAACTTGTCTCTAGAGATTAATGCTCTTTTAGTGCTTATCCCATTCTACACCACAGGGTGGTATAGTTGACATTTCTTCTTTGTCATGAGTTTGTGATTAGCCTGATATGTTGTCCTTATGTTTAGTTTGTACTGCCAGTGACGCTTTTTAGTTAGACATTTGTAGTTTGTTGATGTTTCAGTGTTTTGTTTTCTTTAGTTCCTATAAGATGGTTAGGAGGGTTGAAAATGGTTTTGATTATACATATATGATAGTAACAGGGATTATTTCAATTGTCTTTAATTTCTATAAGATATTATGGATTTTAATTCGTTTGCAGTGATACCGGGACCTTCCATAACCATAATCCTATAATATGGTAAGGAAAGTTGAAAATTGTTTTGATTATACATATGCGATAGTAATGGGGATTATTTCAGTTGTCTTTAATTCCTATAAGATTACAATTTACAAGAGTTGACCCTTTCTTCTTGTTATGCACATGAGTTTGTACTACATACTTTGTGTGGCCTCTCTTTTTATTTGTATAGGGAAGCAAGGAAGATTGACTTTTGTTTTATTTAGCACATAGAAGGTTGTTAAGAAAAGTTGTTTAATAGAGTTGTCTTCATTTATTGAAGGTTGTGAGAAAGATTGGTCATTGTTTTCATTATTACATAACAATGTCAGTCTTTTTTCAGTCTCCAGTTTACATCTAAGGTTGTGAGGAGAAATTATTGTTTCCTTAACATATTAAAGGTTGCTTAAAAGGATTGTTGTCTTGATACTTATATGGTTGTATGGAGGACATCCAAAGTGCCTTTACATGTGAGTTTAATAAGGGCTTATTTGTCGTGTGATGTTTTGACTTTTTAACCGATGTACATTTTCCTGCAATAATTATTTGAAAAATGTGAATTCATGTTTTTTTTAAATGAAACAAGTCCCAAATTATCTGATTCTTCAACTGTTGATCGTCTTGTACTTCTTACATTATATTTATTGTACAAGTATCCTTTAAGTCATTATACAATATGAAACTGGTGCTGTATTAACTTCAAGTTTCAATCTAACAAGCTGTACTAATATTCACTCAATACAATTAATAATGTATCTTTGTTAATGGTGTATTTCTTTATTATAAATATATGCTTGAGTATGTGAATAATTTGAGAGGGAGACACGGAAAGATAGAGAGAGATTTGGGGGGGGAGTAAAAAAAAAAGAACGAAACATACTAACTAGTTTTACAAATCAAGGTGTCAGTTTTTAATAATGTAAAATCAATTATCCTTCTATTTTATTGAATTATCCTATTAATTACTTCTTAAATGTAAAATAAACTAGTTTTGATACACTCAAACAATGGCTAGCTTCGTCAGATTTGATTGAGTCTCATATGTATTATGTTTTGTAAGTTAATGTGAAAGACTTTTTTCCTACAAGTATAAGGACAACTCTTATCTCACAAACTAACTAATTTCCTGTTTAAATACTGTTGTGTTATATATATAATACATAATGCTGTTAAAATTATTATTGCAATTAATGTGTGTATGTGTATATATATATCTATCTATTGTCCTTTCGAGCCGAAGACAGCACAAAGGGCAGAAATTGTAGACTTGTGTCTGATGATCTTTGTTATCAAGTGTCTGACCGTGCACAGGACCCACATTGTATCTCACCACACACGGCTCTGTTCTGGGCATGTCACTTAATCTCTGTGAGGGAGTTGATGCCTGCTGTTGTTGCCTCTCACCACTGTTTTTTTTTAGTGTTTCTAAAGGTCGACCTCTTTTTTGTTTACCCTCCGGTGTATATATATATATATATATATATATAGGGTTTCTCATTAGCTACAGACCCCAACATTTCTTTAATGGTTCAAAGAAATTTGCACTCTATTTTGTTATAAATGTGATGACATCATAACATATGCTGGAAGTGACCACCATTTGTGTCCAAACAGGAAAATAATTATTGAGGAAAAGTTGCGTTTCATGGCATCTGAATCACTGTGTATGAGTGCATCTCTTCTTTCTCTTTCCCCTCCACCCCCTTTAACTTTTATGACCAAATATTATTATTTATAAGCAATTACATTTTTGCTTTTGCAGTTGTTACTGTTCAGAAAATGGAGTGGTAATTGTAGTTGTTACTGTTCAGGAAATGGAGTGGTAATTGTAGTTATTACTACATAAAAATAACTTTTTTTTTGAGGGGGGGAGTTTTTTTAATAAATTTATTAGTAAAGGAGTTAATAAATACAGTTTTTATTTTATCTGTAAATAAATTAATTATTTAGGTTTTGCTTAATCAACAAATGTGTGGATAGTTGTAGGTTTTATTTTATAATTAAAAGGATTAGTAATATTAGTTTTTATTTTACAGAAAATTGATAAATTATTGTAGTTTTTACTTATCAGCTAATGGATTAACTGTTGTAGTTTTTATTTTATCAGAAAATATACTAATATTGATTATTGTCGTTTTTACTTTAAACTAAACAGATTAATTTGTGTAGTTTGCCTACAGATAGTCACCGCAAAAGAATTAGATTTATTCCATTTACTTGCAATGTCATTACTGTTTTTTTTTTGTCTTTACATCACTTGTATTCATTTTTTGTTACTTGTAGATGTAGATCATGGACAATGCTTATAAAAGTTGGTGTCAAGTCTCAGAAGTGAGTTTGAATTCCTTACTGATGCTTCTTGATTTAGCTCATTTTTTTAAAATTAGATTTGCAACAGTAGTGAAGTGAGAATTGTTATTTACTGGTTTCATGTTTAATTGGGCAGTACTTGAGTTGAGGACTGGCACAGGAAGATGTCAGTAGAAAGGCAGCTTATAAGATCTTCTTGTAGTCCATTTTTGGCTAACCACTGTGGGGTCGAAGAGGATCAGTTAAGACAGTCAGTTTTTTATTAAGATTTTATTTCACATTATTAAATATTGTAATTTTGTTACAATTATACGTTTTGTGTAAAATTATTATTTTTTTCATGGAAATGTAATAATAACAGATGTTGTTATCAATGTTAATATTGATATTATTAAAATTACTTTTTTTGCAATTATAATGACTATGAGTATCAGTAGTAAAGTGGCTAGTTCCCTTGCTTGGTAATAAAGAGGATGATGTTTGAATCCCAGCCTGCCCCTGATATAAGGATGGCTAACTTGCTCATGAGTAGGGGACAGTATTAACAGCGAGGAAAAACACTAGCCACTCCTCATGTTCAAATGTTGTGACCTAGTATGGTAACATTCAAAGCTTCATTCCCCTCATTACACAACATCTTTTACCTTCTTCGAAATAATTATTATTTTGACTGCTGTATTAATTGTTTTTAATAATTTTATTGTTACTGTTACTATTAGTATTAATATATAACTATTTTTTTGGAAGTATAATTATTAAAATAATATCTTATTGTTCCTGGCATTGTTGCTGTTACATACAGTAATATTACTATTGTTATCACATTATTATAGTATATATCACTATTTATACAATGTCAAACAAGAAAAAGGATGTAAAAAAGTCAGCATGGTTATTATTTTGTACTAATATATGACTGTAAACAACAAACTGAGTAAACAAAAATTGAAGATTTTGTGATGAAACTGTCCTGTCTTTTATTGTGTGTAAGTACCCCTGTAAATCATGTAGCTGTCCATAGTTGTTTCCTTGAAGTTACATTTGATTTATATTTCCACCATTTTACAGTAAGGTCATTTTTTTTTTTATGTTTCTAAGTGTTTGTTTTTTCTGTTTTTCTGCAGAAAAAGCAAAGCTCAGGCCAAAATATCATTTCAGAAAATGAAAAATATCTTACACAGCAACAAGTCTATGTCAATAGAAATGAGAAAGAGAGTTCATTGGTGCTATATAGAACCAATTCTGACCTATGGAAGCGTATCATGGACAGTAGACAAACAAATGAAAAGACGATTAGATGCCACAGAGATTGAATTTCTCAGAAGAATGTTGAAAGTTCCCTGGACAGCTAAAATGACAAATGAAGAAATTCTCAAAGAGGCCAACACAAAAAGGGAGCTCCTAAAAAAACATCAGAAAGAAGCAATCAACATTTATCAGGCACATCATAAGAAGAGGAAAGTTGGAATACTTGGTTACAACTGGCAAAATAAAACGAAAGCGAGATCGCGAACAACAAAGAGAGAAAATACTGGATAGCTTGGTGTCATGGCATGGAAAACAGTCAACAACAGAACTGATACGATGCACTGTAGATAGAAGATTGTGGAGGGACATGATGATGACTGTTTTTCTACTGTTGATATTTTAGTAGACTTGTCCTCTTTTCATTTTAAAAGTATAAGTTCATCTATTATGCACACTAAGTTTAGTACAATTTAGTGTTAAATGTAAAGTTAATGTTAATGGAGAAATTTGTATAATTCTGTATCAAAAAAGAAACAATAATTGGACAATATTTTGAATGTTTCTTCTTATAAATCACTAATCACCTATCATATGCTATAGAATTTTCTAAACAAGGAAAAAAACTAAGAGATAAAAGCTGTACAAGCAAATTTTATGGGAAACAGACCATTTTTGTGACCTTCCACATTTTTGTTCTTTTGCAACCGCTTCTTTTTAGTGGTATAAGCTGTATGTTTTGGGTCATTTAATGCTGAGATGTCCACTCATACGTGACCTGCATAAATGGCAGATGTTCCACTAGTTTTTGGCATTCATCAGCTTTCACCTCTGGAATTTTACATGTTTATCCATTTTTCCATGGCAGCAGTGTGCACGGGTGTCCCTCGCCATACAGGCAGATAACTCCAACTTCCGAGGTACTCATATTTTTTTCTATCGATGAGTAATTAGCATTTCAAGCCGGGCCTCACTGCTGGGACCAGGGGTGGTTGCCATAGAGAAAAATCACAACTGGTGCAGCTGGGATTTGAACTCACAACCTCTCTGTCTTGAGACCAACCAGTCCCCTTCCTCCAGTATAATGATGTATATTTCTAATGTGGGAATTCTTGTGAAAATTCACACTCGGGTGACACCTCTCACTGTTTAGTACAGGTAATAAATTAGAGTAGAGGTACAGGTAATAAATGAGAGGGGAGGCACAGGTAATAAATGAGAGTGGAGGGACAGGTGATAAATGAGAGGGGAGGGACAGGTAATAAATGAGAGTGAAGGTACAGGTAATAAATGAGAGTGGAGGTACAGGTAACAAATGAGAGTGGAGGCACAGGTAACAAATGAGAGTGAAGGTACAGGTAATAAATGAGAGTGGAGGTACAGGTAATAAATGCGAGTGGAGGTACAGGTAATAATTGAGAGTGGAGGTACAGGCAATAAATGAGAGTAGAGATACAGGTAACAAACGAGATCACAAAAGGTGATTGTATAAAAGCTAACATAGGCACAGATAAGAAAGTAAAGAAAATGTCCAGTAATAGCGAACAACTGCAACTATTTACTAACATAAACGACAGTTGGACAAACACTATGCATCAACAATACAAACCGTTAAATTACATGTCACCACATCGAAGATAATGAAGAGACATAATGGCTAAATGACCCGTTCTATTAGCCTCGGGCTGGTGTAATGACTATATAATATAATTTCTCACTTCGATCGATTGACTCGGCTGTAAACAAATTTTTTATCGTCTGCTTAGATCTAACTGTTAATTCTATATGTGCAAGAATGTGTTCCATATTTATATAATTAGGCAATTAACATTTGCCTTTTGTACACTGTCATTATTTGCATGAGACGATTGATAATTTAATATAATTTAACAACATATTTTCAATTCATAATACTAAGGCCTTGATTCGTCTCTCTGGAAGGAAAACAAAGTTTATATTAACTGCTGTACTGTGGACAAATTTCAATAATTCAATTTATTAATTTAAAACTATATTTCAATTAAATACTATTTTATAACTATTCAACTAAATAATAATTCAGTAATTTTCATTTCAACAATCAATTCAAAATGGCAATCAATAAATTCCTAAATAGCTGCATAGTGTGAACAGCTTCTTTACCTAATACAAGCCAGCCAACAGCAGTAGTATCTAAATGAATAACACAAATTTTGTATACAATTTCACGTAAATGAAAAAATATGTTCACTGCATCGGACTTTATGCAGCCTCGATTTCTTATTTGACAGAAGTTGACTTTTTCTGTGAGCAAAGGAAGATAACTTTTAATTTTTGAGAGAAATTATAAATAATTAATATTTGCAACCACAAATTAAGGAAAGGTACATTTATTTTAATTTGAAACTTTAGAATTTTCAATTTTGTATAGACATTTTCAAAGACCGTGCACATTTTATGAGAAAATTATTTTCTGGGAAACAATATGCATAAAAATAAAACTTTTGACAATTTACAATTACAATATATCGATGTATAAAGAAATTTTAACTATTAATATAACAGGAATTACTTCCCTTATAATAAAACATAACTTTTAATTTCTTAAGCATATAAGTTAAGTTTATATCAACATTTTCATCAACAATTCAACGGTAGAACACTTTTTTTGCATTTAAGTTTGATATGTTTGAGCGAACCATGCCTGTAAATATTATGCAACATTTAAATACATATTCTTCAAAGAATTATTATATTTCTTAGCTGATAATCAACTGTTTAAAGTTTCTAAACATTTTTATAGATCACAGGTCCAAAGAAGTTAATTTATAAAAATTAGCTGATGCCGTCGCATCACTTCACTGTAGAGTCTAGAAAAGATAATGTTAGAGAGAGAGAGAGGTATACAAAAAAAACTAGGAAAATACTATGCTGTGGAAATTTCAAAATTGTAGTAGAAACAATAACTTATAATATAACAGATAACTTTTAATTTCTTAAGCAAATAAGTTTATATCAATATTTTCATCAACAATTCAAAGGTAGAAAACTTTTTTTGCATTTAAGTTTGATATGTTTCAGCGAACCATGCCTGTAAATATTAAGAAACATTTAAATACATATTCTTCAAAAAATTATTATATTTATTAGCTGATAATCAACTGTTTAAAGTTTCCAAACATTTTTATAGATCACAGGTCCAAAGAAGTTAATTTATAAAACTTAGTTGATGCCGTGTCATCACTTCCCTGTAGAGTCTAGAAAAGATAATGTTTTAGAGAGAGAGAGAGAGAGAGAGAGAGAGAGAGAGAGAGAGAGAGAGAGAGAGGTATATTTAAAAAAAACTAGGAAAATACTATGCAGTTGAAATTTCAAAATTGTAGTAGAAAAAGGAAGAGGAGTTGGAGATAGACAATTGCACATAATTCATGTCACTGGAGAGGGAGAGTGGCAGTTTTAAAGTCTAACATTAAGACACAAATATATATATAAATATATAGAGTGACAGAGAGAGAGAGAGAGAAAGAGTGAAACAGAGAGATACAGTTACAAATATTAAACATTAAGATATAGATAGAAGAAAGAGAATGAGAGATAGACATTTTAAATTTCTAGATAGAGATTAAAATGTAGGAGTTAAAAGAGTTGAGAGAGTTTATATTTCTAGCATCAAAAGTTAACCTTTTGAAAATCTTAGAATGACCAGAGAAACAATTTAAAATACTAGCATGAAGATAAAAGCAGTTTAAAATCTTAGTATGAAAAGAGATACATTTAAAAGTCCTACCATTAAAAAAAAACAGTTAATAATGCTAATATAAAAATGAAAGCAGCTTAAAATCCTATTATGTAAGTAGCGATAGACAATTACATCTCAAGCATTAAAATAGAGAAACAGTCATTCTTTTATATTTTTTAATTGAGAATCAAGTTCTGAATAGTTTATCAAACTTGTAGTAACAAGTGTTATAACCTGGTGTTTATAATGTCTCTGTGCGGTGACTCGATCAATATATAGAAAAGAAAGGGGAGCAGCGGTCTATATAGAGTACTCAAAAAGATAACACTAGGGATATGGAAAAGATAACAAAAGGGAAATGTTATCACAATTACAATGCAGAATTGGAAGCAATAAAGTTGGCAGTAGAAAAACTGCTGAACAGTAATCTTAGCCCACAGCCTGTAGAGTTTATGACAGATGCAAGATCAGTGCTCCAGGCACTGCAATCCAGAAAGTTGCTACATCTGCAAACTTTATTGACTGAACTCTACAAACACCACAGGATTGCCCTGCAGTGGATCCCATCTCACTATGGAATACTAGGAAACTAGAGAGCAGATCAGCTTTCAAAAGACGGTGCAACAGGCACACAAGCAGATGCGCCGGTTACATAACATCATAAGATACAGATAATCAAATCAATCAAAAGATCAAATGCTCCAAATCAGGATGCCTTTCATTATATGAATAGATGGGAATAAGTTATCATTATACGCATTAGAACAGGACACAAATGACTCCACAGTCACGTGTCAACAAAATTCAAGATCGGTACCTCAACTACATGTACATGTGGACAGGCGCCCCACACAGCGGAACGCATATTTCAAGAATGCACTAAATATGGTAAACTGAGGAAAGTCCACCTATACCATTAATACAACACTACAGACAAGACTATATGCACCACTGCAAGACTGACAAAAGACGGTAACATTTATACAGGAAACGACATTGCAGTTATAGACAATACTTCAGGCGAACGAAAGATAGATATATAGATACAGAAGGTTTTCGAAAATATTAAGAGAAAAGTCTCAGAATGTCTTGAAGCCTGTACTGGATATTTTGAACACATGCTGTAAACACAGCTTCATCGCGTGAACAGCTTCTTTACCTAATACAAGCAAGCCAACAGCAGTAGTATCTAGATGAATAACACAAATTTTATATACAATTTCACGTGAATTCAAAAATATATTTACTGCATCGGACTTTATACAGCCTCGTTTTCTTATTTAAGACAGTAGTTGACTTTTTGTGTGAGCAAAGGAAGATAACTTTTAATTTTTGAGAGAAAAAATAAAAAATTAATATTTGCAACCACAAATTTAGGAAAGATAGATTTATTTTAATTTGAAACTTTAGAATTTTCAATTTTTTATTGGAATTTTCAAAGACCGTGCACATTTTATAAGAAAATAATTTTTTGGGAAACAATATGCATAGAAATAACACTTTTGATAATTTACAATTACAATATATCGACGTATAAAGAATTCTAAACTATTAATATAACAGGAGTTACTTCCCTTATAATAAAACAGATAACTTTTAATTTCTAAGCATATAAGTTTATATCAACATTTTCATCAACATTTCAACGGTAGAACACTTTTTTGCATTTAAGTTTGATATGTTTGAGCGAACCATGCCTGTAAATATTATGCAACATTTAAATACATATTCTTCAAAAAATTGTTATACTTATTAGCTGATAATCAACTGATTAAAGTTTCTAATCATTTTTATAGATCACAGGTCCAAAGAAGTTAATTTATAAAAATTAGTTGATGCCGTGTCATCACTTCATTGTAGAGTCTAGAAAAGATAATGTTAGAGAGAGAGAGGTATAAAAAAAAACTAGGAAAATACTATGCAGTTGAAATTTCAAAATTGTAGTAGAAAAAGGAAGAGGAGTTGGAGATAGACAATTGCACATAATTCATGTCACTGGAGAGGGGGAGTGGCAGTTTTAAAGTCTAACATTAAGACACAAATATATATATAAATATATAGAGTGACAGAGAGAGAGAGAGAGAAAGAGCGAAACAGAGAGATACAGTTACAAATATTAAACATTAAGATATAGATAGAAGAAAGAGAATGAGAGATAGACATTTTAAATTTCTAGATAGAGATTAAAATGTAGGAGTTAAAAGAGTTGAGAGAGTTTATATTTCTAGCATCAAAAGTTAACCTTTTGAAAATCTTAGAATGACCAGAGAAACAATTTAAAATACTAGCATGAAGATAAAAGCAGTTTAAAATCTTAGTATGAAAAGAGATACATTTAAAAGTCCTACCATTAAAAAAAACAGTTAATAATGCTAATATAAAAATGAAAGCAGCTTAAAATCCTATTATGTAAATAGCGATAGACAATTACATCTCAAGCATTAAAATAGAGAAACAGTCATTCTTTTATATTTTTTAATTGAGAATCAAGTTCTGAATAGTTTATCAAACTTGTAGTAACAAGTGTTATATAGGGTGTTTATAATGTCTCTGTGCGGTGACTCGATCAATATATAGAAAAGAAAGGGGAGCAGCGGTCTATATAGAGTACTCAAAAAGATAAAACTAGGGATATGGAAAAGATAACAACAGGAAATGTTATCACAATTACAATGCAGAATTGCAAGCAATAAAGTTGGCAGTAGAAAAAACTGCTGAACAGTAATCTTAGCCCACAGCCTGTAGAGTTTTTGACAGTGCAAGATCAGTGCTCCAGGCACTGCAATCCAGAAAGTTGCTACATCTGCAAACTTTATTGACAGAACTCTACAAACACCACAGGATTGCCCTGCAGTGGATCCCATCTCAAAATGGAATACCAGGAAACTAGAGAGCAGATCAGCTTTCAAAAGAAGGTGCAACAGGCACACAACCAGATGCGATGGTTACATAACATCATAAGATACAGATAATCAAATCAATCAGAAGATCAAATACTTCAAATCAGGATGCCTTACATTATATGAATAGATGGGAATAAGTTATCATTATACGCATTAGAACAGGACACAAATGACTCCACAGTCACGTGTCAACAAAATTCAAGATCGGTACCTCAACTACATGTACATGTGGACAGGCGCCCCACACAGCGGAACGCATATTTCAAGAATGCACTAAATATGGTAAACTGAGGAAAGTCCACCTATACCATTAATACAACACTATATACAAGACTATATGCACCACTGCAAGACTGACAAAAGACGGTAACATTTATACAGGAAACGACATTGCAGTTATAGACAATGCTTCAGGCGAACGAAAGATAGATATATAGATACAGAAGGTTTTCGAAAATATTAAGAGACAAGTCTCAGAATGTCTTGAAGCCTGTACTGGATATTTTTAACACATGCTGTAAACACAGCTTCATCGCGTGAACAGCTTCTTTACCTAATACAAGCAAGCCAACAGCAGTAGTATCTAGATGAATAACACAAATTTTATATACAATTTCACGTGAATTCAAAAATATATTTACTGCATCGGACTTTATACAGCCTCGTTTTCTTATTTAAGACAGTAGTTGACATTTTGTGTGAGCAAAGGAAGATAACTTTTAATTTTTGAGAGAAAAAATAAAAATTAATATTTGCAACCACAAATTTAGAAAAGATAGATTTATTTTAATTTGAAACTTTAGAATTTTCAATTTTTTATTGGAATTTTCAAAGACCGTGCACATTTTATGAGAAAATTATTTTTTGGGAAACAATATGCATAGAATAAAACTTTTGACAATTTACAATTACAATATATCGACGTATAAAGAATTCTTAACTATTAATATAACAGGAGTTACTTCCCTTATAATAAAATGGATAACTTTTAATTTCTAAGCATATAAGTTTATATCAACATTTTCATCAACATTTCAACGGTAGAACACTTTTTTGCATTTAAGTTTGATATGTTTGAGCGAACCATGCCTGTAAATATTATGCAACATTTAAATACATATTCTTCAAAAAATTGTTATACTTATTAGCTGATAATCAACTGATTAAAGTTTCTAATCATTTTTATAGATCACAGGTCCAAAGAAGTTAATTTATAAAAATTAGTTGATGCCGTGTCATCACTTCACTGTAGAGTCTAGAAAAGATAATGTTAGAGAGAGAGAGGTATAAAAAAAAACTAGGAAAATACTATGCAGTTGAAATTTCAAAATTGTAGTAGAAAAAGGAAGAGGAGTTGGAGATAGACAATTGCACATAATTCATGTCACTGGAGAGGGGGACTGGCAGTTTTAAAGTCTAACATTAAGACACAAATATATATATAAATATATAGAGTGACACAGAGAGAGAGAGAGAAAGAGCGAAACAGAGAGATACAGTTACAAATATTAAACATTAAGATATAGATAGAAGAAAGAGAATGAGAGATAGACATTTTAAATTTCTAGATAGAGATTAAAATGTAGGAGTTAAAAGAGTTGAGAGAGTTTATATTTCTAGCATCAAAAGTTAACCTTTTGAAAATCTTAGAATGACCAGAGAAACAATTTAAAATACTAGCATGAAGATAAAAGCAGTTTAAAATCTTAGTATGAAAAGAGATACATTTAAAAGTCCTACCATTAAAAAAAACAGTTAATAATGCTAATATAAAAATGAAAGCAGCTTAAAATCCTATTATGTAAATAGCGATAGACAATTACATCTCAAGCATTAAAATAGAGAAACAGTCATTCTTTTATATTTTTTAATTGTGAATCAAGTTCTGAATAGTTTATCAAACTTGTAGTAACAAGTGTTATATAGGGTGTTTATAATGTCTCTGTGCGGTGACTCGATCAATATATAGAAAAGAAAGGGGGAGCAGCGGTCTACATAGAGTACTCAAAAAGATAACACTAGGGATATGGAAAAGATAACAACAGGAAAGTTATCACAATTACAATGCAGAAATGGAAGCAATAAAGTTGCAGTAGAAAAACTGCTGAACAGTAATCTTAGCCCACAGCCTGTAGAGTTTTTGACAGATGCAAGATCAGTGCTCCATGTACTGCAATCCAGAAAGTTGCTACATCTGCAAACTTTATTGACTGAACTCTACAAACACCACAGGATTGCCCTGCAGTGGATCCCATCTCACTATGGAATACTAGGAAACTAGAGAGCAGATCAGCTTTCAAAAGACGGTGCAACAGGCACACAAGCAGATGCGATGGTTACATAACATCATAAGATACAGATAATCAAATCAATCAGAAGATCAAATGCTCCAAATCAGGATGCCTTTCATTATATGAATAGATGGGAATAAGTTATCATTATACGCATTAGAACAGGACACAAATGACTCCACAGTCACGTGTCAACAAAATTCAAGATCGGTACCTCAACTACATTTACATGTGGACAGGCGCCCCACACAGCGGAACGCATATTTCAAGAATGCACTGAATATGGTAAACTGAGGAAAGTCCACCTATACCAATAATACAACACTACAGACAAGACTATATGCACCACTGCAAGACTGACAAAAGACGGTAACATTTATACAGGAAACGACATTGCAGTTATAGACAATACTTCAGGCGAACGAAAGATAGATATATAGATACAGAAGGTTTTCGAAAATATTAAGAGACAAGTCTCAGAATGTCTTGAGCCTGCACTGGATATTTTGAAAACATGCTGTAAATACAGCTTCATCGTGTGAACAGCTTCTTTACCTAATACAAGCCAGCCAACAGCAGTAGTATCTAAATGAATAACACAAATTTTATATACAATTTCACGTGAATTCAAAAATATATTTACTGCATCGGACTTTATACAGCCTCGTTTTCTTATTTAAGACAGTAGTTGACTTTTTGTGTTAGCAAAGGAAGATAACTTTTAATTTTTGAGAGAAAAAATAAATAATTAATATTTGCAACCACAAATTTAGAAAGGTACATTTATTTTAATTTGAAACTTTAGAATTTTCAATTTTTTATTGGAATTTTCAAAGACCGTGCACATTTTATGAGAAAATTATTTTTTGGGAAACAATATGCATAGGAATAAAACTTTTGACAATTTACAATTACAATATATCGACGTATAAAGAATTCTTAACTATTAATATAACAGGAGTTACTTCCCTTATAATAAAATGGATAACTTTTAATTTCTTAAGCATATAAGTTTATATCAACATTTTCATCAACATTTCAACGGTAGAACACTTTTTTGCATTTAAGTTTGATATGTTTGAGCGAACCATGCCTGTAAATATTATGCAACATTTAAATACATATTCTTCAAAAAATTGTTATACTTATTAGCTGATAATCAACTGATTAAAGTTTCTAAACATTTTTATAGATCACAGGTCCAAAGAAGTTAATTTATAAAAATTAGTTGATGCCGTGTCATCACTTCACTGTAGAGTCTAGAAAAGATAATGTTAGAGAGAGAGAGGTATAAAAAAAAACTAGGAAAATACTATGCAGTTGAAATTTCAAAATTGTAGTAGAAAAAGGAAGAGGAGTTGGAGATAGACAATTGCACATAATTCATGTCACTGGAGAGGGGGAGTGGCAGTTTTAAAGTCTAACATTAAGACACAAATATATATATAAATATATAGAGTGACAGAGAGAGAGAGAGAGAAAGAGCGAAACAGAGAGATACAGTTATAAATATTAAACATTATGATATAGATAGAAGAAAGAGAATGAGAGATAGACATTTTAAATTTCTAGATAGAGATTAAAATGTAGGAGTTAAAAGAGTTGAGAGAGTTTATATTTCTAGCATCAAAAGTTAACCTTTTGAAAATCTTAGAATGACCAGAGAGACAATTTAAAATACTAGCATGAAGATAAAAGCAGTTTAAAATCTTAGTATGAAAAGAGATACATTTAAAAGTCCTACCATTAAAAAAAACAGTTAATAATGCTAATATAAAAATGAAAGCAGCTTAAAATCCTATTATGTAAATAGCGATAGACAATTACATCTCAAGCATTAAAATAGAGAAACAGTCATTCTTTTATATTTTTTAATTGAGAATCAAGTTCTGAATAGTTTATCAAACTTGTAGTAACAAGTGTATAACCTGGTGTTTATAATGTCTCTGTGCGGTGACTCGATCAATATATAGAAAAGAAAGGGGGAGCAGCGGTCTACATAGAGTACTCAAAAAGATAAAACTAGGGATATGGAAAAGATAACAACAGGGGAATGTTATCACAATTACAATGCAGAATTGGAAGCAATAAAGTTAGCAGTAGAAAAACTGCTGAACAGTAATCTTAGCCCACAGCCTGTAGAGTTTATGACAGATGCAAGATCAGTGCTCCAGGTACTGCAATCCAGAAAGTTGCTACATCTGCAAACTTTATTGACTGAACTCTACAAACACCACAGGATTGCCCTGCAGTGGATCCCATCTCACTATGGAATACTAGGAAACTAGAGAGCAGATCAGCTTTCAAAAGACGGTGCAACAGGCACACAAGCAGATGCGCCGGTTACATAACATCATAAGATACAGATAATCAAATCAATCAGAAGATCAAATGCTCCAAATCAGGATGCCTTTCATTATATGAATAGATGGGAATAAGTTATCATTATACGCATTAGAACAGGACACAAATGACTCCACAGTCACGTGTCAACAAAATTCAAGATCGGTACCTCAACTACATTTACATGTGGACAGGCGCCCCACACAGCGGAACGCATATTTCAAGAATGCACTGAATATGGTAAACTGAGGAAAGTCCACCTATACCATTAATACAACACTACAGACAAGACTATATGCACCACTGCAAGACTGACAAAAGACGGTAACATTTATACAGGAAACGACATTGCAGTTATAGACAATACTTCAGGCGAACGAAAGATAGATATATAGATACAGAAGGTTTTCGAAAATATTAAGAGACAAATCTCAGAATGTCTTGAGGCCTGCAGTGGATATTTTGAAAACATGCTGTAAATACAGCTTCATAGTGTGAACAGCTTCTTTACCTAATACAAGCCAGCCAACAGCAGTAGTATCTAAATGAATAACACAAATTTAATATACAATTTCACGTGAATTCAAAAATATATTTACTGCATCGGACTTTATACAGCCTCGTTTTCTTATTTAAGACAGTAGTTGACTTTTTGTGTTAGCAAAGGAAGATAACTTTTAATTTTTGAGAGAAAAAATAAATAATTAATATTTGCAACCACAAATTAAAGAAAGGTACATTTATTTTAATTTGAAACTTTAGAATTTTCAATTTTTTATTGGAATTTTCAAAGACCGTGCACATTTTATGAGAAAATTATTTTTTGGGAAACAATATGCATAGGAATAAAACTTTTGACAATTTACAATTACAATATATCGACGTATAAAGAATTCTTAACTATTAATATAACAGGAGTTACTTCCCTTATAATAAAACTGATAACTTTTAATTTCTTAAGCATATAAGTTTATATCAACATTTTCATCAACATTTCAACGGTAGAACACTTTTTTGCATTTAAGTTTGATATGTTTGAGCGAACCATGCCTGTAAATATTATGCAACATTTAAATACATATTCTTCAAAAAATTGTTATACTTATTAGCTGATAATCAACTGATTAAAGTTTCTAAACATTTTTATAGATCACAGGTCCAAAGAAGTTAATTTATAAAAATTAGTTGATGCCGTGTCATCACTTCATTGTAGAGTCTAGAAAAGATAATGTTAGAGAGAGAGAGGTATAAAAAAAACTAGGAAAATACTATGCAGTTGAAATTTCAAAATTGTAGTAGAAAAAGGAAGAGGAGTTGGAGATAGACAATTGCACATAATTCATGTCACTGGAGAGGGGGAGTGGCAGTTTTAAAGTCTAACATTAAGACACAAATATATATATAAATATATAGAGTGACAGAGAGAGAGAGAGAGAAAGAGCGAAACAGAGAGATACAGTTATAAATATTAAACATTATGATATAGATAGAAGAAAGAGAATGAGAGATAGACATTTTAAATTTCTAGATAGAGATTAAAATGTAGGAGTTAAAAGAGTTGAGAGAGTTTATATTTCTAGCATCAAAAGTTAACCTTTTGAAAATCTTAGAATGACCAGAGAGACAATTTAAAATACTAGCATGAAGATAAAAGCAGTTTAAAATCTTAGTATGAAAAGAGATACATTTAAAAGTCCTACCATTAAAAAAAACAGTTAATAATGCTAATATAAAAATGAAAGCAGCTTAAAATCCTATTATGTAAATAGCGATAGACAATTACATCTCAAGCATTAAAATAGAGAAACAGTCATTCTTTTATATTTTTTAATTGAGAATCAAGTTCTGAATAGTTTATCAAACTTGTAGTAACAAGTGTTATAACCTGGTGTTTATAATGTCTCTGTGCGGTGACTCGATCAATATATAGAAAAGAAAGGGGGAGCAGCGGTCTACATAGAGTACTCAAAAAGATAAAACTAGGGATATGGAAAAGATAACAACAGGGAAATGTTATCACAATTACAATGCAGAATTGGAAGCAATAAAGTTGGCAGTAGAAAAACTGCTGAACAGTAATCTTAGCCCACAGCCTGTAGAGTTTATGACAGATGCAAGATCAGTGCTCCAGGCACTGCAATCCAGAAAGTTGCTACATCTGCAAACTTTATTGACTGAACTCTACAAACACCACAGGATTGCCCTGCAGTGGATCCCATCTCACTATGGAATACTAGGAAACTAGAGAGCAGATCAGCTTTCAAAAGACGGTGCAACAGGCACACAAGCAGATGCGCCGGTTACATAACATCATAAGATACAGATAATCAAATCAATCAGAAGATCAAATGCTTCAAATCAGGATGCCTTTCATTATATGAATAGATGGGAATAAGTTATCATTATACGCATTAGAACAGGACACAAATGACTCCACAGTCACGTGTCAACAAAATTCAAGATCGGTACCTCAACTACATTTACATGTGGACAGGCGCCCCACACAGCGGAACGCATATTTCAAGAATGCACTGAATATGGTAAACTGAGGAAAGTCCACCTATACCATTAATACAACACTACAGACAAGACTATATGCACCACTGCAAGACTGACAAAAGACGGTAACATTTATACATGAAACGACATTGCAGTTATAGACAATACTTCAGGCGAACGAAAGATAGATATATAGATACAGAAGGTTTTCGAAAATATTAAGAGACAAATCTCAGAATGTCTTGAGGCCTGCAGTGGATATTTTGAAAACATGCTGTAAATACAGCTTCATAGTGTGAACAGCTTCTTTACCTAATACAAGCCAGCCAACAGCAGTAGTATCTAAATGAATAACACAAATTTAATATACAATTTCACGTGAATTCAAAAATATATTTACTGCATCGGACTTTATACAGCCTCGTTTTCTTATTTAAGACAGTAGTTGACTTTTTGTGTTAGCAAAGGAAGATAACTTTTAATTTTTGAGAGAAAAAATAAATAATTAATATTTGCAACCACAAATTAAAGAAAGATACATTTATTTTAATTTGAAACTTTAGAATTTTCAATTTTTTATTGGAATTTTCAAAGACCGTGCACATTTTATGAGAAAATTATTTTTTGGGAAACAATATGCATAGGAATAAAACTTTTGACAATTTACAATTACAATATATCGACGTATAAAGAATTCTTAACTATTAATATAACAGGAGTTACTTCCCTTATAATAAAACTGATAACTTTTAATTTCTTAAGCATATAAGTTTATATCAACATTTTCATCAACATTTCAACGGTAGAACACTTTTTTGCATTTAAGTTTGATATGTTTGAGCGAACCATGCCTGTAAATATTATGCAACATTTAAATACATATTCTTCAAAAAATTGTTATACTTATTAGCTGATAATCAACTGATTAAAGTTTCTAAACATTTTTATAGATCACAGGTCCAAAGAAGTTAATTTATAAAAATTAGTTGATGCCGTGTCATCACTTCATTGTAGAGTCTAGAAAAGATAATGTTAGAGAGAGAGAGGTATAAAAAAAAACTAGGAAAATACTATGCAGTTGAAATTTCAAAATTGTAGTAGAAAAAGGAAGAGGAGTTGGAGATAGACAATTGCACATAATTCATGTCACTGGAGAGGGGGAGTGGCAGTTTTAAAGTCTAACATTAAGACACAAATATATATATAAATATATAGAGTGACAGAGAGAGAGAGAGAGAAAGAGCGAAACAGAGAGATACAGTTATAAATATTAAACATTATGATATAGATAGAAGAAAGAGAATGAGAGATAGACATTTTAAATTTCTAGATAGAGATTAAAATGTAGGAGTTAAAAGAGTTGAGAGAGTTTATATTTCTAGCATCAAAAGTTAACCTTTTGAAAATCTTAGAATGACCAGAGAGACAATTTAAAATACTAGCATGAAGATAAAAGCAGTTTAAAATCTTAGTATGAAAAGAGATACATTTAAAAGTCCTACCATTAAAAAAAACAGTTAATAATGCTAATATAAAAATGAAAGCAGCTTAAAATCCTATTATGTAAATAGCGATAGACAATTACATCTCAAGCATTAAAATAGAGAAACAGTCATTCTTTTATATTTTTTAATTGAGAATCAAGTTCTGAATAGTTTATCAAACTTGTAGTAACAAGTGTTATAACCTGGTGTTTATAATGTCTCTGTGCGGTGACTCGATCAATATATAGAAAAGAAAGGGGGAGCAGCGGTCTACATAGAGTACTCAAAAAGATAAAACTAGGGATATGGAAAAGATAACAACAGGGAATGTTATCACAATTACAATGCAGAATTGGAAGCAATAAAGTTGGCAGTAGAAAAACTGCTGAACAGTAATCTTAGCCCACAGCCTGTAGAGTTTATGACAGATGCAAGATCAGTGCTCCAGGCACTGCAATCCAGAAAGTTGCTACATCTGCAAACTTTATTGACTGAACTCTACAAACACCACAGGATTGCCCTGCAGTGGATCCCATCTCACTATGGAATACTAGGAAACTAGAGAGCAGATCAGCTTTCAAAAGACGGTGCAACAGGCACACAAGCAGATGCGCCGGTTACATAACATCATAAGATACAGATAATCAAATCAATCAGAAGATCAAATGCTTCAAATCAGGATGCCTTTCATTATATGAATAGATGGGAATAAGTTATCATTATACGCATTAGAACAGGACACAAATGACTCCACAGTCACGTGTCAACAAAATTCAAGATCGGTACCTCAACTACATTTACATGTGGACAGGCGCCCCACACAGCGGAACGCATATTTCAAGAATGCACTGAATATGGTAAACTGAGGAAAGTCCACCTATACCATTAATACAACACTACAGACAAGACTATATGCACCACTGCAAGACTGACAAAAGACGGTAACATTTATACATGAAACGACATTGCAGTTATAGACAATACTTCAGGCGAACGAAAGATAGATATATAGATACAGAAGGTTTTCGAAAATATTAAGAGACAAATCTCAGAATGTCTTGAGGCCTGCAGTGGATATTTTGAAAACATGCTGTAAATACAGCTTCATAGTGTGAACAGCTTCTTTACCTAATACAAGCCAGCCAACAGCAGTAGTATCTAAATGAATAACACAAATTTAATATACAATTTCACGTGAATTCAAAAATATATTTACTGCATCGGACTTTATACAGCCTCGTTTTCTTATTTAAGACAGTAGTTGACTTTTTGTGTTAGCAAAGGAAGATAACTTTTAATTTTTGAGAGAAAAAATAAATAATTAATATTTGCAACCACAAATTAAAGAAAGGTACATTTATTTTAATTTGAAACTTTAGAATTTTCAATTTTTTATTGGAATTTTCAAAGACCGTGCACATTTTATGAGAAAATTATTTTTTGGGAAACAATATGCATAGGAATAAAACTTTTGACAATTTACAATTACAATATATCGACGTATAAAGAATTCTTAACTATTAATATAACAGGAGTTACTTCCCTTATAATAAAACTGATAACTTTTAATTTCTTAAGCATATAAGTTTATATCAACATTTTCATCAACATTTCAACGGTAGAACACTTTTTTGCATTTAAGTTTGATATGTTTGAGCGAACCATGCCTGTAAATATTATGCAACATTTAAATACATATTCTTCAAAAAATTGTTATACTTATTAGCTGATAATCAACTGATTAAAGTTTCTAAACATTTTTATAGATCACAGGTCCAAAGAAGTTAATTTATAAAAATTAGTTGATGCCGTGTCATCACTTCATTGTAGAGTCTAGAAAAGATAATGTTAGAGAGAGAGAGGTATAAAAAAAAACTAGGAAAATACTATGCAGTTGAAATTTCAAAATTGTAGTAGAAAAAGGAAGAGGAGTTGGAGATAGACAATTGCACATAATTCATGTCACTGGAGAGGGGGAGTGGCAGTTTTAAAGTCTAACATTAAGACACAAATATATATATAAATATATAGAGTGACAGAGAGAGAGAGAGAGAAAGAGCGAAACAGAGAGATACAGTTATAAATATTAAACATTATGATATAGATAGAAGAAAGAGAATGAGAGATAGACATTTTAAATTTCTAGATAGAGATTAAAATGTAGGAGTTAAAAGAGTTGAGAGAGTTTATATTTCTAGCATCAAAAGTTAACCTTTTGAAAATCTTAGAATGACCAGAGAGACAATTTAAAATACTAGCATGAAGATAAAAGCAGTTTAAAATCTTAGTATGAAAAGAGATACATTTAAAAGTCCTACCATTAAAAAAAAACAGTTAATAATGCTAATATAAAAATGAAAGCAGCTTAAAATCCTATTATGTAAATAGCGATAGACAATTACATCTCAAGCATTAAAATAGAGAAACAGTCATTCTTTTATATTTTTTAATTGAGAATCAAGTTCTGAATAGTTTATCAAACTTGTAGTAACAAGTGTTATAACCTGGTGTTTATAATGTCTCTGTGCGGTGACTCGATCAATATATAGAAAAGAAAGGGGAGCAGCGGTCTACATAGAGTACTCAAAAAGATAAAACTAGGGATATGGAAAAGATAACAACAGGGAAATGTTATCACAATTACAATGCAGAATTGGAAGCAATAAAGTTGGCAGTAGAAAAACTGCTGAACAGTAATCTTAGCCCACAGCCTGTAGAGTTTATGACAGATGCAAGATCAGTGCTCCAGGCACTGCAATCCAGAAAGTTGCTACATCTGCAAACTTTATTGACTGAACTCTACAAACACCACAGGATTGCCCTGCAGTGGATCCCATCTCACTATGGAATACTAGGAAACTAGAGAGCAGATCAGCTTTCAAAAGACGGTGCAACAGGCACACAAGCAGATGCGCCGGTTACATAACATCATAAGATACAGATAATCAAATCAATCAGAAGATCAAATGCTTCAAATCAGGATGCCTTTCATTATATGAATAGATGGGAATAAGTTATCATTATACGCATTAGAACAGGACACAAATGACTCCACAGTCACGTGTCAACAAAATTCAAGATCGGTACCTCAACTACATTTACATGTGGACAGGCGCCCCACACAGCGGAACGCATATTTCAAGAATGCACTGAATATGGTAAACTGAGGAAAGTCCACCTATACCATTAATACAACACTACAGACAAGACTATATGCACCACTGCAAGACTGACAAAAGACGGTAACATTTATACAGGAAACGACATTGCAGTTATAGACAATACTTCAGGCGAACGAAAGATAGATATATAGATACAGAAGGTTTTCGAAAATATTAAGAGACAAATCTCAGAATGTCTTGAGGCCTGCAGTGGATATTTTGAAAACATGCTGTAAATACAGCTTCATAGTGTGAACAGCTTCTTTACCTAATACAAGCCAGCCAACAGCAGTAGTATCTAAATGAATAACACAAATTTTATATACAATTTCACGTGAATTCAAAATATATTTACTGCATCGGACTTTATACAGCCTCGTTTTCTTATTTAAGACAGTAGTTGACTTTTTGTGTTAGCAAAGGAAGATAACTTTTAATTTTGAGAGAAAAAATAAATAATTAATATTTGCAACCACAAATTAAGGAAAGATAGATTTATTTTAATTTGAAACTTTAGAATTTTCAATTTTTTATTGGAATTTTCAAAGACCGTGCACATTTTATGAGAAAATTATTTTTTGGGAAACAATATGCATAGGAATAAAACTTTTGACAATTTACAATTACAATATATCGACGTATAAAGAATTCTTAACTATTAATATAACAGGAGTTACTTCCCTTATAATAAAACTGATAACTTTTAATTTCTTAAGCATATAAGTTTATATCAACATTTTCATCAACATTTCAACGGTAGAACACTTTTTTGCATTTAAGTTTGATATGTTTGAGCGAACCATGCCTGTAAATATTATGCAACATTTAAATACATATTCTTCAAAAAATTGTTATACTTATTAGCTGATAATCAACTGATTAAAGTTTCTAAACATTTTTATAGATCACAGGTCCAAAGAAGTTAATTTATAAAAATTAGTTGATGCCGTGTCATCACTTCATTGTAGAGTCTAGAAAAGATAATGTTAGAGAGAGAGAGGTATAAAAAAACTAGGAAAATACTATGCAGTTGAAATTTCAAAATTGTAGTAGAAAAAGGAAGAGGAGTTGGAGATAGACAATTGCACATAATTCATGTCACTGGAGAGGGGGAGTGGCAGTTTTAAAGTCTAACATTAAGACACAAATATATATATAAATATATAGAGTGACAGAGAGAGAGAGAGAGAAAGAGCGAAACAGAGAGATACAGTTATAAATATTAAACATTATGATATAGATAGAAGAAAGAGAATGAGAGATAGACATTTTAAATTTCTAGATAGAGATTAAAATGTAGGAGTTAAAAGAGTTGAGAGAGTTTATATTTCTAGCATCAAAAGTTAACCTTTTGAAAATCTTAGAATGACCAGAGAGACAATTTAAAATACTAGCATGAAGATAAAAGCAGTTTAAAATCTTAGTATGAAAAGAGATACATTTAAAAGTCCTACCATTAAAAAAAAACAGTTAATAATGCTAATATGAAAATGAAAGCAGCTTAAAATCCGGTTATGTAAATAGCGATAGACAATTACATCTCAAGCATTAAAATAGAGAAACAGTCATTCTTTTATATTTTTTAATTGAGAATCAAGTTCTGAATAGTTTATCAAACTTGTAGTAACAAGTGTTATAACCTGGTGTTTATAATGTCTCTGTGCGGTGACTCGATCAATATATAGAAAAGAAAGGGGGAGCAGCGGTCTACATAGAGTACTCAAAAAGATAACACTAGGGATATGGAAAAGATAACAACAGGGAAATGTTATCACAATTACAATGCAGAATTGGAAGCAATAAAGTTGGCAGTAGAAAAACTGCTGAACAGTAATCTTAGCCCACAGCCTGTAGAGTTTATGACAGATGCAAGATCAGTGCTCAAGCACTGGAATCCAGAAAGTTGCTATATCTGCAAACTTTATTGACTGAACTCTACAAACACCACAGGATTGCCCTGCAGTGGATCCCATCTCACTATGGAATACTAGGAAACTAGAGAGCAGATCAGCTTTCAAAAGACGGTGCAACAGGCACACAAGCAGATGCGCCGGTTACATAACATCATAAAATACAGATAATCAAATCAATCAGAAGATCAAATGCTCCAAATCAGGATGCCTTTCATTATATGAATAGATGGGAATAAGTTATCATTATACGCATTAGAACAGGACACAAATGACTCCACAGTCACGTGTCAACAAAATTCAAGATCGGTACCTCAACTACATTTACATGTGGACAGGCGCCCCACACAGCGGAACGCATATTTCAAGAATGCACTGAATATGGTAAACTGATGAAAGTCCACCTATATCATTAATACAACACTACAGACAAGACTATATGCACCACTGCAAGACTGACAAAAGACGGTAACATTTATACATGAAACGACATTGCAGTTATAGACAATACTTCAGGCGAACGAAAGATAGATATATAGATACAGGGTACAAATAATAATACATAAATATTATTATATGGGGAACTTCCGAGGCGATAATAGGGAATAATAGAACAAAGAAGTATGTGTTAGCACTCGGAAAAATTGACAGACAAACAACAATAGAAAAAAACGAAGAACAATATATGGTCCGAAGTGGGATCGAACCCGTACTCAGTGGCACCGCGCCTTGCCACGAGAAGCCGAACGCTTGGTACACTGCCACGCAGCCAACTAAAAAATTGGCTATTGCAGTAGTGTCTTCCACGAAAGGCGATCTCAATGACTATAGCATAGGGTAACGATCACAGACCGGAAATAAATTGTATATTTGTACTTTCCTATTAATGCAAGTATCTCCCAGTAGGGCTGAATACTTGTGTTGTAGACAAACATTTATTGGACGAAACAGCACGAATAGTAGTTCCCAGTGGTTATATACTGGGTACAAATAATAATACATAAATATTATTATATGGGGAACTTCCGAGGCGATAATAGGGAATAATAGAACAAAGAAGTATGTGTTAGCACTCGGAAAAATTGACAGACAAACAACAATAGAAAAAAACGAAGAACAATATATGGTCCGAAGTGGGATCGAACCCGTACTCAGTGGCACCGCGCCTTGCCACGAGAAGCCGAACGCTTGGTACACTGCCACGCAGCCAACTAAAAAATTGGCTATTGCAGTAGTGTCTTCCACGAAAGGCGATCTCAATGACTATAGCATAGGGTAACGATCACAGACCGGAAATAAATTGTATATTTGTACTTTCCTATTAATGCAAGTATCTCCCAGTAGGGCTGAATACTTGTGTTGTAGACAAACATTTATTGGACGAAACAGCACGAATAGTAGTTCCCAGTGGTTATATACTGGGTACAAATAATAATACATAAATATTATTATATGGGGAACTTCCGAGGCGATAATAGGGAATAATAGAACAAAGAAGTATGTGTTAGCACTCGGAAAAATTGACAGACAAACAACAATAGAAAAAAACGAAGAACAATATATGGTCCGAAGTGGGATCGAACCCGTACTCAGTGGCACCGCGCCTTGCCACGAGAAGCCGAACGCTTGGTACACTGCCACGCAGCCAACTAAAAAATTGGCTATTGCAGTAGTGTCTTCCACGAAAGGCGATCTCAATGACTATAGCATAGGGTAACGATCACAGACCGGAAATAAATTGTATATTTGTACTTTCCTATTAATGCAAGTATCTCCCAGTAGGGCTGAATACTTGTGTTGTAGACAAACATTTATTGGACGAAACAGCACGAATAGTAGTTCCCAGTGGTTATATACTGGGTACAAATAATAATACATAAATATTATTATATGGGGAACTTCCGAGGCGATAATAGGGAATAATAGAACAAAGAAGTATGTGTTAGCACTCGGAAAAATTGACAGACAAACAACAATAGAAAAAAACGAAGAACAATATATGGTCCGAAGTGGGATCGAACCCGTACTCAGTGGCACCGCGCCTTGCCACGAGAAGCCGAACGCTTGGTACACTGCCACGCAGTATTATATTCCCCATATAATAATATTTATGTATTATTATTTGTACCCAGTATATAACCACTGGGAACTACTATTCGTGCTGTTTCGTCCAATAAATGTTTGTCTACAACACAAGTATTCAGCCCTACTGGGAGATACTTGCATTAATAGGAAAGTACAAATATACAATTTATTTCCGGTCTGTGATCGTTACCCTATGCTATAGTCATTGAGATCGCCTTTCGTGGAAGACACTACTGCAATAGCCAATTTTTTAGTTGGCTGCGTGGCAGTGTACCAAGCGTTCGGCTTCTCGTGGCAAGGCGCGGTGACACTGAGTACGGGTTCGATCCCACTTCGGACCATATATTGTTCTTCGTTTTTTTCTATTGTTGTTTGTCTGTCAATTTTTCCGAGTGCTAACACATACTTCTTTGTTCTATTATCCCATATATCCCATATATAGATACAGAAGGTTTTCGAAAATATTAAGAGACAAATCTCAGAATGTCTTGAGGCCTGCAGTGGATATTTTGAAAACATGCTGTAAATACAGCTTCATAGTGTGAACAGCTTCTTTACCTAATACAAGCCAGCCAACAGCAGTAGTATCTAAATGAATAACACAAATTTTGTATACAATTTCACGTAAATGAAAAAAATATGTTCACTGCATCGGACTTTATGCAGCCGCGATTTCTTATTTGACAGAAGTTGACTTCTTCTGTGAGCAAAGGAAGATAACTTTTAATTTTTGAGAGAAAAAATAAATAATTAATATTTGCACCACAAATTAAGGAATTGTACATTTATTTTAATTTGAAACTTTAGAAGTTGCAATTTTGTATAGACATTTTCAAAGACCGTGCACATTTTATGAGAAAATTATTTCTGGGAAACAATATGCATAAAAATAAAACTTTTGACAATTTACAATTACAATATATCGACGTACAAAGAAATTTTAACTATCATAATAACCGGAGTTACTTCCCTTATAATAAAACTGATAACTTTTAATTTCTTAAGCATATAAGTTAAGTTTATATCAACATTTTCATCAACAATTCAACGGTAGAACACTTTTTTTGCATTTAAGTATGATATGTTTGAGCGAACCATGCCTGTAAATATTATGCAACATTTAAATACATATTCTTCAAAGAATTATTATATTTCTTAGCTGATAATCAACTGTTTAAAATTTCTAAACATTTTTATAGATCACAGGTCCAAAGAAGTTAATTTATAAAAATTAACTGATGACGTCGCATCACTTCACTGTAGAGTCTAGAAAAGATAATGTTAGAGAGAGAGAGGGGTATACAAAAAAACTAGGAAAATACTATGCTGTGGAAATTTCAAAATTGTAGTAGAAAAATAGAGAGGAGTTGCAGATAGAAAATTGCACATAATTCATGTCACTGGAGAGGGAGAGTGGCAGTTTAAGTTTAAAAGTCTAACATTGAGAGAGAGAGAGAGAGAGAGAGAGAGAAGGCGAAAAATAGAGTTGCAGTTATATATATTAAACATTAAGATATAGATAAAAGAAAGAGAATGAGAGATTGACATTTTAAATTTCTAGTATTAATAGACAGAGATTAAAATGTATGAGTTGAGAGAGTTTATATTTCTAGAATCAAAAGTTAACCTTTTGAAAATCCTAGAATGACCAGAGAGACAATTTAAAATACTAGTATGAAGATAAAAGCAGTTTAAAATCTTAGTATGTAAAGAGAAACATTTAAAAGTCCTACTATTAAGAAAGAAGCAGACAATAATGATAATATGAAAATGAAAGCAGCTTAAAATCCTGTTCACATTCACAAATACGAGACAAATTAATGCAGTGCACAAGGAAACTACCAGAACTTTACGCAGAACTCACACTAGCTGAGAAAACAGACGCAGTACAAGAAGTGCAGAAGTACAAATCTCCGGCGCCTGACGGCCTCACAATATATTTCTTGCAACAATTCTTTTCTCTCTTAGGCTCTATTCTTCTCAGAATGTACACAGTCATTCACAAAGAAATAACTTACTCCAAGCATAAACATTTCTTACATAACTTTGCTCCGGAAAGACAACACAAGCATGTAGCTTCTTAAAAACTACACCCCCATTTCCCTACTTAACACAGACTACCCCCATTTCCCTACTTAACACAGACTACAACATTCTAACAAAAGCATTAACAAACTCAAACCTTTCATGACAACACTCTTTCATAAAGGCCAACAATGTAATGTACAAGAGAGAAACGTCCACCAGCACACACACTTTATACGTGGCATTATAAAGTACACTCATGACAAAGACAGCCAGTCTTCCATCCTATCTCTCGACCAAGAAAAAGTCTTCTAGAGAAGCTCATTCCTAACCCCACAAAACACTACTGAACAACAACATAGGAGGACGCTTCATACAGTGGATACACATCTTTTATTCTAGACCTAAAAGTAAAGTTCTAGTGAACCATTCATTCACAGAGATATTCAGGCTAACTAGATCGGTTCGACAGGGGTGTTCCCTCTCTCTTCTACTTTACGCGCTGACCATAGAACCGTTCCTTGAGAGTATCAGACGAGACAGTTCCATAAAGGGCACACTCTTGTCAGGGAAAGAAGAGCAGAAATTGTTAGCGTATGCTGACGTCACTGTCTTCTTTCCATCAAACACTAGATCAATAGACAGCATCCTCAATACATTCACAGAATTTGGACAATTAAAAAAAAAAAAGAATAAGATAAAAATGGTATGGCAACACTCAGGTCTGGAGTACAGGATGTTGATGCATCGTCGAAAGTTGTCTCCCATATTGCAGTTGTGCAGCGTTTTCTGTAAGTAGGAGTGTACGATGATGCCCTGTCAAAAGCCATTTCCTGGTCCAAGGACAGAATCGATGAAGGTATGTTTCTTGTATGTGTGTAGGTGATGATGTATCGTATGAAGTGGTTGTTTTTATTTTAGCCTTGGATGCTGCATTGCTGGTCTTCGGGGACAAGTGAGAATATGAACGGCTTTAGCTTATTCGTCAAGGACTTTGTCAGCATTTTATAGTCTACGTTGAGCAACGATATCGGTTTGTAGTTTGTTACTTGTGTCTTATCTATATTGTTCTTCAGGAGTAAGGAGATGTATGACACGCTGATCCTCGGAGGTAGATGTCCTTTGTGGAAGGAATCCTTAACAACTTTCAGCAGGAGTGTTCCTATGAAGGGGGGAAAATGTTTATAGAACTCAGCAATGAGTCTGTCTGTTCCAGGCGTTTTATCCTTATGCGAGATTTTGGAGAATTATCTTTCTTTTATATTTCTTACAACATTCGTTTTTTCTTCTCTCGTATACATAAGTTAAGGGTGAACACTACATTTGTTTTAAAAATTCTGAGGTTTGTTTTTGTGCTGAGTAATTTTGATTTCCATTTCTCGAAAGCATTGCTGCCTTTACTCTTCCGATTCTAAAGTATGTATTTGTGTCTTCTTCTTGATCTATGCAGCTTCTGATTTATATCTAGTGATTTATTTCATTAAATGCTATTTCTTTCAGGTTCATTTTTTTCTACATTTATTTAATTTTAGTGGTTGATTACAAATCATATTATGTAAGTCTTTAGTACGAACTGGAGTCACCGAAGCCAGGGCATTCCCATATCTGCTCCGCCGCCCGTTCCAGCAACCATAGAAATGTTCATCCACTGATGGTTCATCGTGTTGGGTTCCTTCATGCTTTCGTTATTCATGACGCCTTGTTCCACCATTCTTTTGATCCATGGGTTATCCTCAGCTTTCTTGTAGCCATCCTGTGACAGGTGTTCTTTTAAAGCCATCATTATGTGAGATATGTCAATTTTCTAATATTTCTTGCATAATTGCAGACCCCACCAACTTCTCGGTTATTTCATTGCCACGAACATCCGAGTGTCCAGGGCAGTATATCCAAGCTTGGTTGCCAACAGGAGATATGTGGAATAGGTGCACCCACTGCCTGTGGAGTGTGTTCTTGTCAATCTGACGAAACATCCTTAGTCAGTCAAATCAATCACGAAGACCACATATGTTGTTTGTCTCTTAACCAGCTAAGTGATAGTTCCCGTCAAGCCACAATCTCCATAAATTTGCTGGAGGTTTTGTGGGCTTCTGCACCTTTATCCATCCTCTTTCCATTAGATTACACAACAAAATGCCAACCACTCTGAACATCTCTTGTGACCAAGCCATCAGTGTAGATGATCAGGTATCAAACTTGGGAGTGAAGCAGCAGAAAATATTCGGCAAACAATTGATAATATGACATTTGTTTTTTCTTACACTGTTTTCACATAACTACAGATAAGAATTATTGTGTCTACAAAGTCAAGATCCTCTATATGAGACTAGTAACTATTCAATGCCTTTGGAACCTGTAAAGCATCACTGCTGTATGAAGTCGATGGCAGTTCCATAAAACAAGGGAGATGAAGTATACTCTTGCTTCAACCCTTTCTGAAACCATTCACTAAGTCCTGCCTCTGAGTGAACAGTACAAGAGAAAGTATCTCACAGATCTTTGCTGACGTTTGATATGGATTGTGTTTTAACTAACATGAATTCTCCTTCGTCAAAGTTTTAGTTGCAAGCACTGTATTAATGGTCTTAAATTTACGATTAAAGTTTAGTTTGAGGTAATGTATTAACTGTCTTAAATTTACAATGATTAAAGTTTAGTTTGCGGTAATGTATTAACTGTCTTAAATTTATGATTAAAGATTAGTTTGAGGTAATGTATTAACGTTGTTAAATTTTCAAAAATTACAAAGTTTAGTTTGAAGTACTGTATTAGTGGTTCTTATATTTCCAAAGATTAAAGTTTAGTTTGAAGTACTGCATTAATGGTCTTACATTTTCAAAGATTAAAGTTTAGTTTGAAGTACTGTATTAATGGTTCTTAATTTTCCAAAGATTAAATTTTAGTTTGAAGTACTGTATTAATGGTCTTAAATTTTCAAAGATTAAAAATTTTAGTTTGAAGTACTGTATTAATGGTCTTAAATTTTCAAAGATTAAAGTTTAGATGAAGTACTGCATTAATGGTCTTACATTTCCAAAGATTAAAGTTTAGTTTGATGTACTCTATGACTGTTTTACATTTCCAAAGGTTAAAGTTTAAGTTACAAATACTGTATTAAATATATTAAATTTTCCTCCATTAAAATTTAGCTTTTCAAACGCTGTAATAAATGTCTTACATTTGAATTAGCACGAGTTTTGTTGCAAGTACTCTATTAATTTAACTATCTCAAACATAGTCCTATATTTAAGGTAGACATATTGGAGAGAAAGATCACAACATGTGAAATGCCACAACCATTACTGGTTACAGTAAAACACAGAATAAGAAATGGTGAAATTCAGGTGAACTGTTGAAATCACAACTAGCACTAAATGCATAGAGACACAAGCAAATTTTGGATTATATGCATTAGATCACTGAGCCAGTAACTTGCTGTGTACCTGCAAGAGTCGATAGACTGGTTTCAAGGCTCAAGGAAGACCAAAAGTCATACAGATAGACAATGTCACTGAAAACCTAGCAGCAGTAAAAGTTAATAACTGTCAAATACAATACACTTAGACTCGGGACAAAAATATTGCAGCTCCTCACAATTCTTGGTGGTGCATGTGCATAAGTCAGGAAGTAATCTTTTATTTTAAGAAAATGTATTTTTGCATAAGGTTATGCCAGCCTTTACTAAAAGCTTTATTGTTCCAGCTGAAGAATTTCTTGGCTGAAATGTTCTACTTTTGTTTTGTTTCTCACCTACGTAAAGCTATTACCATACCACTTTTGTTTTGTTTCTCACCTGCGTAAAGCTATTACCATACCAGTTTTGTTTTATTTCTCACCTACATAAAGCTATTACCATACCACTTTTGTTTTGTTTCTCACCTACGTAAAGCTATTACCATACCACTTTTGTTTTGTTTCTCACCTATGTAAAGCTATTACCATACCACTTTTGGTATGTTTCTCACCTACGTAAAGCTATTACCATACCACTTTTGGTTTGTTTCTCACCTACATAAAGCTATTACCATACCACTTTTGTTTTGTTTCTCACCTACATAAAGCTATTACCATACCACTTTTGGTTTGTTTCTCACCTACGTAAAGCTATTACCATACCACTTTTTACTTTTTTTTTTTAAATTCTCATTATTATAATCAGCTTTCCAGCAGCTCCACATTTCTTGATGCATCTTGATGCCTTTACCCAGTAACTAGTCTAATCTGGACAAATGGTTAGGAAAGACAATCCAGTACTGAAAAATGAAGCGTTGGAGTGTTGGGCCAAAAGTGCAAATATCAGAATTTTACTCCAAACCAGAACATAACACAACCACACTCACTTAACTTTCTTTTAGGAGTGGATGTAGATGAGGCATACTCTTTTAGTCATCACATGAACACAAGCATTACCAACATTGAGGAGTGGAGTAAAGGGGTGTCACTCTCTTGGTCACATCATCTTCTTTATGCCATTACTTCCCTCACTACAGGTCACATATTTATTTTATTCAGCTGAGATGACTGATGAACCCAATCTCAAACCCTGGGCTCTTTGTGTAAAAAGAGCCAATTTCACCTTTTAACAAGTAGACCTACTTTGCACCTGATATATATGCTTTTGTGTAATAAAGAAATAAATTAACAATAGTTAAAACAAATTAATGAAACAGATTCTTTATTTCTGAGAGCATTAGTAACAATACAGAACATCACATCTTACAAGAGTGCTAACTGGTTGTCAGATGTCAGTAACAAATAATTGTTTTTGTTAAATTATATATTTGCACTTGATAAAAATACACGGATGTTGTTACTTCTCAAAATTAAATATGTCTAAAAGTTTTGATAACCTTTTACAAAATTCATTGAAAAAAATTGCATAGGATGACAAATAAATAAAATATATAATGTGACATCATAATAGCATGAAGGAAGCTATTCAACAATAAAGTTCATGAACAAGAATTGTGGGCCTCATTGATTGCCCATGTCAAGGCATGAACAATGAATTGAACAAAATCAAATATACAGAACAGCTTCACTGGGTATTAAAGTACTTTATATTTTAAATTGCACAGCTGCTAGTTGCTATATCAAAGTGGTATTTTGGTTCTAATCTTTGAAATTTAACAGCATTTATGTATGAAGATGTCCTGATACTAGTACATTCTCCTTATTCTTATAAAAGATATTTTATGTGAGTGGTTTCAATTTGTTACACCACATACAAAATGTAAAATGTTTTGCTAATGTAAATATTTGTGTGTGAATGATAATTTAAGAGTTAATGCTTGTAACAAAAAGATCAAAGAATGGTAAATATGAGAGTTTTGGGGGATGCAATGTTCAATTTGTAATGACAAAAGTATTTATATTTTAAGATATGACTTCTTCATCATTTTGAATGTATAACAGAAGAAATGTATTGTAACTTCTAGCAAAGACACAAATGAGCAAATCAACTAAAGTGTCAGTGATAAACAACTGTCTATGATGTTGAATATTCTTTCATGAAAAATTCTAGTAGTTTTTAATAAGTTTGTGAATGGTAAAGTTGTGGGATGACATTAATGGCTGTTACAAATTTATTCAATAATTTAACAAATTGTCTTTTCTAAAAACAAAGATATATTTTGAATAAGTGGGTAAAAATGTAATTTACAAATAAATAGAATAAAACAATCCTTAAAAGTGTAACCACAAAATATGCCAACTGTTACAAAATATCAAAGTTGTCACAAAATATTAAAGTTGTAACAAAATATCTCAGTTGTCACAAAATATCCCAGCTGTCACAAAATTTCCCAGCTGTCACACAATATCCCAGCTGTCAAAAAATATCCCAGCTGTCACAAAATATCTCAGTTGTCACAAAATATTGCAGCAGTAACAACATATCTCAGTTGTCAGAAAATATCCCAGCTGCAACAGAGTATCCCAGTCATTACAAAATATTCCAATCTGTTACAAAATATTTCTATTGTCACAAAATAGCACAGCAATAACAAAATGACCCAGCAGTAACAAAATATCCCAGCTGTCACAAAATATCCCAACTGTCCAAAAATATACAAGTTGTCATAAAATATACCAGCTGTACCAAAATATTCCAGCTGTAATAAAATATATTCCAGCAGTCACAAAATATACAATTTGTCATATTAAAATATCCCAGCTGTCACAAAATATCCTAGCTGCCACAAAATATCAGAGCTGTCACAAAATATACAAGTTGTCATATTAAAATATCCCAGCTGTAACAAAATATCTAATTTGTCACAAAAATAGACCAGCTACCACAAAATATTCCAGCCGTCACAAAATATCTCAGTTATCACAAAATATTCTAGATGTCCCAAAATACACCAGCAATAACAAAATATCTCAGCAGTAACAAAATATCCCAGTTGTCACAAAATATAGCTGTCACAAAATATCATAGTTTTCACAAAATATGCCAACTGTTACAAAATATCAAAGTTATCACAAAATATTAAAGTTGTAACAAAATATCTCAGTTGTCACAAAATATCCAAGCTGTCACAAAATATCCCAGCTTTCACACAATATCCCAGCTGTCAAAAAATATCCCAGCTATCAAAAAATATCTCAGTTGTCACAAAATATTGCAGCAGTAACAACATATCTCAGTTGTCAGAAAATATCCCAGCTGCAACAGAGTATCCCAGTCATTACAAAATATTCCAATCTGTTACAAAATATTTCTATTGTCACAAAATGGCACAGCAATAACAAAATGACCCAGCAGTAACAAAATATCCCAGCTGTCACAAAATATCCCAACTGTCCAAAAATATACAAGTTGTCATAAAATATACCAGCTGTACCAAAATATTCCAGCTGTAATAAAATATATTCCAGCAGTCACAAAATATACAATTTGTCATATTATAATATCCCAGCTGTCACAAAATATCCTAGTTGCCACAAAATATCAGAGCTGTCATAAAAAATACCAGTTGTCACAAAATATTCCAGCTGTCACAAAATATTCCATCTGTAACAAAATATCCCAGCTGTCACAAAATATACAAGTTGTCATATTAAAATATCCCAGCTGTAACAAAATATCTAATTTGTCACAAAAATAGACCAGCTACCACAAAATATTCCAGCCATCACAAAATATCTCAGTTATCACAAAATATTCTAGATGTCACAAAATACACCAGCAATAACAAAATATTAAAGTTGTAACAAAATATCTCAGTTGTCACAAAATATCCCAGCTGTCACAAAATATCCCAAAGATCACACAATATCCCAGCTGTCAAAAAATATCTCAGTTGTCACAAAATATCTCAGTTGTCACAAAATATTGCAGCAGTAACAACATATCTCAGTTGTCAGAAAATATCCCAGCTGCAACAGAGTATCCCAGTCATTACAAAATATTCCAATCTGTTACAAAATATTTCTATTGTCACAAAATGGCACAGCAATAACAAAATGACCCAGCAGTAACAAAATATCCCAGCTGTCACAAAATATCCCAACTGTCCAAAAATATACAAGTTGTCATAAAATATACCAGCTGTACCAAAATATTCCAGCTGTAATAAAATATATTCCAGCAGTCACAATATATCACAGCTCAAAGAAAATATCCCAGCTGTCACAAAATATCCTAGCTGCCACAAAATATCAGAGCTGTCATAAAATATACCAGTTGTCACAAAATATTCCAGCTGTAACAAAATATCCCAGCTGTCACAAAATATACAAGTTGTCATAAAATATCCCAGCTGTAACAACATATCTAATTTGACACAAAAATAGGCCAGCTTCCACAAAATATTCCAGCTGTCAAAATATCTGTTATCACAAACTATTCTAGAAGTCACAAAATACACCAGCAATAACAAATATCTCAACAGTAATAAAATATCCCAGTTGTCACAAAATATAGCTGTCACAAAATATCATAGTTTTCACAAAATATGCCAACTGTTACAAAGTATCAAAGTTGTCACAAAATATTAAAGTTGTAACAAAATATCTGATTTGTCACAAAATATCCCAGCTATCACAAAATCTTCCAGTTGTCACAAAATATCTCAGTTATAACAAAATATCCCAGATGTCACATAAATATCCCAGCAGTAACAAAATATCCCAGCTGTCTCAAAATATCACAGCTGTCATAAAATATCACAGTTGTCTCAAAATATCACAGCTGTTACAAAATGTCTCAGTTGTCACAAAATACACCAGCTGTCACAAAATATCCTACATAAAATATGTGAATTGCCACAAAATATCTCAGTTGTCAAAAAATATCACAGATGTAACACAATATTTCAGGTGTCAGAAAATATCCCACATGCAACAAAGTATCACAGTGGTAAAAAAATATTCCAGCTGTCACAAAATATTTCTATTGTCACAAAATGTCACAACAGTAAGAAAATATCCCAGCAGTAACAAAATAGCCCAGCTGTCACAAAATATATCAGCTGTACCAAAATATCCCTGATGTAATAACATATATTCCAGCAGTCAAAATATATCTCAGTTCACACAAAATATCTCAGCTGCAAAAAAATATCTCAGCTGTCACAGAATATATCATTTGTCACAAAATATCACACAATATCTCAGTTATACAATTTCTCAGATGTCACAAAAAAATCCCAGAAGTAACAAAATATATCAGCAGTAACAAAATAAACAGCTATCACAAAATGTTGCAGCTAACACAAAATCATCCAGCAGTCTCAAATAGGCACAGCAGTAACAAAATATCCCAACAGTAGCAAAATATCCCTTTCATAACAAAATATCCCAGTTGTAACATAATATTCCAGTTGTAACATAATTTCCCAGTTGTAACATAATATCCCATTTGTCACAAAATAACCCAGCTGTCACAAAATATCACAGCTGTCACACATAATCCCAGCTGTAAAAAAATACCCATAAGTTGTCACAAAATGTCTCTGTTACAAAATGTTACAGCTGTAACAAAATATCCCAGCTTCAACAAAACATCCCAGCTGTCATAAAACATCTCAGCTGTCACAAATCATCACAGTTGTCACAAAATATCTCAGTTGTCAAAAAATAGCCCAGCTGTAACAAAATATCTCATTTGCCACAAAATATCTCAGTTGTCACAAGATATCATAGCGATAACACACATATTGTGTTGTCAGAAAATTTCCCACATGCAAAAAAGTATCCCAGTGGTAAAAAAATATTCCAGCTGTCACAAAATGTCACAGCAGTAACAAAATATCCCAGCAATAACAAAATATCCCAAATGTAACAAAATAGATCAGCTGTACCAAAATATCTCTGATGTAATAAAATATATTCCAGCAGTCAAAATATATCTCAGTTCACACAAAATATCCCAGCTGTCACAGAATATATATCATTTGTCACAATATATCCCAGATGTCACAAAATGTCCCAGCTGTAATAAAATATCACAGCAATCACAAAATCATGCAGCTGTCACAAAATAACTCAGTTATCACAAAATATCACAGCTGTCATAAAATAATTCAGTTTTCATAAAATATCCCAGCTGTCACAAAATAAACCAGCTGTCACAAAATATCTCAGCTGTAACAAAATGTCTCAGTTGTTACAAAATGTTAACATCTTTAACAAAATATTCCAGCTACAACAAACAATCAAAGCTGTCACAAAATATCACAGTTGTCACAAAATATATCAATTGTCATAAAATATCCCAGCTGCAACAATTTTATCCAGGTCATAACAAAATATTCCAGCTGTTACAAAATATCCCAGCTGTCACAAAATATACAATTTGTTATAAAATATACCAGCTGTACCACAATATACCAGCTGTAATAAAAAATATTGCAGCAGTCAAAATATATATCAGTTCACGCAAAATATCCCAACTGTAACAAAATATCCCAGCTGTCACAAAATCTTCCAGCTGTCACAAAATATCAGTTATCACAAAATATCCCAGATGTCATATATCCCAGCAGTAACAAAATATCCCAGCAATAACAAAGTATCACAGCTGTCACAAAATATATAATTTGTCACAAAATATCACAGTTGTCACAAAATAGCCCAGCTGTCACAGAATATCCCAGATGACACAAAAACCCCAGCAATAACAAAATATCCCAGTTGTCACAAAATATAGTTCTCATAAAATATGTCAGCTGTATTTAAGTTGTCACAAAACATCACAGCTGTAACAAAATATCCCAGTTGTAACAAAATATCCCAGCTATAACATAATTTACAGTTGTCAAAAATGTTACAGCTTAACAAAACATCCCAGCTGCCACAAAATATCCCAGCTGTCACAAAATATTCCCTCTGTCACAAAACAACACAGCTGTCATAAAACACCACAGCCGTTACAAAATATCCCAGCTGTCACAAAACAAAACAGCTGTCATAAAACACCACAGCTGTTACAGAATATCCCAGCTGTCACAAAAGATCACAGATATTCCCTTCTCCTGACATGACACCAAGTGATGAATGTCTCCTGTTGTTGGAAATTAGCTTTCATTTTTTATTTGGCCTCTTTTAGAACATCCTAATTACTCTTTTAGAACATTCTAATTACTCTTTTAGAATATCCAGATTACTCTTTTAGAATATCCGGATTACTCTTTTAGAATATCCCCATTACTCTTTCAGAATACCCTTGTTACTCTTTTAGAACATCCTCATCTATTACAAAAGTTGGACACAACTCAAAAGAACAAAATTAATATAAAAAGCTGCTTTATAGAATTGTCAGATTTTTGTGTTCTGTGATGACTCTCTTGCAGTACTTTCTAACCATAGCATATGCATCAGGGGACAGACAACAATCCTGGACATGCAACTGTTGAAATGAAAAGTACCTATAAGCAATCATCACTATTCCTTTGTCTGTTGTTACATCACATGACTTCATCTCAAGTTTATGTAGATTTGGACAGTGCATAGATAAGGCATACAGTCCATCGTCTATTATGTCACATTTGCTTATGTCCAACGAGCAAAGTCTTGAGCAGTTTTGTGCCAGAAAATCTAAGCCAATGTCTGAGATAGCCTCACAGCCCCAAGCGTTGAAGTCGCATAGCTTGTTGTAGTTCTTAGCAATGTGAATGACCCCTTGGTCTGACACCTTGGTAAACATGAAAAAATGTGTAAAACGTTTATAACAGGCCTTTGTGAACAATTATATATATAAATATCTGTCAAGAATTATATTTTTCTTTGATGACAAAAATGGCAGCTTATTTATATTCGAGCTATGGACTAAGCAATGTTTACATTTAACAACACGATATATGTTATTGCAGCGAGTTGGCAGATTTTTGAAAATGTTTTCAAGGGTTTGAACATAAATGTTTGTTCACAGTTCGTTAACCTTCACTGTAGATAAAGCCGTTAATTCGATGGCTTCGTTTCAGACGTTTGTGACTTCGGTAGCTAAAGACCTAACTTGTGCAAACGGATAACATTGGCAAGGATCATTTTGAATCTATGAAGTGGGCTCATTTTGTGTTTAACTCAAAAGCATATGTGCTTTTTAACCAAAGACCTTTTTTTTGGAGACTCAATGAAGATATCCCCGATAGAAGAATAAATTGTACTATTAGTCCCATAAATGATTCGCTTCTAGAGGTTTATGATGTAAACAAAGCAGTTTTGTCATTGCAAGTGAATAATGTCCACACCTATAATTGGTCAGGATTGTGTAGCAGCAGCAGCTTTATAGCGAACACAGAAAACATCATAGGATTGTGCTGTTCTGAAACAGCTATGCCATGCTACCCTAGAATTGCCTTTAATGGGATTACTGTGACCACAAACCACTCTCGATGTGTGTGCCACATATTTACACCCCAGAAAGAAATACTGAATATAACAACATCATGTGCCGTCTGTGATATTAATGACCAGAAACCAGGAGCCTCCTGTATGATTGATACAACTGTTGCACCAAGCACTTCATCAGCAGAGCCATATCTATGGAATGTTAATCTGACATTGTTCTTGAATGATGTCCAAGTTAATGAGAAATCAGAATCGTGTGGCGGCAGCTACAAGAAGGGAGCGGAGAACATCAATTTCTGCTGCTATAAAGGAGACTTGCCTTGCTATCCCAGAATTGCCTTAAATGGGATCACTGTAGTTGAAAACTTCTCCTCTTGTGTAAAATACACATTCACATCTAAGAGTGAATCAGTGAAGGTCACAAAATCATATTCTCTCTGTGGTTTTACTAACTACAGGTCATGTGGCTTCTGTTGGATTGGAAATGATAACTTACCACCACTGTGTGTCTATATGTTTGGAATTGGAGTCATCAATGATGGCCTAACATCATCAGGTGCTATGACGATCATCATTTTCGGGAGGACGTGAACTCCCATGGTATATGGTGGATAGGCGGCAGGAACCATTGAAGGCTATGTCTGAAAAGTGTTTCTTGTTGCAGTTTCCTCATATTCCAAGTCTGGCTTGTTGCAGGAGCTACTGAGTTAAGTGCTCTGTGCACACCGTGAGCTGTGTGTCTCATCCGTTTTGATCCTGCTTCGATATCCCGCTTGTTTACGATGAATGATGATATCGTATGACAGGGAACAGTTGGCTGTGTTAACTTTCTGCGCAGTTTCGCTTTATGTCTTTTGGCGTGTGCTGAGACTGCTACGATGGGGACTACAGTTACCTTTCTTTGTTTGGGAGATGAGTTAGTAATTCGGATGATTCCACTGGCACGGGCGGTTGAGAAATTATGGATTTTAATTCGTTTGCTGTGATACCGAGGCCTTCCATAACCAATAATAATAATAATAATATTTTTCTTTAAATGTTTGAACATTGTACATAAACATAACACTAGTAAACATGTACAATACAAATTAAACATCATTCCTTTTAATATATGGAGGAATAATGATGTTAGTGATCATATTTTATGACCAACAGGACTTTTATAAAAGTCATGACCAGAATCAAGCAATGCTGCACTACCTTTTCACATAAAATGGTAGATGTGTAAATACATTTTTGAAGCAGGCCATATATAAATATGTAAATATTTTAACAGTGACACAAATTCTATCACCAAGCTTGTTCAAACTAATCAATGAGAAAATATTTAAAAACATCACAAAGACGCCAGGCATAAACAATAATGGAATGATAGTCAGTAACCTAAGATATGCTGATGATACTGTATTACTAGCAGAAAATCCTGAAGATCTACATAAATTACTAAATGAGATAAACATGATAAGCAAAAAATATGGATTAGATATGAATATCAAAAAGACAAACTTTGATCATAAACAAAGAAAGTACTCAAAACCTACAAGTGGATATCAAATTTCAAGAAATACACCTGAAGACAGTTCAAAGCTACGACTACTTTGAACATACTATAACCAGTGATGGAAAATGTAAAACTGGAGGAAAAAAGATAATAGAAATTGGCAAAAAGTAATTTTAATGTCATAAAAAATATACTAACGTTAAAACAAATAAAGCAGGGCTAAAACTAAGCATAGCGAAATGTTATATCTTCTCAACATTCATGTATGGTGCTGAAAGATGGACAATAGACAAGAAAACAGATAAGAAAATTTAAGCTTTTCAGATATGGATTTATAGAAGAATAGGAAGAATTGAAAGGAAAGAAAAGGAAACAAACAATTCTTCTGCTTTCCTTCCTCATTTGCCTTTCAGCATCGAGGGGAGATATAATTTGTGGTCTTTTGCTCTTCTGTTCGCCTCGGCTGCTGTTTTGTTTGCTAGTGCTTCTAATATTCCATCCATCCATGTTTTTCGTGGTTGACCATTGGGTCTGGTATTCTCACATTTGTTGAAGGCTCGTTGTGTTGTGTTTTGATTTTTCTGCTTTGTCATGCGGCCAAAAATTGTATCTGTTGTTTCTTTATATTCTATGGCAGGAGCTATTCCTGGCTTTCTCCTCAGTTCTTCATTTCTGATCTTATCTTTCAGATTGTTTCCTGTCATTTGTCTGACACATTTCATCTTAGTAGAGGTTATTTTTCTTATTGTTTTTGCATCTAGGGTCCACGTCTGGCATTGGTAGCACAATGTTGGGATGAAGATTAATTGTATAGTGCTCATTTTACCTCTCATATTTCCTTGTTCGACAATAGTGGTGATAACCGTCCAATGATTTGGATTGACAAACAAATGCAGTCTTAAAACAACTAAAAATTTAAAAAGAACTACTAAACACAATTCAAACAAGACAAATGAGATTTTTGAGACATGTTAAAGGACACTATGGTCTACTAAAAGTAATCTTGGAAGGGAAAATGCAAGGTAAAAGAGGGAGAGATAGACCAAGACTAATATGGACAAGCAACATCAAAAGATGGTAACATCAGCCTATGATAATCTTCATCATTAAAGCAAGAGACAGAGCAGAAAGATGCTCCACAGTAGCCAACTTTGGATGTGGAGACAGCACTTAATGAATGACATAAATGAAAATGTCAAATAAAATTTATACTTAGCACTCTATAGAAACAATTTTAAACTGATAAGCTGTGAAAGTCAATCTGTACAGCACAATTTTTATAAAATGTATTGTTTCCAATGTAAAGCAAGATTTTTTATTTATTTTTTTTTGCTCTTTCAAAAAAAGGTTCCACAGTCTGGTGTCACTTGCTTCCTTGTATTAGTTTTCTATTATAAATATTTGGCTGTTAAACTTGTAAATGCAGGTGGTTGGCGGTGGTACAGATGGTACAGATGGTACTTACATCAATTTCAAGATGAGTGGTTTCTTCAAGGCGGTGTCTTTTCAATAATTACTATACTACCTTGGGTTTATACTTTTTTTTCAATGTTGAGTAAGGTAGAATTTTAGCGAAGATTGAGAAGCTCGGCCAGAATAAGGACATATGACCAAGTACACCAAAAACCCTGTGTGATATCTGATGGCACTCCAGGGCATTAGAATTAAGACAGTCATGAAATTATGAGTACTAACATATTTTTCCCAAAACCGCACAACTTTAAAAAATAAAGAGACATTAGAATGTAAAATCCTCCATTACCTTTTACAATTGCCACAATGAGGTAACGTATTGTCTTACGTAATTTGACCACTCTTGCATGCCTAGATCAGCTACACTTTTGCAATCACTCAGTCTCAGTTCTCGAAAGCTTGTCAAAGGAAGAATTTTTAAATTGTTTAATAACATGACATAAAGAGAATAATTAAAATTACAAAGAAAACAAGTTTTAAACAGATAAACTGAATATTTGAATATTTACTGAATATTTATTTATTGTGAAGAATATTATTTATTAACTGAATATTTATTTATTTTATGCTCCATGTGAATGCAAATCTATAACAGGTGAAATATACCAGATGGCCTAAAATCAATATTCATAGCTTTACCAAAGAAATGGGAAACCGCGATAGATCGGTGGTTAGTGAACTGGACTACAAAGGACAAGAGGTAGGGTTCGATCCCTACAACATCAAAGCAAGAGACATGAAAATGTCAAATAAATTTTATACTTAGCTCTCTAAAGAAACAATTTTAAACTGATAAGCTGTGAAATTCTATCTGCACTGCAACATTTTTATAAAATGTATTGTTTCCAATGTAAAGCAAGATTTTTTATTTATTTTTTTTTGGTTGCTCTTCCAAAAAAAAAGGTTCCACAGTCTGGTGTCACATGCTTCCTTGTATTAGTTATCAAAATGGTGGATGCACTGAATATGTGTCAGAAGCTATAAACTGTGATTGAAATTCTCACAGTGGAAAGTTTTGAGACTAAAGTAATTCATAATTCTCTGTGGAATTTGCTTGAAGAGGAAGTTTTCAATCTCAAGTTATGGTAATTTTGACACAGAGAGGTTGTTAGTTCAAATCCGAATGTACAAGTTGGGATTTTTATTTGTGATTTCTCTCTGTGGCAACCACCCCTAGTCTCAACAGTGAGGCCTGGATTCACACGTCAATTACACAACAGAAAAAATATGAGTACCTCTGAAGATGGATTTATCTGCCTGAGTGGCAAGGGGCCCCTTTGCACATGGCTGCCAGGGTAAAATGAATTAACATGCAAATTCAGTTCCTATTCCTAGGCTATAGGGACTTCGCCTTAGGTGAAAGATGCGAACACAAAAAAAAATGTCTATACTATACATTTTTGGTTAACTCTTTCCGTACAGAAGCTTTTTATTGACGCAACAGAAGATATTTCAGAGACAAAATTGTTCATGGTTTTAAGAATCAATCTACATATTTATATTTTTTTAACATATAACATATTATATATGAAAGTTTGTTTAGATAATTGAACAAGATATAAGATTTCACCAATATCCAAATGATATGAGACATGTAAAAAGAATATGGTTTGATGGTATTCACACTAATCAAATTGAGTGTGGCACACTATATGGCGAAACGTATGTTACCCGAATCGCATTGACACAGTGCGGCAAATCGTATGGATAGAGTTAATGTAATAAATCATCTTAAAGAAAAGAATCTGAGCACAAATGTTTGCAGTGATAAAAATAGCATGAAACACATTACACGTAGACCAATATTTTCTATTATAAATATTTGGCTGTTTAAACTTGTAATGCAGGTGGTTGGCAGTGGTACAGATGGTACTTACATGAATTTCAGGACTAGTGGTTTCTTCAAGGTGGTGTCTTTTCAATAATTGCTATACTACCTTGGGTTTATACTTTTTTTCAATGTTGAGTAAGGTAGAATTTTAGCGAAGATTGAGAAGCTCGGCCAGAATAAGGACATATGACCAAGTACACCAAAAACCCTGTGTGATATCTGATGGCACTCCAGGGCATTAGAATTAAGACAGTCATGAAATTATGAGTACTAACATTTTTTTCCCAAAACCGCACAACTTAAAAAAAATAAAGAGACATTAGAATGTAAAATCCTCCATTACCTTTTACAATTGCCACAATGAGGTAACGTATTGTCTTACGTAATTTGACCACTCTTGCACGCCTAGATCAGCTACACTTTTGCAATCACTCAGTCTCAGTTCTCGAAAGCTTGTCGAAGGAAGAATTTTTAAATTGTTTAATGACACGACAAAAAGAGAATAACTAAAATTACAAAGAAAAGTTTTAAACAGTTAAACTGAATATTTGAATATTTACTGAATATTTATTTATTGTATAGAATATTATTTATTAAATGAATATTTAATTATTTTATGCTCCATGTAAATGCAAATCTATAACAGGTGAAATATAACAGATGGCCAATTAAAATCAATATTCATAGCTTTACCAAAGAAATGGGAAGCCGTGATAGCTCGGTGGTTAGTGAACTGGACTACAAAGGACAAGAGGTAGGGTTCGATCCTTACAACATCAAAGCAAGAGACAGAGCAGAAAGGTGCTCCATGTTAGCCAACTTTGAATATGGAGACAGCACTGAATGACATAAATGAAAATGTCAAATAAAATGTATACTTAGCTCTCTTAAGAAACAATTTTAAACTGATAAGATGTGAAAGTTTGTATCTGCACTGCAACATTTTATAAAATGTATTGTTTCCAATGTAAAGCAAGATTTTTTTTTTTTTTAATCTGCTCTTCCAAAAAAATGTTTCCACAGACTGGTGTCACATGCTTCCTTGTATTAGTTATCAAAATGGTGGATGCACTGAATACGTGTCAGAAGCTATAAGCTTTGATTGAAATTCTCACAGTGGAAAGTTTTGAGCCTAAAGCAATTCACAATTCTCTTTGGAATTTGCTTGAAGAGGAAGTTTTCAATCTCAAGTTATGGCAGTCTTGACACAGAGAGGTTGTTAGTTCAAATCTGAATGTACAAGTTGGAATTTTTATTTGTGATTTCTCTCTGTGGCAACCACCCTGGTCAAATGGTGAGCCATTGCTTGAAACATCAATTACACATCAACAGAAGAAATATGAGTACCTCTGAAGATGGAGTTATCTGCCTGATTGGTGAGGGGCCACTGTGCACATGGCTGCCAGGGTAAAATGAATTAACATGCAAAATTCAGTTCCTAGGCTATAGGGGACTTCGCCTTAGGTGAAAGCTGCAAACGCGGAAAAAAAAATATGTCTATACTGTACTTTTTTCGTTAACTCTTTCTATATGGAAGCTTTTTATTGATGCAACAGAAGAGATTTCAGAGACAAATTGTTCATGGCTTTAAGAATCAATCTATATATTTATATTCATCTAACATATAACATATTATATTTGATTCTTTAGATAATTGAACAAGATATAAGATTTCACCAATATCCAGATGATTTAAGACATGTAAAAAGAATATGGTTTGATGACATTCACACTAATCAAATTGAGCACAGCGCACTATACAGCGAAACGTACGTTGCCGGAATCGCATTGGCAAACAGTGCGGCGAAACGTATGGAAAGAGTTAATGTAACAAATAATTTTAAAGAAAAAAATCTGAATACAAATATTTGTGGTGTCCCACACGACAACAACAATTACAGATATGTTCAATTTATGAAGCAAAAGTGACTTACGCTTTTAATCTTGGATGGCAATCACGGTCTAATATAACCTGAAAGACTTGATCTGAGGCTAAACGGATCATGCCTGGCCAAGAAGTGAGCAAAACCTGCAATACAGCAACAGCAAACATTACACAAAGTTTGCTGGGAAATGCTATCAGAGACAGAGATACAGACAGACAGACATACATAACATACATATTACTAATATTTGTAATAAATTAATGTGTAAAATAACAAAATTAATAGAATCACTAATCTGACACTCTTTAGAGTGAAATATAGCATAAATTTGTGAGAAATCATGGTAGCTTTAACATCTCATCAACCAATTTGAATTCCCTTATATGATTTCTAGAAATTAAAAGAGCATTAATGATGGGTGAAATCATTACTGAAGAGAGATTTTAAGAGTACTTTGCCGCTCTTCAACAAAGCTGGTGTTTAATCTTTTGGCAATTTCGGGATACTTTTTAAAATAAAATACCTACTGAACAATTTCCATAAATTATCTGTAGAGCTCTTTTTTCTTTTCACATTGGCATAGTTATATATATATGTTTATATATATATATATATATATATATATGTTTATATATATATATATATATTCCTCTTTCAAATTCATCCTTATCTTCCATTTATTTGCTTCTCACAACTGCTGTAAATCTACTAACTAAAGTTAACATTGTTCCCAAGTAATTGAACTCTTTCATCTTTAAAAACTGTCAATTTAATGTAATAGATGACAGGTTGTTAATTTCACACATATAGGGTAAAGTTTAAAACTTAATTTTGGCAGTTTGTTTATATCCTGTTTTAGTTTCTCCAGCTCCAGAACATGGAACACCTTTCTTCATTTTTTATTTTATATTAATTGTTAATAATGATGTCCTTAATCAATCCACTGTGTGATTGTCAAACCAAATATGATGTGAGAAAACAAAGTTTAGAATTAATAATATAATTAATATACTGTCAGTTTTTATCCAACAGACAAAGGGGAGCAGTTTGATTTATTGTCTTATACTAAAATAATATCTTCCTTTTTTTAAAAAAAAGTTTCTCTTTTATACTCTATAACTATAACTTAATAACAATGTCTATAAGATAGAGCTTCTAATCCATTTTATCCAGAACTGTATTAATTGTGACTGCAAAAATAATGTATGTGTGAGAGCGCTATTAATATACTTATTATTTAATTAATATTTAATTTTACATAACAATTGGTAGCTTAAGGTAATTCTTATTACTATTTGTAATATTGGAATGACAAATATATAATTTTTATCTGTTGGCGAACTTACATAGCTCTTTTGAAGTTAGAATCATGACAAACCATCATCATCAAGTACCAGGCCTGCTGGCTATGTGATCATGTCTCTCCACAACTTTTAATCTTGACAGTTATTTCTGTTGTGACCTTTAGCCAAGCCATTCTCTTAAGCTGTCTGGTATCTTTTCTCTTTGATTCCCTCTATCTCTTCGTCCTTCATGGCAAATAGACATTGAATAATAATGAATGAATATTAATTCATTTCAATATAAAGATTGAAGTAGTTTGAACTGTACAATATAAGTTATAAAATGCATCTAATCACTATTTGAAGATATTCTAAGGTATTCTGTTGAGAACTTGAAATAATATGGTCTCCATGTTCATGAAAATATTATTTGACTTTGACTATCAACTCTGCATTTGTGAGGATAAGATGAAAATAAAATTATTGTTTACATAGGATCCATTTGAATAGCAATCGTGGAAATCTTGTTGAATTTTACGCATACTGGATTATTTTTAATTGCTATCAATTAAAAACAAATAATTTCCTATAATTTGCACAAAAACGTAGAAGCACATTTATTTATTGAATTAATTTTAATCTATATTCATTGCTAAACACATCTAATGATAGCAAGAAATTTATATAATTAACTAATTAAAATTAATTTAATTTAATTTAATTAACTATTTATTATTTTCATTTCACTCTAAAAATTTAGATTGAAGTAACTCAAACTTTGACATCATTGTTTTTAAAGGACTCATCAGAATCACTACTTGAGAATATTCTAAGTTATTTTGTTAGAGAACCTGGAATGATATGGCCTCTATATTTCTGAAAATATTATTTCATTTTGACCACCTACCTTGCATTTTGTGGGGATAAGAAGAAAATGAATATCTTGTTTATTACACAGTACAATCTTGAAATCAATCGAGGAGTTCTAATAATTGTATGCACACTGTATAATTTAAAAATCCTACCATTTAATAACAAATTAAATTTAATATAATTTGCACAAAACATATAAGCACATTTATTTATTGTATTAATTTGCCTATATGCATTGCTAAAACATGTCTAATGATTAATACATTTTTTTAATAGACCGCCATTTTGAGATCTATTGATTTGAGTACTAATTGAATTTTATACATACTTGATAATTTTAAATTGATACTATTTAAAAACAAATTTATTTCATATAATTTGCACAAAACTTAGAAGCACATTTATAATTTAAATCTATATGCATTGCTGAACATGTCTAATGATCAATGCTTTAGAGAATATTATTAACAGTCTGAAAGTTAAAAGGAATTACCCCTAGGAACAATAACTTGTACTTTACGAAAAATTACATTTTGTAGTGGCTTCCCTTAATAAGCCAGGGAAATAATACTTTAAAATTTCATATAAAAGTACTATTTTTAGTTGCATCATAAATTAAAAGCACTTACACTTTGATTGATAAGATTTAATTTTAGTGCATTGTAAGACGCATTGCCTAATATGTTTTTGTATATTTAAACATACACATTTTTAAGAAAATTTTTTTTCAAATTATATGCAAAAATTTTGGTACTCTTAAAAAATTACAATAGCAAGAGATTTATATCATTAACTTTTTGTATGTAGTTTTCAGTGGTCCGGGTTTATGAAATTCTAGTGAATATTTATAAACCAACTGCCCAATTTTCTCTTTGGCTAAGACGCAAGGCTTATAAACCTTGTCCTAGGTGCAAAGCCGTGTTCTCTGCTCTAGCAACACAGACTGTGTCACGTCGGCTACGTGACACAGTAGTCTTTGGGTACTGCTTTGCTACCTCCCATTATGTCAAAGTTTGAACAGAAAATTGGGGGGGTGGAAGATGAGTGTGGTCGGGCTAGGTTAACACCCGATGTCCTTAGTGTCGAGATGCAATCGGCACGTCTGTGTGCTGTTGAATCTGGGCTAGTTTCCATAGCTAGGCAGCCCTAGCCTAGGGCATCAGTCTTAGTGAGGTGGGGATCCTGGGACAGCAGCCCTTCCATTTACACAAATGACATGAATGGTTATCCCTTAACTTCTGTT